>OY821766.1:40230502-41463002 GCA_963682095.1 Potentilla sterilis | reverse complement strand
GGATTTGCATCAGGGAGCCTTGTGCTTGTTTGGATTTCCAGAGAGTTAGTGAATAAGAGAAGCCGGGAAGAATTGTAGCTATTCTGAAATGCAGATTGAAGACTGGCTAGACTTCGACGACGAGGCGAGGCGAGGCGAGGCGAGGACGAGGGGAGTGGGGCGCGGCGACGGCGATGCCTCAGAGGCTCAGACGAGAGAGAGAGAGAGAGAGAGAGAGAGAGAGAGAGAGCAGCCGCGCATGTAGGGCTGGCAATGGTACACAATTCCATTCCAACCAATTCATATACCAACTGTACCAAATACGTTGGTATATACCACCAAATTGGTACACGGTACAGTATACTGTACCAACTTCAAAATATGGTACGGTAGGTGGTACATATTTTCTCTATACCATGATATACTGTACCTACCAACTTATACTGAAATAATGAAAAATACATCTTTTTTTATTTTATTTTTCAATCGTTTTGAGAATTTGTTACTTGTTAGTACTTTAGAAGTTTGGTTATTTGGACTTTGTCATTCAGTTTGTGACTTTTTATTTGGTAATTTGGTTGAAGTTGTATAACACTATGGAGTTGTGTTATTATTTGACTTATTTCTTGTTACTTATTTGAATTTGGCCTTTAAATTTTTGGGCCATAAATATGTTGGTAGAAGCCCATTACCAACTGAGTACCAACCGTACCAATTAGTTGGTATACCAACGTTATTGGCTGGTATAAATGGTGAAGTTTTCATACCAATCATATATTGGTTGGTACATGGTACTGGAAAAATGGAGTTGGTATACCTATTAATCCAGCCCTAGGCGCAGAGGAATAGATTAGGGTTTAGTTTTTTTTTTTTTTTCTTCATTTAATTATAGACCAATCAAGTGCCGACACATGGCACTACATATAAAAATCAGGCCTATTCGGGCTTTTGGTCCAAGAAAAAAAGAGGCCCGAGCCTGACCAGTTTTTTACATAATCGGGCGGGGTCTTGAGCGGTTCGGTCCTTAGAAAATTCAGGCCCATTCAATTTCGGACTTTTTCGGGTTGGGCTTTCGGGCTTCTGGGCCCAAACGCCCAGCCCTACCTGTAGTTGTGTATACTTGCTTGTTTTCTTTGGTTTGAGGTCTACAGCTCAGAAGCTTCTTTTTCCTCCTCTCCTCACCATACCTAGTTTAGCTTAATTTCTTTGATGGTATGCAACTTGGTAATGAATGAGAGCTTGGGGTTTGGACAGTCAAATGCTTGCATCTGTGGCAGGCTGCTTTTGTGTTTTTTCTTTTTTCTTTTTTTCTTTTTTGTACATATATTTTCTGTTTGAATACGTGAAATCTCACAAGCTATTGTGATATTGAACTACAATATAGTCATATAGAAGCGTTTTTAATTTTGGATATGGCAAGGACGTGCAAAGGCAAGGAGAGTAGAACGTGGACATTGCTACGCATCTGTCGGGAGCAATCGCGTTTTAGAGTTTCTTCCCACTTCCAAACTAAAAGAACCATGGCAAGAATAACTTAAGTTAAATGACTGAATCAATCGAGAAAAGAAAAAAAAAAGTAAAATGATTGAAACTAAAGACTGACACTACACGGTTGCAATATTCCTTTACCCTGTGAGTGAAACCTCAACAGCAAATATTTCTCAAATTCTCATGTTTCACTAACTACACTGACAGCTCCAGCCAACCAACTTTCCACGTAATGTGCATTCGTTCAGTTTATCAACACCCCAATCCATGACGGTGATTATTTTGACTAGAATTGGAATGTCTAACGTGTGTTCAGATCAAATTCACCAACTTCGCGCCAACCGTCCTGCATGCCCGTAGACCCATTTTCAGTCTCCTCATCATTTAGAAAATCTTCAGATGGTTCTTTGTCATCTCTTTGCATACTATTTCCCCATCCATTTATCATCTCTTCTGGGTTAGCCCCCTGTTCTTGTACTCTCATATCATGACCAATCGGGACATCATTGCCTTGAGCCCCAAGCGCACTTGCCCTTATTGGGGCACGAGCCAACATTTCGGCATGTGTTTGTGACTCAACCCGAGCTTGCTCTGCCTGAACAATTGCTGCCATTCGCGCTTTCTCTCTTGAATCAAGCTCTGCTTTTAATTCCAGACATGCTCGTTTTTCTTCTTGACAAAGAGCCTGCTCAATCATAAGTCTCTCTTCAGATCTAAATTCCCCAAAAGCACGCTTGCGGGAGATAATGTTGAACGCCAGTGCCTGTTTTTCAAATGTTGCTGTAAACTCTGCAACTTTTGCAGAAATGTTGTGATCCCACTGCTGAGAGCGAGATGGCATCATGCCTGTAGTGTCAGAGTCGAGGATTCGGTCATCCTCTTCAGCCTCATAATCTGCCACCACATGGTACGGCAATAACCTTCCATTAAAGAATAGAAAGGGATATAAGATAGTCTGAAGTGCCAAATTCCAAAAAAAATAAAAAAAAATAAATAGTAAGAATGATAATAAACTTGCAAGTCAAATAAACAGCTGGAGATACAGCATTTATTACCTACTTTCAAATTTCATTCATCAAAGAAAGAAGTCAATTCAGAAGGTAAGATTACATATAATTTGTCATTATATAAACTTGGGTGTACTGTAAATCACACCATCTATGTATAATAACTTAAATGACAAATCGCACAAAAGAGTTCGAGCCGCTAGTGGTTATTAACTTGAGATAAATCAGGCAACTGTTAAAAAGATAGGCAAACAGTTGCTGCCTAATGCTTTCTAAAGGCTACATTGACACCAACATACCTTGTATATTCCATCTAACCAAAACGACACTTTTTTTCTGGTCGAAATCCAAAACAACCTTGGTTCAAAATCATAAAAAAAGGTTTAAATATCCGATGAGGTTTTCAAATCTTGATTTTTTTTTCATGACATTATGAATCCCTGGAATGCTGACTGCTCAGATTTTGTATAAAAAATATTTATGGAGTATGAAAGTTGGGCATATAGTAGCAGCGTTAAGCACTCACACTGCATATAATATACACTCCTTCAACAATTTTTTTTTTTTTTTTTTTTGTTGAGAAAGATCTTCAACAACATATTTTAAGGCACGTACATAAAGCAAAGTAATTCCAGATTCTAAGGAAGAGAAAAAGCTCTCATCTGCGCGGCTGCAACCACTCCAGAGTCCAGATATTTAGTATCAAGCAAAGCTGACTGTCATATGGCTAGAACAGACAATGAACGGGAAACAGTGGCAGAATACTATTGGGAATTGGGGTCGGTATTGTGATATTGCAAATCACAGATCTGGGGCTCTAAAGCCAGGTCCACCTGGCAACCTCTTTAGGATCCGTCACAAGGACATGATCATCATGCCCAATCTGGAAACATATAGTCATGTCCAGTCAGGCTAAGGAAAGACACCTCTTTATCTACCATATCAAGTAAGCTTGGAACAGACTCATTGCATTAGGTGCTCAGTTTTTACTGGTGAAGTTGAGCTGATCTTGAATAGTTGTCAGAGAATCCTGGAACTATCATAAGATCTTGTGGCATTACAGGTAGGAAAGGGACCACTAGCTGACCAAACACAGGTACTACATCTAGGCTCCTAGAAGAGAGCCTAGATGTAGTACCTGTGTTGAGCTGATCTTGAATAGTACACAGGAACAGACTCATTGCATTAGGTGCTCAGTTTTTACTGGTGAAGTTGAGCTGATCTTGAATAGTTGTCAGAGAATCCTGGAACTATCATAAGATCTTGTGGCATTACAGGTAGGAAAGGGACCACTAGCTGACCAAACACAGGTACTACATCTAGGCTCCTAGAAGAGAAAGGTATCAGCCTACAACTGAGACAGCACTGACTGTCAGTTATTGTCTATCATAGGGTTTAGGGTAAAGGCACATCACAGACTCACCAATCCATGGACGTCACATGGCTTCCTCATCCAATATCTTAGAAGTTTAAAGCACATATGGAGCATGGAAACGACTGATGATTGTTTGCACACAGCCACACAGTGGTAGTAGATGTCAGTTATAATCATATAAAGAGAAACACAAAATATCAGAATACAGGTTTGAAGTCTTTTAGGTATGAGAATTGTTACTCTAAAAATTTAACATTCTGTCTACACATGTCGACTACGGCATTAGCAAGAACTATCATTAGAAAAGCATATATCCACTACTTAGGGTGTTAACATAAAAGATACTTTCTCATCCTGTTATAATGTCCTTCCAACATTAAAATTACTTGTTCATACAGAAAAGGATATTATATATCTACATTGCATTAGGGTTTAGTTATTACGACACACAAGCTCTTGTAATAGATGACAAAACATGTTAGTTAACTTTCTGGTATATGTAGATACCCTACTTCATAGGTATGTTCTACATAAACATGGATGTGTGTAAAACATACAAGAAAATTTTAGTAGAGTAATATGGGATGAAGTTACTCTATCCAAACAAAACAATGTAATTATGGTGTATGTGTTCATGTACACCATAAAAATATAAAATGTTTTTAGCTAACGAGGAAATGCTAAGAGAAATGTAAAGCAAGCAGATGAAAATGAAAGTCAAAAGTGGTTAAAGTGTGAACCTTTCACATGCGTCTTCGAGGGAAGAGAAGGGACGCTTAAAATCTGGATGGCAGACCCGCCAGGCGTCTTGGTACGCCATTTGCAGCTCCGCCTGGTTACCCGGACGGATCGCCCTCTGCTGCTGCTGCTGCTGCTGCGGGTTCTCATTAGGATTTTGCTGGAGATCTCTTCCCAAATTGGGGTTAGGGTTAGGGTTGGGGTTGGAGTTGGGGTTGGGGTTGGGGTTGGGGTTCGGATTAGGGTTAGATTGGAGATTGAGGGGTCGAAGCCGGCGCAAATGAGCGTCGATGTTGGAAGGAAAACGAGATATGGCAGCGGCCTGTTGGGCCTGGTGCTGTTGTCTTTGTAATTGATGTAAGAGCAATAACTGCTGCTGCTGCTGCTGCTGCTGCTGGTGGTTTTGCTGATGGTGTTGTTGCTGTTGCTGTAACAGTAGCTGCTGCTGATGTTGAGCCATTGCTTTCGATTCTTCCATCCTTGTCTTCTATATCAACGAGATCTCGCTCAACACTGCTATGTCTGCAGCTCTGAGTGACCTGTCAAAGAGACGGAGAGAAGAACGAAGAAACGATCCCTCTTTACACACGCGATTTCACATTTGCAACCAGCCCAAACTAAATCCAACCCCATCGTTTTTTTGACATAGCTTCTTTTTGTTATCCTACACTTTGACATAGCTTTTGAACTGCAAAAAATAAAAATTATTTAACTTGAGTTAAAATAGTAAATAAATGGGGCAAGAATAATACGCTTAACTAGTTAATTTTCATAACACAAAACTAACCAGCGTTTAGATTGACTTTTCAATCACATATTAGCATTTTCATTTATTCAGTTTTTTGGTAGGTATAAGTATATCACATTTTTAAAAAAATCTACAAATTGATTATCGTTTGGATAACAAATAATATTAAATTAATAGACAAACCAAAATTGTTCATACCCAAATGATAATCAATTTTACTGAAAATTTTGAGATACCCAAAAAAAATTGAATGTTGAAAATGTCAATATATGATCGAGAAGTTAGTCCAAAAGCTAGTTGGATTTTTATTATGGAAACTAAGAAATTTGTTCTAGAACACTACTCTTACTAGAGTTTAATCAAATTAGTTCTATAAAGTTTAGTTCTACTCTTCTAAACTCTACTACACGAGGGTTTGTTTTAAATTAGTGAATGCACGTGTGAGAATGATTTTATCAAATTGCTAAAACACACTAAAGAGTATATCATCCGAATTATTGAATAACAAGTACAAAAAAGCTCCTTCCAAATACCCATTTCAAAAAATAAATATCCTTACCAATTTGAAAGCGTCCTCTATAAGTTACAGAAATCAACTAGTGGTAATGTACAAAGCAGGAATGTGCAAAAGCCTAGAATACTAAACAAACATGAGTAGGGACCCGATCACCATGCGGCTATTCCTTCTTGCTAGCCGGTTTCGTGTTTACATGATCGGGTTCCAGATCAAGGATAGGGATACATGATGACCAGTAGAGTGGCAAGAGTGTGAGAAATGCTTGTATTAGGAGGGCAAGCGGAAGCCCTGAGAATTCATTTCCTGTGACCCCAACATAAGATACAAGCGCAATACCAAGATATCCGCTCATAATGAATGCAACCGCTATTGCAGACATTACAAATGCCATTAGAGATCCCTCGCAACCCGGTGGGCAGAGCTTCGCTACAAGAATGCTGAAGGGCAGGATCTTAATAAACAAGAGTACCTCTGAGAGACCAGAAAATATAACGACATAAACATTGTCTGACAGCCCCATATTTCGGTAAAACCCTTTTGCAAACAATGCATCAGAAATCATAAATAAAGCCATAGTAACCTGAATGGCTGAAATTAGGTTCCTTGGTGTCATCGATTTCAGGTGACGATTATAGAAGACACTCCACAGAAGCATTGCCGCCTGGCCAAACACCTTTGAGATTCCCAACACCGATGAGTCAATATTCAAATATTGTGTCTGGTAAAAGAACATCGTGCCTGTCAATGATGGAATAATGGCATATGATGCTGCAAACCATGTAATAGAGTAAGCAATCTCAGGTTTTCTTAGAGCAATCAAGAGCTCAGAAACCTTCTCTCGAATTCCAACATCTGATCTTCTCTTGGGAAGGTTCATAGAGCTCTCCTTGACAAGAATGCATATGAAAAACTGAACACTAAGGAGAAAGCCATAGAACAAGAACATCTTTTGGGGAGAGTATCTGTCAATGGCAATACCACCTAGGAGAAATCCTAGAATTCCACCCACTGCAGAAGCCATCCAAACAAAAGACTGGAGCTCGCCTGAGGATGATGGTTGTGGATGTTTGGAGGACGTAGGTTGTTTTCCTGCCTCTGCAACAATGGCATCATTGGCAACCTCAGCAATTGAAGCACCCAAATTACTGAGGAGGAGATATAAGGTCATTGTGCTAATTGAGATGCCTGATTTGGAGAGGACCGCTATAGCTAACCATGACACCGCTTGTAAGAACGCTGCAACAAATGAACTATGTTAGAAATTAACAACAAAATTTAACTACATTGGGTGGATTCATGAACCAACTAAGAACAATGAGAATGGAAACTTCATAGTGCTCAAAGAGAATAATAATTACACTAATGAACAAGATGATGGATTGTGACCAAAAGTGTGTTTCCTGATCTTACTGACTTGAACTAACTTATAAAAACTTAGGCACAGTATTAAGTTGATATGTGAGGCATCAATCCAAAATGAAACTTTGAGCAAAACTTAGCAAATGTGTTGGAAACAGTATCAATTACAACAACGATGTGTATCTGATATCTTTATCAGATAGGAAAGCACAGACACTGCCCGTGTGTCGATAAATCTGTATAAAACTTCTCCTCTCGGATACTTTTTTGCTTCTTATTTTGGAACCTTCCAGTAAAGCAAAGCAAAAGAAAGCAGAGAAACGGACTAAGCTTATTAGGAGTTTAAATGATACTTTACAGAAACTAGATAGCAGAAGAAGGAAGGGGTGACCACAGAGTCCTCTCTTGTTCTCTAAAACAGTGCAATATCACAAACAATAAGACAAATTGGTTGTATACCTTCATATTCTCAATCCTTCTTTCATCTTGTCAGCATAGTTTAGACTGGTATTCACGTATAAATGCTGGGCTTTGAACACTATGTTCGAATACTTATCATATATCAATTTGCATGCTGCGGCACATGAGGTGTTTAGAGAAGTGCAGATAATGCTCCTTCAGAAAGATCGACTCCTTTGGAGAAAATAAAAAATAAAAAATAAATAAATTTAGAGCCAACTAATCCTAAACATTACCCACGCTGAAAATTAAAGATCAATAAGGATTTTAAAACTGTAAGTGAATTAATTGACAGAACTTGGCAGAAAACAATGGTTTCATAATCTTCACTTACACTTTCGGTTAGTTCCAGAAAGAATTGCTTCTCTTGTTCCTATGTATATTCTGCAAAAACTTTTGGGCTTTCTTTAAGTGCTAGTTTTAAACATTGCAGTACATTGTGTTTGGTTCAGGTATCAGGGAAAAGTATAAAGATGCATCTTACAAAGTCTCTGTGGTTATGTCAGTGCTTCTTTATGTTATATCAATGAATAATCAATCACTCACCAAGTAGCAACCAAAATTAAATGTAAGTTTATGATCAGTTAAACTGTGAAGGCTAAAAAGTGTTTCTGATAGAAATGGGGCCGAAAATTGAGGAAACAAAGAAAGAAAAGGCGTACGTACCGCCAAGGGCGAGATAGGGAATGCGATGCTGGCCGGCAATGTAGACGGCGTCGGAAAGGAGACCGTAAAGGGGTTTTCCGACCATGGGTAAGTTGGCCGAGTTCTGGAGGAGCTGGAATGTGGAAGAATCCACATGGAGTCCGTCCTTGAGGAAGAAGTTGACGGCCAACCATGGGAAGCACCTAAAGCCCTGCACCCAGAATCCCAATCCCAACAGCTTCCGGATCTTTGCCGACGACGACGACGTCACCATTCTCAACCAGATTAATGTAGTGTCTCAACTGGAGACTTTCCTCATTGCAGGAAGCAACCCTTTATATAGGAGTAAGTAACCAGCGGTGTCAGGACACGTGCAACTGTTAACGTGTCCCTAGCCTTTTCCTTTTTCTTTTCTAGTTTATGTCGGTACCAAATACCACATCCATGCCTAACAACTCCGCATCCTCTGGTAGAATGAATCGAAAACAGGCGTTGCATATGGCAGTGAAAATTTGAGATAAACTCCAACTCACTGCTCGTAGCTTTGGACTGGATATGAAGATTCTTGTCACACAACACTGATAATTTTTCAGTCTCACAAAATATTAAACGAAACTTCAAGTTAAACTGCAAAATTGGCAGCCAACGCTTTGCTGCTCCTACAGTGGCGGCAGAAAGAGTTCCTAAGCTTATTCCTAGAAGATACATTCTTTTCCGTCTGGATCGCTTTCTATCAACAACAAAACAAGGATTGTTCGCTTACAAAAAGATTTGGATCTTTAATGTCTAATCTGACGAACCATAACACAGAATAACATGATCTTCTATGATTGAAGGTGCTTCTCAACAACAGTGCGTCCAAACTTTTCTTGAATATCCTTGGGAGTTTCAATCTGCAAAATGTATACATGCAGTGAATATATATATATATAAAGTCTGTGAATGCAAGAAAAGTTCTTATATATCAGCCGCAGGATATCTTACCGCATTAAGGGCTTGGAAAACCGCCTTCACTGTATTATGAGGATTTCTTGAACCAACAACCTGACAGTAGAGTTCAAGTTAGAGCAATGATCCAAATTGCATACACCACCCTTGTGAAATGGATTCAGTTCATTTACCTTAGACTTGACGTTATTGAAACCAGCCAAGTTTAGAATGGTTTCTACAGTTCTTCCCGCTTTCATGCCCGTCCTAGTGGGTGCAGGCCAGAGATACACCTAACAAGAATTCAACCTTACCAAGTTAAGAGTGAAAGAATAAAAACAACAGGCTGTGTATTTACTAATAAACCAAAACAATTGGGCAGAACAGAAGAAATAATAGAACCAGAAGCAATACCAACGCAAGATGAGGTTATTACCTTTGTTTTTTTATATGCAGTTTGTATTGCATGCGCAATTGTATGCTCCTCATGTCGTTCCACATAGTGGAGATTCTGAAAGCATTTCTCGTATGCCTGTTGTAGTAAAATCAATCAGTATGAGCTGAAAACAACTACTAGTACCATACTACAGAGACTGCCCCAACTTGGTCACCAAGATCCCCACAAAGTTAGCTCCAGACCCAATTCAGGTGTGGAGATTTTTCTCTTTTAGGCATGATACTAAATTTCTAATAGTAATCGATTTATATACTTCAAATTGGTGTATCACCTTTCCTATTCATATGAATCACCTTCACACTTGGTTTGTGCATTCCCCTACTTAACGACAACCCAACAGAACAGCCTCACGAATTTCATGAATTAAGATGTAGGCAGTTTAACCTGAAAAAACAGAATATACATCTAAGGCTAAATATATCCTAAGCCACATGTTCCTTTCTTTCTTTCATCTGCATACCTTCTTTTTCCTCTCCCTGGACTGCATCTTTAGCAGTCAAACTATCACTTACTGTTCACCCAATACCATATTGATCTAACGCCAAACTTGTCACAAAGTCAACTAAACATGGACTTGACCTGTTCTTTATATGTACGGTTTGGGGAGTATTCAGATACCCGATACCTAAAATTTATTATGTAGGCGTGCTTCATTCAGCAACAATAGGGATCACAATTTTCCTTCTCTCTTGAACGGAATACCTTCGGCTGATAGAGAAAAAAATAATAATAATAGCTGTGAACAAGAAGTTCACAGACAAGGAAAAGAATACTCTGCTTCCTCTCCGATTAATAATTACTAATTTCCTATAAAGTACTCAATGCTTTATAAATCTAATCAATTGAATTTTTTTTCTCAAGGATTACACGTAGACACCCCATGTTATCTGAACCATGATCAAATCGACATACAAAAACATGTTGCTGTTTTCTATGTAAACATATGGATTTTGCAGAATACAGTAGCACTCAAGACATACCTTCTGGAGGGCCATCGCGACAGCTGGACCTTTCGCTTTAGCATAACCAACAACACCATGATAGTTCCCACAAACTAATATAGCAGTGTATTTGACCACTTGCCCTCCCTATAAAACCAAAAGGTGTAAATAAACACGTGAAAGCATCAATCTATGTTAAGAGAAACCAAAAGAACATGATAAGCAGTACCTTTGTAACTTTACAAGTCCGGTTCACATCAATTAATCTAACATCAAAACCCTGCCACGAACAAAATGGCACCGAGACGTGAGTATTAAAAACCCAGACAGAAAAACAGAAGCTGAAGGAAAAGCTCTAACATAGATCAAAACAAGACAGAATCAAGTTCAATCATACACCACGAAACAGACTTCAGCAAGACTGGTTTAAAGATACAGAGAAAGAACCAACAATATTTCTTCCATAAGTATATTATTAGAAAATTGCGAGTCAAAACATAAAAGAGCAGGACTGAATGATACATCAGAACAAAACATTAAATATAACAGAGGGGAAAAACTGCATCAAAATTAGTTTCCTACAGTTTCTCAACCTCTGAATACCGACTTGAATAATAATCAGAGGATACATGTACTTACTTTCCTATAGAGAGGCTGTCTCTTCTTCTCCGTCAAATCATTTCTTTCCTCTGCTAGATCTCTGATCTCTTCCTCTAGAACCTTTCCCTTCTTTCCAAACGTATGATCTAACTCTGCTAGCTTCTGTTCAAGTTTCTTGTCAATAGCATTTAGCTTCTTGAACAGTATGTCATCTCTCTCCTTCATGTCATTGAATTCATCATCATCATCATCATCGACTACTCGAATAACTTTCTTTTCTTTTTCAAATCCAGCATCTTCTTGAAGATCAAATGAGGGCTCCAGCTTTTCCTGAATGACTCCATAGTTGGCAGGATCATTTGGATCATAGGCATCCTTCCACTGCACTAAGCGCATAGCCCTGTTTAGTTTGTGCTGCAGAATGAATTTATCCTTGCCCTCAGCTACTTTTAGGCGGTTCATCAATTCACCGATGACTCTATATTCAGGGTGAAGCCGGAAATGTTTTTGCTCAAACTTATCAATCTTATTCATCCATTTAAAAGAATCATCAAGTGTCTCTGTCAGAAAAACCATATATATATAATTACAATGCGGACATTCGTTTACATGAACAATGCAAATTGGAAAAGAGAGAATGAAGACTAGTACCAGCGTGTATGAAATTCTTGAGCAGTTCCTCATGGCGAGTGAACTTCCTCTGAAACTCATCAAACCTCTTCTTGACGGCATCAGGAGTGAAGCGGTCGTCGTCGTCGTCGTCGTCGCTATCGGAATCGGTGGGCTCCTCATAGACATTGAGATTAGCATCCCCAGTGTCCTTGAGCTTCTGCTTCTCAAGCTTCTCAATCAAGGGGGTGACACCCGTGTAGTCCTCATCATCTTCTGCGTCAATGTCTTTGGTGTCGAGACCGCGCCTTATCCTCTGCTCTCTTTCTCTCTGCCTATCTCTCTCGACATCGGCAAGAAGGTCGAGGACTATTCGGTCTGAAACTCCTGCGGAATAGGTTCGGCTCAAGCTCCCAAGGTACGACGGCACTGGGGCTTTCTTGATTGCTTGATTCAAGATGAGACGCGACCACCAAAATGCTTGCGATTTGCTCATTCTCATTCATTCTTTCCGACTAGTTCAACAAACAACTCATATTCATCGCCGATTGCCCACTCACTCTCTCTCTCTCTCTCTCTCTCTTAGGGTTGTAGCATCAACCAACATAGCAAAAATAATGGGCGTTGGGCCTGTTGGGAGACTTTTATTTGTATTTTTTTCCAATTCGAGATAATATGAAAAACCCAGCATTCTGTGAGCTTAAGAAGACCCTAGAAGTAAATTGGTTCGCTCCATAATAGTGATAATACTAAGCTTACCACCATTTATTACAAGCTTCGGTCACACATCAATATCTTCATTTTTTAGTGTTCAGTTTTCTGTTAGTAAATACACTTCCAAAAATTTCACCAAGGCTTCGGTGTCTTTTCAAAGTGACCTCTTACCCGATTTCATTATTTCATGCCGAACAAAACGAACAATATATGCGTGGTTAGAGAAGTTCAGACATGGCCAAGCGGGTGACTAACAGGGTATGGAGTATGAGTTACTCCTTACATGACAATAAACGTGCAGCTTATTACAGGATACTATACTGCGTGCATTATTCACGTTTTCTGCCAGGAAGCACGTATCTAGCAGCTGTCCATACAAGAACTGTTGCGATCTGCAATGGCCGAAAACAAGAATCTAACACGGAGAATCCGTGGAGGAGCTGTTATATTTCATCCTCTGCATTATGATATCGGATTGCTTTTAAGATCTTTTGAGCTTGAAAGTATCAACACAGACTTTTAACTTAAGTTCCAGAAACCAGCTCCCGTAAAGATGTAAGAGGGGAGCTGTAACCATACACCACAGCATCTCTCCAAAGAGCCATTCCTGTTGGGAGAAATAAAAATGCTCAATCAGCAGAAAGCATAAGTGGAGATAGTGTTTACAGCATTTTAACATTTTTATCCGTAAATGCTGGTGGGAGAGGAGCATAAAAATGGATTGTATTACAGTACGGGGACAAAAAACCAACCTATCCATAAAAACAAACCAGCTGTCGCTGCTAAGAAGAATTCCTTGCTGATACTGTTAAACCTGCAGTCACAATAAAATGCCACTTAGGAGAACTCAATAAAACCGAGTAAAAGACATTAGAAACATAATGCCACCAATGATGAACCGTACATCAGGAACACATACCAATATAAGGCCACAATATTCCCATATCCATAAAAGAAAGAAGCCCAAGAGGAACCTGTGAACCTGCATCAATTGTTGAGCTAACAATCTTAATAACACAGCGCTAGCAACCTGATAAACGAACTCCGTATCTTGGTGCAATTCACAAAGGCATTGAAAATGAAAATTACCACATAAGATCACGAATAAAAAGAGCACGAGGGATCATAAGTCCATTTCCAATCATTGCAAGCAACATTGAGACAGCTGATAAGCCTTTGATGTTGTCAGGATTTAGGAAATTTGTCCACTGAAGAGGAAGAACCAATAGTCGTCAGATGCGCACAAGATTGACATTTAAAATTCTAAAACAGTACCATTTGAGAAACAGGCATCCACATGAAGAGGAGTGTAGCTGTCCATCCCGATATGGATCCAACAAATTTGATTCCTTCTGAAGAGAGTTTCCCCATTCGAGCCTGTGAATTGATCCAACTGCATTCTTAACAAATGCAAAATAGAAATACCTATATTTCTCCAACTTAACTTTGCAACAATAATGGAAATGCAACTGATATAGGAAATACATCTTCATTACAGATGCTGAAGGCAGGATACTAAGGCAGCATAAAAGAGGTTAGTTCCAAAATAAATTCCATGTTAGAACTGGATTATGTCCGGAGCAAAGGAGATAAAAAGACTCTGATTTAAAACTAGATAAACAAGAATTTCAAAGGCCTATTGTTTTCTGTCAAAGATCTACTCCTTATGTTAACATATCTATTCTTCTTAATGAGGAGCAGCAAAAGCTGCAAATGGAAATGGTAATTATACATTCTATTGCCCCTCATCATTTGCTCCCTAAATCTATGTGACCTCCATAATGGGAGGAACCTTTTGTTAACAGTTACCAAAAGGTTTGCATATAGATTTTCCTAGTATAATCTTCATATTTTGATGAAATTTCATCTAAATGTTAAAAGACAGTATGCCAACTAAAAGTCTGGCACATTTGACAAAACTATGAATGGAATCACTACTTCTAAGGCATCTGAGTAGGTCACTTTAATATTTTTTACACCAAATCTCGGAATTAAGAGAGTAAGGTCTTGGGTTTATGCAACACCAAACAAGCAACCTTTCAATGATCACACATTTGAGAACTCGTATCTTCATTCACAAAATGACCAAAAGGTAAAGTATAACTCAATGTGTGGTTGAGCTTACCATAATTACAGCTGCCACAGCTAAAACAAATGCCAATGCTCCAGGCACAATACTGCTGGGTATATACGGAACAAATGTAGACCACATAATCTGCAACCAAGAATTTAAACAAGAAAATAAATCAAAACTAAACTAAAAGTACATGACTTCTACTAGTATCTTTTGTGTTTATGAGAGAGAGAGAGAGAGAGAGAGAGAGAGAGATTACTTGGGGAAGAACTGAGAGCCCACCAACAGTAATAAAATCTTCCCAGAAACGCCAAACTCCAGGATTAAGGAAGTTAAAGTAATTCAAAAAATTCAAAACAAGACCAGTTGCCACAACGATGGAGGTAATCACAAAGTACGGCAGAGGCATTGCTTCTGCCAAGGATAGCTGTGCAAATACAATATACAAGGACACTACACCCAATGTTTGCACTACGATCGCCTCCTTCTCCCTCTTCTTTGCAAAATATGAAAGCAATGAAAGGTTTCCAAGCAAACCAGTAAACATACCCTGCATTAACATCATTCCCTCCCTTAGGTTTACAAATGTTAATAGTGTAGGAAACAAAAATTGCTTATCAAATCTATATCTTTCAGTAAGCTGAATAAAGCACTTTTTGCTATAAAGACAAGCTTTCAAATTGTTGAATATCAATATAGAGCATACTCCATTAAAAGCCAGATTTTAAACAGCATAGTAAAGGGCGGAAAAGATAAGACAAAAGCCAAGAACAGTGAAGAGAGATGGATACAAGGTGAAGTAATAAGGTGGTGTACCAGCCAGGGGACTGCCAAAAGAGCAGCTTTGTTTCCAGCCATAAGATTTTGAGCATTGAGAATGATCTGAGGCATTTGCAGCAGCAGAAATGGGATATTGGATGCGCCGGAGAACTTTGCTGTCCATGAATCCCATTGCTCAAAACTCTCACTAGTCTTCAATTTCACCGATCCCTTGAGAGAAAACAAGTCAATTGTTAGATTGTTGATTCAGATCAAGCGCTGCGCTGGTAATGAATTTAACAATTTCCCGACAAGTTAGTTATAGTGGCACAAATTCATGGTCAAGTAGTGCATTGATGTGACTAATAAGAACGAAGGAAAGAAGGGAGCGAGGGGTACCTGGTGAAGAGGGTGAGGAACATCGGAGTCAAGAGCGCTGAGAGTTGGGCGGCGTCGCAAACTGAGGGGACTGTAAGAGTTTGAGGAGAAGAGAGTGCCGGCGGGCAAGGGATTGAGCTGAACTCGTGGTGGAGCTGCCTTCCTGGTGCTGCTACCCCTACTGTTACTCCTACACGAATAGGCATAGGAATAGGAACAGGAATGGGGCACCACTAAGCACTTGGCCATTGAGTTTGATAACAGAGACAGATAGTTTCTCGGAGTCTGAGTGAACTGAGATCAACTAGTTCCACTGGAGATTGGGCGGTTTTTCATGTATGCATATATCTAGACGACACGTGGAAAGCATCTATGGCCCTTGATATCTACCCTTTATGTTTCATGTGCCTGGGATATTTTTAATGCGAACCGAAATTTCAAGTAACGTAGGTAATGGTGTAGTCGTCCAAGAACGAGAGGAACCTGGTAGATCTAATCTCAAAGAACTCAACCATCCGATCCAAAATTTCCGGCCATGCCAAATTGCCAAGTAGAGACGGAAAAATTTGGGGGCTCACACAAGGTGTCAACGAAATATCAACAAGAAAAGGCTCGCTACCTAAACCCATAAGTCCGAACAGAAAATCAAACCAAACGGGTTACTATTCGAACGCCCGGCTAAGTCCGATCTTAAATAATAGTTTGGGAGACTATACTACCGGTGGTCCATAAAGACCAATAGGTCTGTATTCCTAAAAATATAACATTTATTAAGTCTTCATTTAAGAATATACTTGACTGAGAACTTGAGGGAATTGTTGATGGTAGCAGTAGAACGGCTACCAGGGTCCCACGAACTTGCAACAAGGTCTAGATGCTTGATGGCCGGGACCTGATGGCCAGATATATAAGTGTGGTTGCAGGGCAGGTGGGGAAGGCCCACGAAGAATGGATGAATAAGCATTCTATCGTGTAAAAGGGGTTGTCAATCCCACATCGAGAGATGAACTCAGCTCGCACTATCAGGAATCTATATATTGGCTCAACCACCTTCACTTTGGTAGTCACGCCTTTTGTAACTTGAATGTTCTCCACTATTTAATCTCATTAACACTAATTAACTTAAGCATCGGAGAGAAACCGACTGGTCCCCACCGGTCTTTCCTATCTGATAGCATGCCAAATAATATTGAAGGAAAGAAGGGAAAACAAGGCAGACGGATGATCTAGCCTGCTAACTGTAGGTCCTGCGGGATTTGTACTAGCAAATTTAGGGGACAAATAGAACACCCCCACCCTTCTTTTCCTTTTTTTGTTTTTACCACATTATTCAAGTATATCTTACAAAATTCTTAGGTGGCGTTCGATAACGTTTTCAAGTTAACTTTTTCGTTTTGTAAAATGAAAATGGTCACCATTACTCTATTAAAAAAACATAAAAGAGTTTTTAAAATTGATTTTCTATTTTACATGTAAAATGGGACACATTTTAGGTGGCCTATGTTCGGTAATGTTTTCAATTATGGTTTTTGAAAATAAATTTTGAAAATGGAAATGAAAATGTGAAAACGATAAATTTCAATTTTCTTTTGTAAAAGTTGAAAATGCTTTCAATTTTTTATTTTCTGTGTTTTCAGTTTTATCTTAACGAACACGTTTTCACTCTATTTTCATTTTCAAAAATAAAAATATGGTCTGAACGCCACCTTTCATTTTTTAAAAAATATGGAAAAATATTTTCTAAAACAAGGACTTATGCCGATTAAAAATAAGAAGTAAACACTTGAATAAGAATAACACATGTTCTCTCTTCTATCTTTTCAACGTGTCGCTCTTCTCTAGTGTCGTTCTCCCATCTCTAGTCAAGTTTTTCTTTCATTGCTCCCACTTTCGTCACTATGAACCTCCATCAATTATTGAAAAATGAGGTTTCAGAAACACTACAGCTGAATACATTTTCATTGTTTTTTACATTTTCATATGATAGTACCGGTCACATGCATTTTAACGTTTTCGTTTTGAAAGATTGTTTTCGGACTAACTATCAGACACATTTTCGAATATCAGAAACACAATCTCGTTTTGTCGTTTTCATTTTCGAAACTCGATTTCTGAAAATCATTTTTTAAAACTCGATTTCGGACAGGGACTATCCCTACCAAATATTACATCCCGCTTCCGCCACTGTTCCCGGCTGAGCCAAACGGAGGAAAGATGACATGTTAGACAAATTTTTGCTGCATAAACCCCACTTTTGCCATAAACAACTTTAGTAATCAGCTATGAAAGCCTGGACGGCATAACTGAGACAAAAGTATGAGGAAATGCTTTCAATAGTCCAGGGAAAATTATTTGGTTCACATTATAAGCTCATAACTAAAGATATCCGAGTGGCTCTAATATTCTCTGGAAATAAATTCATACAAAAACAAGCTATGAGCACCAACGAGTTCTCAGTGAGTGTTTTCCGGTCTTGCTAACCTGAAAACAGATTGAAGATTTAAAGGTACAATTATCCTGTCCCTTTCTGTATATATACAGTCATTCCTTGGTGTCTACTATGATACAGGCCGACTTAATGTTGGACTAGCATGGCCTCCATCTTTGTTTTCCTCGCACCATGTTTCAGTTTCTCCAGAGCAACCAGTCCGACTTGCCTAACTCTTTCTCTGGACAATCCTATGCTGTATAGTTGACATGATAACATACTCATAAGTCAAATCAAGTGCGTGAAAATATTTGAGAAATGCATGAAACAAATGGATATCTACAATTGGATCTACTATAGAAGCAGTGAAGCGCACATTTCATATTTGTTTGTTGTGTGTGCGTGTTTAATCACTCTCTGGTGATTTGACCCAGTTCAACTCATCAGAAGTTCAGATACCCCAGGTACTTGACCTCCTTGCCCGTACTTTTCAATAGATAGATGCAGCCATGACTGCTAGTCAGGCTGTTATGATTTTAGGACAGACGGACACCATAGGTGTTCTAATCGACAAAAGAAAAAATGCCCACTTTATGTCCATTATCTCAAGCACTTGTTAGGACTTACCGTTTACTAATGTCCTCCCATGTAAGACATTCATTATCCAGACCATAGTAAAGTCGTATGATCTCTCGCTCCCGGTTCCCAAGCATCATATTGATGAGCTTGTTTACTTCATCCTGCAAATATATCAACATCGTTAGTGGGAGTTCTTCTTGAGTTTGACTCTTGTAATTGAAAACTAGTTGTTGCATAATTCCAAATATATAGTATAGATATAAATACATATATATGCTGTCACGAGACACATATAATGAGGCTGTTATTATTTTGTTTGTCAGATCAATCTTGTTCAAATATTTTAGATTTATTTCTATGGAGATCAAACTAGGTTGGTTTTTCTTCAAGAAAACTGTTATGTTTGAATCTACTTCCTTGTAATTAGGACAAAAGTTCACTATAGCATTTCAACATAACGACTGTGGATTTTAGTTTTTTGAACACCATCACCCTATTATACAACACATTAGTTCAGACCATTCCATATATTGCTTACCTTGAGTGCCAACTCATCCACCCCATGCCATGGGATATTTTCGTGGCGATTATCAGCAATGTACTGTAACAAAAATGATAAGGGAAGAAATTAATTACAAGATAGAAGCTGACATGCAAGGATAACAGAACTTGCAGAGAGTTGAAGTCAACACTTACACTATGATGAGTTTCTCCTGGAAGGCCATTCAAAGAGGGGAATGCATCTCTATCAAGTGAAAAAACCTTACTGATAGCCTACACATTATGAAATTGTATAGTGAGTATAAGAGAACAACAGAGGAATCCCGTGAAACAGAATAAATAAAATGATTTAGTACCTGAGTAGCATTTCTAACTTTCTTTTTGGACATATTCAGGCTCTCTGCAATCCTCTGAAGACAGTAGTAAAAAAAACTACATGTTAGGCAAGATTTAAATGACGAATGGATCATAATAATTTGATATGCATTTATATAAAGAAACATGAGTTTTGTGAGTGCTGGCATCCACATGTCCAAATTGACTTTAGGAGACAAAGTAATTGCTTTCTGATGATAACCAAAAATAAATAAACTTACATCAATAGATGGAGTTATTCCTTTCTCTTCCAATCTAACTTTTGCATTTCTGATTAACCCTAACCTCTCATGCATATGTGTAGGCAGTCTTAAGGTTCTGGAATTTTCAACCAGTGCTCTTGAAACACCCTGGAATGTAAGGAAAATGTTAACCAGTGTCAGTCTTGTCAAAAATAAATCTTTCACGATAGTTGATATGCATTTCTACCAAGTTGTTAACCATATTGAAGAGTGGTATAACCTGACGTATCCACCAGTAAACATAAGTAGAAATTTTGAACCCCTTTGAAGCATCAAATTTTTCAATCCCACGTAGTAGTCCAATTAAGCCACCCTGTAACGAGCTTCGCATGTGAGATTCGAAATACAATTTCATCTTAGTTAAAGTTCTATTGGCAGACATAATATTGGCACCTCATGTTTAAAGTGAATTAGAACAGAAATCACCTGGATAAGGTCAGCCATTTCAGCACCCATGTTATCATATCTTTGGGCAATGGACGTGACCAGACGAACATTGCTCATTGTCAGCTTCTCTCTTGCCAAAGAACATTGGATTAACTTTGACTGTAGTTCAGTGCGGGAAATCCTCAGTGAAGATGCGAGTTGTTCGTCAGAGGGATCACATCCCAGCTTCTCTTTCAGTCTGGAAATAATAATACCTGGATTAGAACTTAGGAATAAAAACAAATACAAATCCGGAATTTTTGAGTTTGATAACTGGAAAGTTTGTAAGTGTTATGTCAGACAGCATATTAAAGTGCTAAATGCCATCTAGCTTGACAAATGAATCAATGGAGAAATGTGATCTCTTCGGACACTGACCAACTCAAGTGCTTCTGATTCATATTACTGAAAAGTAAGTTATATAACCTTGATTTATGCTCCTCCACTGAAAGCCCGATTTTAATCTTCTTCGACAGTCGTACAACCTCAGCGTGGGTCAGCAAATGCTCACTTGTAACACCCTTCACATAACCCTTAGTACGATTATGCAGCAGCGCCGGACTGATAGCTTCTCTGAAATGCTTATTGGTGCTAGGTGTTTTCCTCTTAGCAGTCATCCTCCTATGCCGAGCAGAAACACCAGAACAAGTGACAGGTATCTTCTTATCAATTATTTTTCGTGTCGACAGTTTTTTCTCAAAGGAAAGATTCCACTGCTTTTCCAGCATAGACTTCTGTAGCAGAAGAAGTACCTCCACTGAATATTCAAGATCAGAACTTTCCTCTTCCAAGTCGTTGTATTCCTCAAGCAATCGATGTGTGGTTGATGAAAGAGCAGAGGCAGCATCTGCATGCTCTTTCAAAGCCCTGATGGACTGTTCATGATGTCTATTTGAAGATGGAAATCGGGAATTACTGTAATTGGAAGACGACTTTCTGGCAGTGACAACATTCTTTGTTGAAGAGAATTGACAATTAACGAAGCCGTGATCATTAAGATAAAAGAGCTTATCTGTGATGTCTGAATAATACAAGGAAGAACTTAAGAGCCTCTTCCCCGTACTACTAAGCCCAACAACAGCAGCAGCTGTGGCCATCTTATTGAGCGCGCTTGACAATAACCATATAGATATGGTTAACACCTTCTTACCCAATTTTCTCTTATATAACCCAAGAGGGATGGGTTACCAATATCTGCCAACCAACAACACATTTCAAATTTCAATTGCAAAATATGAACAAGAAGATAGAAGAAGCGGAAATATATATAGTAAAAGGAATTCCAAATGCTTCCACTTTACAGTTTATCCAAGGAAGCAAATTAGAAAGAAAAGTGAACAATAATTATGAGCAATTTCAGGCGCCATATCAACTTGACGTAACAAACAGCATACATGTCTTAATCGAAAAAAAAAACAGCATACATGTTCATCTCAGAGGTTGAGATTTTTAGGTGACTATGGAAGTGAAATCATGTAATTGCATTAAAATCACAAGCCAAAAGAGTTCAAATTGCAGATTCAAGTGGCCAACAGAACATGCATGTATAAACGATGGAACTGGGAAGGAGGAGGGTGAAACTCAGAAGTCAGAACATGTCTAATGGGAATTGAGGGAGAAAGGATGAATTCATACCTGAAGAATCAGTGGGCGCGCTAAGGGAAGAGGAGAATGTAGTTAAGATTAGTTGAGCAAAACAAGAAGAGAATGACGTTGTATACAATGCGAGTCCAGTCAGTACATAACAGGTGACTCAGACTCTGCAACCAAAATGAGAATGAAAATGAAAATTAAAAAGGAAAATGAATGGTTTTTGTTTCTTTAAGTTTTTAAGTAAAATATATATTTATCATCTTTTTTGGGTCTGATAACTCATTTCTTAAAAATAAAAAAGATGAAAAATACAACAAAAATCAGAGACGTATACAAGATATGGAAAGAAGAGATGCTATTGGTTGGAAGAGATTGGGTCCAGCTTTGTGTGGCTTCCAAGCCTGCCATTTTTGTCTAGAAACAACAAATTCTTTCATAATATCAGACAGACTACTTCCCTTCTTTTCTGTCCTCCTCAGGATTTTTTTTCATCTCCCCCCTTTTCTAATTTGCATTTTTTTTTTTGAGAAGTTCTAATTTGCATCTTTATTTTCTCTTTGTATTGGTCTTAATCTGCACCTTCTCAGACCAAAAACACTAGTACATTCAAAAACAAAAGCCCCTCGGTATATTCCTCCTCATACACTCTTTGGATTTTCAACAGAACACATGTTTTTGCAACAGCAATGGTTCTGCAGCAAAGCCTCATGGCTTGTTGGGATGTACAGAGTTGTTCTTCGCATGGACAGAAAGAACTGCGGAAAAAGAATTCCAATGGCACATAAAATTCCACTAGCAAATAAATCCTTTACTAAACTGTAATGCATATCTATACCCAAATTACAAATAAATTTACTAAAATTGTAATACATAGATATACAAAAATTGAAGAACGCCGAATTACAACAATTTATTTGAAACTGAAATAATTAGAACCTGTAATGTACAACAAGGTTATAAAGCCGATTTTAGCAGCCATATCAGAATTCACTAATTATATCTGGTTTGTCAACCTGAACCTCTTTAACTCTACTTTCTAAACATTTAAAAAGAAAAGGAAGAGAAAAGATAATGTACATCCCAAGGCAAAATTCTCAACTCCAATCATGATTTTACACGAACCAGACCAATTCTTTTCAGCAGCTGCAAATCTTATCTCAGTAATTTAGTTAAATTCCTTCAAACACATCAAAATCAATCTCAGAATCAGCATATTATCTAAATCTATAAAGTCTGGCATTCAAATAAAACAGGAAACAAAAGCCATTCATAAGAACAATAATATTTGCACGCATCATAACAAGAACACAAGATATTCATGAACCACAAACTATATTTTGCCAGCACATTGTTCTTGCCAACTCTCAGAATCTGAATCTGATCTTTGACAGTGAAATAATTCCAACATCAGATAATTCGCCCATAGTCCTTTCTCCCACGTGATGCAGGTGGAACGCTAATGGCCGGATGACTGGCTCTACGCCCTACAATAGAGTGCCACAATTAGTTTGACTGTTCTCAGCTCCCACCCCCAATTCAAACCCCATTTTCCTACAAAGACATTATATGACAGTTTTTTTGTTCTTAATAAATGAATATTGAGGTAGCAATGGCATATGATGTTGGTCAGAGAGTACCCCAAGAAGTGCCATTGCTGAATGAGCTATTTCCTGGAGAATGTGGGCCTCCAGAGTTAAAATTGGGAGGAGGGGGATGCACCTTCATATGATTCCAATCATTAACTCGAGAATTGCTTGGTCTTCCGTGATTGAACCGCTGAGATTGCTGGCCCAAACGGCTTGGAGAATTTTGAGATATATGAGGCATGAAATGAGAAGGTTTTGACAAATGCACATATCCAGCAAGTGGTTCACCAGTTGGAGGGCTACCCACCTCTGCATGTGAGAATGACTGAATTGGGCCACTTTGTCTGAAGCACATTTTAATCAAAATCAGGAGAAAGTGTTGCAAAATCTAATCAAAATTTAGCCAAATTCAATCAAAATTCAATTCAAATGAAAGCAAAGGTGTCGATCATAGAATTCCGAGAATTGTAAAGACCAAAAAGTTAAGTACCAAAAACCTCCAATCTTAAATGCAAATTTACAAAAAATAAAAAAGGGAGCATTTGGGTATATTCTTGCAGATCCATCCGCTACTTGCACTGTACTTATAAGATATACACGAGTTGAAAAAAAGGAATCATTTGGTAGATTGATCGACGGTCTATATAAAGTTGTGCGGAATATACATGTAATACATTTTCGGTCAAGGGACACAAGACCTACTGAGATGATTTCAAAGTATTTGATAATGATACAATTTACCTGTGTAAGGAAACACCCGAGCTTGTACTTGACATGCTGCCGAATCTTCCAACCCCACCCAATGTTTCTAACGAATTAAGATGCATGCCATTGCTGAACTCAGTAGTCAAGCAGCTTATATCCGAGCCATCATCTTGCAGAAGAAGTTCATCACTGGAATGAGAATAGAAAAACCAAGGAAAGAGAATGCACATTAGAACTTTTAAACAAGCCAAGGTGCATTTTACAAGTGAACAAGCTGTTGGAGATTGGATCAACTCCACGTGGGGAAGGTTTAGCATGCTTAATACATAGTGTGCACTGTACTACCATTATAATTAAGATCATGTATTGATCAGCCAACTGAGAATGTCTCCAGTTAAATATATATATATATATATATATATATATACACACACACACACACAGTCCGTCTCCGGTACGGACGTCCGCACGGTGCGGATTCGGCGTTTCCGGCGAGGCGACGACGGCGTATCCGGCCACCGGAAACGCCGAATCCGCACCGTGAACAGTGGTGCGGACGTCCGCACCTGAGAACTGTTCTATATATATATATATATATATATATATATATATATTTATACTAGAATAGCGGAGCCCACCCTGACGCACACCTCAACAACTATCTTACTCTTTACAGACCTTGAAGAAGTGAGAGATATACCATTAATTAAAGATTGTGGTGTCTAGTAGGCCACGAAAAAAGGAGAAAAACTGTGTTACACAAACTAACAACTAAATGTTCTTATTTTGAAACATAAATTCTTATTTTGAAATATAAATGCAGACATGATTAATACCTAAATTTTGACTGCAAAAACTCATAAATGACGATGAAGTATGCAACACGATTACATAAAAATTAGCACATGTTTGAGTAGCGGTTAAAGGTATTGTCCAGTTATACCTATAATTAGGATCCCAATCCCCAGGATCAGGCAATGACAGGCCAGCCTCTGGATTGTCATGAGCCACTCCTGTGGTCTTTGGGATACTGGAACCAACCTTGAAGGAGCCTGGCACGTTTGGAGTGGCTAAGTAGCCAGCAGAACTTCCACTGCCTCCTTGTTGCTGTTTCCAGCCTCCAGCACTAGAACTTAGAGGCAGATGTGATGGGGATCCACCAACTACTTGAGAGTTCCCCTCAGCTTTGCCAGAACTCATGCCATCATTGCTTTGCCCTTGCCAATGTGAAGATGAACTCTCTTGAGTTTGAGAACCTCCAGGATATCCCCAACTTTTTCTTCTATTGAAATGACTACCCGCAGCCATCTTTCCTAAAGGTGATCCGTGACAACTGCCTCTTGCTGGAGAAGTTGGACCATAATGTCCTGGGGAGCCAGTAGAAACTTGACCATAGGAACTTGGTGGAGTAAACTGTGAAGGACTAGTGCCTAGGGGAAGCGGAGCAAAACTTCCTGCTGAAGGGCTCATACCAAGGCCATTTCCATGTGAATATGGAATAATCCTCCGTCTTGCATCAGGACTACTTCCAAGCATTGATGTGTTGCTGTGAGCAAGCATGTTCATCCCAGAAGGTCCAACAGGTGAATAATAAGCAAACATATTGCCAGTATCTCCATAGCTTCCATAGCTGCTTCCAAGTCCAGTACCATCATTATAACTGCCATGGCTTCCTACACTACCATAGCTATTAGCATGTGCATATGGCGGCACCACCTGAAAATGTGGGCTGCTATGCATGGAGACCCTGTTTCTGCCTGGAATCTGCACCGGATAAAATATTGTTATAGTGAAGATGAAATATAAAGATGTTAACAACCAAATAGTTAGAAGCATCAAGTTTACATTAGGAGAGAGACCAGCAGCAAACCAATGCCCACCACCAGGATGATGATCTACCCTTATGTTTTGAGCAACAGGCTAGAAGAGCGCAGCGAGGAAAAAACCCAGGAAGATGAGAAAAAGAAATAGACATAGTTAGTATTACCTCCGGTATAAAGCAGCAATAACTAACTACTATAACCAAGTCCTGGTAACTAGGCAAAACATTGTATACATATTACTCTGGATCAACCCTACACATAATCGATGGATCAGCTAAGAATTAAACCGAAGACTTATACATCTGATATCTGAATCTGGCTCAAAAACTGTTTGAGACTGTTGATTGAAGTCTTAATGTTTACAAAGCTGAAATGAAACTTCATTAGAATATATCAAAGTTCGTGCATGTGTCCACTTACCATGCGAGGAGTCTCTGATGGAGGTTGATAAGGGCAAGTAAAAGGTTCCCCCGTAACAAAAGGGTGTTTTGAAGCCTGCAGGTACAAGTACAACTCACAATCTTTCTATGTAATTATGACGAAAATCATCAAAATTCAACAAGTGTTGGACATTTAACAACCTGAAAAGGTGACCAGCGTTTTGAAGGATCAAACTCAACAAGGCCCCTCAAAAAATCAACCAACGCTAATCGTATCTGACTTTCTGCGACATATTTGATACCATACAGAATCCATTAGTAGCTTCATTAAACACAGTAAGCCAAACTGTTTCAGTTTATTCAGTATTGAGTACATAGAGCATAGGCCAAACCTTTAAACATGTCTTCCTTAGGCAAGTTCTTCCGATATGGATACGTCGTAACAATTTCTTCAAGGTTCATGTGTTTAAAATACTCCTTTCCAATCATTGGTCTTTTCAATTCTCTCTGAACAGAAACCAATCACCATAAGAACAGAGACGATAACATACAACACAAAGTATTCAAATAATGCAAATATACAACCCAGGATTCCACTATTGTAAAATCCTAGAACTTTTATGAGAGATTAATTAGAGCTCTAGATGAACCAAACTAATTCAAATGTAATACTTTCCATCACTTTTCTTCTTTCCTTCCAACTATTTTTTCATAGCAACTATCACATATTTTCCCCTAATATTCTATCATATCAGCACTTACAGCTTCATACTCTTCCTCTGTTAAAGCTTGATAAGAACTTTTGCAAGTTGCAGAAAATCCTCCATTCTCCATACTGTGCACACTCCGAATGCACTTAAAGAACTTGCTTGTGTTTTTAGCCTCCTTAAGTACATAATCAGGGGGTTGCTCTCTACAATATTGCAACCAGACACAAAAAGTTGTTGAAACAATTAAACAATGATAATTTACTTAAGATTGACAGCCAATCAAAGTCGTTCCCCCAAAAAGATGTGCTTATATCCCCCACAAATTATTAGTTGCCATATCCAGAAACAGCAATTATTATCCTCCATATCTCCATTTAGGTGGTTACTAAATAAATTAGTTTAGCCTATAGAGAAGAAAAGGGCATACCCAAGTATTTCAATCATTCTCCTTAGGAGGTCAAATTCTGAAGCTCCTGGAAATAATGGCAATCCCAGAAACAATTCAGCAACTATGCATCCAAAGGACCACATATCGATCGCAGTAGTATATCTGAAAGGGTTAAGGACCACCTAATAGGATGAAATAAATGCAAAGAATCTGGATCGTATCTTAAATCTGCAGAAAGAACCATTGCTCATGGTGTTCAAAAGCACAAACTCTGGATTTTCTTAGTAAAATTGCACCCTGCAAAGCAAAGGCATGATCATACTACTGCAGCTCAGATACTCATATCAATTGAAGACCAAACTTGTAGAGGAACAGAGGCGTAGCCAACTCCAGAAGTTTTCTGTTTTGGACTAGATATCACCATTTGCATGCTAACGTGATGGTAACGGGGGCACACTTTTTTCCCTTCTAAAAGGCTTACAGATTTTTATTTATTTATTTTATAAGAAAATAATCTGCATGCAGGTCTACTTTGCCTTAAAAGTAAACTGGGTATTTCCCGTACCTCAGAAACCATTGCCAAATTTTTGTTGGTTTTGATTAAAATAACAATCAATCTTAGAGCTGCTAGGCTACCTTTTGTTCTGGTATAGTTCTGTTTTGATTGAGGTTTCCTCCTTATTTACCCAAAAACAAGAAATAAAAAGAGGAACTCAACCTAGAGTTCAACCTAAAGTAGGATCAGAATTATTGAATTCCAACCAAGATAGAGATCATTATTGAAGCCAATAAAATAAAAAGACAGCATAGTAGATAAGTACAAAGCTTTCACTTCATGTATAAGGATACTGATATCCAAGCAGGACTTCAGGAGACCTGTAGTAACGACTCTGCAGAACAAATGGAAAGTGTGCATCTATAAGACCCTCCACAGCACATAAAGAATTGGATAGGCACAGGATAAGCATTATGCAATGAAACATACCTGAATGTAGGAGTAAACAGTTCGATCTTCCATGCATGCAGATCCAAAGTCAATAATTTTAATTTCCGCTGGCTTAACACTGTTGATTCAAGGGACAATGTTCAATTTTAACTCGATGCAATCACTCAGATGGGTAAAAGCTATCACAAAAAGTAACTTGCCTTGTGCATAAAAGAATGTTTTCAGGCTTCAGATCACAGTGAATTATCCCAGCATCCTTTAAAAGGGCTAACCCATGTAGAATCTATTTATATCATATATAAAGTACAAATAAAAACAGAAGGGTTGAGATATAAAGTCATGAAACAACAAATAGTCCAAATTCAATTCCAAGCAAGAAGTTTCATACTTGTTTAGAAAATAATTGAACGATGGTCAAGGACAGGCCCCTGAAATGATTTATCTTGATAAGCTCGTACCTGAATAAATGCAAAAATGTCAACCCCGGCAGGGATCAAATAAAGACAACTACGACTAAATAAGGATAAAATGGCGGGGGATAAGAAGAGAGTTTAAATCACAAATAAAGAGATAGTGTGACTTACAGGTTAGTATCAAGCAGTTCAAAAGAAATGCACAAATGACGATGATATACAAAGTAATCATAAATACGAACAATGTGATGCTTGTCCTCAGGATCATATTTCTTGTTTAACTGCAAAAGAAATATTAAGTCAAACGGTGCAAAGACCAAGGAATACTAAAATAAATAACAATAACAATAATAAAAATTGCATTACCGTTGTCAAAATGGATACTTCAACCAGTGCCTGTTGATAGTATGCTGGTTGATTTTTAATGATCTTCACAGCAACAAAACTATTAGTCTCTGGAACCCAGCATTTAGCAACCTGGCCAAAAGTTCCATGACCAAGAACATCTTTGACAATGTATCTGTAGAAATAAGCGAAAATTTAAAATATAAGAAAAATAAAATAAAATTTATAAATAAAACTCTAGCACAGTTCTAAGCTAAATTGATGGTGGAATTCATGGAAGAGTACAAATCACAGCATAAATATGTAATGAATTATTCATCTCATTGTTTATTATATATTCTCATTTCCAACTTTTCATCAACGTTTAACGGCGAGACATAATAAACTTGACACAGTTACAAGCCAACAGAGTAACTAACAAATTTGAAGCAAAGTAAAGTATCACAATGCTAATTTGTAAACTTATAGCATCCTAAAATTAAGTTAACTAAAACTGACTATAAAATGTAAACTGAACATGTTTTGCAAAGAGCTTGTAGGCATGCCATCAAGAGAAAATACAGACAATAACAAACCTTCGATGCGTGTCTATATTGGCCAAGACAAAGTTAACAGTCAGAATGAGATCCGAGTTAACATTATCGCGGGCATCATTGTTTACTCCACTTGATGGGCTGGTCAAATATCTCTTTGGATTCAGTTCTTCCGAATACTTAAACAGTGGATTGCAGATTCGGTATGTTTCAACTATGTCCTTAGTTAATCTAGCCACAAACTGCATAAGAGAACACCATCAATCATTAGACATTTGCTTGAATTATTCAACACTACGTCCATGTATAAAGATTGAGATGTGATAACATAAATACGACAGAGGTTTAAAATGATATCCCAAAAAAAAAAATCAGTTCAAGATACTGCACACAAATTATCAAAGTAGGCAATTGAATGGAAAGAAATATGAGATGCATTCCCATAGATGATGCCCGTACTCAGGATATTGCACACAAAATATCAAGGTAGGTAATTGAATGGAAAGAAATATGATAGATAATTCATATACCGAGGAATAAGTAGAATGCGGAAACTATGCTCATCAAGTTACAGTGTAACAGCCCTAGCAATTTATAGAACGAGTAGAACTAAGTAATTGTACATGTATAGCAGCTTAATTCATTGTCTGCAATCAAGCAAAAGATGAGATTTTGCAATCTAGTGAAGTAACTATTTTAATTGAAAATTTCAACAGGGATAAAGTTGAATGAAGCCTTATGCATTATCAACATCAGTATCAACTCAAACCAAGCAAGAATTTAAGTAGACAAATTTTCTACTAAGGAGTAGGACAGGTAAGATGATATTTGTGGAGTAAAGCATAATATTTACATCTAGATAACATTGTATATGAATGTATCAAAAAATTAAATGCAGGTGGCTAACAACATAGCATAGCATAGCAATCAAGTCGTTGGTATTGTATGTATGTGTAGATGAGAGATTAAGGGGACTCACCGGTCTTCTGATAAAGCATAAAGGTTGAGACTTTGGTTCAGGGTGCGTGGAATATGGAGTAAAGAGGAGCTGGCTGGGACGCCAGGAAGGGGCAGAAGAAGTAGGGTTGAGCTCATCCATGGTTCAAAACCCAAAATCAAGCATCCATTAATGAAGAGATGATCGAGAGTAGCAGCAGAAGCACAAGAGAAGTAACAAGAGAGGAGAGGAGAGGAATTAAGCCCAGGAAACCCACCAACCGATTCCAGTCCCATCCTTCATCTCTCTCAAAAACGCAGCATTACGAGAGCATCGGCAGGAGGAGATCGATCATCATCAACATAAGAATAGGGGAGGATGAGGCTGACCCTAATACTTGTAAAGTAGAGTACGATTGATACCAACTAGTAGCAGCTGGTGACGTCGACGATCCAGAGAGTAGAGTCTCGTCTCGTCTCGTCTCGTCTCGAATTGAAGAGATAGAGACCGAACGAAACCAACTGCGATTTGGGGGCTTAATACATAAACCAATTAGGAATTGTGTTATGTGAGGGACAAGCCACGGGTCACCGTCTTTCTTCCTCCTCCGATTCACACTTATTCATTTTTCTTTTTTTTTTCTTTAATTTTTTTTAGATGATTTATACAATATTATTTAAGGAAAAAATTCACCCATGGTACCCAAACTTACATCGCTATACAAGAAAGGTACCCGAACTTGAAAAACGATCGCCATGGTACCCAAAGTTTTAAATCCTATTATAGAGGTACCTAGCGTGTTTTGACTGGCTGACTTCCCGGTTTTTGATGACGTGGCAGTTTGCATTTTGATTCTGAGGGACAAATCTGTAATCTCCGCCTAACAAACTGGGCTTAATTCTCAACACCAATCATCCTCAATTCCCCTAACACACTCCCCTAATTTTGTCTCTCTAACTCTAAACAACCATTGTTTCATTCTTTTTCTAACTTAGGCCCAGTTTGGGATTGCTTCCCAAGCTGCTTTTGGGGTCAAAAGTGATTCTGGGCCTAATCTTAAGTGTTTGGTAACATCACATAAAACTGATTTTAGAAGAATTGATTCTCTTAAAAGTGGATTTTGGAGAAGCAGAGTAAGAAATGCTTTTGCAGGAATCAGTTATATTTATAACAAATTGTAATATTTATTTTTTCTTAGATTGTGATATACTAATATAATTAAATCATAATCAATCATTTACTATGGTGTTAAGAAATCTTATGTAATATTGTGGATTAACTTTATAATTACATACAAAAGAAACAATTATTTATTTTAAAATCAATTTATAAGAATGCCTATTTTTGTCATTATACCCATCCAAAATAATTTTTACTTATAACTCACCAAACACGAAATTGTTTTTTAGTTCTCATAGCACTTTTAAAAACAGTTTACCAAACACCTCAGCTGATTCTACTCACAGCAGATTCAAAAGCAATTCTGCTCACAGCAAATTCAAAAGCAATTCTTCTCACAGCACAGCAATCCCAAACTGGGCCTTAGTCAAAACTCAAAACAGCTTCGATTGAAATGGGTGTCAAGGGTTTCGTTGAGGGAGGCATAGCTTCCATCGTCGCCGACTGCTCCACCCACCCATTGGATCTCATCAAGGTCCGAATGCAACTTCAGGGCGAAAACCGACCCGCCCCGGCCCTTCATCTCCGCCCCGCTTTTGCCTACCATTCTCACCACGGATCCGCCGCAACCATCATGGCTCCTCCGCCGCACGCGGTGGTCGCTCCGCCACGTGCGGGTCCGATCTCGGTAGGGGTCAAGATCTTCCAGACCAAAGGCGTCAAGGTCTGTGGCGCGGGTCGGGTCTTACAGTGAACCGGGCCATGATTGTTACTGCGTCGCAGCTGGCGTTGTACGACCAGATCAAGGAGGCGATTCTGGAGAGGCACGTGATGGCCGACGGGCTGGGAACTCACGTGACTGCGAGTTTCGCGGCGGGGTTCGTGGCCTCGGTTGCGTCGAACCCGGTGGATGTGATCAAGACGAGGGTGAATTTAATCCTTCTAGTAAGCATGAAGTTACAGAGTAAGTGAGAGAACTGTGGTGGTAGACTGGTAGCGCTTTAATTTGGATAATCACCGGGTTTCCCCAAACCCAAAGGTGTCTTCAACACCGTTGGACACCCTCTTCCTCCTCTCAGCAATCATATCTGCATAAGCCTGCAAAAAGCTCGAGAAAGGAAATACTTTTACTTATTTGGCTCGATGCAGATAACAAAGTGGAAAATTGGTAATCTAAACCAAATACCCAATGACCTCCAGAACCAAGATCTTTTGGTAGTACATGAGAAAGACTAAGATAAATAAGTGGAAGAATGCTCACACCTTTGGGTAAGAATACAGACAGATGTACCACCATAAGCCAATCAGGAAGACTACGACGCCTCGGGGTTATAATGGACATTTGCCCTTCGGAATCAAAATGCGAACTGGCACGTCATCAAAAACCGGGAAGCTAGCCGGTCAAAACACGCTAGGTACCTCTATAATAGGATTTAAAACTTTGGGTACCATGGTGATCGTTTTTCAAGTTCGGGTACCTTTCTTGTATAACGAGGTAAGTTTGGGTACTATGGGTGAATTTTTCCCTATTATTTAAATATTAAACGGTAGAAAAAAAAAATTATATCGAAAAATGGGTTAAAATTAAAAATCCGTACTACTTGACATTTTGAGATGTCCTCTCTACATTCGGCGTACACACATATATATAACTGATATTGCACCGCATACTTGCACCGTCATGTAGGCAAGAATTCTCATTTAAACAATCAAATAATGAATCTAAACATTCAGTTTAGTTTAGTAATTACATTATATGGAATTCCTGCTTCCAGAGTTCCATTCCAACTTTCTCTATAATAATTTTTCCTGATGAGTGATAACACATGAGGGAACGCCCAACCGCAAACAAGTCCCGAACCAAGAGAGGGTCCACAAACTTATTTACCAGTTCACTTGTCACAGACCAAAGGCCACTCGCTGCACACAATCACGACGTTTTTTGCTGGGCATTCGAATGAGACCAGTAATCTGTAGTTCTGTGATTGCCCTGCAAAATCTGGCTCTGTTAAGGTTAAGGAACTTACAAGGGAAAATTGATAGCCGAAACACAATCCTTGATGCCAGCCGAAAGCAACACACAGCAAAGAAAAGTAAAGCATACAAATATAGCTAGACCGCACATTGTCTCTACCAATATAACGCCGTTGGATGCAAATCATGCAATATCTATTATATTGTCACTGCATACAAAGATAACCAGTACTGTGCAGAACAAAAATCAAAAGGATACTGAATGGATGCATCACTCTTGCTTTCAGATTCATTCCGTTCCTTTCTTTTCTTAAGTGGGAACTTTTTCAGTTTGCTTGTCCCTTTTCTGTTGTACTGAATGACAACGGTTTTGAAAGACTGGAACCAGTCGTGAAGATTGATAAGATCGCCATGTTCCTGAGCCAGGGAGTACCTAAAAGATATGATAAAAAATTATCAACAAGCGGACGCCGCCGCCTTTGTATCATCAGCAGAAGGTAACTGCTAATTGAAGGACATTCAATTTATCAAAAGGATGTTAAGTCACTCAGGTAACAGAAGTATCAGATTAGTTATTCACAGATTGGGAGGAAGTCCTTATGAGAAAAAATATTGTAAGGTTCAAACAGAAGGGAGGAATTAGTCCCTTCATCACTGCCATTATAATAATAGTAAAAAAAAAAAAAAAAAAAGAGTAGGGAAAGACTAAAGATTTACAATAATCAAGTAACAATACAAAGGCAATAGACAATTTTATTTTTCATCCGATAATGTAGGACCACTCTAGACCACAAAATTAGTTGGCTATAAGCGCAATGCACTGAAAATACCATCATTTTCAGAAAGTACAGTGCAAATTTAGTTTGCAGCTTATAGCCTGCAATCCCTGCATCAACAATTGCTGCATCATAGCTATAAGCATACTCACATAATCGATGTATCAGGCATGGATGACAATGGTATGTTGCCACTCCTCCTGCAGCAACTGCATTGTAGGGTTTTATGAAACTCCAAAAGATCCACTTGAATCATTTTTCGTGAGTCTCCAATTAACGCCTGAATTAGTAAGAAATTAAATAATGAAAGGAGGTTTTTGCAGAACTAATTTACAAGATAGAGAAGTGACAGGCCTGCTAGATAAAGACACAGTATCTACCATACAAGAACTGCCAATGATAATCAATTCAATTCTAGAAGCATGCTAAAAACACAAACCTGCCAAATTGAGTATTTATACTAGTGTAGCCATCAGAATGCTTACCGATTGAAGGTTTTCGACATTTCTATAGCCAACAATTTCATGAAAAGGTCTACACTCAATCGGCTTCATGAAATCCCTGTTATGGAGGACATAAAAATAAAAAGGGAATTTATTAATCTCGGTCATGGTTGAAATACAAACATTAGAGAAAAACTTGGTTTTTAGATGGCTCTGTTAAACTCAACTTCTAAAAGTCGGTACATATAAAGACAGAGCACAGTAAAACCTTTCTCATGATGACTGAAGACATAAATGATATAATCCATATAAACTCTGTACTGAGTAAAGAGTACAGGCAATATCTTGCAAAGATGAGTTGAACTAAACCTTTTCTTTTATAATTTTCTTCTAAAGCAGATAAGACTTTAAGTACTAAGTTTCAAAAAAGACGAAAGTATTTAAAATACTTACCTGACCATGCACTCCATTAGTGTAGCAACTTTTTCATTCAGGGATTGTGATTCACCAATTTTTAAGGCATTCCGAGATGTATGTCTCCTGTCACATGAACAGTGTATAATCTTCACTAAAAAGTAAAAACAGAAGTCCGACCAAATCTCAAACATATCTGTCATAGGTTAGTAGAAAACCAAAAGGGAAGAGGGATAGGGAGAGAAAGAGATGAGATAAAATAGTACCTGGTTATCTCCGTCAAATCTGGTTTACAACTTCCTTCGTCAAACTTTAATATTGACTGCAGCTCCCTTACCTTGTCGTGAATCTATTTTGAGCACATGAATGTATGAACATATATCACAGTTTATAGAATGTAAGAGCAACAACTAGATGAGAAGATATAATTAAAGAGGTAACAAATTTATAGCAAAACTCAACTACTACAAGAATTCAGAGTAGTAAAAGGATATGTGACCCAGTAAAGAAGCATATATAAACTTTCTTCTACAAGAGTTGGGAACAAGGTACGTGTTGGGGTTAATAGAGAAATAGGATAAAATGTGCATCAGATTCCAAATTTTTTATGTTACTCTATCCATATTCAGCTTTTCAAATGCCGTTGACAGTTTTGTGACAGAATTTTATAACAAAAACCTTCACATCAAGTAGTTTTTCTTTTCTCCCTGAGGCAAACTTGTCAAGCTACTCTCCTAGGTTGTGAAACAAGAGGGACCCAAATCCAAGATACTTTCTATACCAATGCAAATATCATCCATAAGCTCACAGCTAATTACAGAACTTTATTAAGAGCTTCTGAGACCCATGTATTTGGAGAGTTCAACAAGTCTGATAACGAAAGGACCCTTATGAAATTTTCTAACTGACCCATATGCTAAGGCAGGTCTAATACAAGACTACCACCCATACTCAACTAAAAGAGACTAGACTACAAAAGTAAGGAAAAAGAATATAACAAATTCAAATAAACAAGACGAAAAGCATAACTCTGAGGCTACTATTTAGCCTGCAGAAAAAAGCAGTCGTACCTCAAGAACATCCACAGTAAGATTTTTCCAACTATTCAGCAGCCGACAAAGCAATGCTGCAGGAAGTTCCCTGATTGTTTTAATTTTAAAAAGTTTAGATGATAGAGTCTACTGATAAAGCAAAAACTAAATCCAGATTAAATTATTGAAGTTCTTATTATAAAAGTGAATGAAAAAAAAAATTGAAATGGCATTTAAAAATGGAACAGCAAAGGTGACACTCATCTAAACTGACAATGAAGTAGCCTGGTGCTAATACAAAAGTTAATATATAATAAACCTCCAACCGCTGGTACATTATAGATTTTAATAAAAAATAAAAGACCGAACCCAACATGGACTGCAAGAACCCTCTTCTAACCAGTAACAGTAAAATGAGGATTGTTAAAACAGACTTCAATACATCTGTGGCCTTAAAAACTCTACTTACCTCACTCTGCGAACTAATTGGCAAATAAGGCGTCCCTTTCGGTAGTTCTGTTCTAGCATACAGTGATCACTAGATAAAGATTGAACACAATTTTTTCCATCTCTCGTGTGACTATCAGAAGGCAATGAGTTGTACGTATCTGGATCAAGTGCCTCACAATATAAGTCCAGCAATTGAATTTTGTTACACTTCCCAGCTTCATATAAGCACTGCAACACAGATTTGTGTCAAGAACATAAAGACCAATTAGATAGTATGGAAACCAGAAAGGTATGCCTTTAGAATTTAAAAAGAAGAGAGACAATCATTTGGTTTCTTTCCAATATCAGGCATTGGCTGCAAAATTTGGCATACCCCAATCCCTAATGGCATAACAAACTATACTATTAAGCATGCGGCTTGGAGAATGAATATGCTCTGGAATGTCGAAACATGGATAAGCAGTAGCAGAATACAAAGAAATAAGAGTCTAAAACTTTACCAGAACAACAGTGCTCCAGAGCTTCTGCAATTTCGTCAACTCTGTCAAACCATGAGCTATATTGGCATCAGGTTGTTCAGCCATTTGATTCCTGGTGATAAAGTCAAGTACATTATGATTTTGAGATAAAGTCTTCGCTCATTCATACATAATCAATTATTAATAAGGATATAATATTGCCTTTCTTGGATTACCTTGCTAAAGATAAAAGCTGAGAAGCAAGCTTGACTGCTTTCTCACTCTGAACTCCCTGCCATTTAATAGTTTAGTAAGAATAATCCACTTGCTTGGAATAGATTGGGGTAAGGTGGAGAATCGCTATCAAGGATCCATGACTTGGTAAAAATATTAATGAATATACACCATCACATTAATGCAATTAATGTATAACTCCTGAACAAGATAGCCACATAAAGAAAGATGTTTTTCATGTATGCTACCTTACTGTCTTCTTTAAGAAGCAACCATCCAAGCAGGAAGCTTAGAGGCTCCGTGGAAAAATGTTGAACACATGCTATCTGAAACATAATACTATAGACATCAGTAAGGGCCAAGTTGTGCTGACAGCAGTACATGAGATGGAATACAACATGGTATAGAATACAATGGTAATGATATCTGAAAACAAGTTAACTACCAACCTTCAATGCTCTAACAAAAGATGTCAATGTACCATCCTGATTCAAGAAGTAGTTCCGCAGAAAAACAGCCACCTTATGACCAACAGCGAAACCAGAACACTGCCTCACAAGAGCAGCCTCAACAACTGCATCCATCCTCTCAGCTGGTGATCCCAACGTGAAGTTGCAAGGGCACAACTTCTGTAGCACATTCGAAGAAAGTATATTTCTAGGGGCATCCAGAGTTGTTGCAACTCCCATTATTAAGATGACTGGGATCTTCACAACCCATTCACTATTAGAAATCCAGCAGCAAGAAACAAGCCCAAGTAAGTGAAACAACAAAAAGAAGATCCAGATTATAGTATACAACAAACAAGTGCGGCTTGGGGTTAGAATACCTCAACATAAGAATGAAATCAGACAAGACAGCACCGCAACATCGTTCCATGTCATCAATAATGACAACCACAGGGGAACCACAGTTTCCTTGCTGACTGTACCATGAGGCCAGTATGGACATATCAGCAGGCTGATTAAAGGAGAGGAAAAATTAAGGTTAGAAAGCAAGAATGAGATTGGATAAACATATGGATGGAATGAGGAAATGAAAGGACGCACATCGAAAGTACGCATGAGAAACTGTCTTGATAAACTTGTGAGGCAACCAGCAATCCCATTTTTGGATGAAAAGTCGAAGGAGGAAAGATTAGCGACATGGCATCCATGGGATTTCAAGCAGAGGCCCAGCTCTTGAAATGTTGAGATATCATCAACAAACTCCATATTCTCTGCTAGAAACAAGTTCAATTCAACAAGCGAAAATAGAAACCAAGGTCCAATTGGAAAAGGGACAGGAACATACTGGTGAGAAGGAGACCAGTGAAGAGCTGTGGACAAGTGGCTTGGCTGAGAATAGGAAAAGGGCCGGGAGAAAGGGTGGCAAGTGGTATGATGGCCTTGAAGGAATGCCATACCCAACTGCGTATGTGTTGGAAAACAAGAGCATTGGCATTCCGCAGAACGTGGGTGATGGTGGATTCAATTCTGGACCAAACCAACCGAAAAGCTTCCATTCTCAACCAGCACTCATCGGAGATTGATTTGTCAGATGCTTTGTGAAGAAGGAAACTATGCTGTTCGGAACCCGAACCCAACCCAAGAAAGACGTACGTGTTAGCTGAATTTAATCATCTGCAATTAATTCAAAGGGGAAAACAGAAAATGAAAAAGATGAGGAGGAACCTGGAGGTGGTTTTGGGTCGTGTCGGGGCTTGTAGCCATTGATGCTTTCTTCTCTTCGCGGCACACTGACACTGATATGGTCCTTCACTTCAACACTGACATGGTCCTTCGCATGTAACGGTTCAATGTTCAAAGTAACCCGTTGGTGTTTTAGTCGATAATTAACCCTAAACTTACTACGTACTCCAACTTGTCGGAGATGAACACAGAACCCATCGGATAAGATTTTTTATGGTTCGGGTTCATTTATAAGTTAAAGTGTCTCAGTTACAAGAGCTTTTAGGTGGCGGGTACCTTGAATTGGGTAGCGTCTTGCAATGGTGGGTTGGCGATAGGTTCTTTCTTCGGGAAGGTGTCGGCTGGTTTGAACTAGGTCAGTTTAATTGGGTATGAGCTCTCTTTCCCCTCAGTAATTTTGTATGCCTCAATCCTAACATAGTCCGTGCAGGTAGATGGTGTTCAGGTTGATTCTTTGAAATGATTCACATCTTTCTTATATGTATAAAAAAAAAAACAGTAGATTGTAATTTATGTTTTTATGGGAAATAGTTTTTACACTTTTGTCCTTACGCGTCAAATACTCATAATAATATCCTCCAACTACTAGTTTTCTGATGGGTCCAACCTCATTCAAGGACATTCTGCCAACTTGCGGAGCACGTATAACAGCATAGGAAAATCTCATTTGGACAATCAAGTAACACCGGCTCAAAGTTGACTGCAACTTAGGGAACACATCTCTCACACTCGCACATTGACAAAACTTTTTTCCTAAATCCACTTGAGGTCCTTTTTTTTTTTTTTTTTTGGGTAATTCAGAATTCAGATGGCATGAGCTGAGACTCCATCAGCTTAATGAAGCTCGGTTAGTAACTAAACTTACCTCAAAAATAAGCAAAGTTAATAGATAGATGCCTTCCCCAATAAAATGAGACCAAAGCTTTGGTCTTGGGGTTCCTCCGCACACACTGTCCCCCTTTTTTTCAACACAACGGAAACGCAGAGGCAGAGGCAGAGGCAGAGGCAGTACTGTGATTGAGGCACACACATAGATAGAGAGACTATGGCTGATCTAGTTGGACTTCCCTTGTGTTTCTGTATCGTTGGTAATGTCTGAGGAGATTCTGTGTGGTGCTGTGGAGGAGTAACAGGTAGTGTGGATATAGCGCGAGAGAGGAATTAATAGTTGTGGGTGTGGGTGTGTGTGCAGTGGAGATGAATAGCTGCAGTAGTGGAGGCGGGGTTGGGGTTGGTGTTGGTGTTGGGATTGGGGGTAATAGTACTACTGGGAATCTGATGGGAATGGGAATAGGAATGAGGTCACCTTTTACAGTGTCTCAGTGGCAAGAGCTGGAGCATCAGGCCCTGATCTTCAAGTACATGATGGCAGGCATACCTGTGCCTCCTGATCTCGTGCTTCCTATTCAGAAGAGTTTTGAGTCAATCTCTCACAGATTCTTCCACCATCCCACCAGTACGCCTACCTAACTCTCCTTTCTCTCAATTTCTTCGTCTCCTTGACTAAACTTTTCTGGTTAAATTCACCTGTTTTATCCTGACTTGTTATCTGTGATTTTTCCAGTTCTTGAGATAAGATATGTTTTTGCCTTTTTAAGTTTTATAGATTCTGCTGAGGGGATTTAAAATCAGGTTTCGGAAATAGTGAATGAATACATCATACATTATCTCAAGTTTTTGCCAGATTCTTCTAATTTTTCTTCTCTTCTTCTGCTCGAACCAACAAAAGTCGGATATATATTTACTAGTTTTCAGTCAATGCCGAATCAGTAGATATATAATCACCCTCTGAGCACTGAAATTAATTGAACTTTTGTTAGGATCTGTGACATATGCTCTGATAGATGAATTCGATTAAATTTCAGCGCAGATCTTTATTACTGTTTTCTTATACTAATATTTCAGTGTTGTGGCCTGTACTTTTTCTGAAATCGTGAATGATTTATTATGAAAGGAAGAATTATTCTTCTTAAGTAGTTCTAGAGTTGTTACAGTTGGAATTTCTTTTGTGGATAGTTCAATATTACCATCATATATTCCCTTGGATCATACCACTGTCAATACACTGGTTTTGTTCTAAATTTGTAGATGAAGGTTTACATACAGTTCGTTTGTGGATGAATTTTGCAGTGGGTTATTGTTCCTTGTACGGGAAGAAAGTGGACCCGGAGCCAGGACGATGCAGGAGGACTGACGGCAAGAAATGGAGGTGCTCAAAAGATGCATACCCCGACTCCAAGTACTGTGAGCGCCACATGCACCGTGGCCGTAACCGTTCAAGAAAGCCTGTGGAATCACAAACAATGACACAGTCATCGTCCACTGTGACGACATCATTGACTGTCGCCGGAACCAGCTGTGGAACTGGGAGCTTCCAGACCCTTCCATTGAATTCCTTCGGAAATACCCAAGGCACCAGTTCCGTAACCAATCAGCCTCATTATCAATTAGACTCCATTCCCTTTGGAATCCCAAACAAAGATTATAGGTATTTTTATTAGTGAAAACGAAGGTTATAGGTATTGCAGGTTATTCAATCTATTTTGCTTCACTTGGTTGTGTAAAAGATGATAGCCAGTAAGAGAAACAACAAGTTTTAATCCATGAAAAAGAAAACACAAGTTTTGCAGCCTGCTTGTCTTTTTTTTTTTTTTTTTTTTTTTTGAAACAAATGCAACTTGCTTGTCTAACTATATGTTTACTCTGTTTAAATTTGGTTAGTTGGAACCTGAGCAGTATGCCTCCAAGTTTTGTTGATTTTTACGCCTACGAAATTAAAATAATGACTTTCTGGATGTTGTACATATCTCTGCGGTTAGAACTTTTTTGTACTGTTTAAATATTTATATTTAAGACTGATATCCAAACAACCCTAGGTAGGACTGCTCTAAACCCAATATCCAGATGGCAGAAGTCCCAATAACCACACTATTTCAATGTTATTATCCCATGTAACACAGATCATTTGACAGTGATAACAGCTATGATAATAGTTCGGATTATTTTAGAACTTGATATGTGCTGCCTTGTTCCTTTGATCCTTTCTGCTGTTAATGCCATCCAATTATAAGTCTCTCAATTTCTGTAGTTAATGCAATAATGGATTTGGAAACACAGCAGTGTGTGTTGATGTAATTGTAGGTTTAAGAAAAGAGATTAGAGATAATATCTTTAACAAGTCAGAATTAGGAAAAAGCCATTATTTTTGTTGCCAAACATGTGCTTATTTGGCATGAGTCTTTTATTAGGGTATTGAGGAATCAGTTTGTTTCGAACCTACTAGCAAGACTGAGAACAATGTTAAGGTAGTGAATTACAGTTTGCATTGCATTTGGATGTAAAAGTTTAGTACTGTATATTGGGAGTTCTTAAAGTAGCTGAAGGTACTAATTTGTACTGTTGAATAGTTTTGAGATTCTATTAGGACTAATTTGTAGCAGTCATACATACATGATAATTAATACTGTAGAACTTGTTTTGCTTACAGCATTCACTGTCATTATCATGAGTGAGGTGAGAGAACAGTTTCTAACAGCAATGATTCTCACCTTTCTGCACTTCAGGTATCTTCAAGGACTTAAACCTGAAATGGGTGAGCATAGTTTTTTCTCTGATACTTCAGGGAGCAACAGTGGTGTTCGCATGGACTCTCCAATAGACAACACATGGCCTGTGATGCCATCCAGAGTTGCCTCATTTCCTGCATCAAAATCGGGTGATTGCTCCTTATTGCAGAATGATTATCCACAGCATTCATTTTTCAATAATGACTTCCCCTCGGGGGAACCTCTGAAACAGGAAGGTCAATCCCTCCGACCTTTCTTTGATGAGTGGCCTAAAGGTCAAGATTCCTGGTCTGGTCTTGAGGATGAGAGATCCAATCAAACATCATTCTCCACAACCCAGCTCTCAATTTCAATTCCAATGACTTCTTCCGACTTCTCTGCAACAAGTTCTCAATCTCCACATGGTGAGTTAAGAATGCAGGGTATGTTTCTTAAATTCTCATTTCCAATTCTGAGTTAGTGTGGTTAAATCATTTGCAGATAATTGACAGAATAATGGGAAGGCTTGCAGAAGTCGTCGCGTGTGGTTTGAGAGATGTTGAAGAATAGCTTGGCATGTATTCGTCCATCTCAGAGTGTGGTTTGTGGATTTTCTGGACAGCTCTTTGTTTAAAAGTACGTTTGCAACTCAAGTTTTCGGTCTGAATAAATCAGAGACCCTGACAAGTATTCAAGATATCTTGGTTATGCTACATGATAGATAAAATTGATGTACTTGGCGGCTTTGATTTATCCATTATTGGAATAAGAATGTAGTTTTACGAAATGATGGGCTAATAGCCTCGACTTGAGGCCTCTTCTGCTTGCTAGCAATTCTCACCAGTTATTCCAACATACATGAACAAATGCGAGTCCCTCAACAAACTGCTACTTTTGATGGACCCAAATCACTAATTTCGAGACATTTTTTTGGAAACCATGGTGTCATACCATAATTACTACTAGTGTAAAATATATGACAAAATTCAGTTTAGTAGTCTCAATTTTTAGTAAAAATCATATTGCACTCTATTTTATAAAAAAAAATCAGAATGACTCATAAATTTTCAAATATGATCTCCGGGTCTAAAATTTCAAGTGACATCGAAATGTGACGTAAGCTGTTGTTTTAGAACTGACAACAAGGGCTCACATTTGGCTGATTAAAACTATATCTTTTGTATGTGCACTTTATTTATGATTAGGACTAGAATTATTTGTTTTGTATTTCTACATTTTGCATCCAACCAATGAGTATGTTAATTAGGTTTGCATTCAACATACGTGTGTACTTACTTTTAAAATTTGGTAGCATTTAGTGTTCTGAAACTTAGTGAAACGTTTCAGGAAACGCGTATGCATGTTATATGTTATATGTTATATGCTGATTAACTCTCTTGATCTATCACTAATCCGACGTTAAAAATGAAAGGATCTTGGGAATATTTGGTCTTGAGAGTGAGAACCATTAGTGATGAACTTATTCATATATCAGCTTAATGCAATCTAAAGGACGTTGAACCAAAGCCTAAATATATTTTATGATCAGTCGATGTCTTGAGAAGACTTGTTACATCTATATGATGAGAAATCTTCGGAGATGAAACTCTCCATATAAGTTCATGTGTGCAATCATGTACTTGTCATAATATGCTCAACTCGACATCTCATTCGCTATAAACTCTCCATCTATAATCCTGTGATGATTATCAGACTCTCTATTATAACTCTACGTGAAATTTTAGATATCTCGTTAATTAAATTTAAAAAAATAGCCAAAAATTAAAATATTTAAATATAATACATTCGTTTTATGTAATTATATATAATTGTACAATTTATATGCTAAAGTTGCTCTTAGAAGCTGTTAAACTTACCCCATCAAGAGAGCTAAGAGCCTAAGAGCATTGATGTATATAAGAAGAGTGTACTCGTAAAAAATAATTGGTTTCGTACGCGCGTAGCTGGTGCAGAATTAGAGATAGCTGGCGGTTGGAAGAAACGAAAAGAGAAGAAGAAAAGTGGAGAGTACAGGAAGAGTGCGGGGTGGACGGTTAGATGCTGGTTAATTAGGAAAGGAAGAGATCTGAAGAAGAAGAGAAGATGGGTTGGGGTTGGGGAATATGGGAGGGAGTGGTAGTTCTGGGATCTCTGGGGTTGCTGGGTTGGGCCGGGTTGTGGTTCTTGAACAGAAGGCTGTATAAAGAGTACGAAGAGAAGAGGGTCTTAGTCCAGATCATTTTCAGCGTCGTCTTCGCCTTCTCTTGCAATCTGTTGCAGCTCGTCCTCTTCGAGATCATCCCCCTTCTCTCCCAGAGGTTGTTGTTTTATTTCTGATTTGATTTCATATTCTAGCCCGGCTCAACCATTTGTATGCAATTTGCAGGGCGCGATGGCTCAACTGGAAGCTCGATTTGTTCTGCCTCATACTCTTACTGGTTTTCATGCTGCCTTACTACCATTGTTTTCTAATGCTCTGCAACAATGGTACCGCTTTCTCTCTTTGGCCATTTGCATATGTGAATTGTCTCTGTGAATATGTGCATACATCATCATCATCATCATCATCATCATCTGCTCATCTCAGGATTCCGGAAAGAACGCTCCGCCTTTGGATCGGCCTTGTTCCTGCTGGCCTTCCTTTATGCTTTCTGGCGCATGGGAATCCACTTCCCTATGCCATCTCCTGACAAAGGCTTCTTCACAATGCCTCAACTGGTCAGTCGGATTGGTGTCATTGGCGTCACCGTCATGGCTGTCTTGTCTGGCTTTGGAGCTGTCAATCTCCCCTACAGTTATCTATCTCTCTTTATCAGAGAGATCGAGGAAGTCGAGATCAAGTCCTTGGAAAGACAACTTATGCAATCCATTGAGAGTTGTATTACTAAGAAAAAGAAAATCATTCTTTCTCAGATGGAGATGGAAAGGATTCAAGGATCCCAAGAGGTTACTTACCCTTCCCAAGAGGTTCTTTTTTTAAATACCATGTCCATGCCCCAGTATGCCTTATTAAAGTTATATGTTGCAGAAATTAAAGGCTAGATCTTTCTTTAAACGAATTGTTGGCACTGTTGTTCGGTCTGCGCACGAGGATCAAAAGGAGCAAGGTTGGTGACTTTATGTTTTTCCTTTGAATAGAACACTGCATATTTTTCTTGTAGAATGTGTTCTTCTACAGTATTACCCATGGTTTCTAATCTTTATGCTTTTATAGCCAGGTTATGTGCATGCACTTAAGACTAAATAATACTACATTGTCATATTAAGTTTTCAGAGGATCGACATTATGCCTTTTCTATACAATGAATGTTAATCTTATCTCATTGATATGCACTCTCTCTCTCTCTCTCTATGAAGATATCAAAGACATGGAAGCAGAAGTGCAATCATCAGAAGAGCTTTCAAAGCAGCTATTCCTGGAAATTTTTGAGCTTCGTCAAGCAAAGGTTTACTTCTATTTAATTTCACAAGGACTCCCTTCTGGAATTCCTTCTTAGGTGTAGATTTTTCACAGGTTCTTTAAGAAGCTAGTCTATATGCTATTCAAGAGCATACTGAATGACAAAACGGATTTTAGATATATTGCTTACCCGTATTAAAGATTCAAGTGCATGCAATATATAAGTAGATCTTTTCTAGATGGCCAGTGCTGAATAGTAATTGATTGGAAGTTATGAAAAGAATCATTACATAAGCCACTGAGTATACAAACTTTGATTCCCAAAGATTTAAGGCATATAACATAAAATGTTCTTACTGGCAGGAGGCTGCTACTTATTCTCGTACCTGGAGAGGTCATATGCAGAATCTACTTGGCTATGCATGTTCAATCTACTGTGTATATAAAATGATTAAGGTAGGAACATATTTTTCTATTACTGGGGTTGTATGCATTAATATGTCCAAGCTTTACTTTGAGTCAAGCAAGGGTTGGATACTTCTATTGTCTAAAACAGTTCTGAACCTTTTGTAGATTTTTTATGGCCTATATTTATTGTAAAACCATTTTGCTAAAAGGTAGATCCTTCAATAATTATGGAAGCTTAACATCTTATCATATATATGTTTTATATACTTTTTTGAAAGAAACTCATGTCATGAAATGTTATTGGGGATGCTTTATGTTTATATCGTGAAAATATAGGTCCATTTCTACATGTATTATGGGAGTTGATGTGTGGAATACAAAATTGTGTTACTTCCTTATGGCGTTTATTTTTAACTTTTGTGTAAACATCTTCTCTCAACTCCCTAAGATTGAATTTTGAGTTTTAGAAAAGTGCCTGATCTTTTTTTTATTGTTCTGTGCAGTCTTTGCAGAGTGTTGTTTTCAAGGAGGTATTGCTTTTATCTCTTGCTTAATACACATTTGTACTTGATTATATTTGTGTTCATAATTTCAGCACTATTACATTCCACTTTTGGATTGTGTAAGTAATCATAAGGTTCATCACAGGCTGGCTCTGTGGATCCTGTGACGATGACAATTAGCATATTTCTGCAGTTTTTTGACATCGGCATCAATGCAGCAATGTTATCACAGGTTAGGTAGCTTATTTGTATTTAAGTTCTTTATGCAAGCATGGTTTCTTTTTTTCCCTCGACAGTAAAATTTGAATTGTTTAATATATTCTTGTTTGTAATATATGGACAGCGACCTTGGTTTTATTCCTATTTTTTGACGAAGTGAAGCATTTTGGATTTCTACTCTACTAATGAGCAATGAGTGGCAGTTCTGTCTTTTAGTGTTAGCAATTTGTTGTAACCTGCAATGAGTATTTGAATCCAAAGTTCCAGACCAAGTACCTGCAATTGCACTGTGTAGAGTCAAGACTATATCCAAATGACAGTCTTTCAAAACAATTATAACCCTGGCTTAGGGCCTAGTTTTCAAATATACTAGTTTTCACATTTCATTTGTACCACTACAGATTGAACATATGCAGTTGGATCTTATGATCAATTGTTCTGATGCTTGATTAATTAGACTACTGAACACATTGCTAACACTTCTTCTGTTAACTTTGTTGACAGTATATTTCACTATTGTTCATTGGAATGTTGATCGTCATATCAGTACGGGGATTCTTGACAAATTTGATGAAGGTAACTCTTCTTATGTTTGTGTTTTCATTAGTCTACTTATCTGAATTGGTAAACCAAAATCACTGTTTGACGTTTTTCTGACATACTAAAAAAGATGAAATGCTTTGCTTTTTTTGCATATTTAATTGAGTTGCAACTTGCAAGAAAATTGGCATAGACAATGGATGAAAGAACTGAGGAGCTGAAAGTGTAAATGAGATTAGCCGATTGCTATTATCTCCAGTAATGGTTCAGTTTGTGCATGCTAGTACTACAACTCGTGAAGAGAAAATTAATCGGACAGTCCTTAGTGGCATCACATGACATGACACAACAAAAATTATAAATTTGAAAAGGAAGTCTAGCAATTTCGATATAATTTTGAAGTTGCATTATGGAAACAAGCTGTTCTTTATTAGTTTATAATTTTATAAATTTGAATGTCCTCAAGCTGGTGATATTTCTGAATGTTGAAATATGAATTGATGGAAAGCATAAAGAGAGCACTTCATTATTCTCTAATTTCTACCCTCTGAAATTATCTGGCTTAACTTTCTGTCTTTGTTGTTCACAGTTCTTCTTTGCAGTTTCCAGAGTTGGAAGTGGATCTTCTAGCAATGTCGTACTGTTTCTTTCAGAAATTATGGGAATGTACTTTGTGTCCTCTATCCTTTTGATAAGAAAAAGCTTGGCAACCGAGTACAGGTATGCTGATTATTAATTCTTTTGACTCTTGGCAATTTCTTTCCCAGAGTGCGTTGTGTGTATACCATCATTCAGGTACCTGCCAAGCTATTGTATGAGTTTCAATTAAATTTTGTTGCCTGAGCTATTTACTGTGGCAGGATAATCATAACAGATGTTTTGGGTGGAGATATTCAGTTCGACTTCTATCACCGTTGGTTTGATGCTATATTTGTGGCCAGTGCTTTCCTTTCTCTGCTATTGCTTTCTGCGCATTATACTTCTCGGCAGACTGACAAACACCCCATCGATTGATGTAATATGATACCTTGTATGTAACAACTCTACCTTTTCAATTTCAAACATAGTTTTTTTGTATAGTAGATATAGAATCATTTGATTGATAAAATGTAATAATGAAAAATGAAAAATTTTAGGTAGTTGAAAGTAACTACGTTTAATTCGCAAAGTACCTCATTCTTTTAGGTACTGGCTGCGAGAGTCGGTGAATTCACTCGGTGGTTGGTGGTGCTCGTGACTAGAAGACTTCTGCAGTGGTATAGAAAACACAAAGACAATGCAACCTTGCCGGCTAACAAAACCTGAATGATTTTTATGATGCATAAATGTTGGGAGGACGAAGACGGAGAGCAGTGTAGTGTTAAATGTGCAAACCATAGAATGTTGCTGATCAATACTTAAGAGTACAGGAATTAGTACGTGGATCTAACTTGGCACCTAATATTCCTGTCCTTGTAATTTTGACAAAAGAAAAATCAAAATAGAAGAGGGTTAGCTCGCCAATTTGTCACGTTTGGATTCTCAGCCTTTCCATCTTTCTTCTCTGGCTCCATCAAGGTTTCAACCATCGCTCTCTGCTCAAAACATAGGGCTTTGCTTTCAAAAATGTAGCACTCCACACTTATAATGATGTCAAATATGTGGTATAAAAAAAACATACTACAAACATAATCTCTTAGACTTTTAACTTTAAACGCAATTAATTAAGACAGTAGATAAGAGAATCACCTCAATAATAAGTTAACAGGTTCATATTTAATCTAACCAAACGTAGAGAAATAAAAAAGTTAGGCCACATAAGTCTATATGTCGGTTTGGGCCTAAAAACCAAATAATCTGATTCTAAATTTCACGATTAAAAAAAAAAAGGAATAAAAAGAAAAACTAAATCTTTTTCCTTTATTTTTTTTGTGTGAAAAAGAAAAAGAAAAAAATCAGATCCTCAATTGCGTGTAGTATATAGCACATGTTCATGTAGTTCTTGCCTGAAAGCTACATTTGGGACCCTTTGCTGGGAAAGATAGGGCTTTTATATTCAAGTCGATTGAACAAGGGAGGGAGAAATTCCTGCAATTCGAAATAGCCGACTTCGATTATTAGATAAGGATTTGGACCGATTGTCTCCAACCAACTTGGTCGCAGTCGACGAGCTTTGCCAGATTGTTATGAACCCAGAGGCACGTTCCTCCCTCTCTTCTTTTACTCTTTCTTTTTTGCACGATCCAATTACTCGCTCAATTCATTTCCAATACTGTTAATTTTTCATCGCTAGGGTTTTAAGTATTTGCCTATATATTACTTTTTACTTCAAATAAATAGAGATAGAGTTTCCCGGCAGTGATTTTAGTTTACTGGAATTCGGAATTAGTCCAATTTTGATGTCTCCTATAAGATCACACTTGGAGCCTGATCATCATGATATACATTTTAATTGGCCTTGTTTTTCTTAATCAGCTCAAGCTCTATTTTCAGAAATAGGGCAAATGATACTCTGGATGGATTGTGTTAATTATCAGGAAACATGTCGGGGTTGTTTGTGTGACCATTGTCTGGAGTTTTAATCTTTGTATTCTCCCCACTACTTCCAATTTTTTAGTGGACTGTTAATGAATTCATTCCTATTCAATATAGTTGTAGTTTATATTTTTTAGGACTAACAGTTGAAAACAGAAAACTGAAGCTTTCTGGAGTTCTGGATAGATGATAAATGATAGAATTTGAAGACAGTGATATAGTATATTTTAGCATATTAACTAAACTGATTAGTTTAGAATCTTACCTGGCCAGTAAGAGGATTGTCTCTACAGATAATTCAGGTTCATGCAGTTTAGCGTTTAGGTCAATGGTTTGTAGTCTTTTTCTGCACAACTTTTCTTATGGTTCATAAGAAGAAGTTATTCTCCATTGTTATTAATGTGTCGTATTTATCAGGTGTTATCTGACCTGTTAAAAAAAAAAAAAAGCATTCTTCATATGAGAGGTGACTCTGGGGCATACACCTTGTGCTGGTCTTCCCTGTGCTTGTTTGCATCTTAGTAGAGCTCTTATGGGGTCAAAGCCTGTTGAAATTTCTGATGAAACCTGTCATGTTAGTGGGGCAAATCATTATTCTGTCAATGCGAGTGATAATTCATTTTCTTTCAAGAGCAAGGCGTACAATAGTTTACAGCACACCACCAGTGAGACAAGTAACCTACTTAGTGTCAATTCGAGTTATGATTCTTTGTCTGAAAATGATGAAAGCAGAGCACCCCTAAGGTATTCTAATACTCCTGATGATTTAGAAGGTGTTGAGAAACTTCCAAATGCATACAATGATTCTAAAGTTGTTGAAATTCATGAAGATAACATATCATGTGTAAGTAAAGTGATTGATACAAATACCGCTTTCAGTAATCATGACAGGAATCTAGAGAGGAAGAATCTTTCTGGTAGTTCAGCTTCAGTTGGTAGTGTAGGCCCTGAAGAATTTGGAAAGCCACCCAATTCAGTCTTCTCGGAAATGCCTCTTCCAAAAGACGCTGTTACTGGCAGTGGCATATCGAAGGTTTTAAATGATTCCCACCTCAAATTGTTAATTGTCTTTTCTTCAATGCACTTTTACTGATGTAGGAGGTGATCATTTCATATGCAGGAGAGTCTGCCAGAACTTATGGACTGTTCATCAACAAAAGAACCAGCTGATAAAGGTTTGGAGGTCTCTAGAAAAATATGTCCAAATTTTGAAGCAGAGACCAGTGATAATGGCCAAGACCCAAAACAGGAAACTTTGAAATGTTCAGGTCATGGTGAACAAGATGTTAAATCTAGCGAGATGGTTGAAACGGCTGCTATGCAGCCTTTGCAATCAGTCAACAGTGATGACAGTGAGGAATCAGACATCATGGAGCAAGATGTAAGTTTTTATATTGTTTTTTTCCTGTTCCTGACAGAATCCACATGTATCATCTGCAACCTTTATTTTTGTGTCTTCGTGAACTTGCATTCAACCCCCTCCTCACTATTTTTACTTCCGGGTTTCTCACACTGGGAAATTATAAAATATCTTAACACATGACTCACACAATTACCACTTTGTGGACTTAATTACTCTAATCAAAACCTACTTTACTCTAACGAGGTCTATTTCCTCGTCACAACTTAAGTCCTCATAGTGGTAAATATCACATAAAATATGACATGTATGAGAAATGTTAACGTATCATAGCTTTACCCACCCTTTTGAACTGCCTATACCGTTTTAGCTAGAATCCCAAAGTGACGCATTCATACTTTAATTTTAATAGTACTTGTGTGAGAAAATCTTGAGCAATCTACGATGTAGTTTTTGTTAGTATATGGAAGCATCTCTTAGTGTTTGTTAGCGTACAGAAGCATCCTCTCTCATACCTAAAATCTAAAGTGTTTTCGCTTTCTGTATGGGACCTATAAACAGGTAAAGGTATGTGATATTTGTGGGGACGCAGGCCGTGAGGAATCGCTTGCTACATGTAGTAGATGTAGCGATGGTGCAGAACACATGTAAGAGTCTTTTTGCGCATTTCTCTGTTATCAGGTTTTATTGGTGGTGTTTTATTTTGATCCTGTGCCTGTGTTCAAGATTTGTAACATTATTGTTCCTCAAATCAGCTATTGCATGCGAAAAATGCTTCGGAGAGTTCCTAAAGGTGACTGGTTGTGTGAGGAATGTAAGTTCGCTGAGCAAATTGAAAACCAGAAGCAAGGTAAAATAGATTGAATATAATTAGCCTTCTGGATGCCGACTTGCTGTTTTCTGTGAAATATAATGTTCTTTCTGTATTGGATTTTTGAATGTACAGAGATAGATGGAAACAAAATGAAGAAAGCCATCCTGAGTACACAGCTCTCTAATAAAAGATGTGCAGGTAATACAGAAGTGGCTCCTTCTTCGAAGAGGCAGGTTCTTGAAACTCGGGTGGGATCACCAAAGCCATCCAGCCCTAAGAGAACAGTTGCATTATCACGTGAGTCCTCATTCAAGAGTATGGATAAGGATAAGTTGAAATCTGCTTATCAGACTTCTATCTCCACTAATGATGTAACAGAAACTGCACGCTCTCCAACAACCGGTCCTCGGCTTCAAACATCCAAGGGTGAGTAGCTTATGGTTCCTGGCATATGTTCTATTTTCCATCCATTTGACTTTTGTATCGTAGTTCTGACTTTGCTTGTTTATCTTTTATATTTATTTGTACATTCTTTCAATTTAATTTTTGAAGTTTAATTAAGAGTATCCAATGATACGTCCTACATGTAGGTGCATTATTAAAGTCAAATTCCTTCAACATGTATTCCAAACCGAAGGTTAAACTTGCAGACAACATTGTTCCTCAGAAGCTGAAGGGTTCTAAAGAGCACGGTGCTGTTGATATGAAGGAGAGGACAGCTAGAATGATGGGCAAATCTGTGTCATTTAGATCCCCTGATTCAGGGCGTTCCAATGGACCCGAGTCAAAAGTTAAAATGCTGCCATCGAAGTTTAACCCTCTTCAAGATCTAAAGGGATTGAAACAAGTGAAAGAGCGAAGCACAGTTGAAAGAAAAAAATTATCTAAACTGGAACGTCCTCTAGTTGGTTTGGCAACATACAGTGCTATTGTTTCAACACCTAAGGTAGACCAAGTATCCCGTGGTGATACCAATTTGCTTTCATCTGGGAGCAACCTTCGAGAGCATAAGGCTTTACTATCTGATGGAAAATTAAGTACTTCATCAAAAGCAATAAGTAGTCTAACTCGTAAAGGTGCTGAAACTCAAAGTTCTCCAGGTAACTTCTTGTATAAGTGCAGGAAATAAGTTGAATGCTTATCTTATTCCCCTAAACCCTATGTTTTTTGTTGGCTAGTTTTCTATATATGTACCTTAAAATGAAATGTGTTAGATACTTGAACTTCTCGTCTTTGGTTTTGCCATTGCAGGTGGATCTTCTCCTATTAGTGGAATGTGTAATGCTGCTTCTGAACAAAAGTCAAATCAACTTATCTCTAACAATGAACCTTTATCCAGCTATTCTCGGCCTACTGAGAAACTACCTGCTGATATTGAAGGGAAACTAGAAGATGTGCTTCGATCATATGAAATGACAAATCAAACTGATATAACCAGGGAGAGCTCTGTTCGCAGTAGGCCAATTGTTGCAGCTGGTCCAAAAGGCCTTTTCTGTTCAATTTGTAAGGAGATTGGTCATACTGTTGAATCTTGCAAAAGCGGAATTTTAGAAACTACAGTTCCTGATGTTTCTCCTCCAAGAAGTTACAGGGAGGAGGTGCCCAGAAGTAGTAGGTTGAAAGATGCAATTCACGCCGCTTTGCTTAGAAAGCCTGAAATATACAGAAAGAAAACAGTACTAGATCAATCTGATGAGTTGTCCGTTTACAACATGGAATCAAGTTCTGAAGCAGCTGCTCCAGAGTTTGTATCAAATATGTTGAATAATAACATGTGCACTGAAGGATCGCCTGATGGTCAAGCAATTCCTGGGAGTTCTACTTCTGACTGTTGCAAGAATACATTACAGCCTGCTAATTCTATGCTTCCTTCCAGGGTGTTAGACTCTGTTTCTTTTGTTCCTAATCTTGGGAAGTCTACATCGAGAGATTTGCAGAGACATGCTTCAGTGGGGATGTCTTTTCTTTTGAAGACTACAGCCATTCCGGAATATGAATACATCTGGCAGTAGGATTCTCTTGCTATTTATTAGTTATTACTTTTGTCTGCTTCATACTCTTCATCTATCCACTTCTTTTTGGTGATATTTTTTTTTTTTTTGCATATTATGTCTTGACAGTGTCTTACAATATAGTCTTCACTTAATCTTGTATAGGGGGAGCTTTGAACTGCAAAGAGGTGGAAATATTGATTTATGCGGTGGTATTCAAGCTCATTTATCGACGTGTGCATCACCAAAAGTACTTGAAGTGGTGAACAAATTTCCGCACAAAGTTCCTCTGGAGGAAGTACCTCGTTTAAGTGTTTGGCCAACACAATTTCATCAAAGTGGTGTTAAAGAAGATAATATAGCACTCTACTTCTTTGCGAAAGATCTTGAGAGGTGAAATATACACATGCATTCTGTGTTTCACATATGATTACCCTTATATATATATATATATATATATATATATATATCTTTATTGGTCACTGTGCAATTTCTCAAATTATTTCCCGCAATGCAGCTATGAAAGGAACTACAAGATCCTTATAGATGCAATGATCAAGAATGATTTAGCCCTCAAAGGAATGTTTGGTGGCGTTGAACTTCTGATACTCCCATCAAATCAGCTTCCTGAAAAATCACAACGTAAGGAAGCGTGAACTTTTATTGTGCTAGATGTATATTGTGAGCTAGTATGTTTGATGTGATTTTTTGTGTAAGTTGAAGATCATAGTGGCATGTAGCTTCACACATAATTGAGATAGACAATAATTGCGTCTTTTTTAAATGTGTTGGCCGACATGCACAGCTTGATAATGTTGTTGGTTATGTCCCAAGTGTTTGGGCTTTAGATCTACATCATTTGCTCATTCATCTGTATTGGCAGGTTGGAATATGCTTTATTTCTTATGGGGTGTGTTCAGGGAGACAAGGGTGCATTACATAGACTCTACTAGAAAAGTAGATGTTCCTGGCTTGAGCGTTGTCTCATTGGACAATGACACTCCCACTGTCATGACTTTTTCCAAGAACCTGCATGTCCCCAAGCATATAGATGCAGCTGACAGGTTGTCTGGTGCAGGCTATGCATCCAAGTCCCCAGAACCTCCGGTTCTTACGGTTAGCAAGGATCTTGATAGCAAAGTTACGTACTCAGAGGAGATGTGCGATTCAAAAGAGAACTTGGTGCTACAGCATAGTAGGGGCAACTATGAATACACAACAAACAATGCAGACTTGTCTGGTGCAGTTGCATGCACCACTCCTACCCTGGTAAGGTTTATTTTTCCAGAATGCATATCGCTTTGACAAAGTCGGTGTGTGGCATACTGGCAGGAGGGTATCTATCTGATTAACGAAGCGTTGTTATCTGTTTTAATGTTCTGCAGCAAGAAGTTTGCCTTAAAGAGAGCAGACTAGACACTGCAGGGCATAAGGGTAAGAAGAGACTTGCAGATAGAAAAAACATGATTGGTGTCCTAGGAGACGATGAGGAGGAGGGGATTCTGGAAAAAGTGAAAATAGACAAAGATGAACTTATACAATTGAGGGAACTGAAGAGAGTTGATGGATTCAAAGAAACGGGTACAGCTTTTGTGACGGGCTTGACAACAAGAGCTAACTCTTGTCAGTCTAATACTAGAATACATCCACATATAAATCTGTCAGAGACAGCAGCTTCTTCCCCTGCAGATCAAGAAATGCCATGGAATGTGGTGAATACTATTCAAAGAGATGGGCAGAGTGCTATTAAGAAGTCAAAACTAGATTCTAGTGAATTGTATGGTTTTAGTACTTCAAAGGCTGTTCCTTCTACTTTAGCTGAGGGGAAGAATTGTCCTGAAGAATGTGACGAAAAAGTAATTCCAGAGGACTTGGGAACTACTGAAAGGCACTTCTTTCCTGTGGAATCGAGGAATATCCTCGATTTTCGAAGGGATAACAACTCTCTGCCATGGAAAAATTTCTCATCAGGAAATGAGGATAAGTCTGATGGGTTTCCGAGTCTTGAGCTTGCTCTCAGGGCAGAAGCAAAACCACCAAGTAAGGGGAATCTGCCCTTCTTTGTTGGGTTAGGTGATGAGAGAGAAGACCAGGACAGGCCTATAGAAAAAGCACTTGATGAGAAAGAAGATGATGTCTCTGCTTCTCTTTCACTCTCTCTTTCTTTCCCCTTCCCAGACAAGGAACAACCTGTCCCAAAATCTGAGCAACTTCTGCCCGAAAGGCACCATGTGAATACATCACTGCTTCTGTTTGGGCGCTTTCCAGAAAAATAAGGGGACGAAAAATTCTTGCACCATGTAATCCTAGTGTGACCTTGAATGTGGTAATGCTCGGGAGAGGCCATGAGAAGCCCCCATTTCCCCTTGTTTATATCTCACAGTTTTCTTTATTATGCTCCCATTTTGTTAGTGTTCTTCTTCTCTTGGTTTCCGAGTATGTTATTATTACGGCTGTTTGTACATATACAGAGAATGAAAGCCGATTGTCACTAGGCTAATCAACGTGATGCCAACTTGTAAGATTTGAGGTCAATTGGTATCCATTTAGAATTTAAATTACCATCAAGAGCCTTGTATTTATTTTTCTTACTATCTCACCTAGCATAATGATGGTCGTGACGTGTGAGGGTGCTAGACGGTAGTTTTGGGATCTTTTTGTACCAAAGAAACAGAATATAAATGGAAATGAAGAGAGGAGATAGTCCAAAGTAGTCCAAAATAGAGGGTTGGGGGCGGAAAAACCTATGGCAGGACGGACTGCTACAAATAATCTTTGAAACACTTGGGCTACTACCTTCCCATACTGTCCTTTGTGATATATATTTTTGATTTATAGGGTTAGTTTTAGAGAAATTGCGATATTAAAAGCCGTATTGTACGAGCCACAAAATTCAATTAATTTTTTTAGTTTTTAGATAAATGATTATCAACTCGATCAAAGCAAAGGGGATAATTAGGGAAATAAAAAAATAAAAAACTATGTTAAAACGTACAAATTTGGAGGAGTAGCGAAATAGTTTACATCGCCTTTTCATCTGCTTCAACACTCAACACACTCTCTCTCTCTCTCTCTCTGTTTGTTTCTGATGGCGATCTGCTCGGCTCCTCTAACCACTTCGTTCTCAGGTATGACTTTACTGAACCCACCGCTTCTGGAATAACTTGCTGTTTGCTGTGATAATTGATTCCACGTATAATCCAACTATGTGATTTCGAATTCGAATTGCTGTGTGTGTTTTCTTCAATACTAATAGAAATAGAAATGGTATTTCTTTTCCATTAGTTGATAAATAAAACATGTAATTAATATCAGCAGGCAGCGGATCTCAGCTGAAACCCCGTGAGACTTGGTTGTCCGGCAAGTTAGAATCATCTTTAAAACTCCAGAGCCGCACAAACTCGATTCAATTGCGAAACAACCGCAATTTCTGTGTTCGTGCCGAGTATAGGTAACCATCTCCATCTCCATCTCCATCTCATGCATGTGATTCTTATTTAATCGATTTCCAATTTATTAAGCAGTGATGGTAATAGAGGTGGAGGTGCTGATTTTCTTGCTGGTTTCCTTGTCGGAGGAGCTGTGTTTGGCACTTTAGCTTATGTTTTTGCTCCACAGGTGTGATTCCATATTATTCTTCCTAGCTCGCTTCAGTGTTCAAGGTGTTTGCTATTTTGTCTTCATCATATACGTTTGCGTTCATCATACATCTTACTTTTGAGCTCAATGCATGCACTTTCCAACAGACTCAACACCTAGACACAACATCATAATCGATTTCATTCCGGCTTAGTGAAACGAAAGGATTCTGAGTCTTCATCATAAACAGCGTGTGAGATTGTGTTTTGCCGTTTAGTCACTTTCCAACTGTAATACAATTCTCAGGTCTAAAAGTAGGAATCCATAAACTTTCCTTTGCAATTGCATTTCCTGACTATTCTATTCAATGCTAAACTGAAATCCTATTTTATCTTTTCTTTTTCCCGAGCATTCTGTAATATTGGAGCAAAGTGGAAAGTTATATTTTGGAGATTAGATCCATCAGTTGTTTGTTAAAGCATCCATTACCCATTTCCATTTATTCTACCCATTCTACGAGATTTGTTACCGTTTCTCATCGGATGGTCTGTCTTATGCATGTCTTTTGTCATTTAACGTTAGACTCGAGATCCTGTTACTCGGTGTTGAATTGAGAATGTCACCTGCTCTTTATGGATGAAAATTTTAGTGGTCAACTTGCCCTTCTGTTCTCCTCGGTTCTCAAATTGCTGTTGCCTGTCTACTGCTTGATTAATTTTTATATCATTTCATTTAGGTCTTGATCCTAGTTTCCGATGTTGTCTTATGCAGATCAGAAGATCTCTCCTCAATGAAGATGAATATGGATTTCGTAAGGCCAGGAGACCAATATACTATGACGAAGGTTTAGAGGTAACTAAATCTTCATGACTGGACAATTCCACTTTTGGACATTGATCTGTTTTATCATTTACTTTCTAGGAAGGAAAATAGCTCACTGATCAATCGTTTTGCTTTTCCCGGTGGTATGTAGAAGACTAGGCAGACCTTGAATGCAAAGATAAGCCAGCTCAATTCTGCCATTGATAATGTCTCTTCCCGCTTGAGAGGTGGGAACAATGCGCCCGCGGAGCCAGTTCAAAGTGATCCTGAAGTAGAAGCTACCATGTGAGATTCGTTTTACCCTCAGGTTGCAAATTATGAACTCTAAATCTTGAGAGCCCATATGTATTTTAAATTTGGATACTTTAACTATGTGTTCTTGCGATAGTATTTTTGAGGGATTTTGTTTCAGTAATTTGGTTAAAAACAGTTGAGGTTGTGTTAAATCTGTTCATAGTTTTGGCTTACAAGATTGTGGATGGAGAAATGTAATTTCTCCTCTTTTGCAAGTAGTTAGCACTGGGATAGTCTCCTGGTTTAGAAATAAAAATCATTGAACTCTTAAGTTTACAATTCAAGTTTAATCTGCTTTAAATTCTGTAACAAGGTGCGGTGTACAGATCATAAAGAAGCGATTAAACGAAGTTATTCTAGTTTTACTCCAATTACAACTTCTAGTCTACTACAATTTACTTCCAAGTAGAAAATAGTACGTACGATGCCCACGTGGATCGACATCACCATTATTACGGGAAACATTGAAACCCATATATTCTAGCATAACAAAACTCGAACAAACAGTCAAATCTTGATTAAAACCTTAACACAATCTGGCTGTTTTAAGATTTCAAATGCATGGTTAATATCCGCGAGAGGAACCTCGTGAGTCGAGAGTTCATCCAGTTGCATTTCCTGTGTGGAGTAAGAAAGTACGGTTACTTTGAGACTTCATTTATATATATATATATATATATATATATATATATATATATATATATATATGAAAATTAATTGATCCAAAATGCCCTGGTAGCAAAACTTTGTCTAAATGCATATACGATATACGTCCCTATGTATGCACTAATTTCTTCATGAAGATCTACATTCAGTATAAATCTATCTTATGATTTGCATGAAAATGAAAACAGTTCTGTTCTTATAGGTTATAGGAGTAAGAGTAGCAACTCAGCACCTTATTCATGCATTTGTTGATCAGAATGGGAAGGTCGGTTTTGGCTTTGAGCCCTCCAAACAGTGACCCTTTCAAGGTTCTGCCACTCATTAAGAAGAGATAATCAACTTGAATGGGTGCTGCAGCTGAGCTTCCTAGAATGACTGCTGTTCCTTTACCCTGCACATTGCAAGGACAAAAAAAGTTAGAGAAACTTGAATCTGATCGAGATTCCGATGAAATTACAACGACAATGTGGTTGTGTGTGTACCATTTTTGTGGCTCCAAGGGCTTCATTGATGAAAGTTGGAACGCCAGTGCACTCAAAGCAATAATCTACACCCATTCCATCAGTGGAGTCTTTGATGAGCTCAGAAATTGATTTGATATGATCTTGATCGTGCTCAGATTGGTGATTCTCAGGGTTTATGAAATCAGTCATTCCAAAAGCTGCTCCTTTTTCTCTTTTCATCTCATTTTTGTCGACACCGATAATCCTTGCTGCACCTTGCATTCTAGCCCCCTCAACGGCCTGCAGCACAAGTAGAATATAACGTTATTAATATATAACATTTGTTTTAAGCTATAAAATTGTTGTGCTGGCTAGGTCATGCAGCACCATATGTAAATGTAACGCCAGTGTGTTTTTAGCTATCAAAATTGGTGTGCTACCTAGGTCATGTGTACCATGTATGTATATGTAAAGCTAGTAGTAGTACGTTACCCCTAGTCCAACAGCACCAAGACCAATAACGGCAACAGATGATCCTCTTTCCACCTTAGCTTCCTTCCAAGGAGCCCCAAATCCGGTAGAGAATCCACATGAGAGGAAGCTAGCGTGAGAGAGAGGAGGTTTAGTAGTATCATGATGAGCATCCCAGTTGTGGAGCTTGACAAGGAAATTGACGTTAACAACCATGTACTCGGACCATGTGGAGCAAGTAAAGAGGTGGTATAGCATCTTTTGTCCCTTGACAGTGGACATCCTTGAAGTAGCATCGGGCATTAGACCGCTAAGGGTGAATGGATATTTGAGGCACAGGTTGGACTTGTCTGACAAGCAATTCTCGCATTCTTGGCACTCTGAAACAAACGTTGGTATCACGATGTCCCCTTGTTTGAAATCCTCTGCGTTTACTTCCTCTCCGACACTCTCTATCACACTGCACAACAATTAATCCCATATGTTATTAATGCATCAGATTGCATGTGTAGTTAGAACAGATTACTTGAATGATTACCCGACGCCCTCATGTCCAAGAACGCGAGGAAACAGAGGCTGCAGATGGAGAGAGACGAGGAGTAGGCGAATTAATTAAAGAAGATGGATTTATAGTTCGATATATACATCATATATATTGAGGAGGATAGCTATATATATATGGTACATACAATTGGGTGTCCTTTGGAGATGACGATGTCAGTGTGACAGATACTGGCATAGAGCATCTTGACACGAACTTCAGACTTCTGTGGTGGTTCAACATGTATTTCTTCCACCTTGCACCCTTCTCCCACTCCCCAACATACCGCCGCTGCAATACTTACATATATACACATATAGAGATTATCAAGCCAGCTTGCTGAGATTGACAAGCTCGATCAGTCCGGCCAGTACGTTAATTACGTACAACTGTAACCTGTGATATTAATTCTACAAGTACCTTTGCATGTAATAACTTGTGAGGCCGAGGCGCAGCTGCTGCTGATGATTTCTGACGACATAGCTGATGGATCGGATTGAAGTCGATCAGTTAACAGCAGGTCGATACCGGCTGATCGGATCTAGCTATAGGTTCCAATGAATCGAAGGTCGGTCTCAAGAGTCCGTCCGGTCAGTCGATCGATCTGGAAACAGATGGATAGCTTGCTTGTTTTGTTGTTGGTACGTACTGATAAGTCAACGGTTAAATTATGCCGCCTAGCCTGCACGATGTATACAATAAAAAGCTAGAGATGGAGGAGAGTCAAGTGCATATATATACGCCGCGCGCTTGCTTTAATCCATGGTTATAGACTGCATATATCGGCTCCATCAATAATTCCCGTCGTCTGCGTGCGTGTGGACTGATCTGGATTGGTTTGAAGTGTTGGCCACTTATATGTAATTATGGACCCATGCCATCCATCATCGTCTTTTCTTGACTGAATCGATTTATTGCCCTCTTGACTGCTAATTAGTCCAACACCCTACAGTAGTACAGGGTAGGGTGCCTCATCGATACATCATGTTTACATGTACCAGCCAATTAGCCAAGCCGACAAAAATTACTCAACATTACATTTCCATCAAATGAGGATCGAGTACGTACTGTGTAATCAAAAACTAACTTAAATAATTATTGCTTCGATCAGTCAGAGTCAGCTGCTAGCTAGCTAGCAAATGTGGTTTGAGGCCATCCATGCATGCATCCTCGCCCAAAAGAGATTCATCTTTGGAATACCAACCATTACCATATATCAAGGCTTGAAATTACGCATCTAGCTTGATTGATACGTATTCTTTGTCATTCCAACTAGCTTGAGTACAAATCCTTGAGAATAGTATCAAAAACTCAAAATGTCGAAAGAAAGAGGAAAAGCCCAATAATGGCCCATCTGAAGATAAGTTAGTGGGGATAGTGGCAGCAGCACCACCACCCGTGTCTCTCTCTCTGCTTGGAACAAATCGCAGCTTTGTCTGGTCTCAAATGAAGCATTATGTTGCAGTAGATGGAGGGCAGTGCTACTGATAATACCACCCCCGTCCAGAACAAGGTATTCACTTCTATTTCCTTATCAGTTATCACGCCTCCATCTTCCGTTTTCAGTTTAATTGTTACGGAGAATATTACTGTAGAAATTAGATCAACTTCGAGTTCATGTTCATGTTCATGCCAGGTATATAAAAATCAAATCGGTTGATCCTTCTATGCATTTGGATTGAGGTGGAGCTATATATATCGAATTCGGCTTAAGAGTTGTGGTCTTGTGGTGTGTTTATGTGGCAACTTTTGAACATGATTAAATATCCAATTCCTTATTATCTCACTTTCTTTTTAGATTTAGCCATATAGGCAATTGGGTTTGAGACTTCACACTCCAAAATGGTTGATATGTGCCAAGGAACTAAGAATATTGTCAAGAAAGAATAATGTACAGCATTGAACTCTTTGTTCGTCTTTAAAGAGTGTTTGGCACAACTTTTCAATCCGTGTTTTTTTTAAACCCACCTAAACTTCACTTCACTGCTTCATGTCCCAAGGATTACTACAGAATTTTGGAGGTTGATTATGATGCAGCTGATGAGAACATCAGACTAAATTACCGAAGGCTTGCTCTGGTTAGTCATGTTATTTTTATGGGGCTTTTCCATTACCTGATTGCTGATGTTTCTTTTAATTCAATTGTACACCGGTGATATCCTAATGTTGTTGCTGGCTAATATATATATATAGAAGTGGCATCCTGATAAGCACAACGGTGGCAGTCACGTTACAGCGAAGTTTCAAGAGATTAACGAAGCTTACGAAGGTAACTCGGTCCTTTACCTTTTGGAAAGTGTGAAGTTCTGTTGTCAATGCTTGTCTGTTGTCACCCTTTCTCTTGAGTTGGTGACATCAGTCTACATACTGTATATACAACCTCAGAAGTTAAAAGATGAAGTTTGAGTTTGATCTCTTGGCTTTTGAAACAAATAGTATGATACCTTTGTAGTATGTTGAACTAATCTACATCTGGTGTGCTCAAATTTATAACTCAGCTGTGTCAAATTTGAACTTCCACCTTGATGGTCGCATATTTCTTCTGTTCAATCTTTATAAGGAGCATTTACAACCCCTAGCACCCTCAGTCAGTCCAAATAATGTTTGGATTGCTTATTGCTGAATGGTCGATCATTTTGTAAATCGTGGAGATTTGGAGTTATGTAGCAATATTAATATCATACCGATAATCTATACTATTATTAACAGAACAAGCTTTGTTAGCCAAAATCGTTATGAAATTACGCCTTGATCCTTGCATCTATACTATTATTAACAGAAGAGGCTTTGTTAGCCAAAAACGTAATGAAAATACGCCTTGATCCTTGCATCATATGTTAATTTAAAGTATGTTTAATAATTAAGGGAGAGAAAGGTAACTAGCAAAATCAAAACACACAAAAATTGAGAAATAAAATCTCCTACTCTTTAGGTAACTTCCCATTATGTGCAGTTGTGCATCCACTATCTGTAATATTTTCCAACTTTTTTGATAAATATCTCTTTTATCTGTTTATACATAATATTATCCACTCCCATCGGGTATGTTAATGACTAGTGTCAAATTAAAGCAATTTGCTCAATATCTTTTCATTCTCGTTCTTCTGCAGTGTTGAGTGATCCTGCTAAGCGACTTGACTATGATCTAACTGGCATATGTGAGATTGATAAGTGAACCTTTCTCAAGCTCATTTTTGCCACGTTTCTTTTGACAGTCAGAATAGGTGATGGATACTGAGTATGGGTGATGTATATTGGTTTTGCAACTCAGGAATATCTTGGCAGATTTAGAGGAATGATACTCACATGCAATGGACTGGGTATTAGTCATTCATCAACATGGTAACGTATATGCTATTGTCATCATCTGCAATGTTTAGTTCAAATTTCACAACTTTCTCGGGCCCAAGAAAGAAAAAAGAGGTGACAATTTATCTATAACAATGCAGGTCACAACAATTGGTAGAAACTGATGGTTTAGCAGAGAAATCAGCCTAATAGCGAATAAGGTACCTACGGATATTTATCCACTTTCCCGCCTCTGATCCAACTTGGAATCGTTTGTAAAAGATCTCGTCATATTTGACGTGGATAATCAAAACTCAAAAAGCTCAGATGAATGCAAAATGAGGGAGAACCATCAAGATACTGCCACTATCAAGTTAGATACATACAATTGGATGTTGGTTTTATTGGCTACAAACTAATTTTGAAGTGAAAACCTCGGAGTCATAAGAATTCATCTGATTTGGTTTCTCTCATTGATCGATATAGGAGATTTATGGGGAGCCTGTCGAAGTGTCTGCTAATGGTTCCAACCAACTCATTGGTCTGAGCCAATGTGAGCTGAGGGTGTCTGGCAGTATATGAGAAAGCAGATGCAGTTGGATCCAGAGAATTGTCTTGCCAGAAAAGATGACATCTCCGGTTCTCATCAGTTCCTCCAGCATTAAGATGTGGTTCAAAAACCCCCACTCTTGGATCCCCTTTGTGAACATCAGGCTCCTTTGCCGCCTTCTGCTTGTGCACCCCGCTCGTTCACTGCAAACTATCTTCAAAGAGTCATCTGATAGATCAGATTAGTCAAAGCTCATCCGCTTCTTGTTTCTGTAATTTGATATGTATATACTTTTCGTTGTTCTCAACTCTCGACTCTTGAAATAAACATCTTGAGTGAGTTGAGTCGATAGAGAAAGAGATGAACAAACCATCACTATTGTTTATTGGATTCTGGCAGACATGACAATAGAAAATCGCATCTTATGCCTTTCCAGGTTTCAATACATTCCTTGATATAGGGTGACAAATTAGAAAAATGTTTCCTGTAATGCGTGATGATTGAAATTCAATATGTAATTCTTGGACTGCATCAATGAACCCCTTAAAAACATTTTCTCTTCTGATGTAAAAAGCTACAACCTGGTGGCATGAAACTGAGGTCCATAATCAAACCCCAGTTCCCATAATCACAATTATAAGTGAATAGATCTCATGAGACCAAGTAGCCAACAAATTTCGGAAAAATAAAAAAAAGAAGTCTTGGAAACTTCACTGCATTGCTCCCAATACCGCTCCACAGTATGTATAATGTACAAAAGTTATGAACAAAGGATATATCTAAAAAAAGAATATTAGAAATCAACAAAAGGTCTGATTAGAAGCTGGATATATGATCTGACCCAATATCTGATCTAATAGTGGAACTATCAAGATGGAACGTGAATGATTCTGCCAACTCTACTGCATCTTGAACCCTAAGCCGAGTGCCTTGCTGTCCAACAACCGTGGATGCAACCCTCGCTGCTAATGAACCTATTCCTTTTAAATCTGATACTCCTCGTAAAATACCAAACAAAATTCCCGATGCATATGCATCCCCAGCACCACAAGTGTCCACTGGTACACATGGAGAAGGAGGGATATATACAGCTTCTCCTTTTACACCAATGTAAGAGCCTCTCGGTCCATCAGTAACCGAGGCGAATGGAACAAAATGGCTGAGATACCTTGTAGCTGAAACAGGGCTCTCCTTAGATGAAAAATGACAGAAGGCTCTTGCTTCGTCACTGTTTGCAAAAACAATGTCTGCATAGTTCCCAACAATTTCCCTGGCAAACACAAAATTAGGAGACTTTACAAAATAATCTTTGATGGAAACAAAAGTCAGAGACTCAGAAATCAGCATCAAAATATTGTTTCCATAGTTCTTTCTTGTAGAAAAGGGGTAAAAAAATGAGAGACACAAAGCATAAGAATAAGAAGAAGAAAGAAAAAAACGATGACCACACGCGATGCATACTCAAGTGTCATGAGAAGAAATGAATAAAGCATAATCCAGTAAACCAATTAATAATACCAGAAATCGTCGTAGTGTCTCTCAATGCAGGAAACATCTGATGCTGTAACTGCAACCAGCGCTCCACACCTGTGCGCTTCTTTGCAGGCTTTTGTAATTGTTTTGATTGTATCAGGAAGTTCAAACAAATACCCCTCAACTACAAGTATTTTTGTATTGCAAACTGCACTAGCCAAGCATGAATCATAATTAACAGTCGAAGATGTTCCCTGACATCATTAAGACGGATACATTAGGCTCAGCTGATTTCCCTCATATCCCCATACACATGACTAAACCAAATGGCTTTAAAATATATATATATCTTAAATAATGAGAAACCAATCAACAGGTAGACAAGAAAGAGAAAGCGAGATTTACTCAGATCACAAACTTTAAGAGTTAATAATAGATTTTTACACATATTTCACCTGATATGCCAGCATTGTACGGTGGGCATCTGAAGAAGTTAGAACTATTACTGTTCCTGTCGTCCCATCTTTGATAGGTGGAGAAAGAAAATGCAGATTTGCCCGACGTAACTTTGCTCTGTGACATACATTGTGAAAAAATTTAAACTCTGTCCCATCATTCAAATAAAAAATAACGTCCTTTAGAACCAATTCTATATCACCAATGTAACTGCATATGACACACTGCACAATTTATAGCGATGCAATCATGAATTCTGTGATTTCGGGATAAGAAATATGTGAATGATTAGTGAAAGGAAAAGGTGAGTGACCTGTAGAAGCCACCCAAGGGATCACTCCCAACACTCCCTGTCATAGCTACACTCAAGGGAGAGCCACCAATGGATGTAGTGCCAAGCCTCGCCAAGGCAACTAGAGTGTTGGAAAGGGAGCCACCAGCAGCAGCCTTATAGCTGCAACCATCCATTGCACTCAAGACTCGGCCTCTCTCTTGGTGATTCACAAGCTTCCTTGTTCCTTTTTCTAAACCCAGTTTCTCGAGAAAGTCATCATCAACCATGCCGGAGAAGTCCACCTAGCAACAGCAGCAGCAGCAGCAGTGAAAGGATTAACATTTGGTTAATTGGGTAAGGTAAACTAGAAAGTAGTTAAATTATTTGAATGGAACATGAAGACGAATACCATGGCCTGGCCAAGACCCAAAACATCCCATCTCTCAGGAAAGAAAGGGTCGGCATCTAAGTATTCATCTTCAATGTCGTCATCTTCGTCGTCATCGTCAGCAGCAGCAGCAGCACTAGCAGCATTTGTGTGAAAGTCGGCAGCAGCTCTGGTCATAATGGGGGCGGGTTTGTGATGAAGATGTGAGGAAGAAGAAGAAGAACAAGGGTATAAAAACAAAGAGGGGAGAGCAAAAGCAGGACAACAGACGACTGGTGGAGAGCAACTGCTGCCGATTATGCGGGAAGGAGAAGGAGGAAGAACTACAAAGCAAGACGAGAGAGACATCATCGCCCCACGCTCTTGTTAGCTCTCTCTCTATCCTATTTTATTCTATTCTATCCTATTCCTATCCATCCTTCTATTCCAGTCCGGTCTTATTTTCTCAAATCTTGTATTTTCTTCACCTCTCTACGTGGGTTTCGGTCCTCCATCCGCTTAATTTCTTTTAACCTTTCGGGGCTCTCCTTTGGGCCTTCAAGCCCAGCCAGCCCAGATCATTAGTGGGCCCACTGCCATCAGTCCACGTGGCGAGAACAACATAATTGCGGTTGTCCTTGTCTCATTCATCGAGGTACATCCGTGGATCCAATTGGCTAGAATGATTATCTGATCTGAGTTGTTTGTTGGTCGATACTGATCTGATTTGTGCATCTGTACTCTGTAGGTACTCCAATGGACCATGCTGAGCTCACCACTGAGCAGGTATGAAATTGAAGGTTTTCTTATGCCGAATTGTCATTCTGGTTAATTTAGACTGACTAGAACAATCTGCTTTGTGATTGATTGAATCATAGGTTCTGAAAAGAGACATCCCATGGGAGCAGTACATGACTACTAAGCTCATCACCGGAACCTGCCTTCAGCTCTTACGCCGTTATGATAAAAGATCCGAGACTTGCAGATCCCAGTTGCTTGATGATGTTTGCTTCCATTCCTCATTTTTCTGCTATTTGATTTTCAATCTTGTATGTTCATCATATTATTCAACACTTACAGGATGGTCCAGCTTATGTTCAAGTTTTTGTTGGCATTTTACGTGATATTTTCAAGGAAGAAACTGTTGAATATGTCCTTGCTCTAGTTGATGAACTGCTCACAGGTAATTTGCAAGCTTGTTCCTTTTTTTTGTTGTTGTATGCATATACTCAATTCAGTGAACTCAACTTGTTTTCTTCCCAGCTAACCCAAAAAGAGCAAGATTGTTCCATGATTCTTCTCTTGTCGATAAAGACGTTTATGAGCCTTTCTTAAGGTCAGTAGTGTATATATCAACATTCGGCGTTTGAATTCATTTTCCTATTCAGTGTCAAATTGGATTTGGTGTCTTTTCAGATTGCTTTGGAAGGGTAATTGGTTCATACAAGAGAAGAGCTGTAAGATACTTGGTTTAATAGCGAGGTATGATACTTAATAAAGTGCACTTCAAATGTACTTTCATAAGTTTCTATTATGATCTCCTACTTAAACTAGTCTTGATGTTTCTGTGTCGATATAGTGCAAGGCCAAAAGCCCAAGGGACTGTCGCAAATGGAGAAGCCTCAAATTCAAAGAGTAAAGTTACTACAATTGATGATGTGTTGAAAGGATTGGTAGAATGGCTTTGTGCACAGGTATGGTTCATATTAGGTCATATCTATTCAACACGCCTGGATGACCTTTCTTCTTTTGGATTCCTGCAAATTTGAATCTTTTAGCAGTTGTTGCGTTGGTTGTTAACACCTCGCAACCTAATCTCATGGGGTATTGAGTCGGCAACCTTACACACAATGGTGTGTTTATGATTAGAGGAGTTATCATTTAGGTCAAAGGTTACTGGTGTCTTATCTTGCTGTTAACTTGTAAGTAACAAAATACGATAACCAATTTATCACACTTGGGAACTTCAAATATACTGCATGGCTTGTTGAGAATCACATAGGCTGTTTTTTGGCTTTTATGGAGAGAATAACTATTTCTTTAACAGATCAGTTTTTAAAGAATGTGTAATAAAACAACTATTGCTGTGATATTGTTTTGTAGAAAACTTAAAAAAAAAAAAATGGTATTAATTTGTAAAGAATGTGTAATCATTTAGCTTCATGATTGACGGAGCGCTGCATTCAATTAGCCTTCCCATTCGATTAGTTATTCTGATGATATCAGTTATCACATAGTAATTATTAGTGGATCTTCTTTTGTTATCAGATGATTTTGGTTATCGGATCATTTTCCTGATGCTATTTCTAATTGTCAGCTGAAGAAGCCCTCTCATCCTAGTCGTGGCATCCCAACTGCCATCAGTTGCCTCGCAACCTTACTAAAGGAACCTGTGGTTAGATCTTCTTTTGTTCAAGCAGATGGGGTGAAGTTACTTGCTCCCTTAATTTCTCCGGCTTCCACCCAACAATCTACGCAGGTAAAGAATTTTGTATTTTTAGCAGTCGGACATGGTGCATTTCTATTTGCTTGTTATATTACTGTCTCCACTTTGTGATCTAATATTGACCATATATGAAACAGCTTCTGTATGAAACATGTCTTTGTGTCTGGCTCCTGTCCTATTATGAACCTGCAATTGAGTACCTGGCTACTTCTAGAACACTTCCTCGACTCATAGAAGTTATCAGGAGTTCGACAAAGGAGAAGGTGGGATAATGACTATTGGGTTGGTAGAATTTTCATATGGATTGTAACCTGTGCATACTCAGTAGTCAGGGGATGTGTATTGTCATTTTTTATTCTTCTGATGTCAAACAGTTAGTGGGAGAAAACATTACAATTCACTGCTATTGCCAACTTTTTCCCTGTTAATTTGAGCAATGTTTGTCTTTTCAGAGGTATACATGTGATATGAAATCTCTGTTATTTTTAATATGGATTTGGTAACTTGTGGTAGGTTGTCAGAGTTGTTGTTTTGACCCTGAGGAACTTGCTCTCCAAAGGGACATTTGGTGCTCAAATGGTGGACCTTGGACTGCCTCAAATTGTTCAGAGTCTTAAAGCACAAGCATGGAGTGATGAGGTGAGTTAGTAGTTAAATGCTTTCTCTGCTGCTGAGTGCTGATAGCTTAAATATTACTTGGTGAGACTGAGTTAATTGAAGTGATGTTGTTAGCAGCTGCTGATATTTACATGACTGCTTCACATTGATGTAGTGCTTCTTTATTCATTCGTTTTACTGTTCTATACATTGATTAATCTTGCTGTGGTAAACTGTTTTCAAATCTCGAATCATAATCATTTGTAACCTCATCCATTTAAGTCTTTCTCCTTGTCCTCTTTCCAGTTCCCTCTGTAACTCTCTCCCTCATGTTCCTCCTCACCTTTCTTACCTTGCTTACATTAAATTTGCTAATTGAAGTTTCTTGTAGGATCTCCTGGAGGGATTAAATCAGCTAGAAGAGGGTTTGAAGGATAACATCAAGAAATTAAGTTCTTTTGATAAATATAAACAAGAAGTCCTCCTTGGCCATCTTGACTGGTCACCCATGCACAAAGATGCAATATTCTGGCGTGAGAATATTGCCAACTTCGAGGAGAACGACTTCCAGGTATATTTTGCCTCCTCTCATAAAAAAGAAAAATTAGACATTTTGGTAGGCACGCTTGGGGTATCACACCAGTCCATTTGGTAGAACATGTCATGTCTTTGACATAATGAGTACTGTTATTAGTCTACTGATAAGAAATGTGACATGTCTTTGACATATGAGTACCTGCTATTATATTACTGCTAAGCTAAAATTAATGGCAGGCATCAACCGTCTCGAAAAGACTTTTGAAGAGTGCGAAAAGACTTGAAGAGTGCTGGCTTGCTTAATACTACTAACACGTTTTTTTTTTCTTTTTTTTTTTCTTACAGATTCTGAGAGTTCTGATTACTATTTTAGACACATCCAGTGATCCGAGGGCTTTAGCTGTTGCTTGCTTTGATATCTCACAGTTTGTCCAGCACCATCCGGCTGGAAGAATCATTGTCACTGACCTCAAGGCCAAGGAGCGTGTCATGAAACTTATGAATCATGAAAGTCCTGAGGTTACCAAAAATGCCCTGCTATGCATTCAGAGGCTTTTCCTAGGTGCCAAGTATGCGAGTTTTTTGCAGGCTTGAACTCTTAGATGATGAGTGGTTTAAATCCCTATGTTGAAGAAATAGTGCCAATTCTACAGTATTTGTTCGAACAATTCTTTATCGAAGGCTCTTGGTTATGAGAATGCTGAAATTTAATTTGTTGTTTATCTCTAGCTTTGGAATATTATTCCTGCAATATTATTGAATAAAATAAATGATGTTGTCTCCATTGGGTGAAGTTTTGATTTGTGAGCTTATCTTGCCATTGGTTTCTAAGTTAGAGGCTGAGAGCTTTTTGGCCATTTGCAACAGGTTTTCTATCTGTTTTTCCTTTGGGAGAAGCCAATATACATTGAGTAGAGGATAAATTAACAACTTTGATTAAAAGGAACCCTGCTTATACGTTGAACTATGTTAGTGTTAATCACTGAACTAAAATCTCTAATAACTTAGCAGTGTCTATAATGCATGGGGCACATATTATAACAATATCTGACGCAAAGGCCCAAAGGTCAAGTTAAAGAGAAGACACGACCTCTGTCTATCTCTTGTGGTTTACTCTAATTAGAGATGGAAATGGAGAAGACGACTGAGGAGGAGAAGAGATGCTAGAGATGTAAACAAAGCTACAGTCCGTCCTCCAACACCACTTCCTCATGCCGCTTCCATCCTTCTTTCTTCGTCTGTCGCCGTCATGACGACCAGAAGCCTGCTGGTATTATCTTTCTACCTTTGATCTCGAAGGACAGATTGTTCCTTTTCGTCTCTGCGAGACAGTTCCTAAATGTAAGTGGAGTAGTCTTTATCAATGCATTGCGTGCTAGGCCTGCACCATATAAGTTAAGGTTGAAATATAATCTGGACAGTACTATAAATAGTTCCTATAGAAGTATAATATAGCTTTTAAGCTATGGAACAAATACATACGAAAGCATATCTTTTGTCCTTCTCATTTTTTTAGTAAAGTATAGGCCGGCAGACGGACAATGATATTTCTTGGGGTTTTGGGGATTCATGAGACAGCTGCTAGCTGTTTATACCTTTCATAGTTTTGTAGCGCGCTCGGCCAATATACACCCTTTCTTGTTTTTATTTTCTTATCGGAAAGATGGAAAGTGTCTTGTTCTGTTGTTTATGTATGCTTTTGTTATTTGTAGTTCATGTGGCAACTCAAGCACTGGTCAGAATTGCATCTAAAAAAAGTACTTGGTATCGATTTGATGGAAGGCAGAGGCGGAGTAGTAGCAGAAATAAGGCAATTAACTTAATATCGTCTACTTCCTATCATGTATGGGGCGCGTTGATCTTCCCCATCTCATTCGTGTCGATCATCTTAACCGCAACGGCGTCTTTCTGTGCTGTGTTCATTCTTCATTTTATTTCCTTATCTCCAATTCTGGAAACACAGAAATCAAGAGGTGGCTTGCCAATTTACGAGGGAAGACCATGCCAGAGACCTTCACTTGGTCTTACAAGAGGTTCAAATCAATTTTACATATATTTTCTTTCTTTTTATTGAATCAATTCCAAACTGGGAATCATTTTCATTCATTACAAGGCATTTGCACATCTATATGCGCTCATTAAGCAGACCGCTGACGTTTGATTTAATCAATTATCTACTTTCATGCTAAATTTGATTTACTCTATCAATTATTTATATGCAGGAGGTACAAGAAGGGTTATGTTTGGCAAGACTTGTCAGATGACGACCTCATCACCCCTATCTCTGATAATGAATATGTCCTCAAAGGCTCCCAAATGCTCTCTCATTCCACAATTGGTATGTTTTATTCCTACTTGAAATATTCAAAATTATATCCATGATTTAAGGCGATTACGATCAATACCGCCATATAATGTATATGTAGATTTCCATGCCATAAATAATTTACAATCCTATTACAGATCCTCCGCATTCTCAATTATATGCTGCTGAAAAGAAGAGTTGCTTGTACAAAGGATTGCAGCCAGCCAATTTTGAAATGCACCAAATTACAAAAAAATCGTTTGAAACTGATCAAGAACCACCGCTACGTCATAATTTCGGCTTGCTAGATGTAGATGCTGTGAACATTCAAGGAGATTCTTCAACCATCAAAGCCAACAGTACAAATCAGGAACACAGTAAGGACAGATCATCAACAGAAGACTCTCGTTTCTATAGCAGTTTGTTCTTGAAGAAGAAGATTAATAAGTCGTCCGACGAGTACAAAGAAAAGCACAGCAAAGAAATGGGATGTACTAGTAATACTACTACCTGTTCGTTTTCTTCTTCTCCAAATAATTCACCACCTCAATCTCAATCGGTGCCATTGGGAAAGAGTAGTAAAAGACGACATTTAAGCATGTTCCGGAACTTGATCAACTGTGGTGCTGTGAACACGAACGACGCCGTATTCGTCAGGTTGAATCGGAACAGTAAGACATATTCCTTTAGTAACAATAAGCCTCCCAATCGCAACAGCAAGGACCTTATCATCCGCAAAGAAACGAGGGACACAGCATCTACCGTCGTTGGGACTACCGGAATCTTTCGGACATGTATGGAGGAGGAACAGAAGGAGCGGCCACAGAAACCCTACGACCATACTTGTACTGCTAGGTAAATATATCATCCATTCCTGCCCTAGCTTTATGATTAATTCATGAGACAAGCCTAATAACATGTATGAAATGCTTCCTGCTTCTCTGGATTTGATTTCTTGTTTGCAGCAACAGCGATCATAGGAACCAAAAAAAGGCTGCTTCCGCTTACAGGCCAATACGTGGGCCCCATTGCTCGTAAGTTGGCCATTTGATAATTTTCGAGTTTTTTTTTTTTTATAATATATTTAACCATGCAAACAGATTCTGTTATAATCGTCACGAGTGCGGGCAAAACAAATCTTTCACATATGAGAAGCCACTGGGTCATTGCAATGAATGTGTTCAGTTTTGTCCACTGTTAATTTGCATAATTAGCCGCTAAATTTGCAGCTTTTGATGCAGACATTGCAAGAAGCAGTTTAAGCCAGAGAAATTGCACTCACACATGAAATCGTGCAAAGGAATGAAATCTTTGTCAAAATCTGCTCCAGCATCGGTGGTCAAGAATAAGATGCAGTGAAATGGGAACAAGGAGATCGAGGAAACAAGGAGACTAATTGCTACATGTACGTTTTTTTCAAGGACTGCGAGGAAAAGATTAGCTGCTCTTTTCTTCTTCTTCATGGTTTATATACTATTAGAAAGCTAGCAATATCTTTTTAGTTTTTGTTTGAAATGAGGGCGTTTCTATGAGAATTTGAGGTTTAATTCTCTTAAGAACTACAGAACAATGACCCTACAGTTATGCCAAGGGTGCCTTCCACAAAAATAATGAGGAAGGCAAGTAAAAGGGACGTAAAGAATTTCATGGCTTTGGTGAAACAACAACTGGCAACAGTATTGAGGAACTTTGCGTCAAATTGGATCACTAGCATAAACTATATCAATAGAGGCTCCATTAGAGGTTTGCAGCGAGCAGGTTGGAGTTTCATCGTGTATGTAACTGCCACAGATACAAGTGCACAAAATGCAGGAACAAGACCCAACCCGAATCTCGTAACTGATACGTGGACAAAATTAGTAGAACGGCTATTCTTTATGACTGAATCACCTGCAGCGTAGTTGGAACAACAGAGGTCATGATTAACTCACACAGACCGGCAAGAGATATATTCAATAATGAGATTTGGCCATTTGAGACCTCCACATTTGTTCAATACACCTCTATGCTCTCTACACCTCCCATTTTCTTTTGAATACACATTTGCTACAAGACCTTTTGAGTTACTAAAATAACCTTAGTTATATTATTCACATATACCTAGATAAATAACTCATTGCACCTCTCATAGTTTAATTCTCTGGTCCTAGTTTTCTTCTTGCTGCTATAGCAGAAGATATCTCCTCCGTACTAGTTTTCTTTTCTTTTTCGTTTTGAGAAGACTGTACTAGTTTTCCAGTTTCAACAAAAAGTTGACATCTTCATTCAGACAAAAAAAAAAAATCTCTAAACCTCTGTACTGTACTAGTTTTCTTTTCTTTTTCTTTTTGAGAAGACTATGAACTAGTTTTCCTGTTTCAACAAAAAGTTGACATCTTCATTCAGACAGAGAAAATCTCTAAACCAATATTGCCCATGACATGAGAGTTCTACCAACAGAAAAAATAAATAAAAAATATGAGAAAAATGAATTTTATATAGGAAACAATCCAGAAAATTGTAACTTACTTTGATACGACTGAAGAACGAATAAAGCAAGCCCACATGAGATTTTGTCCAAGAAGCTGAATGATCCGCAAACAAATGCACATCCATTGAGATCTGTATCAATTAAAACACTTTGCATGCTTACTCCGGTCACCTGTTGCATGGAAAGATGATGTTGCCTCAATCATCAGCAGTCATAAACAAATATGGCTTAGTAATTAATATTGCAGAACCAATAGAATGATCTCTATCAAAAATTTCCCTGTGTATTCATATCATACCATCATTAAAGCATTTGCTATGCCAATGAATACAGATATAATGTACATGAAAGCACTCATGTTCCTAGGTAAAAGCAGGATCCCTGCACCACAAAATATCCAAATAATAGCTCCTGCTGAGTAGTAGGCCTTCAAGAATCGACCAGTCCATTGTATCTCCTAGAATATGAACAATTATCTGTTAGATTTGACCAACAGAAAATAAAGCAAATGAATTGCATATAAAATAAACAAATTATATGAATAATAAATAAAAAGGATACTTCAGTTTTGATAATGACCTGCAATACCACAGATACGAGGAAGCTACTTATGTAGATGATTGCAGGAACCTACTCCCATCATTTAGACATGTAAATAATCAGATTTACATCCTTTGAAATATAAATAATTTCAATGATCAGAAAAAAGATGTTATTGATAGCACTTCATGTACCAGAGCTTTAGCCGATTGTGCCATACGCAGATCATCTATTACATAAAACGCAAGATATGCCTGAGAAAAACAAAACCATCTAGATGTAAGAACTGTAAAGATTTCGCAACTTATATTTTGGTGAGATAATATTCCTACTTTCCTACCAACGAGGAGTGAGTAGAAACCTATGGTTCGCTCCTATATGGTCTAGAGTTTGAATCCCCTTAAAGTTACTACCTAGCTCTTTGGTAGAATTTCTTGCCTCCTAATGATTGCAAGGCTTAGCACTCAGTCCCATTGTCAAGCCCTTGTCAAGAAAGCAGGTTTGGAAAATTTCTGGATATAGAAAGAAAAAAAAAAAAGTTTCTTGTCCTGAGATTTTAAAGAAGCACCACAAAGTGGTAGCAACTAGGGAGAAGAGTTTGCTGACCTGTGAAACATTAACCACTAGTCTGGTAAGCACATAAACAAGAGCAACCTGATAATATAGCATTCTGTTGAACCAGTACGTCCATGCAATCCTTGAAGAATTACTTCCTTGTACTCCTACCTTTAATCTGCATATTTATTAAAACTGAAATTGTATCAATGGTATACAAATATCAACATTTTCCAGAATACCATGAGTTGAAGTTAAAATAAATAATTCACACTATGAAAATAGCAAACCTTGGCTCTTTGGTTCCGAATTGAAAGATACCAACAAAGCAGCATCCTATGAAGATTGACAGATATGCAATCCAGCGGTACTGCTCATTTGTTAAAGCGAGTAACTGACATGCTTGAATATAGGCTCTTAATATCAATGCTTAAAAACTAAAATACCTGATTTTCAATATCAGCATGTGTTATTGCTATCGTGACTCCAAATACTATAAAAGCAACCGCATACAAACCGAGGTTGGCAACCTTAAGTAGGTTTGAAAAAAATATTAGACTAATGCATGCACAGAAGAAAATAGGCAATGTAGGGACTTAATAAGGAAGCTAACCATAGTAAACGCATTCCGACAGCTAGCGAGCACCACTCTGCTTGTTGAATTCAGCGTAATGCAATTCAGCATTGACCTTCAATAGTACAATTTATTTTTTAAAGTAGTTAGATAACAAAAGGCCTATAGAACATGACAAATCAATTGTATTTCATCATACAGAATCCCTCTATCCAATTTTTTTTTTTTTTTTTTTAAAAAAAACTTTTTATTAAATAACTCACACACCCTTACATATGTCAATGAGATTTGAACCTATGACCTCAACGTTGTTAGTTAAGCTATTTAACCAACCAAGCCACAGCTCATTAACATCCCCCCCCCCCCCCCCCCCCCCCCCCCCCCCCCCTCTATCCAATTAACGTAAACAACTATAATATATTAAGCCTCATAATTGAAAATGATTATGAAATATCTAAATATGAACTCGAATTATTTATTATAGGTGAGTGTTCTTGCCTATCAGTTGGTACAGAAAAAAAAAAAATTGGATAAATAAATAAAAATTAAAGTGTGTAGGTTTCCTGTATATGACCACTGTTCTGGCCATAATCGTTGATGGAGAATGAACAGTCACACAAATTTGACGATTAGGTCCTGCATCTTTTTGGGATCAAAATAATTAGTCTCTGCATGTTCACAGGCAAGGTGATCAAGAGTTCAACACCAGAGCAATGCCAATGCATAGTCGGACGTAGGATCTTTGATTTGGAAATGGGTTTTCAAAGAGCTACGCTGGCTTCAGTTTCTCTAACTTGGCTATTTTCACAAAAAATAACATTATCTCTAGCTTATGAGTCTTTTGTTAAAGTAGAACCTCACAAACTGGACATTGGGAAATCCAAGCTCCAGCTTGAATAAAGTAGATGGTAGGCAATTTTCTCTGACTCATTGGATCTAATTTTATACCTGAAGTCAATATATTTTATTTCCATGTAACCTCTAAAACAGAAAAAATAAATTAGAGAAGTGAGATATGCTTCCTCTTATATTTTAGCACTTATCATTCCAATGATTTTAGTGTCTTAAGGAGAAGGTGAGGGGATTTTGTTTTACAGCGACCCTGTCTCTTATCAACGGAGGTACATTTGCAGACATTTACTGTAAATTCGAGGAAGTACTTACATGTGTGAGACCTGGGTAGCTGCCCAACCCACATTGAAGATAGCAGCAAAAATGCTGTAACCAACCGTTCTTAATGCCGGTGAAGAAGTACCAAAAATTTTACACGGTATGCAACCACCAAACACGGAAGAAAATGAAACAGCAACCAGCACAGAGCCTGCACCATGCCACAATTTGAAATGTCCAAATCTGTCTATCTATCAAGTAAAAGAAACAATCAGAATTCTGCTCCCCAAAAAGCTGGGTTGCCACTGTCAAAACTGAAATGATTATAGGAACCTACAACCTATAGCTAGTGTATTTCTCATCTACGAATTTTAATGAGGTCCCAACTTCCAACCCCCGTCCACAAGAAGCAGAGGAAAAGAAAAGAGAGCAAAAAAAAAAAAATTAAAATAAAAAAGTTCATTTAAATTGGTTAGTTTCAAACTTTCAATCATTTTTATAATAAAGAAGTTAGGTCTTAAAGCCTAGAAACTTGAATCTTGCATACCCTTTTACCCGACATATGCATAAAGCAAACTAGGACCTGAACCCTTTCCGCATTCCCTTCAGGAAATGCATTTATTTTTTCTCTTGCACCTAAAAGCCTCTTGTTGTCTTGGGTTTAGAACGTCTCATGATCTTGCCGTACAGCTTCCAAATAGACCTTCCTTGTAGAATTTGATTAATATCGTCACACCAAAGCAGCGCCCCTGCCACCAAAATCTCTCATCCCAGAACATTCCGGTTGTCCTACCCAGATTGGGCCGCCTCTCAGTTCTAGTAGTCATTGCTAGGGACCTTATTTGATATATTGCCTTCTTGTATGGCAGTTGATGTCTTTTTGTGTGCCTCACATCACTCATCTTGTCTCAGTGGAGGTGAACCGTGATGATATCACCAGTGATCTCACATCCAGTTGAGGAGCTCCCAATTTTCAGATTTTCCTTTGCACTCACAGGAATCAGGTCAGTATTCTCTCAGCACTCGAATAGAAGCTACACTAGCTTCCGTTGATTGTGACAAACTTCAGCAGCTATCTAGTCAGTCATCCAACTTACTTCAACAACTGCCAATTCATCCCAACTTCATTGTCAGATGAACAAGCTCTTCTGTGGGACCTGCACTGTTATTGAGTACCTTCAAAAGGCCAATGCACTGTCTGCCCAAATACTGGCATTAGTGAACCAGTCTATGACACATATGTTGTTAAGGTTATCGTAAGGAGACCTAAACATGAGATGCTAATCACAGCATTTGAGACCATAAGACAGTGCCTAGTTTTGTAATACTCTTTGGTCTTGTCTTCTAAACCAAGAATCGTATCATTGCTCATCTTCTACTTTAACACATTCCTGTGCTGGCTTCTCAAAATTCTTCAACTCATAACAGCCGGCATCCTCAGTATCTGTTGACTTCTACTTCAACAACCAAATTATTGCTTTGCTGGATTCTCATACTCCTATAACATCTGGTAGCCTCAAAATTGGTTCACATCAGAACAACCAGAATGACTATCTAAAATGTCATAATCACCATAAAAATGGTTCCACCAATGTTCCAAGATGGCTAATCCAACTACCGTTGTAATTGCCAAACCTTAGGAAGTAAGCCTTGTACTCAAAAGAATCACCACTGATTCCTTTTACATCACCACCCACATGACAACAAGGTATGATTTTTTCGCTCGAACTTGTTTCGTGGATAAAATATTTCACTTTGAAAACATTAATAGAAGTAAAAGAACAAATAATAGGACACCCCATTGGTCCTTTGGAGAACAACTTATTTTATTGGTCTTATTTTTCATGGCCTACGTGAGAATGATCTTTATACGTTGCATGTGGTTCAATCTGCTGTCTTCAAGCTATGTCTGCTTCTATTAAGTCGTCATCCTAGTAAGATTTTGTCAAATAAAAAAAAAGTATATAAGATCAGAATTTCCGGTCTTTCCTCAAACTTTTCAAGCAAACACCAGCTTGTGGTTCAATCAACTATCCCTATTTGGTGGTGATGATCTATTACCTGATCAACTGAGTTCCAATAACTTGTGGCTTTTCTTCACATCACTTTCACTTCCCTGCACCATAAGTGCTGCAAAACACTTTCTTCACTGCATCAAACCTATATTTGGCCATCCCTATTCAGGTTCGCTCACTCTTGGTGGTTGGTGCCTATTCTGATCAGACACGTTTTCTAGGCTCCACATTCATCTCCTAGGGATATAAGAAACAAGCCAAACAACCCTCAGGGTCTTGATCTATTAAAAAAGCTAAGTGGCAATTTTCTGCTCATGTCTTGTGCTGATTTTGAGTTTCTTATCTTCTTCCGCGAGCTACAATTTTCTCCATTTCAACCAACTACCAATTCTTGTGATAATCTCAATACCACTTAAATGGTGACTAATCTGGTCTTTCTTCCATGTATTACACTTGACTAGAGATATATTCATGCATCCTTTCTAGTTCTCTTCAAGTTCAATTTGTTCCATACTTCCATGAGCTAGGTAACTATTGACTTCACTGAGGGTCTCTCTACAAAGAGTTTCCAATTACTTTCGTCAAAACATCGTCTTTTCTAGATCACTAGACAAGTGTGTAAGACCACCTAATTAAGCTCATTCTACTCTTACAAAATTACTACTTGTATACCATGACCCAAATAGCTAATATAAGAAGAAAAAACGTAAAATTAAAGCCACAGATGACTGCAAAAAAAGAACCATGTGAAGCATAGCTATTCCGTATTTTCCAGACTTTTCAGAGTCAAAGCAACACTGACACCAATTTTCTTATTTGTCAATCAAAACCAACTCTTATAACAACACTAAATTTCGAAGAATACTAAAATTATGAACAGGAGAAGTATTAAAATGTACTTTTTAGAAGCAAAGAACCATGAAACAGACATTAGATTTGTATGGTGTACTATAATTCATAATTTACGGATGATATATTTAAGTGTGAAAATACCAGTTCGCCAGCAGATATGGTTGCAAAACCATCAGCTATTTGACCAGATAGCATTACGGTGGCAGCATCCCTGAATAGAAATGACAAACTAGTTATCAAAGACAAATATATTATAAATATGGAGCACTCCATCTGACAAAAGTAAAAAACTAAAAAAAAAAATATACGTACGCCACAAGAACCAGTTACGTGGACCTCCATCGAACACAGACTATCTGATCATTGTACCATAAAAATTTCGTAATATATGTGGAATCATTTTACAACACCTAATTTTTCAATGTTTCTTGCTATTTTACTACCTCAAAAAAAAAAAAAAATAGCTAACATATTTTACCTTTCAATTTGCCATGGTTTTAACTCCCTGGGAAATGATTCAGATATTCTAAAATCTAAATCATACTGACAAGGTGCCTCTGTCTACTTTTCATTGCAGACAACCCCAAACCATCGTTAGCATTTCTCTTAATCACCTTCCCTAATGAAACTTGATTTATAACCAGTTTTCAATCGCAAATCCCGTTCCATAATGCTCTCCTACTCAACACAAGTTAAGATGGACATTTCATACAAATAAGCTCAGAGACAAGGAAGCTCATCTACAGTAATTTGTGTGCATGTATGTATCTTTTCTTTCTTCTTCTTCTTGATTCTTTTTATTATTGAAAAGATGCTGTGTCTACCTTTGCTATTGCAATTCAACATAAACAAGAGTGCAGTACGTACTGTTTGTGCACAATCATAGACATAGTGGACCAACTCAATGTCGATTGAAGGAGGAACATGCCAGTATGTAATACGTACCTGGGAGATAGTCCAATATCTGTCAAGAACAACAAGAGATATGTAAACCAACAGGAAGCAGTAATATCGTTGAGCATATGGCCCACGCCATAATACATGACAGAACACCTTCCAAGGGGCTTGGTGACTGAATCATCATCATCTTCAGTAACATTGTGCATTATGGGAGTCTCAACCTAAACTGAACCTGAAAAAAAAAAAGCATTAAACAACCAAGAGATATGTACCTAGAACTGAAAAACTAAAGTATGGAAAGTTTAGCGGAGCAAACATTAAATTGACCAAACTTTTCAATTATTTCTCTCTTCTTTTCTTCTTCTTTTTGAAAAGTCTTCTTCTTTTTGGCAGATCATGGTTGTAATATTTCTCAACAAAGTCACTGAATTGTTCTTGTTCCGCAGATGATTGGCAATTAAAGTTGTAATCCTATGTGGAAAGCTTGTCTCAAAAACTAATGTGCAAAATAAAATCCAGTGGAATATGTGCAGAGGAATTGATCAACGTTGTAATCTGAAGTCTAAGATTCCTTGCTTATTATGACACCACTCCAAAAAGTAGAGAATGATAAAAAGAAGAATTCGAAAGCAGAAATTGAGTGGCAAGCAGATAGATTAAGAGTGAAGGAGAAGCATTCGGTACCTGTAAACCAGCGTTGTTGAGTCGACGAAGAAGAGAGAGATGAGAGGAAGCCTTGTCCTTGTATAATAGTTTGTAGATATTTGTTGCTTATGCTTTAAAGTGTGCCCATAACTCATCTAATCTCGTCTCGAGATTTCAACTTTGAAGCGGTGGAATCGAAAAATTCAAGTCTTATAGGCTGAGCCACAGGAGGGATAGCCTTGTCTTTTCGTCATGCTCTTGCTTGCTCCCGCTACCGTGTTTGTCTTCAACTGACGAGCAAGTCACTGGTTGGGACTTGATATCAACAAAAGACAACTGGGCACATCCATTCAAGCCCAATTTCCCAACTAACGGTCTATCCTTTCCCCTGATTTGAAAGGCAGTTATGTTCAATTTCCCACGCAACCTCCTCAAATTCACATCTACAGTTAATTAATCACCGGCCTTTCTGCACGCGCGATGCGCGTGCGAAAAGGCCGCGCTCGCGCGTGCGCTTAAACATTTTTCGATAAATACGTTGAACATATACACAATTTTCCCTCTGTCGTTGTGGTTCAAATATTCTTTAAATAAAAAAAATTTATAAAAAAATCTTGTGGAAGACATTGTCATCCAAATCAAAAGAATAACTTAATAAGAGTTAAGTCTGGGATTCACCCAGTGCTAGTCTTCCTGCACGCGCGATGCTCGTGCGAAAGGGTCGTACTCACGCGTGCGTTTATTTGTTTTTCATTAAATACGTTAAATATATAGACAGTTTTCTCTCTGTCGTTATGGTTCAAGTGTCCTTTAAGATTTTTTCTAATAAGAAATTTTTTATAAGTTAACTAACCCTCACGCGCCAATCAGATGAGAATAGGGAAACACGTCGTCTGAAAGAATTAGGATACCTTTGAGGAGCAGTTTGAATCTCTGGCTGATCATTCTCAAGTTCTACTTCTTCATTAACTTCATCAGTTCTAAGACCTTCTTCCATCTCTGCAAGAGCATGGGTGTTCTGGTCAATTTCTTCTTCATGGGATAAGACCCTTATTAAAAGAATTTGTAAGGATTAGAGGAGAAGCATCAAATAGCTCTCCTTGCAGCTCCCCCTGAAGATCATTCTCATGAAGTTGAAAAAATGAGTTTCCTTCATCAGATATAACATTTCTGGAGACATACAGCTTCGTGGGGAAGTGCCGCCTCGCGCGTGCGTGTATGGTTTTTCCTGATTTACTTCTTTTTCCGTTTGCTTTCCCAAAGAACCATCGTGCAATAATTTGAACCATTATGTACGCGTGTGTAGAAGGGCCGCGCTCACATGTGTGTATAACTTACGCTCACACATTTGATTTTATATTTTCTATCCCAGAAATTCTTGTGTGCATGGCTTGCATGTACACTAACGCAATTTTAACCGTGCATATGTTTTAACCACCATGCATCTATATTAAATTCTTAAATTTTAACTATCTACATTGAGTCGTGTGTTTATACGACTTACACTAAAGACTATCTCTCCCGCATCCTTATTATCTTGTTCACTGCTTCTTATAACTTGGCCTCAACTTTGTTTCTGTTTGTTTTATAATTTAATTGATAACACAAATCATTTTTTGTTACATCGTCTATTGTCAAGCATACTAATCACAACCTATTCCATCAAACAACCTAATCACAACTTGCCTGTAATTGTGTAATATTTTTTCGTTCATAGTTCACAAATACATGGAGTTCCTAAGTTGACACCAAGATGAACATTTTTGTGACTGCTTCATTTTTGGCACCATGTTTTGAAAGCTACCAAAATTGAGCTAACGAATAACTTAAAAAAAGGAAGAAAAAAAAATAAAAAAATAAAAAGAAGAGCAGAGTTCACTGTATGAAGTTAGTTAAGCTTTGGCTTCTTCTTGTTCCAATTTTAGACGCACCAACCTCTTCAAAAATCCTGCAAATACAAAGAACCAATGCTCTAAAGTAATATAAACCATATCATGACTCAATACTGGGTAGATATGGTTTAGTTAAGAGTTGCACAGTAAAATAATAGAGTAACGCACAATTAATACATAGAGAAAGACTGTTAAGTACACAACAATGTGAGATGCATATATGTCAACACCTTTGCTTCCTAAGTACAGTACTCTATAATCTTAGTGTTTCAATCAAAGAAACCAATTATGCCTGATACACTAAACAGAGATCCAAAGGTATTCAAATTTGGAAGTGATTTAATTTGGGGAGCAGAGAGCAACTAATCAAAATGTCTCAAGCGTAAATGTTCCACATTCAGAATTGTATGTGAACTAAGTAACTAAAGATTAAAGTTACTTGATCGAAGCAATAAATCAGAGAAAGTGATTAAAAGAGAAGTCATAAACTCAAGGAAAAAGAAATTAAGGAATACGAAAATGGAGAACTGAGTTTTGTAGATTATATCCTTTAAGACAGGAAATACTAAAGACATAATGAATAAACAAATACTGACAAAAACCAAGACCACAATGTTCTAAGAAGAAAGATAAACTATGAAAAACATATACCATAAGCCTAAAAAGAAATTAATACCACAGTCTTAAGAAGAATTAAATAAGTAAATAAAACTATCTAAAATCACTAAATGCAAGCAATTTCCTAGAATAAAAAGGCCAATATAAAATCGAAATTCATTGCAAGGGAAGCCAAATAGAAGACGCAAATAAGAGAGGATTGAATAAAACTGTGCTAAGAATTCTACTACACAGCAAATTAATGGACCCTATAAATTCATGGGAAACTGGGGACAACTAAATGGATCAAATTCAAAGATTATTCTTGACTGCGGAATAGACTTACTTCATGGTGTGCAAACAAATAGAGTCAAATCCTCATATCTATAACTCCGCAACCACACCTGGACCTCATGCATAGAGGGGTTAACATTCCTAGAGTTTTCATGTCTGCATCATTATTTCTGCAACAGAAGAGAAACTAATTAAAATATAGGTCACAGAGAAACAAATCAGAGTAAGGGTCAAATATTTTCAGTTAGATTTGAGTGGAGTTGAAATAAAGCACATTCATAGATGTGTGGTCATGTCTAAGGATGCCAAGCTACTAATGGTCAATGAACTTGGTCCATGTACTACCAATATTGCTCAAGACAGACAACAATTAGACACATTTAGACATATTTGGCTGAAAATGAGCAAATCCAAGTAGAGTAAATCATCAATATATTAGGCAATCCTGTACAGAGGGAGCAAACATGAACAACCTAGAAATGACGAATAACGCATAGCAACCAATTGAAAACACAGATCACAAAGCTCATAATATCATCAAGGCATAAAGTGGAAGAATTTCTGACCTGATCTTCCGAAAAACATCGAAAATCACCTCTCTCGTCTTCTTGACCTCTTGGCGACAACTATTATTCTGTAGAGGACTGTTGATCATGGTTCTGGATTCCCTATCATACACAACAATATAATATAATTATATAAATAAGTGACATTATTGTTCGGTACAACAGAGACGTCATACCTTTTTGTACATTATCACTTGTTTATGTAAAACTCGTTCAGTCGCTTGATAGCATCATCAACATCATTATCATACTCTTCTAGCTCCCTTAAGAAACTGAAAGATAAAAAAAGGGCGTCTAGCATTAGTTTTCTCTTTTTGTAATCTATTTTGTAATTTGTATTGTGGAGAAAACTGATGATAGATATTTTGGTAGCTAAAAGTAACATAATCAAATCGTAGTAGTAAGCAAGCAACAAAGCAATGGTGGCACTCAATGTATAGTTGAGAGTCATTCCTTATCTTGAATGCTAGTTGAATGTGTTACCATACCTCTAGGAAAGTGGAAGACGCATCCACCAAATGTTGTTAACCCGTCACAAACATTCTTAGTATTGACACTTAACTGACTCTTCACATCAATTGATTCAAACCCTTCCACAAAATGTTGCTTGAGGCCATAAAATCTCTCGCCGACTTCCCTTTGCAGCCCTGTGACACACGGCGCTATTTTATCCCAACTCTCTCCAGCCATACTTCTGGAAATAGTAAGACCAGGAGGTCTGCCAAGCTTCAATGCAGTACTACTTGCTGCCATAACAGCTGCAAAATGCTAACAAATCAGGAATAAAGCATCCACACATCAATAGATAAATCACGTCACCCTCGAAACAAATTCGACATAAAAATTGATCTAAACTCCATGGCAACAAATACACTTGAGGAGCATTAATGAAATTCCTAAATTTCAGATAGAAATTTTGGTAGCTAAAAGTAACAGAAATTTAAGTGAATCTGAAAAATCAATGGAAAACAATATAAAAAACCAATGGAAATTATCAAGTCCGACCTCAAGTGCGTTGAATCTTCTCAGCCGTTCTCAAAATAATTTTCCCCTCTTTTGGGTATGATTTTGCTCTGCTTTTGTTCGAGTATGATTCTGTAAATTTGGGAGGGTTGATGACTGACAGTAGATGAATACTAACCAATTTCATATTAAACCAAATGAGTCACGATAAATTGATAAAGAAAAAACTTACTCGTTGAAGTCCTTCATCCTCATCACGTCGATTGAAAGGTGAAACCCTGTCGAAGCCAAGAACATTGAAATCCTTCTCTCTCTCCCTTGAGAATTTCAGTTCATGTTCTTGTACGGTGAGTGAATAATGCGGAATTAGAGCGTCTTCCCCACAATCCATAAAAGGAGGTAGAATATAACTGCAAACCCGTGGCACTTCTCCCCTCGTCTGGAGATCGTGCGTGAACTGCCTGCAAATTCTTTCTCTTATCTCTTTCGTGCTGAATTCTTCTCTTAGGATAGGTTTGTTTAGACTTTTGTTTGTTTTGCTGATTTGTAGGTTTACTATTTTATCCATCTTGTATTAAATTCTGTTTTATGAGGTTTTTTAAGAAGGAGGGCAATTCGGGATAGATGTGAATGACAGTTCCATAAGCCAAATTGGCTTAATTAATAGAGATGACAGCTCTCCGAGTGTATATATATATATATATATATATATATATATATATATATATATATATATATATATATTGGGTGACTAACTAAGGCCGGAATCTCAACACATGAGATAACCGACTATTACAAAAAAAGAGGAGAGAACTATTTGGGAGCTCTTTCAATAACATAACAAAATACAAAAAGTTTAAATAAAACTTACAAAATTAAAAATGCATGGAGTACATGATGTACTGGCTGGAATTGAAAGAAGGATAAAAAAAGAACTGGGCGACTAACTAAGGCCGGAATCTCAACACATGAGATAACCGACTATTACAAAAGAGGAGGAGAGAACTATTTGGGAGCTCAAGGCTTGTGGAAACTGAAGTGAAGGGAAGGCTTCCTTTGAAAGAAGGAGAGAGGCTCCTTAAATAAATAAATGGAGGAATCTACTTTTCCTGTAGTAAAATCTGCTTTCACTGTGGAGTGATGCTTTCAACTGTAGGTTTACTCTGGAGATGACAAAACAGGAAGCAGCACGATTAGCTATGTTTTGCCTCTAGGATGAACAGTAAAAAGTGATTTTCACTATTCATAAATAATACGGATCTTGTCCGTCTTGATAATAGTCTTTATTTTCTTCATTTTCTGGTTGACTATCTTCAGAATCGGCCCATCTTCTTGGTCTTGAAGAGGAAGAGGCCTGCTTTCGCAGGGGCTGACCATGAGAGGAAGAAGATCCGGATCCGGATCTGGATGCTGAAGACTCTTCATCCCTGGAATTTTCTGAGTTTTCTGACAGACTGGCTGCTTGGGCCAGAAGTCGTTGTGCTAATTGCTTTAATTCTGCTGATTCTCGCAACTTGGCTTTTGAAGAAGAGGCTCCTTCCTTGGAAATTTTCTTCTTTGATTTAGAAGAATGGTGAGACTGAGAAGATGAGATTTGAAGTATCGAGCTTTTCCCTGTTGGGAGTTTAACTGGAGTGACTGAAAGAGAAGCAGTAGGTGCTGGTAATAATGGTTTAACTGGTACTAGGAGGTTAACTGGGTTAATTGGAAGGTTAACTAGAGATGTTGGGGGGTCATTTGGGTTAACTGGAGTCATAGAGGCTACTGCAGGAAATTCTGTATAGAAATTTAGTCAATATCAAATTTATCCCACCATTTTACAAGATACTCCCTAGAAACTGTTCCTAGTGAGACTGATGGCTCCTCTTGGAGTTTGTATTGCCATTTGAAAATTCAGGGGAGTTTATAGTTGGACATAAAGTGTAATGCAGGGGGAAAATTTTGGTCGTATTTTGAAAATTTCTTGACTAGAGCATATTTTGATATTGCCTCTTGGATTGACTGGGGAAGGATGTCATAAAGACAACCAAATGTGTACCACCATGAGAGGAATCACATGGGGAAGGTTCTTTGAAATTCTTTATCAAAATTCATGAACCATGAGTGACTAAAATCTTTTGTCTGATGAAGGAAGACCTTGTACCAAGCATTTTCATAATCAAAATAATTAAATGACAAATCTACATATGAATGGTAACAATAAGGAGGATCACTCCATTGATCAAGTGAAATGAATTGCTCTATATGAATAGAATGATATAGTAGAGTTTTAGGGGTGGTTTTTTGGTCATATATGGGTCTAATATTGACTGGTTCGGTTTTCAAGAGAACATCCGTGAAAAATTTCAATGTGTGAGTGGGGTGGTGTGCATGAAATGACAATTGGGTGGAAAATAAAATTTGGTTAATGCAGAGGGACTTTTAATATGACCAATACATGGCTCTACTTGGAAAAGATTGGATGAGGATCTGAGAGTATAAGGGATTGATTTTCTATAAGTAGATCTATTGGGTTGACTAGAATAAGAAACTGCATATGGATCATACTGAGAAACTAGGGCTGACTGAAAACTGGCCGGGGAGAAAGAGAGAACCCAAGATACGAAACTAAATGAGGTTGTCTAGGATAACTAGAAGGTTGACTGTTAAATGGAATTAAACTGGAAGAGGGTTCTTCCAATTTAACTGTAGATGTTGACTCAGGTTTAACTGGAGGAGTCATGGGCTCCTTTCCTCAGGCTGTGGCTTGCGAATGAGTTGTCATGAAGAGTACCCTGGAGGAATTCACGGGTTAGAAAATCTGGTATATGATTGTCTTCTTCTTTTATGAATGCAATTTCGAAATAAAAAACGCTTAAAATAGCTTGCCATCGGGAAAATATTTGTTTACTGGCGATGTTTTGAACATCTTTTTCTAATACATGTTTTGCGCTTTTGCAATCAACTCGAACTAAAATTTTTTGATTTAATAAATCATCTTGAAATTTACTAATACAAAGAACAACAGATAAAATCTCTTTTTTAATAGTACTATAATTACGTTGTGATTGTATCCAAGTACCCGAATAAAATCTGACAATCTGCTCTGGGTGAGAAGGAGAAATCTGTTGCTTAAGAATGCCACCGTAACCTATGTCTGAGGCATCTGTTTCTACTATTTTAAATGAGTCGGCTGAAGGAATGCCTAAGTATGGTAAAGTTTTAACATGGCATTTAATTTCTTTGACAAGATTAGTGTGAATAGATGTCCATGGTGGAGGAGTTTTCTGTAACCTGTCAAATAAAGGTTTACATTTTTGTCGGAGGTTTTGATAAAAATCGGCAACATAATTTAGGGAACCTAAAAATCTTTGGAGTTGATTTTTATCTAAAATTACATCTGGGAATTTATTAGCAAATTGGATGACTCTGTTGATTGGGGTAATTTGAAGTTGGTGGATATTGAATCCTAAAAACGAATGTTTGTTTGGAAGAGTTTAATTTTGGACACTGAGATAACTAGACCACTGGTTTTAATAACATTATAAAATAAGTTTAAATGCTTCCAAAGTTGGTCAATAGACTGAGAAAAGATAAGAACATCATCAATATATACAATTGTAAAATGACTATAAATGTTTAGGATATCATTTAAAATATTCTGGAATTCACTGGGGGCATTTTTGAGACCAAATGGCATAATGTTCCATTCATAGTGGCCAAAAGGAGTGACAAAGGCCGTTTTGTATTTATCATTTTCTTGGATATTGATTTGCCAGAATCCAGACTTCATATCAAATTTAGAAAAAATTACTGAATTGTTTAATCTATTAATAAGGTCTCTTTTGTTTGGAATAGGGTATCGTATCCATTCCAAAACTGTATTTAGAGGTTTATAATTAATTACTAGTCTAGGAGCACCTCTTTCTAATTCAGCATTTTTTTGGACATAGAAAGCAGGGCAAGACCATGGAGATTTATTATGACGAATTATTCCTTTTTCCAATAAATCCTGGATTTCTTTTTTACAAAATTCCATGGTTTCATGATTCATTTGAATTGGCCGAGCTTTCGAAGCAATGTCTTTTTCATTGAAGTTTTTAATGTAAGGGAGGTTAACAATATGTTTTTTCCTATGCCAAAAGGCATTTGGAATATCAGCACATAAGTTTTTAATGATCTTTTCTTCAAAATTTTTAATTCTTTGTTGCAAGGAAGGATCCTGCAATTGGCAATCAATTCTTTTGAAATCAATTTCTTCTTTTAAATAAACTATTTATTGTTGTTTTGCTTTGATTGAATTAATAGTTTTTGAAATAGAATTTTCTTGGAAAGCTTTTAAAGTTTGGACTTCAGGGTTGGTAAGGAATTTAAACTTAACTGGCTCATTAAATGGATAAGTAGTAATACCATCATATTCGGTTAGAAACGGGTAAAGGAGGGTGATGAAATGGAGACCTAGTATGACTTTGTCAGTTAGGTCTTTAACTAGAAGGAAATGAGTTTTAAAGCAGACATTGTTTTGGCAAACATGTGCCTTAGGGATTTCATATTTGATGTTCATTTTAGTGCCATTAGCGGATCGAAGTGACTTTTCTGTCTTTTCAAAATATTTAGAAGGGATTAAACCTTCTTGTATGTAATTTAAATCAGCTCTTGAATCAACCAGGACTGGAGTAGTGAATGAAAAATCTTTAATCCATATTTGAACTGAGGTATACCATTTTTTTAAGTTAATTTGTTGGATGGTATTGATAGTAGCTTGTTCAGAAACTTCTTCTTCATTTTGTATTGGTGTGTGGGGAGAGGTATTGTTGACAGTAGCCACAGAGGGGCTACATAAGCCCACAGACCCGCAACCACTACATCCGGGGCCGGACTGAGGCCCGGAGCAGGATCACCAGCACCCGGACCCGAGGTCCAGCAGTCTACCTTGTGACTAGGGGCCCGGGGACCGGGGACGCTAGCCTGCCGAACAGGCCACCAGAGCTGTCCTTTTGTGTGCGAACAGAAGGAAACCAGTCCCCACATCGAAGAGTAAGACCAGACCTCACGCCCGGCCACCTATATAAGGGCCTCAACTACCCTCTTTAATAGGTAATTGATCTCTCCAACTGCTTATCACTCTTGCTTAAGTTATCTATTTATCCCAACTGTACTAACTTAGGCATCGGAGAGGAGAAGACCGGCCCGCCCGGTATTCCCCTTAGTTAGCAGGTTCGCAGGAGGAGATCACATCTTGATTCAGCAGTTTCCATCATGCCTACGGGTTTGTGCAGAAACAATTGGCGCCGTCTGTGGGAAGCTTGTATAAAAGTCACGTAAGCATCACCAAATGGCAGAAAGCTCAGAAGCGGGCCAGGAAAGAAATACAATGGAGGGTCAGCGGGTTGCACCAGAGCAAGTGCTCATCTCCACCCCGGTCGCTGTACGGGAGCAGCGCAGCGACCAGGGCAACCAAGAAGACGGCAGCTATGGGAGGCCGAGCAGCACGCCGGGGGCATACAACGATAGCGTGTGCAGGAAAGGCCCGGCGGAAGGCGACTAACCAACGCACTGGGGCTTTTCGCTGACATTCTCGGACGATCCGAGCGACAAAGAGGAGAATCTGCTCGGTGACAGCGACCGGGACACCACGTACAGCCCCGAATGGCACGGTATTGCGGGGGAGATATGGGCGATGAGGGCAGAAGTCGGTCGCCTACGCGCAGAGAGCGACAGGGATAGAGCAAAATCCAATGCTCGGTATGAGGAAATGGAGACGGTAAACGCTGCCCTGGTGGCTGCCCTGGAAAGATGACAGCAGCGCAACGCCGCTATGGCCAGGACAATTACACCCGCGCCAGGCCAACCTCAGCGCCTTGAGGCAGGACAGTCATCGGGAGGAAGGTCTAGCGACCGCAGGAGGGCGGAGTCCCCGGGCGGTGCGGTTTTCCCAATGAGCACGCCGGCACCCCCGCAGTCGCGCGCTTCATTCGAGGATGAGGTCGTGACCCCGACCGCACGGGCATTTCAGATACTCACTGACTCTGTGCCAGATCTAAAGGCCCAAATGGAGGCCAACAAGAGAAGAGTGGCGCGGCCGATGGAGGGCGCGCGATTCAACGAACGCATGGGCCCTTTCTCGCACCGGGTTCTGGAATCAGGGAGGTCTGGTAACCAGAAATCCCTAAAGCTCACATACTCAGGATCCGGCTGCCCATACCAACATTTGGATAGTTTCCGGTCCCAAACGTGCGCCAAGGGCTATTCCGATGCAGTGTGCTGCAACATATTCCAGGAAACCCTATCTGGAGAGGCGCTCAGCTGGTTCTATGAGCTCTCGACAAACTCCATCGAGGCATTTGAGCAACTGGCCGACCGGTTCGTAGGCCGCTTCATCCTCCGGGTCGAAGGAGCCCGGACATCAACCATCCTCTTCAACTGCAGACAGGCACCTGGCCAGGAGCTAAGGACGTTTGTCAACCGCTGGTAAACGGCGACGGCCGGGGTTCGGAACCTCGACAAGGGTATCGCCGAGATGGCGTTCAAATAGGGGCTTCGGCCAGGAAAATTTTCCTATGCCGTACGGGTGGAACTCCCGCAGGGGTACGACGAGCTAATGGCGATGGCCATCAGGCATGCTCAGGCGGATCATGAAACGTATGGGCAACACATGTTGAAGAGAAAGCGGGAGGAGCATCCCCCAGCAGGCCGAGAAAACAAGGCCAGCCAGCAGAGCGAGAACCGAGGCGCCCAACCAAGCAGACCCGGCAGAAATTGGGGAAACCAACAGCAGCAGAAGCCCTATCATGACAAACCCCAGGGCGAGCACAAGTCGGTGCAGTACCGGCAAGAACGCCCCCTGGCGATCATGCCAGCAGAACGTCAAGAAGTCTTCACCACTCTAACCTCTTCATACGAGGACATCTTGCACGAAAACGGGAACATCATTCCCCCACCGCCGAGGAGCAAGTACCCAAAGGGGAAAATTACCCAGGCGCGAACAGGCAAGTACTGCTCCTATCACGATGAAGCTACCCATCGGACGAACAGTTACTTCGCCCTCAAGACAGCGGTGGAGGGTTTGATTAACAACGGTCAGCTTCAGCGGTATATAGGAGAAAGGAGAGCAGATCCCGACCGGGAGCAGGGTCAGGGCTGGTAAGCACGCCCAGACCCGGTGAAGGGTTAGGTGCCAGAAATCCCAAGCAGTTGGTTTGGCATATCAACGGTTCAACCAACGCAATATTATAAGATATGTATGCCAACTATTTTAAGAGAAATCCAAGGAATTCCACCAGAGTAAAAATGTATATCCAAAGGGCATAATACAAAAAAAAAAAAACCGTTCCAGCAGATTTACAAAAAAAAAAAAAAAGAACAAAACAAAAATCTTAAGGAGCCGCGTCTCCCCCCCTCAGCGGGCATCCCACCAGCTTCCCCGGATGGAGCCACTGCATCCTCTCTAGCGGGTGCAGATGGTCGAGGCCCGCCTTCCCCTGCCGGCTGCTCCTCTTCTGCCAGCTGCCCATGGGTATCGTCATTGGCCCCCGCCTTCAGCATTCGAGAGGTATCCAGGTACCCCTTCTCTTCCCACTCCACGTAGGCGTCGGCGATACCCGACTCCCTAGCCTTTTCCAGGAGCTCAAGAAACTGATCACTATCGTGATATTTGAGGACAACCCGCTGGAAAAGCTCTAGGTCCTTTTCTCCAGCCACAGCGGCAGCGGCGGCACGAACAGCGACAGCTCCCACCTGGAGCTCATCCACTCTGGCCTCCAGCTCGGCCCTCTCCTCCTCAGCTCACTCCTTCTCCTCCTCGAGGCTCCGGACCTGGCCTTCTAGCTTGGCCACCTGTTTCTTGGCCCTCTCCTCCAGTCTGACCTTCTCCCGCTCAAGCCTGGACTTCTCAACTTCCAAGCTCTCACGGGCTCCTGTCAGAGCGGCCACCTGCCTCTTCAGCTCCGACAGCTCCTCACTCGGGTTCGACTGGTACAGATTGTACAATTGCTACAGAACAACAGGGAGCCAATTAAGCAAACAGCAAAAGTAACGAGACCCGGTAGAAATTATGAGCGGTGCCATGGCACCAACTAATTCTTACCTGGAGGACCGACTCCTTGCTCTTCTGGCGGTTCTCCCCCGACAAGGCTCCAGCGACCCCAGGCCTATCCAGACCAAGGCCAACCACATCTGCCGCCAGACTCCGGACGAAGGGACTCTCCGGACATCCCCTCTGTTCCTCCATGGGAGCGGGGCTACTCTGCTGACCGGTAGAGTTTGAGGTAGCAGCGGCCTTGTCCCCAGCGGAACTCATCGCACCGCTGGACACCTTGAGCCGTTTCGCCAATTTTTCACCCGACGACCGGCCAGTCAGTCTCACCAGCGCGGAGGGAGGGACGTCCATGATCCTCCGCCTCTTCTCACCCAGGCCGCCCAGTGAAGAAGATTGTGCGCCTGTCCGAGAGACCCTGGTGACAAGCGGGACCAATCCCGGTCGTTGCGGAATCCTGTTCGTCCCACCAGGAACCTTTGGTGGTCCACCGGTGGTCTTGCCCTTTCCGGGTCCCGCCTTGGACGCAGCGGGGTGAGTCTTCACACGCCTTAGGATATAGGCATCGTCCTCAACGTCCAAGGCCCTCGGTTCGGCATGAACGGTAAGCCGACCGGACTCCTCATCCACCAAGGTCCGTGAAACGGCCTCCTCTTTCTCCTTCAACCTCGAGGTCTTCACCATCCATGGGTAGTGTATTACCGGGCTTGACGACCGTCCGGGAAGATGCACCTGCAGAACAAACAAATGGTTAGTATCAACTCGGTCAGCAGAAACGCCACCACTAAAGCCCTGCTACGCACCGGGATCCCGCCCGAGACAGTAGTATTCTAACACTTCCCGCCGTATGAAGTTGTAGGAGCTTCGCTCAAGATCGTCCAAGCACCCGAGTATCGTCGTAATCATATCCCGCTCTAACTCGGACAGTACGAACGATTGGTCGCCAAGGGGCTGGAAGGCACCAGGAACCCGGTACATCCTGTTCCTTTTCTGCCACTTCCCACCCGCCATCACCACCTTCTTCCTCCAGTTATTGTCCACCCAAGAAGGCAGGTGGGTGATGATAGGCTGGAAGTGTCAGGCGCTAAAGGTCAGACAACCCCGACACCCTTTCTTCTTCGAGAAGGACAGTCTGTACAGTGCCTGGAACTCGTTCACCGTTGGCATGCTCATCCCGGACAGCTCGTACAGGCAACCGAGGCTCAGTAGCTGCCTCCACTAGTTCCCGGGAAGCTGCGCGGGAGACACTTGCAGAGCGCTAAGCATGTACTGCATGAAGTCTGGCAGCAGGAGGGAGAACCCGTGACGAAATTGGTCTCCGTGAACAGCAACCCAACCCGCCTCCGGGTCGCAGGCCGATTCTCCGGGATTCAGCGGCGGTAACGTCACCTCGTCAGGGATACCCCACGTCTCCCGGAAGGTGGCAATCTCTGTAGGGCTCATAGTACCCTCCGGTTCATCGCACACTACAGCCTCTTTCCCACTCCCGATAGTGTAGTTCACGGGCGGAGTGCCAGAAAAGCGCACCCCGTGCGGGATTTCCTCAGATCCCGAAGACCCGGAAGACGAAACCTCGCCCCGGGAGCGGTCAGCGGCTTCGGACTCCGGGGAATCCGAACCGAGCCAATCCTCCAATCTCTCCTCATCGTCCACCACGGGACGCCTATCGGCCGATTTGGAAGCCCCATCAGAGCTTGCAGAAGCCATTTAACCTAAGGGGAAGAAAAGAAAACCCCACCGCTGGTCAGCAATAAGCTAGAACAACGCCCTCTGCGGCTGCTCCCCAAGTTTGCCGCAGACGCCCCACTCAAAACGACTCACAGTCGGCGACCGAGCCCCCCCCCCCCCCCCCGCGCCACAAAACGCCAACCAAAAAGAAAAAACACGAAGCAAAGAAAGCAAGACTTACTGATTACTATACACAACCGAGGAAAGTCAGTCCTACGAAAACACTGAGCAATGGTAGGCAAGAACCAGAACGCTTGAAGCACAGATAGCGCGAGGTACCTCCACAGAACTTTCGCCGGATTCCTCTCCAACCTTCTCTTCTTCTCTCTGGGCCAAAAGCAAAAAGAGAAATAATGAAGACAAAGGAGACATTTTTATAGACGGGTCCGATGCCCTAAGCACCCCTATAATCCCCCCAAATACTCAATCGGGGCAAGTCAAACACCTGCGAATCCAGGCCCTCCATCTCAGATCGCTCCCAACTGACACGTGTCCCAGCATCGATAACCTTCCCACGCCATCATAACTGATTGGACTGATGGGCTTCCTCCTTAAATGCATGTCAGCCACTTGTCCCGCCTACAAGCGGCAGTTAGGAGAAATAGGGGCGGGAACCGAGGCGTCAAGCCCCCCCACTTCCCCAAGGGCCATGGCAGTCCACCGGTTAGGTAGCATTCAATCGGCTCTAAGGCATCTCCCCGGTTAGGTAGTATCCAACCTGCTCTAAGGCATATCACCGGTTAGGTAGTATCCAACCGGCTCCATGGCATTCTACTGGTTATGTAGCATTCAACCGGCTTCATGGCAGTCCACCGGTTAGGTAGCATTCAACCGGCTCTAAGGCATCTCACCGGTTAGGTAGTATCCAACCGGCTCCATGGCATTCCACCGGTTACGTGACATTCAACTGGCTCCAAGGCATTCCACCGGTTTAGTCACTTTCCTTCGCCCCTGCGGGCAAGGACAAGTCAGCAACAACTCAAGGCTTCAAACACATGGGCTTTATAAACCCGGGAGAGTTTACATCTAACACATGCAAAGTTTTGCAGCAAGCTAAAATCCCTGCATCACACTGAACTGTGATAAATATGGGGATCCAAAGCGAGACTTGTTATCTCCACGCCACCCCACCGGGCATATTGTTTCTCTAACACAGAACAAATCCCCCCGCAGGCACGTTACCCCACGCTTATTCCAACACAAGCTGGGACGAGCCACCGGGCTACTCCCGGCCTGCCCCACCGATTGGCAGCAATTTTACCCTGGGAAACTTGGGGGGCTCGTCCCGACATGGCAGTCCACCGGTCGAGCCCTCACATCATCATCCCATGCACTCGTCCGGGTTTCATCCCGCTCCATATCTATTGCATGGTGGATTTCAAAGCCACATCATCATCCCATACACTCGTCCGGGTTTCACCCCGCTCCATATCTATTGCATGGCGGATTTCAACGCCACATCATCATCCCATGCACTCGTCCGGATTTCACCCCGCTCCATATCTATTGCATGGCGGATTTCAACGCCACATCATCATCTCATGCACTCGTCCGGGTTTCACCCCGCTCCATATCTATTGCATGGCAGATCTCAACGCTACATCATCATCCCATGCACTTGTCCGGGTTTCACCCGGTTCCATACTCATAACTGTCGCACGTCATCATTAATAGGTACTCGCATCACCACGCCTCCTCTGCCCGAACGCCCGGCCACTCCCAATCTTCAATGCGGACTTGGGGGACTGGGTACCGTTGGGTCGGTAACCCTGCGGGTCTGCGGGACATGAGCGAGATATATTAAGTCCCCATTCAAGATTGCACTTGACCGGGAATTTGGGGGACTTGTTGATAGTAGCCACAGAGGGGCTACATAAGCCCACATACCCGCAGCCACTGCATCCGGGGCCGGACTGAGGCCCGGAGCAGGATCACCAGCACCCGGACCCGAGGTCCAGCAGTCTACCTTGTGACTAGGGGCCCGGGGACCGGGGACGCCAGCCTGCCGAATAGGCCACCAGAGCTGTCCTTTTGTGTGCGAACAGAAGGAAACCAGTCCCACATCGAAGATTAAGACCAGACCTCACGCCTGGCCACCTATATAAGGGTCTCAACTACCCTCTTTAATAGGTAATTGATCTCTCCAACTGCTTATCACTCTTGCTTAAGTTATCTATTCATCCCAACTGTACTAACTTAGGCATCGGAGAGGAGAAGACCGGCCCGCCCGGTATTCCCCTTAGTTAGCAGGTTCGCAGGAGGAGATCACATCTTGATTCAGCAGTTTCCATCAAGCCTACGAGTTTGTGCAGAAACATGTATTATTTTGTATCTTTAGTATTTGAGTGTCTATTTTTACCAAATTCAAATCCCCTTTAATATCTTTATTCTCAAGTGTTAATTCTAGTTGTTGTTGTTGTAAGGATTGAATTTCTGTTTTAATAATTTTAACTTCATGTTGAAGATCTTGGAGGGTGACTTCTCGCTTTTTATTTTTGAATTTTTCAAAAGTATTAGTAAGGGATATTTTTTCTTGTGGAGTATTGACTACATGTTCTTGTGTTATCAATTTTTTTAATTTTTTAAGATATTCGGCTTTAAGTTCTTGATTGTCTATTTTTCCAATTAAATCAATTAATAATTCTTCTTGTTCTTCATGTTTAGAAAGGACATTAATAGTTTTACAGCAAGCATCTTTACATGCTAATTTGATGTCAGGGGAGGAGGAAGTGTCAGAAATAGATGATGAGGAAGATTTGTTTATCATGGATTTGTTTTCGCTGTTTTCAATTTCAGAATCAGTATCTTGTAATTCTAATAGTTGAATAAGGTTATCTTGTTCTTCTTGGCTAATTTTTAGTTGATTAATTGTATTTTTTAGTGGACATTTATTAGCAAAATGCACTGGTTTGCCACATTTATAACATTTAGTTTTGTCATAAGGGAATTTCTTTTGAGGTTTATTTCGTTTTGGTTGAAATTTTTTAAATTTGTTCTTAGTGTAAAATTTATAAGTTGTGAAATTATTGTTATTTTTATATTTATGACGATTAAATTTTTTGACTGGGATAATAATTGGATTCATGTTTATATTTTCTTCTTCTAGAAGGGGGAATAGAAGGTAAACCATATTGTTCGCAAAAGTTTCATAATTCATACTTAGCCGTTTTCTTATCAGTTTTAATTTGGGTATTTAATTTCATATCTATGCACATTTTCATACCTTCCTTTTGGATAATTGTAATAATATTTCCATAGGTGAGTTCATTATAATTAATATGACTTGTTTCATTGCTTAAAACTTGTCTAATTTTATGAGCAAAGAGTTTTGGTAAACCATTTATAAATTTTTAGGGAGTATACTAACTTTGGAAGATATCGTATCTATTTTTGTTTCAATTTTGTCTAATTGCTGGCCTATGGTTACTAGACTTTGGTTAGAATAATTATTTTTCTCAATAATTTTTTTATGATCTGGATCTTTATCATCAGATATTTTTTAAAGGAGAGGCCTTAATGGATTAGTTTAAATGATCAATAGTTATGCTTTCAGCAGGAGGATGAGAAGAAGTAATTATAGAATTGGTGGTTTTCCAAATAGATTTTGTCAAATTTTGAACATTTTTGTTTACTAAATCAATGAAATCAAGAAAGAATATTTCAGTCTGATTTTGTAACATATAATTTTTCCAATCTTTAAATAATTGTTTCCTTTCGTCAATTAAAGGGTATTGTTGTCTGTAAGTATTACGGCGTTGAATGTTTTCTGGGGATTTAAGGTGTTGATCTAATCTAGGAAAATTTATGGTAAAGTGACAATTAAGGGTACTTAATTGGGGGTCAATAGGGGGAATAACTTCAAAATCTCATGTCGTTGGAGTAGGTGAAGTTGGTGAAGTATCTTCTTCGGTTTGGATTTCAGTTTCTCTATAAGTAGGATAACTAACTTGAGCAGAGGTATTAATATTCTTGATTTTCAAATTTTTTAATTCTTCTTCTAATTCTTTTATTCGAATATTTTTTATTTCTTTTTCTAATTCGGAATCTCGTCCAGAGATAGAAGATTCTGCTTTAGTAGAACCAGCGAAGGATCGTCTGGCAGAGACAAAAGAATGTCTAGAAGATTGACCTAATTCTGAAATTTGAGGATGGTGAATAGGATTTTGGTCACGGAAATTTATTCTGATTGTGCCATCATTGTATTGTTGTATACCACTTAAGTCAGAGACACTATGGCGTACATTTACTGGTTGATTTTCATTAGTAAGGGACCATTCAGAGGGAAGATGTACATCAGACCATTTTATTGTATGAGGTACTCTAATGTTAGCATTATCTTGGTTGCTTTGGATTAAAAGTGTTTGGTTTTTAAGACTTTTACTAATGGCTTGAAAATTCATGTTGGCTCCTGTGACCTTATAGTTGATTCGGTAAATTAAGGCTAAAGGTTGGGTACCTTCTAAGACATTATAGCCAGCAGTTTTAATGTTTAAAGTTAGGGCTTTTAAAATGTGAGGATCACTAAGGCTAATCGTGAAGTCAGGATAACAATCAAAATGAATTGGACCATTAAAAAGGCTTGACTCAATCATTCCAAGAGTACTATCATTGAAATCAGTAAATCTGGCATCTCGAAGACAAAGTAAAACAGAAGCATTAAGACCTTTTCTTGTTAAAAGTTTAACACCAATTTGAACTAATCCAATGTGTAAGAAATTATGACCATCTTTTTAATGTTTTTTAATAGACTCGGGACTGAATAATTGGCAAGTTTCATGATCTTTGCTGAGAGCATAAACTTGTTCAACTGTTTTAATATGATGTTCACTTTTGAAGGAAGAAAGTGACAATTTTTTCTTATAAATTTCATTACTAGGGACTCTACAGATATTCCAATCATTAATATCTATATTATCATTTGACTGATATTCTATTTGTTCTTCATTTACTACGTCTGGAATCCTGTTAAGGGAGAATCTAGAAGTACCAGAAGTGGTTGAGGAGGATCTGAACAATCTACTCATGATGAAAAATGAAAGGGAGGATGGCCAAAATATTAAGTTTGAGCGTTACAACTATTTAGACTGGGTGCCTAAAGAACTAAGATTTTCTCTGCTCCGCTCATGCCGCATCCACTCACGCCTCACCGGGACTTAATTTTTGGACATGGACCTACTGTTTGGTTGGAGAAAATAAAGACTAAAGGTAAGACAGCAAAATAGAGTTACAAACAAACTTAATTAAGAAGGACAAGAACACAATCACTTCGCAAAATAAGTAAATATAACAGATCAATCTCAATTTCCACTCCTAGGCGGTAGTCCGCCACTTGGGGATTGAGAAGGTAGTGAAGAACAAAGTTTTTAAATAATCTCAAAGACCACTCCTGGGCGGTAGTCCGCCTCCTGGGGTTTTGAGAAGTTTTTTCCAATAACAAATCGTAACACTTAGGGCTCTGATACCATAAACCCAGCGGAAGTAGAAGACATATTTATTCCAATAACAGAACAAAATACAAAGAGTTTAAATAAAACTTACAAAATTTAAAAAATTGATATATATATATATATATATATATATATTAATTAAGTCCGACTTATAAAACTGCCAAACACTTTATTGTTTTTCTTTTTACAAAAATCTCATAAAACAGAATTCAATACTACATGGGTGAAATAGAAAACCTACAAATCAACAAAACAAACAAAAGCCAAAATAAAAGGACTCTATATCTATATCTGGCAAAACAAACGGGAATGGGAGGACGATTCCCGGGTGAGAAAAGGAGAAGAAAAGGAAACATGTCCAGTTGCGCACGACCTCCGGAATAAAAATAACTACCGGCCACGATCTTAACAGAGACGGTGACTCAGAAGGAGGTGGGAATTGATCGAAGCAAATAGGTACATCAACTCATCTTTCTACCAATTTATAGAAACAAAACAGACGGAGGAGAAAATTGTTATCAGACTAAAAACTAAAAACTAAAAAGGAGGAGAAACGCGGAGCAAAGCTGAACAGAATCAAAGCCATATTGGCTGAGGTCAGGTTAATTGATTTTGTTTCCATTAATTTCGAGTATATATATATTGGGTAATATATTTTAACACAAAATCCTTGGGTAATTGATTTCAGGCACCACTTCGACCTAATTTAAGGGCTGCCGCGTCACCGGAGAACCGTAATTGCAACCGAGAAAGACCAGGTATGAATTTTGGCACTGACCCTTTCATTTTGGTATTGTATTGTTTGGCAGCCAGTTTTGAATATTTAGTTTGTTAGGTGCTCTGTTTTGATTTCAGTCCTACATGGTTCTTTCTTTTGGTTTGAAGTTAGTCACCGTTTGAATCAATTAGTCTTAATGGTAGAGGCATGATCGATTCATTTTAGTTTTGAGTATTACAATAAAACGAGACGGGTATTATATCCAACTTCTAATTACTCTTTTTCCCTAAAGCGTCTTAAATCAGAAAACAATTGTCAGAAGAGTTCAAAAGGCTGGATTCCAAAAGGATGAAAATAGAATTCAACTGTAGATGCAGTTTGGGTAACTTACGAATTGATTTTCTTGAAGTTTCCTGACTAATTGATTTTCTTTCCAACTTTTTTTTTTCTTTGAAACTTGCTGGTGTCTAAGCAGTTATGGTTCGGGGTAACTCTTTGTACTTCTCAATTGAACTAATTGGTTTTCCAATTACACAATTTTTTCTCATCAGATTGTTCTGTTTACTGAAACTTTTTTAATTTAACTTTTTATTAATTCTACTGATTCGGATTTAAAGGTTTTGGTTGTTTGCTTTAGTGTTCTGATGATCAGATCCTATGCAATGCAAGGGAAGGAAATGAACTAATATGGTACTCAGCGCCCACGATCTCCGGAAAGAAAAGAGATGCAGTCAGCACTCAACACAGAAAGAAGGAGGACGAAAACAATTCCAGAACATGGGGAGTTATGGACGAAAACAATTCCAGAACATGGGGAGTTATACAATCCCACCTTAACCAACAATCCACGTCTGAATACAACGTAGGGTAGTTGTCGGGAGATGGACTCACCACGATTTACCGCCTACAAAAGGGCATAAGGTTTGGTAATATGATTACATGTTGATTTCAGGTGTTGAGATAGTAATATTCTGTGTTTTGGTAATATGATTATGGTGTTTTTTTGGTCTTTGAAACTAACTTAATTTTCAACCCAATCATTTATTTCCACTTATAGAGGATCCCAATTGCTGGGACTTGAGGTCCTCGGATTTCCACCGCTCTCAAGTTGAGGGCCTTGCAATTAGATTTCAGATACCTTTTCATCGCATTTGTAATTATTGGAGTTCTCATTCGTGTGTTTTACCCTACATATCTATTCCATTATGCTGCAGCAAACTATGTAGTGAGCTTCTATTTTTAATCGGTTGCATATCAATTTCTTTCAACCCACATTTTTTTTTATCTCAGTTGATTTGATACATGCTGTTAGGCCTGTTAATGTTGTCACTGTTGTTATACTTGCTCGATGCCTTCTAAATTTCATTTACCAAGTTTAATAGGATTGACTCATTTTTTTGGGGGGGGGGGGGGGGTGTGGGGGGTATTGGGTTATCAAGAAGTAGGGTATTTGTTTTGATATTAAATTTATATTAGGGGTTCAAACCAGGTGAGTAAATGCTTTCTTTTAGTTTGGTTTCTTAGATAAGTTGTCGAATTGTGCAAATTAAACTAGAACTGGTTAGTTGTATTATTAATTTTGAAGAAATATAGTTTATTATCTCAGAATTCCTCATCATTTTGTTTGCTTAAATGTGAATTTTTTTTTTCTTCTCAAACCCCATAAGCAAGATTAGACTCTTTGCTCTGTGTGTGTCTATTTTTTAAGCTAATAATGATTCTGACAGATATGGTATCTTAAGCTGGCCTCCCCCAAATCCTAAACAACAACAAAAAAGACTTAACTAGCTGCTCTTTTATTGATTCCAGTTCTGCTATTGAGGATTACGAAGCTAAAGTCAGTGGAGTTACTACCAAGAAGATTTGAGCCTCCCAAAAAAAGAAAAAAAAAAGGTTTTCTAAGAAGCCATGCACTTTGGTTGGTTCAGGTTTTGGCTACTTATGAGAAGGGGAAGAGAGATCTTTAGGATTGGAGGTTAGTGCTGCTCTAGATTTGAAGATTTGTGAGAGATGACTTAATGTTATGACTTATATATGTTTGGTCATACAGGCATTTTGGGTTGAATTTGGCTTTGGTTGATCCAAAGACGTGGGTTCAAATGGAATGAAGTTTTGTATTTGTGTTGGGGAGTTGTTGCCATGGGTCATGATGCATCTTCAAATATTTAGTGCATGTGAAAGAAAATAAAAGTTGTAAGCAGTCCATGACCTCTTCAGATATAAATCTATGCAGTACATATGAATGTGGTATGCTTTGCAGACTATTTAGTTGTGAACAATTCAAATTTTAATTTTGTTTCTTTTAATATTTTTCACCGAGTATCTTCACTTAATTAGCAATACTTTGTTGTATTTTGTAGAAAACTAGAACAAGTAGTATGAGCTGTGATTGAAAATTTCGGTAGATGCAATATTGCTACTTAAGTGAGGAATGTGAGGAATGTATGATCCAATGTATGTCTCTAGAATTCGAAAGCGATAATTCACATGTGAGTGCGGCCTTTCCGCACACGCATATGAGAGCACTACCAATTATAACTTTGACCACGGAGAGACAAATTTGAACAGTGGTGAACACCACTTGGTCGGCAACTGATCAAAGTAGTATACCCAATTACCCTTAGGTTTTCATAAAAGGGTAGAAAATAAAATGACTCAACTTAAAAGTAATTCTCTTTACATTTTGAATACACATCCAATGGTAGTGAATATATATTCTTGGTTAATAACTTACCGGTGAACATTTATGCTAATTTAAATAAAAAAGAGTTTACGAATGTATAATAATTGACTTGAGAGAATCTGAAAATAATCATGCACACGCGTGAGCCCGGCCATGCGCGTGCAGGAAGGCCAGTATTAATTAAGTAAATTTAGCGATTCTCTTCTCTCCGCCAACTTCTCAGTCCCAAAGATAGACATAATAAAGATGACGGGAAGACATTTTCCACTAACAATTCTCTTCTATTTTACAAATTGTCATGTTATGATCTCTATAATTAACAAGTTATTCTAAGTGTCATACCCATAAAAATGGATCGATTAAGGAAATGATTGTGGTGGGTTTGAGCATAAATCTTTGTGGAATGATAAAGATCATACTAAGACAATTCATTGAAAAAGAAAATTTATTGATGTTAAAAATCATAGCCTAAGAATAAGGATTTTACTTGTCCTACGAGAAAAGGAATAGATGCAAAGCGTAGTTTTATTGATAGATAAGGAGGCTTTTATATAGGCATTACATCAAGTATCCCGAATAATCAGGGATTCCCTATCTACTAAGGTAACTACTAATCTAGTTTAATTAGGTCAAGACACACCTAGGAAGTTACGGAATTATACTTCCTTGAACACTCCCCCTTGTGTCTCGTACTTAATGTACGTGACACGGTGCATAACATGTTGCCTTGCTAAAACCTTGCCAAGCAAAACAAAAACCACTTGGGTAAAATAAAAAGCTTGGTCGAAGGGAACAGAGCACAACGCACCAACTACAATTGAAGATTACATATGAGGTAGACTCCCCCTGATGTCTACAAGATAACTCCCCCTGATTGGTAATCCAATCTCAGAGTTTAGATTAATGGCGTATACGAACGCTCCTCACAAGCTTCAAAAGTAGGCGTGGCCAATGATCTAGTCATTGAATATGGCCACATTATCCTTGTATTGACCAGCTATACTTAGCTTTACTTGGTCTTAAGGAAGAATGTTGCTTAATAACTCAAAACTAGAGTTCGCGTTGAAAATTAGATTCACGTGCAGCATGACCTTCGTGTACTTAAATAATCATAACTCACTCGATACAGTAGGTATGAATGAACCGTAAAGAGTTCTGGAAACTAGACACCCATATCTTTCCAATGATGTAAAGTACACAACTTGGTTCATTCTGAGCTGATCATAAACCTCTGTCGAAGGTGACTGATCTGCAAATTACGGAACAGAGTCGTCCTACTTTGCCAAAATAGCCATAACTCATTCAATATGATAGCTATGATCAAATGGTTGGTGTCCTTGGAAAGTAAACACCTAGACCTTTCCAACAGTACCAATTTCACCATTTTTTTATGAGTGGGCTGTCTTATAAGTCTTGGGGAAGTTGACATACAGAACTACGCAGATTCTGGAATTGCCTATTGATGTGTCTTTCATGATGGGATCGAATAAGTCTAGACCTTTCACACTTGAATGAAAGTACTGCCATATACCATGGCATTTCGTGTGTGCGTCTAGCCATTACCTTGGATTTATAAGTTTATAGCGAATGAGATGTCGAGTCTAGTATGTTATGACAAGTACATGATTGCGCACATGGTACTTAGATGGAGAGTTTCATCTCCCAAGACTTCTCGTCACATAGACGAAACAAGTCTTCTCAAGACAACGACTAATCATGGGATACATATAGGTTTTGGTTTAACGTCCATTAGATAGCCATAAGCCAATTGATGAATGGGTTCATCACTAACGATTCTCACTCCCGAGACCAAGTGTTCCCAAGATCTTTTCATTCTTAACTTTAGATTAGTGATACTTCAATCACAATTCATCCGAAGTTTACACGTAAATAGGCATGATTCTTTACATCCCATCTCCAATTAAGTAGTCATTGAATTGTGGTTTTTGCTTACTTGACTTGAGTGAAAACTAATCCGTTTAGGATGTTTATGTACATCTCTTTACTTAGTCCCAACAGAGATGATGCAAGCTGCATGTTCAGTTTTATAGAACTACCTAACTGACAAGGTAGTGGAGTGTAATATGACTCCATTACGAGAGCATATGTCATCGTAGTCGATTCCAGAGCGTTTGTGAGAGACCTTGCGCCATAAAGTGAGTCTAGGCTCTTTTTCTCACTACGTTTTCTATCAAAGATTATCGATAAGGTTTACACTTGCGGTATCGGCATCACCTGACCAAGGACCTATCTCTTTGATTAAACTACAACGTTGGTATTTGCTTCAACGAAGTAAGTGTTCGATATCTAACTCATAAACCACGTACTCATGTACACTAGTGTAATTCACATTTGTAGAGATCTCTATATGGATTGGCTTCTCACTGAGGTGTCCCCCAATGATGACCATAATCCAAAAAATCCATGAGACAAATGAGTTGTCATTGATCCAAGGATCAAGTTGTGCCAAACTCGCATTCGGCGAGTGTATATCGAACTAAGTGCCCTCTCTACACTTCTTGTGAGAGTCACGACCTACTGACACCATCTACCACTTTTGTGGAGTCACCATGTCACCATTTATGGGTGACAATGTGTCCATTGATTCGGACATCAATCCTTACAGGCCTATTTGATACAAGAGTACTATTCCGATCTTTTCCTTGAAAGACCAATAGTTTTCTCTTTACAGCATGTATAACAAATCTCGTCACTTTGATTTATGGGACTTTGAGGAATATGATAAGGCACAGTGGGGATAAACCACGGAAATGCCAAGTCGTTCTACTTGAACAAACTTGTTCTTCTCTCCCCCTAATGACGGGGAGATTGGCTCATCAAAAAGTGACATAAATGAGATCGCCTGTTAAGGTTTTATATAGCGGACTATAGGTAGAAGCTTATGTCTTATTCAAAAACTTTATTCATAATCAAATACCCATCATTAGGTACTGGTGGTGGAACAATATGGCACATAAATTATGTGGACGGTAAAGGGTATTGATCGTTAACACTTATACGTTAACAAAATGCATTCCGTTACAAAATGTAACATGCATGTACGCTTCCTGAAACGTTTCACTAAGTTTCGGGACTCCAAATACTACCAAATTTTAATAGTAGGTAGGCATATATGTTAGGATTCCAACGCCATCGGTTTCATTGCCGGAACCAGCTGGAAACATACCGAACCAGCTGGAATAGTTACTAGAGGTCAGTGAACGTTTGTGTCGAGTGGTTCAACACCTTCCAGGTGTCCAATGGCTCAGAAATTTTATGAGCAGGTAGCCATGGATGTTAGGAATCGGTGGTCCAAATTTCACCTCAAGAACCAGCCTAAAAGTAGGTGAACCGGTCTGTCCAATGACGAGTTCGCAAGCTGGAAAACTGAAATTTTTAGGTTTTCTTCAACTATTCAATCATTGTCAAGGTACTTCATAACATCTAAGTGTCATGGCTTGAGTTTAACCATGAGATAGATCACCATAGTATCATTGTGTCTCAAAAATTGAATCATGATAGGGCACTAAAGCTATCATCTTATGTATCATTATCTTTAGCGTAGGAGGGCGTTACTCCGAAACTTTGCTAAAGATTAGTCTTCCATATCATGAGCATAGCTAATGAAGGATCATGAAAGGGGGATCATATGCAATATTAAATGCATAGATGGTGCTTCCATTAACTTGGAGGAAGACTTGGGTGACGTTAATGTCATCTTTAAGCCTTGAGCATTGCTCATGACGCTACCAAATATTCTGTTGGTAATCTTTGATCCCAATAGCTTCGTTGCTTAAAAGAAACGATGTCCATAGCTTTCTTGCATATATGGATCATCAAAACATGTCCAAAATTTTAGATGATGTATGGAAGAGTCTATATGAGTCGCCGTTTCAAAGAATCTGAATCATAGTATACGTGAAACACATTCACAATATTGACTCATAAGTTGTGCGCATTCATTAGAAGCGATACATAAGAAATTTCTTCAATTTTCACAATGAGTTTCAAGGTAATAAATGTTGGCACGATATCTTTAAGTAGTGAGCAAGGTTCGATTGCTTCTTTATGCATATGTAGCATATGTGACTTTGAATCATAATGTCATAAGACATGGAAACTTTGAGCCTGAGAATGCTCTATGATTATGTGTGATGATCTAGTCATCATAGTCACAATGGATTTACAAAATCCATGAAGATTAGCTACACACTCAATACACACTCAATGTCTCTACGATACATTCATGTATATGAGTGTAGAGACAAAGTTTTATGCCAAGTCATATAAACCGGAATATATATACTCAATTCCTATAGAGTGTGTTACATGGCTTGTAGTATCACAAGATAAAGCATAGACATGCTTAAAGGTGTAGTAAATACATCCGTTAACACTCAAAGATAGAGCCGGAATACAACCAAATGAGCCAACATCGATACTATATAGGCATAAATGTCTAAACCAAGTATCCAAGACCGAGGCCATGAGCTAGCTATTCGAGGCCGGAGCAAGCTAGAGTAGACGCCAAGCCGAAGCAAGGCGAGGGAGGGCCGGGATTAAGCATAGGCACGTGCTAGGCTAGCCAAGGCCGAAGCCGAGGTAGTGCACGGGCGGGCTGAGGCCGAGCAAATGTCAAGGCATGCCAAGGCCGAAACCAAAGCGTGTCGAGGCAAAAACAAAGGCTTATGGGGCCGAGGATTGATGTTGGAGTCGAGGTCATGCGGGTTGCCGATGGCTAGCCTAGGCCGAAGCTAAGGCTTACCGAGGCATAAAGCGAGAACCTGACGAGGCTGATGCCATGCAAAGAGCGGAAGGCAGGCCGAGGCCGAAGCCAAGGCGTGTCGGGGCGTGTGCATGTTGGGCCGTGTGCAGGCCAACGCTGAGGCCGAGGCGGGGACGTGGCTAGGCGGGTGCGTGCGTGCCAAGGTCCAGAGACCGAGGCATGTTGCAGCGGTTTGGTTGTGGCGGAGCTATTGGCCGAGCTGCGCGCAAGCCAAGCCAAGGCCGAAACCGAGGCATGGCGAGGCGAGCTATGGTGTACGCAAGCATGTCTATTTGTTTCATGACGAGCTTAGGCTCGTTTATCTTTGTGATACTCAGAGTTAACTTCACCAATTAGATTGGTGAACTCAAATCAACATGCCATGTAAATGTGTAATGCGATTCATTGCATTCACATATAGCTTTTTAGGGAATCGAACCATGTTTGCATCATATATGCCAACAGTTACATCGAGGTCTGGACCATAAAGAGTGTATCGACTAAGTAGCATTAGTCACACATGTGAGGATTGTGCCTTCACAAAATAAACGGATTTGTAGTCACTTTGACTATGAAATTGAAGTCATATGCTTCATATTTATCGCAAATTATCTTTTGCTTTTGAAATCCGTAATCATGAGGATATACTCTCATCTTTTTCCATGTATCTCTTGTATATATTGACCATATGATTGCATTATTTTTGCAATTAGTGAACCGATGTAGAACCATATCAATGACATGATTCCATTTTTTTTCAATGGCCCCTTTTTTTTCTTTATGACATTGGGGTTTCGAGGCGTAGCCTCCCCCTCTTTTTCTGGGCGCATATTGCGGTCAATCTTTCTTTCTCTCAAAAGAAAAAGAGGGAAGATATTGAATGGTCGAGACCAAGATTATGGTAACTCAATTCAATATCTGTTGTGACAGTTTCCGTCACACATCATGAGTTTGTTCCTTTTAATGTGACTCCCTTAGGATCGTCACATGCATCGACAATATTCTGTCGGAAAAATGACATAATAGTCATATAGAGTTGTGGTTCACAGTGACATTAAAACCACAAGCACAACTTTGGACGGTAACATCACAAATTTTGTAGTATAGTGGTAAGTATTCCCGCCTGTCACGCGGGTGACCCGGGTTCAATCCCCGGCAACGGCGCCAAAAATTGATGAGTGCCTAAGCACGCACACAATAATAAACCCTACAATCATTAGTAGTATAGAAATAAGTAGGGATCGTTCTAGTCGGGGATTAAGGGTACCTAAAATATAAGAATGTTAGACCAAAAATATACACATATACACATGGATTCGTCACTTTTAATGGGGGAATAGGGATAGGCAGCTTTGCTGCCCCTAAGCTAAAGAACACGAAATTAAATCCTAATTCTACTATATACAAATGATCATCATCTCTCACACCAAGCAATTCACATAAAAGATTCTTTAACATGTAGACTTGCATGCAAGAAAGTAAGGAACAAGTATCGATGCTATTTAGGCTTAACCAATTTCGATCCCAATTAGAGCCTACGAGGTCACCCAATCGTTTGATTACTAGAGTTCTTAAGATTAACCACGGGTATAATCCTAAAGTTATGCTAACCGGTTTTACACGTTTAACATTTAAGCACATGAATCACAAATCGAAGACAAGCGAACAAGTAAGGTTGTCAATCTTCTTATTATCTTGCATGTTCTAAGGTTATTAACTCTAGTTGAGCAAAGTGATTAAGAAAACTACGAGTATGACTCAACCAAATTACTCTAGCTCATGAAACCTAGCACTTAGAATTACATGCTTTAAACAAAACTAGTGTGTCGATTTAATGCCCTCACCTTAGATTACTAATCGAATTAAGTTCTCAAACAAGCATCACATACCTACTGTCCTAATTATCATACACACAAAATTTACATGCTAAAATCACAAAACTTTAACATAAACATCAATCATGCAATCGGTTTACATAGAAGTTCAATAAAAACCAAGAATCGAATCGAGTTCATACAAGATAACCAAACGAAATTAAATACAAAAGCCATAGGGGGGATGGATCACACTTTTAGAACCTTGAAGACTCATCAATCGTGTGGTGGAGAAGGTGCGGCTACTGCTTGGATGCTCGGCAGGAAGCAAGAACAAGGCAGAATTTCGGATGTGGTGATGGAGGGTTTTTGGCTAAGTGTTTGAGGTTTGGTATTTGTGAGACTTTGGCTAGTACTTGTGCTTAGGATGAGATGATGATTTTCTGTGAAAAATTGGCTTTATATAGGGGAGAAACCCTAGGGCTGCCGGCAACACAAGGGAGAGGGAATTCCTTTTCCTAGTTGGCTTATGTTTCCTTGTGGGAAAAAGCATTGCATTCTTGGAATTTTAATTCTGAATTTTCTTCATGGCATGGGCTGCATATCTTCATGGACTTCTTATGTGGACATGACAACTCCATTTGAATGAACTTGATCCATAGAAAATACCCCAATCGGCAAGAATGCAGATCTGGCATCAATGCTTGCCTACCGGCAGCATTTTCCTAGCTCGACTAGGAATGCTTGTTTCTTCATGCTTTTCCATATTGCCTTAGCTTGATGTCTTCTTCTATCCTTCAATAAGCTTGGACAGTCTTCAAATATGCAATTGTATGCCAAAATGTCCATCGAAAACAGAAACAAAGGAAAAGAGGCAGAAACATGGCTTTCTCGGCTGGAATGACCTTGCTCTAGTAAATCTGGCATAACTCTCTCATCAGATCTCCGATTGATGCGATTCCAAATCCCAGAGAAACTAGACTCGTAGATATTTCACTATATAAAAGGTCTTCCTCATATTCCAAGTGAAACGTCTGAAATAAAATTTTGAATTCAGGACACAGTCCCAGGAAAAATCCTGGAAGTCCCTGGATCATTTTTGCTCGAGCTGCTGAGTTGCAGCCATCTTTTGGTTAACTTCCCGAAATCCGATTGATCTGAATTTTTGAAATAAAATACTTAAGTAAGCCAATTATATGCATACCAAATTTCAACAAATTTGAAAAAAGATAGGCCAGTTTTCCACTCGTCTCAGAACCACGAAAAATACATATTTTGCATTATTTTCCAGATTTCTCAAAATTAGTCATTTTTTGGATTATTAACCAACTTTTGCCAAAACTCTACCAAATGTACACTAATACTAAATTATGACTCTATCTTAGATAAATAAGGGTTAAACGAAGCATAAACGAGGGCATAAACATATTAATATCGTCGCACATTGTGCTCGTATCAGTTACCCCTTAAATACTGTGATACGCTGGAGTGGGTGGGGCCCCTTTGTATCGTCCCGAGAAGCAGAAGAATCGGGATGATGAAGCAGGGAGTTTGTAAGTCCCGGAAAAAATAAAAGTCCCAACAATTGAAATTGAAGAAAGCAAGAACTTTAATAAAATCTTACTTGCTAGTTCACTAAGTAAACCGCGTTGTAATATAAATTGCGGTTGAGGATTCGGTTCTTGATCCTTGTGCAAATTTGAGATGCTCTTCCATGTATGTGCAACAAATAATTATCGCAATTCCATCGCGATGCATCGTGCAATAAATTTCATGGAAAAGAAAAAAATATGGTTAGTCATATTCACCATATAAGAAGTAGTAAAACTAATAAAAGAATTACTGTATTACTGTTTTAACCCGTAGGATAAAAAACTTTTTATCTGGGTAAGTAAAATTACCGTTTTACCCCTTAAACCATTGAATCGGGTTTGAGGATTGCCGATTCGGGTCGGGCGGCGAAACTGGGTCGAAGAAACTGGGTCGGGTCGTCGCTAAGTCAAAGGCGGCGGCGGATCAAACGAATCTGGATTTGGCGGACCGTCTGTTTTCGGAGGACTCGACGTCGTCCTCTGTGGATCAAGGCGTCATTTGGGGATAGTCTCGATGGGGCGGCGGCGTCAAGCTTCTAAAGCAGGTCGACGTCGGAGGAGGAAGTCAATGCTGATCCAAGCAGGAGGCAGCGGTGGTCTGACGTTGAGGCGTCAGTTGGCGTTGGGAAGTGGCGTCATCTGGCGCGGGATGATTCGCGGCGGGGCGGCATTGATTGGTGGAGGAAAATGACGGCATGGGTGCCCAGAAAACATATTGGGGTGCCCTGATAATCTTCAGTCTCTGCCGACAAAACTATCGTCAACAGGATGAGTTTTCTGAAAATCTTGTCCTTTGTCGGCAGAAATTGGACCTTCTAAATTTTTTCTTTTTTCTGACGAAGTGGTTGTCGACAGAAGATGATTTCTGGGGAGGGCCTTCTTTGCCGACAAGCAGTTGCCGGTAGGAGAAAAAGCTAGAGTTTCTGAATTTTTTTTTTAAGATTGGAACCCAAGGTTGATGAATTTTTCAAGGCTATTAGACGAAGGCTAGAGCCACGTGTTGATAACGTGTTCTAGGAGAAAAGGAATAGATGCAAAGCGTAGTTTTGTTGATAGATAAAGATGCCTTTATATAGGCATTACATCAAGTATCCCGAATAATCAGGGATTCCTTATCTACTAAGGTAACTACTAATCTAGTCTAATTAAGTCAAGACACATATATATATATGTGAATAACATATTCAATGTTATTTTGGTAATTTAAATGGAGGTCTAATGAGCAAATACTTGTATTCAAAAGAAGAATGGAGGTACATAAAGTATTGGAGGTCTAATGAGCAAATGTGGAGGTCCCAATAGCAACACTCTTACTTTTTCATTCTGTAAATTTTTTTTATGTCTCTCTACAAGTATAGGGATGAATATATTATCTCTCATCTAAATCCCCATTTTAAGGAATGAGATGGAGAATCTGTTGGAACCCAAAATCCCAAAAATTAAGTAAAATCCCTATTATAGGGAGCCTGTTGGACTTACTCTTAGGCTATGATTTTTAACATCAATAAATTATATATATATATATATATATATATATATATATATCAATAACTTACTCATTCAACCTTCTATTCACTCACTAAACCTCCATTTTTTTTTCTTTGTGTTAGATTTAATGAGATATATCAAAACACACGATATATAAATAATTCAAAACACACTAGTATGCGCTTGTACTATTTCAATAGTTACTAGTGTGTTGCAAATATATTTAAGGTCTAATGAGATATATATATATATATATATATATATATATATATATATATATATATATATATATATATATATATATCAAAACACTTGATTTTTTTTTCATGTTGCAAACATATTAAAATATATGCGTTTAATTTCAACACTTACACTTGACCTTATATTTTGTATATGCGCTTAAACATGTGTAATTAAAGTAATTTTATATCACATGAACTACCTTAGATATAATTTTAGTTCTTATTAACTTGACCTTATAAATGTTTTAATGAGTATGTAGTGAAATTGAAAAATAAATTTGATAAGGATAATAATAAATAACATTATTATTGAATCGGAAAGTCTATAGACAATCAATATAATACTATTTATATATACTTATTGTCCTCAATAGTCTTTGTGTAAGAGGATATATATGTAATTCAATAATTGAAAATATAGAGAGGTCAAGTGAGTAAATTTGGAGGTTCTAATAGCAACACTCAAAAGTAATAAACAAATTAATTTAATATAGAAAACTAAAAGTAATCATTAATGAGAGAGAATATATTCATCCCTATAGCTTGAATTTTATTTAAAATAAATAGATTTATTATTATAGAATAATTTAAAAGTAATAATTAATTACAATTTATAATAAATGTTGAATATTTATTATTGTGTTATAAATGTCAGAATCTACAAAATAGGGAATCTGTTGGAGTTGGAGCAAAAAATTATAGAGAAAATGAGATTTGTTTCTCCTAAAATCTAGTCATACACCAAGCACGATCCACAACGCTTAGTAAGGAAAACTACTACTGCAAAGTACTCGCAGCTATGGTTCACAATAGCCGCTGATTCTATGCAAAGAAGCTAGGGGATGTCATTCTTGCTATAACAGTGGTGTACGTCAAGCATGTTGTATGAATCTTGAGTTATACTCAATCTGCATATGTATTCATGCTCATGAACTTAGGGGCTAAAGAGTGAAGGTTCGGTTCGTGGTCAAGATTGTTCACTTATGTCCATGCCGAAACAAAAACTTGATATGTTCATGCTTTACTGTGCTTCAACAATGTTCATGCTTTACTGCAATTTAGCAGTGTTCATGCTCTGCTGCAATTTAGCAAGTGTGCTTTGCTGCATTCTAGCAGTGTCATGCTTTCCTGCAATCTACAAGTTCTGAAAGTAAGCACTTATTGCTACAGTCAAATATTTCATTCCCATTGCCAATATCAAGCCATAGTAACACATTCTGCTATAATTTCCAGATATCATTACAAGTATCCTCAAGCCAAAACAGATTACCCAACAGCTAAACCTCCCATTACATCTCCTCCCAAAATCATTCTACTGCAGTAACCAAAATCTCAGTTCTGAACCTAAATTCTAAATGATCCTGATGCCATCTACCACCAAAGCCAAATCTTTCACTTTGGTAACCCAAATACACAAGTTTGATTTCATAGCCAGGTATGTTTATAATAAAAATCTTTATTGCAAGCCTTCCAAGCCAATGCATCAAGTGTTATAAACAAACTCAGTTGATTGAAAACCAAGATCATGTGTTACAAGCTTTGTCTAACCAAAGAAAACTTTAAATTTACAAAACATGATACTCAAGCTAATATCATCCCAAGTCTAGTACATAAGTCTTCCTGCAGTTGTTATTCAAAGCTAAGCTCATTTTGCAATCGATTAACTGATCTTTTGCAAACCTCACTGCAGCAGCCTTCTAAAACCAGCATGCATATAACCAAAAAGAGAAAACACGCAGCAAGCCAGAAAATCGTTCCCTGCAAATAGTTGCGGTTATACTTCCCTGCAACTTTCCCCGCAGCTATTCTCTATCAACACTGTTGTGGTTATATCACCCTGCAATGGCATCATGCAGTCAAGCTAAATTCATTGGATCAAGAAATCCTTATTCCATCAAGCTACAAACACCATTACTCCATCAAGCCATCACTACTCAATCAAGCCATTAGAACATGCAAACAAAATTTAACCAAACAATATGCAATACCAATCAAACTCACAATATGCAATACCAGTCAAACTCACAACAATCATACTGCAAGCACTATTACTCAATCAAGCAACAAGCATGTTTAATCAAGCCGAAAACCCTTAGGGCAAGCAATCACTACGCAACCAAGTAGCAAGCAATACTCAAACAAGTTAAATCTTTAGAGCAAGTAGTTGAAACTCAACCAAGCAGCAATTAATACTTGATCCAGCCAATTTCAAGCAACATGCAATATTCATTGTTAGACCCTCTAATAGCATGCTATGACACTTGGGGGCTGATTGCTTATGATATTCTTCAGGGTTAGTGTGGAATTTTAGTCACCTGATCATCCCATATTATTTTACAAGCCTATACATTTCAAACCAACATTGAAGAGTTAGTGTCACTCTTTTGTGTGATATCTTTGTACAAGCCAGCACACTTTAGTCAATATTTATTCTCTCCATGCCTAAATGATCCTAATACAACATTTCCCAAATCTTTTTCAAACTAGATTAATCGCTACTGGGCCTATAGCTTCACTCCTGCAGCAAGCAGAATCCCCTGCAGTAAGAAATATCTCCTGTGCAGTAGTCTTAGTTTCCATATTAACTAGTCTTATGCTTACAATCATGCTAGAACATATACTAGTAGCCCAGGTCATGCAAGAGATTTCCTAAATCTACCATCTTATGTCCTCTACCATAGAGAAGGTATAACTTCAAGCAACATAAATCTGATATCCCCAAATTCAATGTTTCAATGTTTGTATATATGTGAATATTTGTCTAACATTCTCATGTTTCAGGTATCCTTAATCCCCGGCTAGAACGATCCATACTTATTTCTATACCACTAACGATTGTAGGGTTTATCATTGTGTGCGTGCTTAGGCACTCATCATTCATCACTTGGTTCTTCTTTTGCAGCCTGATATGCTAGCGTTTTTCTTTTTCTTTTTTCTGTTTGGGTTAAAGAAATCTTTTTTATGATTTCTTCTAATTCTTCTATGAACTCACAAGTCTCTGTTTGTGCATAAAGTTCTTTTATCTTAAGCATTCTTATAGGCCTTTTTGAGTCTTCTTCTTCTTCTTTGAAGGCCTCTTCAGGAATTCCTCCTGATGTACTTGCTTGCTCATAATTAGCAAATGAGTGCCTAAGAAATTGGAGACTTATTTTTCCTCTCGTATCTTCATAGATAGAAGCATTGGTACTTTGCATTTGTTTCTCAGGAGGGGTGCTAGACTCCATTCTCTAGTAATATTTTAACAGTTTAGGCTGCTCCCATTTCGCTCGCCGCTACTACGAGAATCGCTTTTGCTTTCTTTTCCTCTGGCTACTAAGATGTTTCAGTTTGCCAGGTTGTCTCTTGTCTGCCCATGGATTAAGCAGCAGTTCGAAAGGTTAACCTATTCGGGAATCTCCGGATCTACGTTTAATTTCAACTCCCCTAAGCATTTCGTTGCTTACTACGCCCTTCCTCATCTCTGGGTGCCTAGGTATCCACCGTTATGATCCCCCGCTCCCCCCCCCCCCAAAATGGAACTTAAGAATAGGAGTTGTTGACGAATAGGATCAATAATTATATTTAATTTGACACAAGAAAGGGTTGTGTAAATATAGGAAAAGTTATTGAACCAATAGTCATTTCTGTAATATCACATGAACTAAATACATATTCTGGAAAATTCGCCATGATATATCTGATCCATGCATAATATCATGAAAAATGGATAAAAAATTTTGGTTGCTACTTAGTATCGGCGATAGGTCTGAAAAAGTATATAAAAATATCAAATTTAGATATTTGTATCCTGTCGAAGTAAGGAACCATGGGATATATGTTTGGAATATATTCCATTTTGACAGAGTTTGGTTTGTTCATTTTTATTATGTTTAGAGCGAGTTAGATTTTTTTTTCATTATTTTTTTAATGGTTTGATTGTGTTGTGCCATTCAATTTCATTATTTATTGGGATTCTGATTGTATCAACACATTCTAATTTGTTTATTTGGGTGGCTAACTCAACGGTAGAGTACTCGGCTTTTAAGTGCGGCTAACATCTTTTATACATTTGTATGAAGAAAAAGATTCGTCCATACCATCGGTAGAGTTTGTAAGACCACGACTGGTCCTGAAAAGAATCAATGGAAAAAACAGCATGTCGTAGCAATGGATAATTCTGAGAATATTTCATTCTTTCGTACTGAATAGGTCCAAAATCTTATATATTTCAATTGTTTCAATTCAATTAAAAAAAGATTTTAACTATCTTGATAAAATAAAGGGCTTCTAACTATCTTGTTATCCTATAAATGAACATAAATCCATTATATGGAAAGGAAGGGGGGTTCTAGAGAGTCCGTTGATGAGTTTGACTTGTTTCCGAGGTATCTAGTTTTTTCTTACTATAAATACCTTGTTTTAACTGTATCGTACTATAGTATCATTTGATAACCCAATAAATCATCTATTTCTTTTCTGATTCAAAATTGAATTTTAAATGGAAGACTTTCAAGGATATTTCGAATTATATAGATCTCAGCAACACGATTTACTATACCCACTTATCTTTCGGGAGTCTATTTATGCCCTTGCTCATGATCGTGGTTTAAATAGATCCGTTTTATTGGATAATGTAGGTTATGACAAGAAATCCAGTTTACTAATTATAAAACGTTTAATTAGTCGAACGTATCAACAGAATCATTTGATTATTTTCGTTAATGATTCTAATTAAAATAAATTTTTGGGGTACAACAAAAATTTGTATTCGCAAATAATATCGGAGGGATTTGCAGTCACTGTGGAAATTCCGTTTTCCCTACGATCTATATCCTCCTTAGAGGAGACAGAAACCGTAAAATCTTATAATTTACGATCAATTCACTCAATATTTCCCTTTTTCGAGGACAAATTTCCACATTTAAATTATGCATCAGATGTACTAATACCCTACCCCATCCATTTGGAAATCTTGGTTCAAACCCTTCGCTACTACGTGAAAGATCCCTCTTCTTTGCATTTATTACGGCTCTTTCTTCACGAGTATTATAGTTGGAATACTATTATAATTACTCCCCCAAAATCCAGTTTTGCAAAAAGTAATCAAAGATTATTCTTGCTCATATACAATTTTTATGTATGTGAATACGAATCCATTTTACTTTTTCTCCATCACCAATCTAATCATTTACGATTAACTTCTTTTCGGATATTTTTTGAGCGAATACGTTTTTATGAAAAAATAAAATATCATGTCGAAGAAGTCTTATTTCCGGCCACCTTATGGTTCTTCAAGGATCCTTTTATACAATATGTTAGCTATCAAGGAAAGTCGATTTTGGTATTGTTGACAGTAGCCGGAGAGGCTACACCAGGGCCCACAGACCCGCAGCAAGCGCACCAGGGCCCGGACCAGGACCCAGGATCGGACCACCAGCACCAGGCCTCGGGCCCCAGCGGTCTATCCTGCCTTCAGGGATCCTGGGACCAGGGACGCTCGCCTGCCAAAGAGGGCACCAGAATGTCCAAACAGAAGGGAACTAGTCCCACATCGAAGAATGAGGCTAGCCCTCACCCCCAACCACCTATATATAGGCCTCAGCTACCACCATAAATAGGTAACTTGTCTCTCTCCCTGCTTACATACGTGCCCAGGTTATATATATTCCAACTATACTAACTTAGGCATCGGAGAGGTGAAGACCGGCCCGCCCGGTATTCCCCTTAGTAAGCAGGATTGCAGGAGATCGAGTTGGATTCATCAAGTATCTACCAGACCCCCGGGTTTAGGCAGAAACAATTGGCGCCGTCTGTGGGAATATCGTTCAAAAAGTCAGTGTCGCTGTGCCGGAAAGTAGGGCCCTAGTGACCCCTTAAGAGATCGCTAAATCCGTAGTCCGGAAGCCATGGAAGGAAGAAAGATAAAGACCAGCACGGAAGGATCGAAAGGACGAATTCAGTTCCCCGACCGGGCCCCACACGCAGGGGCCGCGATCGGTGCGAGGTTCGTTCTTTCCCCCGACCGCAAAGGAAGTCCGGAAGCGCGAATTCAGTTCCCCGGCCCGGCCCGTAGCATAAAGGCCGAGGTCGGTGCGAGGTTCGCACTTCCCCCTGTTCGAAACAAGGCTCACGATCGTCAAGTCTCAGAGAATCCCGACCCGGTTGGAGCAGGGGAAATAAGAAAGATGAAGGCAGAAATTTAGCGATTGCGGAAGGAGGGCGATCAGGATCGGTTAAGAGCAGAGGCCCGAAGTCGGGAACTGAAGGCAGTAACCACCGCCCTGTTAGAAACCCTGGAGCGAGAAGGCCAGCCAGGTACTCCTCGAGCGGCCTCGCACACGGCGAGCAAGGCTAGCGAATTCCCGCATCTCGAGATAGGGCTGCCTACGGGCAGGAGGAAGACCGTCCATGTGCCCGTACCTCTCTTCTCAGAGGCTCTGAAAGATTCCGGCCCAGTCAACCTCCCGTACCGCACAGATCAGGCATCAGGAGAGCGGGATAGCTCCACCGCGCGAACGATCGAGGCACTTTCCGCTTCGGTATCGGACATAAAGAGCCGCATGGAGACCAGCGAGCGGAAGGCGGGACGACCGCAGGACGGCGCACGGTTCACCGAGCGCATTGGACCCTTCCCACGCCGGATCCGGGAAGCAGGGGGATCTGGCGACCAAAGGCCTCTGAAGTTGACATACTCGGGAACGAGCTGCCCGTACCGGCACTTGGATAGCTTCAAGTCGAAGACAGGCGCTAGGGGCTATTCGGATGCCGTGAGCTGCAACATATTCCGAGAAACGCTCGCAGGGGAGGCATTGGGTTGGTTCTACGAGCTACCGGTGAACTCGGTCGAAACTTTCGCACAGTTGGCCGATAGGTTTGTCGGCCGGTTCGTCCTTAAAGCCACGGCAGCCCAGCCATCGACGGTCATCTTCGATTGCATGCAGGCTAACCACGAACCATTACGCGCCTTCGTTAACCGGTGGCAGGTCGCCACGTCCGGGGTAAGAAACTTGGATAAGAGGATTGCGGGAATGGCCTTCAAGCAAGGATTAAGAGCTGGGGAACTTTCGTACAACTTACAAGCGCAGGGGCCACTGGCGTACGACGAGCTGATGACCGTGGCCGTTAGGCATGCTCAGGCAGAACAAGAGACATATGGGAACAAGGCGCCCAAGCGGATCTCAGATGGCATACCGCCATCCCCTCACGGAAGCAAAACCGGGCGGCTGCATAACAGCCGGGTACCTGTAGCCGTCAGGGGGATAGAGGCGCGGACGCAGTGGCAACCCCGGCGAAGCAGTGACAATGATCCCCGACCAGGGAGAGGACCACCTTTTGTGCACCCAGCTCGGATCCAGGTAGCTGTGTCAGCAGAGCGGACACCAAGGGCCCCGGTTCCTTCGCCAGCAAGGAAACCCCATGAGCCGGACCTTCGGATCCCAGATCGGAAACCGCAGAAGACGGTCGTAAAAGACCAAACCCGCCCCGGTAGCCCCAGCGCGGACCGACCGCGAGCTCGGCCGGTAGGGACTATATGCACACGAACCCCCGGGTGGATCGAGGTACACGGGAGCATTAACATGATCCACGGTGGGGACCATATCGGTCAGCTCACCCGGAGCTCGAAGAAGCGGTGCCTGAGATCAATCCGGGGGAGGGAGGTTTACGCCTTCAGAGAACGAAGCGTCCAAGCCGCTAAAACCGGATGGAACTCGGTCACTTTCTATGAGGATGAAGAGCCGGAGGATGTGATCCAACCGCACACCGACCCCTTCCTTATCACGGTCCAAATAGACCACTGGATAACCAGTCGTATGCTGATCGATACTGGAGCCTCTGTCAACGTAATGTTCCGAGACGCGTACCGAGGGCTGCAAAGAGGGAGGAACAAGTTATCCCAGAATAACGAGCCGCTGATAAGCTTCTCCGGTGAGGTAGTCCAGCCTCTGGGATCCGATTACCTACCAATCATTTTCGGCAAGGGAGACAGAACGAAAACAGAGCATTTGGAATTCATCATCGTCGACTGCCTGTCGTCGTACAATGGTATAATCGGTCGGCCAGGGTTATGGAGGCTCAAAACGTTCATTGCCGGCCATATGCTGATGTTGAAGATGCCTTCACCAGCCGGAGTTATAACTATACGTGGGGACCAGAGAATCGCCCGTAAGTACTACGCAGAAGCCCTGACCCACGGGAGGAAGCGGGCCGAGGTCTTTACAACCGCTCAGCAAGTGCCAGCGCCGGATCTGAGTCTTGACCCCCGTGACGACATCGCTCCAGGTAGAGTTAGGCGATTCGCATTCACCGAGAAACCGGAGCGACCTTCGGCCGTGGAGGAAACCGAAGCCATCTGTATTTCCAAAGACCACCCGGACCGAAGTATAGTGATAGGGACACAACTCGACCCGGTCGTCAGGGAAGAACTCATCGCCTTTCTCCGGGACCACAGTTCGGTCTTCGCATGGTCCTACGAAGACATGCCGGGCATATCCCCAGAGATAGCCGTTCACCGGCTGAACTCATTACCCAGCGTCCCCCCGACGAGGCAAAAGAGGAGGTCTTTCAGCCCGACAAAATATGAGGCGATTAGAGAAGAAGTGCAGAAACTCATGGGCATAGGTTTCATCCGGGAAGTCCAGTACCCGCGCTGGCTCGCCAACGTGGTCATGGTACCGAAGAAGGCAGCCGGTCAGTGGCGTATGTGCATGGACTTCACTAATCTAAACCGGGCGTGCCCAAAGGACTGCTTCCCGCTCCCTCGGATTGATCAGCTCATTGACTCCACGTCCGGCTTCAAGCTGCTCAGCTTCATGGACGCCTACGCCGGGTACAACCAGATACGGATGCACCCGGATGATGAAGAACATACGTCATTCACAACCGACCGAGGCACCTACTGCTATAAGAGGATGCCGTACGGTCTAAAGAACGCCGGCGCCACCTACCAACGGATGGTGAACCAAATGCTGGAACAAGAGATGGGTAAAACCGTGGAAGTTTACGTTGACGACATGTTGGTCAAAAGCTTAACTGCGGGGGCCCACGTCCGGGATTTGGCCATAGTCATCGGTAAAATGCTCAAATTCGGAATGCGCTTGAACCCGAAGAAGTGTCTCTTCGGGATTTCAGAGGGTCTTTTTCTAGGGCACATCATCAGCCAGCGAGGGATAGAAGCTAACCCGCTGAAGGTCCAGGCAATCCTTGATATGGAAACACCAGGAGAGAGGAACCAGGTCCAGATCTTGACAGGCCGGTTGGCCGCCCTGGCCAGATTCATCTCCCGTTTAACCGATAAGTGCGTCCCGTTCTTTAAACTACTCAAGGCACAGCAAACCAGGAAGATACTCTGGGCTGCGGAGCATGAGGCAGCGTTCCAGTCTATCAAAGCATACCTGGTCGCAGTTCCTCTTCTATCCAAACCACTGCCGGGAGAGATGTTGTACCTTTACATAGCCGCATCCGCAGCCGCCGTCTCCGCCGCTCTCGTCAGAAAGGAGGGCACGCTCGAACTTCCGGTATACTACGCGGGAAAGGGACTTACAGGAGCCGAGGGCCGGTACCCCGATATAGAGAGATTGGCTCTAGCCTTGATTGTTAGCGCCAGGAAGCTCCGGCACTATTTCCAGGCTCATTCCATCACCTTATATACCAACCACCCCCTGCGGCAGATCCTGCAAAAGCCAGACACCAGCGGGAGGCTCGTACGATGGGCAGTCGAATTAGGGGAATTCGACATCACCTATGCCCCACGAACAGCCATCAAGGGACAGGCTGCTGCGGACTTCATATGTGAGCTCACCCCAATGGCGGTAGAAGTCCATCCCGCCCTGCTCGAGGACGCAGGGGCAGAACAAACCGCCAAGATCGAACCAGACCTTCCCACCGGCTGGAAACTTTACGTGGATGGCTCCGTAACCGCCAAACGGAGTGGGGCCGGGGTCCTGATAACCTCACCCGACGGCCAATCGTACGAGTATGCACTACGGTTCCTTTTTACCACCTCCAATAACGCTGCCGAGTACGAGGCCCTCATAGCCGGTCTGCAACTGGCCAAGGAGCTGGGAATCTCATCCATGGACATATACAGCGACTCTAGCTTGGTAGTCAACCAGATGAACGGGGTGTTCGAGGTTAAAGATCCTCAGCTATCCTCCTACCAGGCTTTGGCCAAAACACTGATCGGGTTCTTCCGCGGCGCCACGATCCAACATATTCCCCGGGAGGCAAATAGGCATGCAGACGCCCTTGCGAGGTTAGCAACCGGAAACTACCCTCCAGAGTACCGGAGAGATAAAATCGAGACCCTCCAGAAGCCGAGTATAAGCAAGACCATCTCCGAAATATTCGCGATAGAACAGGTACCACCGAGCTGGATGGACCCAATAGTCAAGTATCTGACCGACAAAACCAGCCCCCAGGATGCGGTGGAAGCCAGGAGGCTGCACCTCCGGTGTGCCCGGTATGGCCTCATTAACGGCCAATTATACCGAAGGGGCCACAGCTTCCCCCAGCTGAGGTGTGTGACTAAGGAGGCAGGAGAAGCAATCATGCGAGAGATCCACGAAGGGGTATGCGGTAATCACTCCGGCGCAAGGTCATTATCCCACAAATCACTCCGAGCGGGCTATTTCTGGCCCGACATGGCGGCAGTATCAAGGAAAATATCACGCGGCTGCCACAAATGCCACATGTACGCCTCGGTACCTCGTGCCCCGGCAATCGCATTATCAATCCTGTTGGCACCTTGGCCTTTCGCACAGTGGGGATTGGACATCATCGGCCCTTTCCCCGTGGCAGTAGGACAATACAAGTACGCCATTGTGGCAGTGGATTACCAAACTAAATGGGTCGAGGCAGAACCGTTGATAAAGATCACTGAGGAACGGGTTAAGAAATTCCTGTGGAAAAACATCTACTGTAGGTTTGGGGTGCCGCAGACTATTATCAAGGATAATGGGACGCAATTCAACAACGCGGATCTCATCCAGTACACAGCCTCCCTGGGGACCCGGATGCTGTTTGCCTCGGTAGCACACCCGCAGACCAACGGCCAGGCAGAAGCGGTCAATAAGATTATCAAAACTCTTCTTAAGAAGAAACTGGATGCCAAGAAGGGATGCTGGGCCGAGGAACTCCCCGCAGTATTATGGGCCATCCGGACAACGGCAGCAGAGGCAACAGGAGAGACCCCGTTCTGCTTGGCATTCGGGAGTGAAGCAGTGCTCCCTGTGGAGACTGAGATACCCAGCGGCAGGGTCGAGAATTACGACGCCGACACAAACGCCGACGGCTTACTACTCAACCTGGACCTCATCGAGGAGCGGCGCGACCGAGCGCACATGCGAAACCAAACCTACAAGCAGCGGGTCGCCCGGTACTACGATAGAAGGGTCCGGGAAAGAAAGCTGCAAGTCGGCGACTGGGTCATGAGGAAGGTCCAGAAAAAGCCATTGGCCTTGCAGCCAACATGGGAGGGACCCTACCAGATCACCGCGGCCGTAGGCCCGGCAACATTCCACATCATAGACGCTACGGGCATCTATTCCACCAGGCCGTGGAATATCGAACACCTACGCTTTTACCCTAGATAGTAGCAATCATAAAGGAACGAAAGTGTAATTGGCAAGCATTGCAATGTGCAGTTATGGCATTAAAGAGACTACACCAATTACAGGATATATGTAAAGAGCAAACACCTAGCTAGCGCTCCCGGAACCCACAACCCCCGGCCCGCCACCTTTTAGCTCCCGCTCTTGCTCCCTCATCACGATCAGGGCTATGTCAGCCTCCATCCGCTCGGCGTCGAGCCACCCTTTCTCCCGCCACTCCAGATAGGCATCACTTATACCCTCCGTGCGGGCCTTCTCCAGCATCTCCTCAAAATCTGACGACTCCCGAAACTCGTCAACAGCCTTATCGGCCACTTCAGCAAGTTCGGATTCCACCAGCCTCTCCCGTCCCCGAACGACCGCCGTCATTTGGGCCTGCAGCTCCAAAACTTTTGCCTCCAACTCAACAATCCTCCCATCACGGGCGGCAAGCTGTCGGCTGGCTTCCTCTCTCTCCCGCACGAGTTCCGCGCTCAGCCGACCGCCTTCCTCCCTTTCCTTCGCAAGCTTGGCTTCCGCCACACCCACCTTAACACCCAGCTCCTCCACCCGCTTCTCCAGGACGGCGGCAGCCTCCATTCTGGGGCCGGCGACATAAAACCTCTGAGCCAGCTGCCAAAAGAAAGCAAAAGGAGCATCAGCTCATGTCACATCACGGAAGAGGACTCACAGAAAAACATTTACCCGTAGAGCTAGTCCCACGGGCTCCGCCATACTCTCGCCCGGATTTTCGGTCCAGGACCCCTCCCGGTCTAGCCCCAAGGTTTCGATTATACCAGCCACAAGCCTACTAAATCCACCACCAGAGCTACGAACGGCTTCCGGTTCCTGAGTCCTTCGACCACTCGCCTCCACAGTCGGGACTATGGCTCGCTCCATCGGCCCGGCTGAGCTTGACGCCCCCGCATCAAATACCCTCGCTCTCTTCGCCGGACTTTCACTGTGGCTGCTTCGACGGTGCTCGGGCAAAACCACCGATTCCCTCTCCCGCGAGGTACGCACTGCCATTTGTCGCGCCACAGGCTCTGGCCCCGGGGGGCCCTCCGCCCGCACCTCCCGAATGCGGAGTGGGGAATTGTTCTCGCCGCCCGGCCGCCTCCCATAATGAGCGTCCGAGAACACTAGCGGCACCGGCCTTGCATGCTCCGTACGCTTCTGGGTAGCCACGTCAAGAACAACTTTTGCGGCCTCCTCCCCTATCTCCATCAACCTCGCTGCTATAAGCTCCTCATCCGGCTCGATAGTCTCCTCAACTTTAAGCGCGGGCCGAGGACCATTAGTAGGTTTTCTCCCCATCCCCAGCACCTCCAGCACGTTCCACCGAGTGAAATTGTAGGTGCTCCGGCTATCATGGTCCCAGCCATAAAACAAACGGAATAACCGTTGCTTCTCCAGGTTCTCCAATTCATAGGTCTGGTCCCCGATCGGTTGATATGCCCCGGGCACTTGATAACCCCTCCAGGTACGCTGCCACTTACCACCGGCCAGCACCACCGACCTCCTCCAGCCATCCAAAACCGTCGCCGGCAGATGCGTAATGGCAGCACCATGCTCCCGCGTGGCAAAATTCACGCAACCACGGCACTGGCCTTTTTTGCAGTAAGAAATCCTGTACATCGCCCGAAATTCATTAACCGTGGGCCAGTCCATATAACTCAAACAGAACAGGCACCCAAGCCCAAGCAACTGCCTCCACTGATTGCTCGGAAGCTGGGCTGGGGAAAGATTCAGTGAGCTCAGCATGTACTGGACAAATCCCGGCAACGGCAGCGATAGTCCGTTGCGGAACTGGTCATCAAAAACGGCGACCCAGCCCGGCTCCGGATTACAGGCCAGCTCGCCGGGATGCAAACCTCGAAGCTTAACGGAAGAGTTGATATCCCACCTCGACCGAAACTCCCTAATCTCCCTCTCGTCCATACTTCTGATTGCTTCGTCGCAGAAAATCGTCCCATCACCATCCCGCAGCTCGTGCCTCCTAGGCCCACGACCGCCACTGGCATAATGCGCAGATCTCCCAGACGCCATCAAACCTCAAAACAAAAGTTCAGTTCTGCCGAAAGATGGAAGAGGAGAGCAGAAGGCAAAGGGTAAGCAAAGTGCGGCAGGAGGAAAGCAGATGAGACGATAAATAGGGCAACAACAAAGGTCAGGCAACCCCAGCCGTCGATCCCCTCCATCTCAGTCCGCCCCCTGCCGACACGTGCCCACGGCATCAATAAAGGATCCCATACCATCATAACTGATGGAACTGATGGGCTCCCCCTTCATTGCATGTCAGCCACATGTCCCACCCGCAAGCAACAGTTAGTAAGCAAGGAGCACGCAACGAGGCGTCCCCTCTCCTCGCTTCACAAAGAAGGTCAACCTTCAAATCAACCCGACACCATGACGTGTCACGGTTATTTACACCGGCTGTATGCCATTCACTGGAGGACTCACCCCGATATGGCAGACCGCCCGGTCGAGATCCGCCCAGCACTATGGCATTCCACCGGGCATGTGACATTCAACCAGCTCCGAAATATTCTACCGGATGTCATTCCCTACGCCTACGGGCAGGGACGAGCCAGCAACAACTCGAGGCTTCTAAACGCATGGGCTTTATAAACCCGGGCGAGCTTACATCTAACCAATGTACTCTTGTCCAGCAGGATAAAAACCCTGCATCACACTGAACTGTGATACCCTTGGGGATACATGGCGAGACTCGTTATCTCAACGCCACTCCACCGGGCAGATTGTCTCTCTAACACAGAGCAAGTCTCCCCGCAGGCTAACAAACCTGCACATTACCTCAACGCTTAAACAACAAAAGCTGAGAAGAGCTAGCAAGTGTTACAACAACGCCTCAGCGCGGCCATAACACCCTTCGGGCACCTGTTGGCCTATTCCACGCACCAACAGGCCTCCCCGAAGGCTAGTCTGCAAGTTTATCCGGGACTCGTTTTGATATGGCAGGACGCCCGTCGAGCTCCCGGGAACTCCGCCCCGCACCGATATGGTTCATCCGGGACTCGTTTCGATACTTTAGGAACGCCCATTCAAGATCCAGATACTCACCTCGGTCACGCCCAATCTTTAACGCGGACTTGGGGGACTGAGCACCGGTAGGTTGGTAACCCTGCGGGTCTGCAGGCCAAGAGCAAGACAGATCTTAAGTCCCCATTCAAGATTGCACTTGACCGGGAACTTGGGGGACTTGTTGACAGTAGCCGGAGAGGCTACACCAGGGCCCACAGACCCGCAGCAAGCGCACCAGGGCCCGGACCAGGACCCAGGATCGGACCACCAGCACCAGGCATCGGGCCCCAGCGGTCTATCCTGCCTTCAGGGATCCTGGGACCAGGGACGCCCGCCTGCCAAAGAGGGCACCAGAATGTCCAAACAGAAGGGAACTAGTCCCACATCGAAGAATGAGGCCAACCCTCACCCCCAACCACCTATATATAGGCCTCAGCTACCACCATAAATAGGTAACTTGTCTCTCTCCCTGCTTACATACGTGCCCAGGTTATATATATTCCAACTATACTAACTTAGGCATCGGAGAGGTGAAGACCGGCCCGCCCGGTATTCCCCTTAGTAAGCAGGATTGCAGGAGATCGAGTTGGATTCATCAAGTATCTACCAGACCCCCGGGTTTAGGCAGAAACAGGTATCAAAAGATACTCCTCTTCTGATGAATAAGTGGAGATATTATCTTGTCAATTTTTGGCAATGTCATTTTTATTTATCCTGAGTATATGGGTTGGGATGTTACAAATGGTATCAGAGCCTGTCCCCAGCCGGAAATGTGCCGACGCGGACGTCGGACCTTAAGGGGGTTGGATTGTGATGACCCTGATCTGATCTAATCTGGCTAGAGAAGCTAGCAGGTAGACAGGTCACAAATCCCACATCACCCGGTAGGGGTGGGCACGGGTCGGGCCGGGCCCAAAAATTGTGTAACCCGACCCAAAGCCCGAAATTTCGGGCTCGGGCCGGTTCGGGCTTTCCGAACTTCAGGGACCGACCCAAAACCCGTTCGGGCCGGTTCGGGCCTGTTCGGGCTTTTTTCGGGCCCAAAAACGGAGGCGGGGCTGAGGCGAGGCGAGACTGAGGCTGAGGCGAGGCGACGCAGAGGCAGAGGCGAGGCGAGGCGACGCAGAGGCAGAGGCGAGGCGACGCAGAGGCAGAGGCGACACGAGGCTGAGGCTGAGGCAAGGCGAGGCGAGGCGAGATGAGGCGAGGTGAGGCGAGGCTGAGGCTGGGCTAGACGAGGCGACGGGTCTGCGAGACGGAGCAATCGCAGAGAGCCATCTGGAGGAGCTCATCCTCGTCTTCATTGCCGCTCGACTTTCCTCTTCGTCTTCTTCTTCTTCTTCTTCGATGTTGAAGGTGCGCGGGACTGTGAAGATGAGAAGAACCCTTCTTCTTCGATGTTGAAGGTGTGTGGGACTGTGAAGACGAGAAGAAAATGAAAATGAAGAGATGAAAACGAAGAGACAAAGCGGCTGAGGAGTCAAGAGAGTGGACTAGGGTTAGGTTTTTTTTTTAAATTAATAATCGACCAATTAACAACTGACACATGGCAAGCATTAAGGGATCGGGCCGGGTTCGGGCTTTCGGTCCGACAAAAATCTGGGCCCGAGCCCGATCGGGCCTACACACTTCGGGTCGGGCTTTCTCGGGTTCGGTCCTTCGCAAATCAGAGCCCGGCCCGTTTCGGGCTTTTTCGGGTTTTTCGGGTCGGGCTTTCGGGCCCTCGGGCCAAAACGCCCACCCCTATCACCCGGGGAAGAGTGGATGCTGTGCTTATATGTGCAGAGTTAGCTCAATACTAAAGGACGCGTTTTGAGGGCTCAATGGCTTCGGAGGGGATGAGAACTCCGAAGTTAAGCTTGCTGAGCTCAAAGCAATCCCAGGATGGGTGACCTACTGGGAAGTTGCTCGTGAGCCTCCAGAAATAAATCTGTGCCGGCCGGTGGGCTCAAAGCGGATAATATCTTGAGTATATGGGCTGGGCTGTTACAGTGGTAGTGGTACGAGGGTTATTTAAAAATCTGGTGATTGGTGTTACTTTGGAACTCATTAGCTTATAATAAATTCTATAGTCTATAGCTAGTTCCATCATGCCTTGCTTCATAGATATCTCATCAGTTTTGATTCTAAGTCTCAAACAGTGAGCGGCATCTTTTAGATGAGTGGTGAAATTTAGGAAGACACTAAAATATGCAATTTGGTTGCATAACGATGCTTTTACTGTTCCCAACAGACTTTCTTGAAGTCTGTTATTCTGTCATCTTGTAAAATGCACAAGACTGAACAGTCTATCCCATCTCTTGTTAAGAGTTTTATTGATACTTGAACTGCTCCAATATGCATATAATGATATTTTCTTTGAAATGCTCCACTGACTTCTTCTGAGGTGATTAATCTGATGTCTGTTTCTCCATTCGTTGCTGAGATTGTTACTTCTAGTATCTTGAATCTACGTAAATCTAGAATGTTTAACAATCCCCTTTTGTAGATCTCATTGAATCTAAACCTCAGAGCATATGTTTCTCTCACGTTAGATTCAATTTTATTATACTCAAACTCTTGAGCATTTATGAGCTGTACAAGTGGCACAGTATATCTCTTACTGAGTGTCCTACTCAGCATTTCATATATCTTTTAGAGTCTTTGGATGCTTTACATTCAAGTAGTTTAGGTGTACTAAATTTTAACTCACTTTATACCTTTGGTGAATGTATGATAATCTTACTAGCTACTATTTGTGCTATTTCTTCTTCGTTGATTCTTTCAACGTTAGAGTTTTCTTTCATTTTTTCTATACTTTTTTGTAGATTTGAAATCCTTGTATTTATTTCTTAGAACTGTTCTTCTATATCTCTTCCTATTTCTTAGAGATAGATATTGCTATAAGGAAAATTCCTCCCAACGGTACCTCACGTTTCTGTCCTTGTAAACTTTGGTATCTCAGGTTTTAAAAATATCATATTGGTACCTCAAGTTTTGATTCTAACATAGCTTTGGTGCCTGGTGAAGTTAGTTATGTTGAAAAACAGAATATTCTAACGAAATATTCTATTAATACTGTCAAAAGACTAGAATACCTTTATTTTCTGTTTTCTTTAAAAAAAATCTATATTTCACATTTCGACGGAACGTGGTGGGCCCATGAATTTATTTATTTAGCATATTAAAAATTAAGGAAACTAAAGAAGAATTAAAAGAAAAAAAAAAAGAGAAAATTTGAAAAAATTAAAAGGCTTTAGAGAAAGAATTAGTAGACGTAGGCGAGATTATTGAGATTTAATTTTTAGATTTACAAAAGCCATCTATATTCTAGAAGAACAGATTGCAGAAATTAACCAAATATATCTTTAGTCAAGAGAAGCGAACTTTGTGGCATAATTTTTTTCTTTTGCTTGTTTTTGAGCAAACAGGCTCTGATACCAACCGGGGCGGATCTAACCTCTGCTTAAATTTTGTTTTAAAGTACGTTTAAACTATTTATTTATTTGCTTGACTAGAACTTAAGAGACTTTCCATATTAAGACAGTAGTGATTCCGCCAGATTAGTAATCACTTAGACAAAATGTCGTTAGGTGAAATTGGCATGTTGAAGGCTAGTTCTTAGGATTGGCAAGTAATTAGGTTTTAGTGGTTAAGTAAGTAAAAAAAAAAAAAAATCTTTTTGTTTATGTTTTTGGAACAAGGGTAGTTTAGTCATTCAAGGTCCAAAATTGCAGCAGAGTAAACTCCCTTAGTTGGTTAACAGCTCTAGGTATCAAATTTAGGATGAAATCTAAACGTGAAGTAGCAATGTGAGGTTTGATAAACGTAAGGTATCAAAGTTTACAAGGACAGAAACGTGAGGTACCGTTGGGAGGAATTTTCCTTGCTATAATTTTGCTAATGTATAATTGCTTCTACATTTTCAGCAAGTTTTTCCGTACGAAGATAAAGACTCAGAGCCTTTTCATCTTCCTTCCTGACTTTTAGTTTTATTCTTTGTTTCATCATATTCTGGATATAAGAGTTTCTAAAAAATTTTACTAATTTCTTTTCAATATCTGAAAGATATTGTTTTTCTTTAAGGTAGTCTAGCTTAACTTCGAGCTTATATATTTTTGGTTGTATTTCTTCGAGTAGATTAATCCTATGATTAAATTTCTCGAGCTGTTCTATTATTTTCCCGGTAGATTTATGATTAGATAAGTGGTATAGAAAATCAACTATGCTTCGTCTGGACTTATCAAGTTCTTCTACTCCTATTTCTTTCTGGATATGAATATGTTTGTCGTATAAAGTGTTAAGGACTCTACAGGCGTATTCTATGGAGTATTGATTTTCTTGGATATGTCTTGTATGAAAATACAAGTTCCACTCTTCACTTTCTTTTTCTATGCAAAAGGCTTGATAATTTTTGAGTTTTGGCTCTCTTTTGTTAACTAAGAGAAGCCAACTTTGTGGCATAAGCCTTTTCTTCCACCTGTTTTTGAGCAAAACAGGCTCTGATACTAATTAGGGAGGATCTAACCAAGTTTCTTCAAGGGGTGCTTGTTCTTGTTCCTAAGTTAATTTCTTCAAGATTTATAATTTGTCTTTCTAGAATATGAATTCCTTGTGTAAATCTGAAAATTATTTTCTAATATCTTTGTCTTCTTTTAGAAAGTCTTTCTCGATAGCTTTTAAATTTTTTCAATTTTATTTTTTATTTTGTAATTCTTTTTCAGTAATTCTAATATTTTCTAGATAACTTAAACGCTGGGTAGAAATAATTAATGATAAAAATTAAATGTTTACCTTCGAATATAGATGATAAATTATATATATGCAGTATGCCAAATAAACAAATTCATGAGTCTACCACGCTCCGTCAAAATGTAAAATAAAGAAATCTTTAAAAGAAAAATAGAACATAAGGATATTCTAGTCTTTTGATAGTCTTAACAGAAAATTCTAAAGAAATATTCTGTATTTTAACAGAACAAATTTCAACGGGTAGCAAAGCTATGTCAGAGTTCAATTATGAGATACCAATTTGATATTTTCAAAACTTGAGATACCAAAATTTAGAAAAACAGAAAGGTGAGGTACCACTCAGATTATTATTCCAAATCTTTGTCAAGGATAATTTAAACAACTTTTATTCCAGTAATTACAGACTTTTTATCAATTTTTAGATAATTTTCCTGATATTAGCAAATACCGGAATGGAATATTCTTGGGAAACCTCCTTTCTGATCTCTTTCTCAGTGCGAAAGACAAATGAATTTTTCTTTCCGCGAACTAGACGTCACTCCAACCGCATTTCACGGAAAATAGTACAACACACACCACTTCTAAGTAGGGGTGGGTGCGGGCCGGGCCGAGCCCAAAAATCCCAAAGCCCGACCCAAAGCCCGACCCCCTCGGTCCGAGCCGAGCCGGGTTTTTTCCAGGACAAGGACCGGCCCGGGACCGAGCCCGACTAGCCGAGCCGAGCCCTCGGGCTTTTTCAGGCCCTGAGGAGAGAGGCGACGGAGCTGGAGCTGAGGAGAGAGGCGAGCTGAGATAGCCTCAAATCCACCTCCTGTTAATGCTTTGGCTTGCAGGTTCATCTTCGCCCACGCTGCTCCTGACATAGATGTCCCTGTTTTCACTGAATAACACCAAACATCAAATTAATCAACTGAACTAATGGTTTATAAATTACTTGGATATGGTAATGATCTAGGTAGGAGTACTTACGGTTGTGCCAGATGTTGTTGGCCATGGACTCGGCCTTGTGGCTCCAGGAATTGAAGACATTGAGCATAGATTGAGTGGGATTGCTGGAGCTGCTGGCCTTGTTGTTTTGATCAACGGGTTGGTACTGGAGGTAGGGATAGTGGAAGCTCTGTGCTTTTTCCGTACCATCGGCGGTAACTCCCCAGAGAGCTGCCTTTTTGTTATCCGGGTGGCAAGTTGGGACACCCGAGGCCGGAGCTGGTGGCGACTGGCGAGGGAAGGAAGAGCCGGAGGCCCGAAGCCGGAGCTGGAGAGTTGGAGGCGACTGGCGAGTGGACGAGGACGAGGGGACGGCGGACTGGACGAGTCTAGGTTAGGTTTGGATTGGAAGTTTTAGTTTTTTTTTTTTTTTTTTATATATATGAAAAGGTCGGGCCGGGCCGGGCTTTCGGGCCCAAAAATATTCAGGCCCGAGCTCGGACCGACAATAGCATTTTCGGGCTGGGCTTTCCTCGGGCCGGTCCTAAAAATTTTCTGGCTCGGCCCGTGTCGGTCTTTTTTCGGGTTTTCGGACCGGGCTTTCGGGTTTTCGAGCCCAAACGCCCACCCCTACTTCTAAGTCGTGCGATACTTGCCTTGTTATCTAGACTTGGCTTTAACATCGTAGTTCCCTTTTTGGTTCGATAATGAACTTGTATTTCGGCCTCACCGCATCCAACTTGTAAATTAAGGCTTTCAGTTGGAATGGCTTCTGTCTTGCGGTTAGACCATCAATTATAAGAGGCCAGCTTCTCTGCACTGAATCAAAATAGTGCTTGTAGCAAGGGGTCCTTCTCCTTCTCCTTCTCCTGTACCATTCAACTGCAATCACAAGTTCTTCAACCATCTGATACTAGGGAAACTGAATCCCGCATATAAACCTGCCAAGTTCAGGAAAAATTCAGTTGAAACTTGAAAGGATATTCAACTCAGTTTAACTGTTTCAACTGCACTTGCAAGTTCTTCAACCTCAGATACTAGGCACACCTTGCCTACCCACACCCTTCATGTCCATAATGTTTCTAAAATTTAACTCTTTCTAACCCGTAAGCACTTCTATCTATTACTATTACGAAAGAAAAAGAATATTAACCGTAAGCACCAATATAACTAGCTAATAGCCTAATGGTGGTTTCTTTCCGAGATTTGTAGGCACCTAACCTTATGTTCTGGAGTTCTTCTGCTGGATCTTCAATGCATGCAGGTCACACTCTAGGTCGAGTTCCGGTTGGATATCAATGTAATACATGCTTAACGTAAAGAGAAAAACAAAAACTATCTCAGCATATATAGTTCAGTCAAATTATCTCACCATTCAGATTCATTTAGTTCTGTTTGCCATTAAGTTAACAATCATATCTTCAGTGATCGGGTCAAACCAAATGCTTCTCAATGAAAGAAGATGGATTATAGCGGATTGGTGATCTGTTATACGTGATGCAAATATGTCAAATTAATGAATCCCAATTAGAATGCAAAGAGAAGAATAGAAGATGGAGGAACACTAAGATTGAATATGTTTATTTATTTATCACAAAAGAAGGTACATAATTATTGAGGGAAACAAAACAGAACCACATTATGTGAAATTAATAAACTAGAAATGAGGATTGAATTTCTATTAACAACAACCGTCTCCTTGTTTTTGTTTTTCTTGATAATTAAACCGATATATCCTTAGTTGTTGGGACAAACCACCATAATTTGGTTACGGCTGATAATCGCCTCGGGAGATCTCTGGAGATTTGTTTGATGCTCCCATCTTTTAGAGACACACCACGTACATCGCAACACCATCTTAGAGGACAAGCAATGAAATATATATGATTCTCTTCAAATAGTGAAAATTCTCCAACTGCTAAAGAAATGCATCCATGACTTCCGCGAAACAATGCTTGATCTCCCAAGCTTTGCAACCTGACTGCGTCTGCAAAACCATTAGCCATAACTAGTTTAAAGACCTCAAATACAACTGCTGGACCGAAGTTCTTATATTGTTCTTTTACAATCAAGAGCTCTCCACGAGACTCCACCAAGTATGCCTTATATGTGCCCTCAGTAGCTATGCCACGAACAACATAAATCTGTTCCAATACTGCGTCCAGTCCAGAAACATGAATTTCGATAATTGGGTTCCTTCCTTGCTTGATCACCAGACCATGTATTTTCCCCTTGTAAAATGCGATATCCCTAGAGGGCGCTGCTGAGAAGTCTTGATAATAGAATTCACTGTTAATGAAGACAGCCAGTCTGGACACATCAGTAAGCACAATTACAGTGTAATCAGCAGAGGCTAACTTCGTCTCAACTACAAGGAGCTTATGAATCGTATCATCCGTGGTATGAAATTTTGGAATGATTTTCATTCGAACATTCAAGATTGGATTCACCAGATAAAAGTGATCATAACAATGTAATTGGTTAGTAAGCAACCAGCCTTTGGATGTTCCTAGAACACGAAAACCATGTCGTATTACACTGCCAAACGTGTAAACCCTTTTGTCCGAGAGACAATGAAATGTATTCTTATATAGAAAACCAAATGCACTAAAATTAAGCAGCGGCCATGACTCCGTCACAGGGGGAGGACCATCAGGCCTCGGGGAGATGAAACCCAGAGAACTAAAACGAATTCTATCGGACAGGACCAACCGTTTACAGATTTCTTCCCACAATTCTGGCGGTAGAACAGAGTTTCCTGCCGAGCATTTGCCTTTTTTATGCATACTGTGCTGGCGCCGCTGGGTTACAACTCTATGCTTCTTCTAGTACGCTTATATAATCATCTTAATGGAAATTCTACCACCCAAGGAAAAGGCTAGGCTTATTCCGTTCTTACATCACAAATCCAAATCCAAATCCAAATCCAAATCGAACAAATATAACCCATCTTAATGAAACTCTAGCATTCTATGTTGCATGGACACGGACACGGACACGGCGACTCGACACGGCGCGACACGGCGACACGGCAAATTTCAAAAATCGATTTTCCGACACGGCTTGGACACGGCAAATAAATTATAATTTATATATTTTTAATACATAAAATAAATTGATAATATTACTAAAAGTTGTAAATTCAATTCATAATTTATAAGAAATAACATCAAAGAGTCAAATGCAAGTGAGAAAAGTGTAAAGTTAACAACTTTAACATCATATTTTTACTTCAATTTTTATCATGTAATAATCCCATATTTAACCAGAGAATCTAAATCCAATCGTGATTACTGATCCTAATCTTGATTATCCATAAATTATCCACAATAAATATGTCCCACACTAACAGCACACACAACACGCTTTGCTTCAATCCCATTCTCTCACTTTGACCCAGAACCAGAACCAGAACCAGAACCAGAACAAAAAGAACCAGATATCAAAACAGAGCAGTGACATAGCAAAATGACACCACCCCTGTCAATTTAGCATCCCCCATCACAAACATCCATATCATTCTCCCAAACCCCATTTCTGGGTTTTCCCTGGTCCTCTTTGATTCCACCATCTCAACCTCAAAGCCCCTCAATTGAATCCAGAATCCGACACCCTTCTCCCTCAATCGGAGCCTCTGCAAAATCGGTAAGGATTTGATCATAAAGTTTGGAACTTTACTATTGGGAATTCGAATGATTGATTTTTCTAGGGTGTAAAGGTTGTTGCTTTAATCAAAACGACGACGGATCAGGCGGCGGAGCCGAGGGCGGAGCCGGACTGTATGGTGGGTCCGGTGGTTGATGCAAGAAGGGGAGGTCATGACTGTATGGTTGGGTTGGAGTGCTTTCTGGACATAGTCAGCGGAGGAAGGCCGAGCAGCGGCCGAGCAGCGGAGTAGCGGAGGAAGGACGAGTAGCGGAGCAGGAGGAGGAGGAGGAGGAGGAGGGCAGGGCTTGGGTCTAGGGAGGGAGAAGAAGAGGAAGAAGAAGATCTGCTGAACTTGATGGAAGAAGAAGAAGAATCGGCAGGAGAGGTGAGTTAGGGTTCTTCCAACTTTTTTTTTTCTGACGTGGCGTGTCCGAAAATAAGGATACGTGTCGGTCAAAGTGTCTAAAAAGTCAACATTGGCCGATACGCCAGATGGCGTGTCCGACACGTATTTTCCCGTGTCGTGTCGTGTCGCCGTGTCTGGCCGTGTCGGACGCGCGGATTCGGCTGTTTTTGCCGTGTCCGTGCAACAGAGCTAGCATTATTAGGATTTTAAATCCAAATCGAATTAGGAAGAGTTGAATTTGATAGGAAAACTAACTCTTTGATGCCTCTTGGCTGCGGCAAAGCTCAATCTTCAAACACCTGATTCTTCAATCTGATTATTCGAGGAAAGCATGCATCTGAGTTCCCCGCATCACTTGCTAGGTGACTTGGTATCTCCCTCGTCAACAACTGCAGGTTCGTTTTTGTCGCCAGTCCACTCTGGATTCGTGTGATCAGGTTTTCACCTATCGAGCGGCGATGTTGCAGAAATAAGATAAAGACAAGCAGAAAAAAAGATGAGATTGATATATTTTTGCTGCCTCATACAGACCAGCTTGGAACCCTAAATAGCATATGAGCTCAGACATGATGCCGACAAGTGGCATACATCTAACGGCCCAAGCTTAATTCTAACACGAGTTAATTAACTGATATTTAACTCTAATTAACCTTCATGAATTACAAAACTCTCGTGCTACTCACGTGCACTATTACTACTCCTACCAAGATTAGGATTCCCTTTACGATGATTCATAACAACTCTGCCCTCTTCAAAACAAACTTGTCCTCAAGTTTCTGTGTCAAAATTCAAAAGTTGGGTACCTCTGTCTAATCTCGTCTGCCCACTCCCACGTAGCTTCTTCAGGTGATGCCCCTAGCCATTGCACAAGCCACTGAGTGGCGGCTGCTCCCCTTCTCTTGACCATTCTTATCTCGAGGACTTTTGCAGGGAACCATTTGAGGGTGGAGGAGTCCTTCAGGACTGGCAAGTTTTGTTCCACTACTGCTGAGTTCCCCACCTTCTTCTTGAGGAGAGAAACATGGAAGACATTGTGTATTTTTGCTGAGGGAGGAAGTCGTAACTTGTAAGCCACCTCACCTATCTTTTCAATCACTTCAAAAGACCCATAATACTTTGCCGAGAGTTTGTGGAAAGCTGAGGAAGCCACTGTCTGCTGTCTGTAAGGTTGTAACTTAAGAAATACCCAATCTCCCACTCGGAACACTCTTTCAGTATGGTTTCTATCATAGTAAATTTTCATCCTGGCCTGAGCTTGTTGTAAGTTTCTCTTGACTAGAGCCAATAGTTCATCTCTTACTTTCAAAAAGTTGAGATGTTAAAATGTGATCAAAAAGTTGGTCTAATAACCGATCTCTTAAAATAGATTTTATAAGGGATCCCTTAATAGAAGGGCTATATATATATATACATATGCCAATCCCATTGGCCATTTAGTGAAATCGAATAAAAATAGGGGAATCTCAACCATCATATAATAATGAGCCTCCAATGGTAAGGGTCAGAGTCTCCAAGACTTTATAGAGTCATATGCTAAACCTACACACGTCGACGGCAGAGGTGAATTTGACATATATGGTGAAATCGTCACCTCGCATGGGCTCATGTGACTAAGCTAGCTAGCAATAAACATATATTGACCCTGGTATGATCCGAAAACGAAATCAAAGTATACTTTCCCTAATAAATTGTAAATCAGTACAGTCCCCGACCGCACTTCTGAGAATTAAAATATAATTACACACAATCATAGCCTCGTAGAAAAATAAACGAAATCAACATGTCCCACATGTAATAATAGTCAAAACAAAGTGAAATCTTATAATTCTCAGAAATCTCATTTCTGGTTTAATATCAATTTATATATATATATAATTAAGTCAAATTAATTGAATTAATCTGTAAACCATTTGAAAATCAATAAAAAAGAAATCATCAATTAAAATAGATTATCGATTTTCGATAATCCATATCATTCTCAAAATAAAATATTGAATATAAACCCCATTTAAAATATTTGTGCATGCATCAATTTAAAATAAAAATCCACTCACTGTAACTAAGTCTGTCACTGATCCGAGTCCTCCTCAACTCGAGTCTCCCCTCGGCCTGTAAAGAGCTATATTTTAGAAAAATCTGAACTCGAAATTAAATTATAAAAACTTAATTTATAGGCGTCCTCACTCGTACGAATCTCCGAAATAGAAATTATGCTTCAACTCCAATTAATTTATGACTGAACTTATTCAATACACCTCATTCTAGACCACTTAATCTTTTATTGGACTTTTTATCGTAATTTCTATTTACTCGCATTTAATCTTCTTTTACCACAAGTCCAATAGTGAGTAAATTAGTCAAACAGTAACTTTCGAATTACAGTTTACATTTTCACTTTTACTGTTTTATTTTTACCATTTACTAATCATTGAGTTACTGTTTACCATTTACCAATTACTATTTAACCTTTTAACCTCTACTTTTACCCCTCCGCCTCCTCCACAGCAGCAGCACCGCTGCCGCCGCCGCTGTAACTCCGCCACAGAGCCAAAACCACCTCTAATCGCCTAACACAAACACCACTACCACAGGGGTTCACCCCCACTGCCTCAGCCGCCCAAAACTGTTGCAGCCACCGCGAACGGCGGCCGACACGGCGACCGAAAACCCCAAAACCTACAACTCGCCAATTTCCAACAATCCAAACTTCCAATTACACTAATTAGACTCCAAACAAAGTCTTGAATCCAATTCCAACCTCCAATTACACCAATTCTACTATTTCAATCACTAATTACCGAAATTCCCAAAACCCTAGAAATTTCAAATTTGAATTTCTCCTTACCTGGGTTGAATTGATTCAATTCATTTGGTGGAATTGTTGTGCGAATCAAAGTCCTCCTTCCCCCGCTAAAATCGGACCAAGAGATGGCCGGATAAGGGAATTCCAGTTTAACTAAGTTTGGGCTTCTCAGGTTAAAAATCGGCCAAACGGGGCGATTCGTGCCAAGCCGCTGCCACTAACAAGAAGGGGGAAGAGAGGCGAAACGGCCGGCACCGATAACACGAGGATAGATGGTCGGATGGCGGAGTTGAGTGGAGGTGGTGACAGTGTCGGTGGGGGTACCCCGTCGGGGAGGAAGAGAGAGAAAAGAAGGGGGGAAGAGAACAGGAAAGAAAAGAGAAAGAAAGAAAAAAAAAATCCAAATCGGGAAATTTTGTTTCCGACTATTTATATCCTACCAAAATCGGAAAGTTACGTGTTTTACATCGTAATTTTTAAATTTGAGTTCCAAATTACACGTGCTATGTGACTATAAACTCTTTTTAAAGTGTTCTACCTTCCGTAGTAAGAAGATTCCGCTCAAGCCAATTTAAAGAAAAACATCAATTTTTAGAGTCTCCATAACAGTAACACAATTTTTATGAGCGTAAAAGTAAAATAAAATCACCACGAAGCTTAACAGGGTTCAAGGCGTATCATTGGGTACGGTGTATGTTGAGCCTGGATCTTTTTTCTTGTTCCCTTACTAAGTTACCATCTTATTTTCATATTTATGTTTATAGTTGTAATTTTTTTTTACTGCTTTCAACAATGAGAAGTAGGTATAATCTTGATGTCATGCAAGGCTATTAATAGTCGGGCAGCAAGTTCTTCACTCTGTTGAATAGTCGCAATCTCTTAGTGACAAGATGAAACGATGAACGTCGGATATCATCAGCATAGTAGGAAAGTTGTACTATTTGTTATTTTATTAGGATGCTTAAGTTATCTTTCCATTATATCACTATTTTGTCAAAATAAATAGAGCAACCAATGAAACACCTTTTGTTCATTGTTAAAATACATTACTTGAGTAAAATGTCATAGATGCCAAAGATTGGGAAGCCTTTGATCAATTACTGGTAAAACTTCTAAACCCATACACCAATTTTTAGATAAATGTTTTTTCTTATCTTATTTAATTTAGAAACATTATTGGTCGTGAAGCTCATGATATAACTTCTTTTCACTTATCGAAGAAAAAGAAAAACCTCTTTCTTTATTACTCTATTAGTCAACATGAGCAAAACCGTACATGACATGAAGGTCGTGATGCCCCAAGAAGAGTTCCACTTTTCAACCAAAACTATGCCGCCACTCTCTCGAGCCACCCCACTGTTAGAACTAATGCCACTCAAGGGACCTTCAGCCGCTGCACCTAGCGAGACAAAAATTACTTTATTACGAAGTATGATCAATCGATCAAAATTACCTACAATATAATCTCAAATAGATATTAATGGGATTGGGGGTGGATATATACTGAACGTACCACTGGGAGTTGGAGCAGAACTATTGGCGGCAGCTTGCGTAGAGTTGTTCTGCAACTGATGGAACACTTGAGCTTCGGGTGATTTGGGATCCAAGTGTAGAAGTTCTGCATATATATGCATCCGATAACAGGGCAGCTCAGTAGTCGAAATTCTATCTCAGAACACACAAATTAAATCCATTACCAAATCAATTACCTGGACACTTGGAGACATTAGCAGCAGCGTGACAAACGGAAGGAAGGCCCAGAGCAAGAGTGACATTGATCTGCAGGCCCAGATCAGGGTCATTGCGATCTTGAATGATGACACAGAGGCACTTCTTATTTTTGTTGAGGACTTGTTTCAGACCACTGCAACAGTCGGGTGTTGGAGCCATGGCTTCACCCCCAACGTAAGGCAGACACGTCGCCATCCCTACTAGCTGCTGCGCACATTCGTCGACTGCTCCTCCGACCACGATTTTAACTGTTGTTGTTGTTAACATTAACACCAGTACAACTGCTAATACTGAGCTCTGGGACTTGTAGTTCTCAAACCCCAAAACGGCCATCTCCATTAAGAGGAGTTGGATCAATTCATAACCACTATATACTTGTGCCTATTTATAATTTAGATGTAGAGCTTGATCGATCGAGGTGTCCCTGGCCGGTAAGCTGGGACAAAATAAGTGGAAGATGGATCATGATCGGTGATGATTAAATGTACGCGGGCCCACGACACGGGTAAACAACACCAGAGATGGCTTAACTTCACCAACCCAGTTCCAGTTCCAGTTCCACCGAGGGCAACACCAATAGGTCCATAATAGATCAACTAAAAATAACATGGTCGGTTCCATTTCTTGAATGGAATTGACGACATCATATGATCATTCTGCAAATTCATGACATCATGGATCCCCCCACCCCTTATTTTGGTACTTCTAACAAATCATCGTACAATTTGTTGGCCTGTTGGGTGCTTTGCCATATTTGTTGCGTTCAAATAAAGACCGAATAATAAGGCTAAGGGAGTACGGGCAACTCTTACAGAAACTACTCAATATAATACAAAAGATGACGTGAACAATCACGTATGTTGAACCATTCTGCTTGCAAAAGAGGATGAGGAAAGAAACAAAAACTGGAAGAACAAAAAAAATTAAAATACAGTCACTGAATCTAAATTGTAATCAATCCTTTTTCTTTCTTTGTTATAAGTTCCCATAGCAGCATAAGAAAACATGGCTGATATTGCCACATCTAAAAGTACAGCAAAGGCGGTACAGTTGATAAAATAAAAGAAGAGAGAAACCAATAAATACGTAAGAAAAACAAAGTGATTTTTGAGGTATCATATCACTGAGGCCCCTGTCAATGCTTCATGGAGTTATTGAATTCCATGATCCTCCTTATACAAAGAATTGCAAATTATGTTGGAGAAAGCATCGTTATTCAATCCAGAACTCCACCCACTTGCAGCTCAACAATTTGCACCCAGAAGCAATGTTATTTGGATATTGTATCAGCAAATGTTTCAGAGGGTGCTATTAGAAGATTTTGTTTGAGAAAACGCATTCTGACATCCTTATTTGAAGCTAAGAATATAATCCTTGTCCATCTGCACAAAACAAGACTTCTATTAGCGCTCCAAAAAGGTATTATTTCAAGAGCGAAATCCATCCCAATACTTACAGATACAGAAAGCTCTTTTGCTTTCTCATCATCGAAACCCAGGGACCCCAAGATCTTGTGACCTGCTGACTCTTTTTCAGACCAAATCCCAAGAAGCAGATGAGTTACTGTTATTTCCCCACTTTCTCCTGCATTAAAACAGAGAATCTAATTAACTAGCCACATAAAAATCACACTACATGTAATTATGCATGCAGAGCATAAATGTCTGTGGGAAAGTGTTAGAGAATATCCTTATCAAATGAAGTAAACTAATGAAGATATTACCAAGATAAGAGGTCTATTTCAATTAAACTTAACTAACTATAATGGTTCTTGGTATTAACAAACCACAAAATCACCATCACTAGAGACTGATATAAATTTGCACAACCTGACTTTAGCTTTTGATCAACAGCCCAGTCAAGGGCCCTCTGTGCTGGCTCAGTCAATGGAGGATGCTCGGGGCTGAAAAAGTACATGTCTGACTTTCCAAGTAACTTTACAGTTTCTTCCCGTACTTTAAAAAGTGTGATTCCATTAGCTCTAAGAAACTTCGCAGCTATACTTGTTCCTGAACCGAAAAATAATAAAAGATTATCCTTGTTTATGTTTATGTCTTGGGTAGGAACCGATTACTACACTCCATCCCATAATCAAGAAGCAAATGGAAGCCATTGGCAGATGAGCTCCTAGCATGAAATAACTCTTGCAGTAAATATTTTATAATCCTGTCATACCAATGAAGTTCTAAAAAGCAACAACATAACATTAGGCATAAGACTTTTAACAGTGTTAAACAAACAAGAAAAAGGACAATTCTAAGTCCGTGATTCATAAACTGGGTGAGAAAGTAATCCTGTAATAGGCTCTACCAAGATAACAAAATCAGAATTTTACACATACAACCTTGCACTGTGATTTTTACACTATTAATACAAGATATGGGATCATCAACTCAGACCACCAATTAGAAGTTCAAAACCAAACATAAAAGCATTTCTTGAGTCACTTAAATATATAGTCACAATCAGCAATTGAAGCAAATTGTTGAGGAGGCGAAGTCGACTTTCTGGTCCCACATACGAAGTAGATATCTAATCAAGCAGTATGAAAATAAAACACTGAAAGCAGAAACACAAGTGAGAAGCAGGCAGAAATACCCTCGACTAAAATTCCCATAAGAAGGGCTTCGGTGCCAGTATTGGGATACTTGAGCTTCCTTGCTTCCAATTCACCCATTGCAAAAGACTTAATCGCTCTGGCCGACCATCTAAACAGAAACCAATGCAATCCACAGTATAGTACAGTATAGTATAGTGTAGTGTAGCATAGTATAGTATAGTATAGTACAGCTCCCATTTAATACAAAGTGAAAATGAAACGAATACTCACTGTGGGGTTTTCCCAGAAGAAGTCCTCTCGGGTTTCCTGGAAAAATGAGACAAAACAAATTCATTGATTTATTCTATTAAAAAGAAAAAAGAAAAGAAGAAGAAATTGGGAAGCTTACCCAGTTGGGAGGCTGAAGAGAACGGTGGCGACCGCAGTTGGAGGCTTGGAGGCGAATTTGTTTGAATGCGGAATTCCAATGGAGAGTTTTGCGCCGAGAAATGAGGTCGATAGGTTGCAGGGTGTTGAATTGATAGGGTTTCTACGGGAAGAGAGTGAGACTGAGAGAGCTGAGAGTCTGATGGAAACGGAGGTCATGCTTAATTAACACAAAACCCAGCTCAGAATCAAATTCGGATTTTGGTCTTCCGCCTTCTCGCTGCTTCAGCTTTCAGGGGAAACAGCCTTTAATCTCCTCAACTAACCAATGAGCTCGACCCGGCTCCTTTAGGCAGCGGCATGTCGTCTATAATCACAAAAATTACTTTCTATTTTACTTTTTTATCATATAAACAACTGAGTGTTACAAAGTTACCAAAACTCATCAACCTCTATAAATTAATAATATTGAGACTGACAAAATTTATTAATTTAATGAGGTATTAATTAATCGATAAATTATAGTTTTAGGGTTTTCAATACAAAAATTCATTGTTCAATGTATTACTTTTATGAACATTTAGTTCAATGTATTATTTTTATGAACATTTAGTTAATCAAGCTCTATTTAAATTAAGAAAACTCATAGACCAAAATGTGCCAGAACAAAACACCAAACACAGCATGGCTTCTAATCTCAAAGGTGTAAAGAAATCTACCATGACGGATGAAATGCGTAGACTGATAATGAGAAATGATCAAAGTGATGATATTGAAAATGATAGTTGTGTCATGTAGTCTCCTTCACGAAAAGAAGCTCTTCAAGCAGCGAAAACATTGAAAAAACTACTCCAAAAATTATAACCATGCTACGAAGAGTTTGTAATGAGATCCATGGTGACATCAACTTCAAGAAGCAACAAGTTACAATTGAGTCATATTTTAAGAAGTCTTCACAAACGAGTAATTTATATGTTTTATTAATTTATATATTCGATGGGGTTTTAAGGGATTCTTGAAAGTCCATTATCTTATACTAATCCCCCCCCCCTTTTTTTTTTTCGAAATTCGAAGGAGTTTCCATAGATCATCTGGAAACTGATCGATCAATGACTTCTTCGTCAGAATGCTATGCTAATAAAAAGATTACTTTCATTTTCTTTTATTATACCCATCAAAGAGGCCCTTGATTCTTTTGATCAGGATTCATATTGAAAATAATCAGCAATCCGGGAATTAGAATCCTACGAGTCGCTTTTCAATTATTCCAAATTGATTGAAATCAACACAATTAAATATAAGGCAGATGAAAAACAATAATTAAATAGTACTAAAATATTAATTGAATTCGCGTAATAGAAATCTTTTTTACTAAAGTAAATAGTAAAGGAGCAACACCAAACCTCTTGATATAACAAGAAATTAAGTATTGCTCCTTTACTTTCAAAACTTTCACGAACTCATACTAAGACCAAAGTATTATCCATCGATAGATGGAAGTCTTATCCATTGATAGACGGAACTTCAACAGCAGCTAGGTCTAGAGGGAAATTATGAGCATTACGTTCATGCATAACTTCCATACCAAGGTTAGCGCGGTTAATAATATCAACCCAAGTATTAATTACACGACCTTGACTATCAACTACAGATTGATTGAAATTAAAACCATTTAAGTTGAAAGCCATAGTGCTGATACCTAAAGCGGTGAACCAGATACCTACTACAGGCCAAGCAACTAAGAAGAAGTGTAAAGAACGAGAATTGTTGAAACTAGCATATTGGAAGATCAATCGGCCAAAATAACCATGAGCGGCTACGATATTATAGGTTTGTTTCCGCACAAACCCGTAGGCCTGACAGAAGCACAATAATAAAACTGTAAATAGACACAGGCAAGCATAGTGGTTCACCGTGCCATCGGAGGGCACGGCTACATCCACTTGGAATCTAGTATGATCGGCCGATAAACCATTGGATGGTGGTTACATGCCAAGAGTAGCAAGTATCCAAGATCCCTAACTCTAAGGAGGAAGTCTTCTATTTATAGGGAAGGAAGGCTCTCACCTCTACTACTTCTCCAATGTTGGATGCTTATTACACTATTACATATTTCCCTACTCACGAAACTACTTCAGGTGCCTGGAGGCACGGCTTCCGAGTGCGGCACCGGTGATGTGGAACAATGGAGATGTAGTCGGGGTGCTGGTCTACCCGATGGATGCCGGAAGTAGGACCTATGACGCCGGTTGCACGGTCCACGAGGTCGCCGAACATGCTTGGCGGTGTACCATATATACCTCCACCAAGTCCCCCAAGTTCCCGAGTAAGAGTGCAATCTTACTTGGGGAGTTAATCATCATGTGCCGCCAAGCGTAGGTGGTGACCGAGTCACCCCTACTACCACCAGTCTCCCAAGTCCCTAAGTGAGATTGGGCTCTTACCGGACGTTCGAATGCCGAGTCCCACCCCTCCGCTCGAGTGTTACTGATGTGCTCCCAGTAGTAGTCCCCCAAGTCCGTGTTGGAGATTTGACTTGGCCTGGAGTGATGAGGTGTCGGGAGTGATGAGGTGCCGGCTTCTGATCCTCACCGTCTGTGCCGGGTTCTGGAGCGGCTGTGGGTGCCCAAGGAGGATTCGGGGTGACCCGCTGGCCGAGGTGATCGCTGGACAGGACCAGGCCGGAGGGTGAGCTGATAGACTGAGCGGCCGGAGGGTGAGCTGAGAGACTGAGCGGCCGAGCTCACGAGGCCGGAGGTGAGCTAATAGCGTGAGCTGTGGTGCAGGGGTCGAGGCTCTGGCGCAGCGGTGCGGAACCGGGGTGCCCATGTAATGGAGATGTGGAGCGGGGTGAAACCCGGACGAGTGCATGGGATGATGATGTGAGGACTCGACCGGTGGACTGCCATGTCGGAACGAGTCCCCCAGTACAATTGCTGCCAACGGTGAGGCAGGCCGGGGAGTGGCCCGGGGTAATGTGCAGGGTTTCTAGCCTGCGGGGAGACTTGTTATGTGTTAGAGAAACAATTTGCCCGGTGGGGTGGCGTTGAGATAACAAGTCTCGCCATGTATCCCCAAATGTATCACAGTTTAGTGTGATACAGGGTTTTTAGCCTGCTGGAAAATTTTACATGTGTTAGATGTAAACTCTCCCGGGTTTATAAAGCCCATGTGTTTGCCATGGAGCCGGTTGAATGTTACCTAACCGGTGAGATGCCATGGAGCCGGTTGAATGTTACCTAACCGGTGGAGTGCCTTGGAGCCGGTTGAATAGAACCTAACCGGTGAGATGCCTGTGGAGCCGGTTGAATGGAACCTAACCGGTGGGAGCCATGGAGCCGGTAACCGGTGAGATGCCATGGAGCTGTAATGCGATACATACTGATGCGCGCACTGAGATGCGATGCATTGTAATGCTATGCATTGTAATGCGATGCATACTGATATGCGCACTGAGATGCGATGCATTGTAATGTCATGCATTGTAATTCGATGCATACTGATATGCGCACTGAGATGCGATGCATTGTAATGCGATGCATACTGATATGCGCACTGAGGTGCGATGCATTGTAATGCCATGCATTGTAATGCCATGCATTGTAATGCCATGCATACTGATATGCACACTGAGGTGCGATGCATTATAATGCCATGCATTGTGATGCGATGCATACTGATGCGCGCAGTGAGATGCGATGCATTACAATGCCATGTTCGTGCTTTTATCACATGTCTAATTATCAATATTCCCAAACAGATTATGCACAAGTGAAGCATGCGTTGAGTAATAATAAATGAGTTGGGATACTTAGCTTTACTGGAGGAGAGCAGATTGATTTTGTTGCTAGGAACGGGTGTCCAGAGAACATTGCTGGGTGTCTAAAGGATATGGCATTCTACCCAAACTACTGCTCAACCCGGCCCAAGATGACAACCCGCTGGGCCCGTTGACCGGGAAGTTGACTTTCCCCCTTTTTTTTTTGTTTTCTTTTGAATTCTCTTTCCCGCCAATTTCGTCTGCCCTTGTTTTCTTTCCTTCCTTCCTTGTCCGGTATCTCTCCCTCTGCTCTGCTTTCTCTCTAGGCTCGGTCCATGCCCGGAGACCAACCGGACCGAAGAGGAACCACCGGCAGACGAAGAGCAGCCATCGGTTCTGGAGAGTAACAATGACCGGCCGGTCCCGTGGTGATACGTCCGGGGAGGAAGGTGCCCGAAGAAGACGACCGGAGAGGGAGGCCTAGCGATACCCGGAGAGGAGAGGAGGGGAACCCGCACCGGAAGGGATGAACCCGAACCGGAGGAGGAGACCATCCGAACCGGAGAGGAGGACGAACCCGAACCGGAGAGGAGGGGCCACCGGCGCACTGAGGGAAGGAACACCGGCCTCCGGAGGAAAAATGGAGGGAGCTCGATGCATGTAGCTCTCGGCTAGGGTCACCGGAAAGAGTCCTTGGGCCGCCGGACACCGGGAGGTGACTTCGGGCCGCTGGAGGTTGGGGGTCACCGGAGGGATGACGGAGTCGGGGTTGCCTGCTCCGCTGGCTCGCTTGATATACCTTACGCCGCCGGTCCCTACCTTAATCCGGCTCCTTTGCTTCTGCTTCTCTCCTTTCTTGGTGTGCCCTGCCGGTGCCCATCGCACGGATCCCAAGGCGTCTCGGGTTCAGTCCGGTGGAGCTTCTGGGCCCGTTGACCGGGACCGCACTCGGAGGAGACGACCTGCCTCCGGAGCCCGAGGGAGGCGACTTCGAGGTGCTCGGAGGAGCCGGGCCCAACGGCGTCGCGAATCCCTACGCCGCCGCCTTCCTCTGTATTGGTCATGCCACCATGAACAGCCCCTGCCGAGAAGCCCGGAGGAGACGATGCTCCGGACCGCGACGGTAGTGGGTGCCCAGAGAAAAATCCATCCGGAGGTCAACCCGTTGGAAACCTTGACCAGTTGATTTGTTCCTTGACCTGCGGGCCGGGTACGCCTGTTGGCCATGGGGCGACCTGCGGTCTGGGGTGACCGGGCGGTGTGCTTGACTTCTGGCATGTATTGGGCTGCCTGCTGGCCAGGCCGAACACAACTGCTGGCCTGCTAGCCATTTGGACTTGCTGTCCGGGCAGCTTGCTGATGATACAATTAAAGGATAAGTAGACTCGATCGCTTGTTGATGATCGATCTCAACCCACTGGTAGAGCAACACAGCATTTCGAATTGGTTCCCACATACGGCGCCAATTGTTTCCGCACAAACCCATAGGTCTGACAGAAGCACAATAATAAAGATGTAAATAGACACAGGCAAGCATAGTGGTTCACCGTGCCATCGGAGGGCACGGCTACGTCCACTTGGAATCTAGTATGATCGGCCGATAAACCATCGGATGGTGGTTACATGCCAAGAGTAGCAAGTATCCAAGATCCCTAACTCTAAGGGGGAAGCCTTCTATTTATAGGGAAGGAAGGCTCCCACCTCTACTACTTCTCCAATGTGGGATATTATTACACTATTACATATTTCCCTACTCACGAAGCTACTTCAGGTGCCCGGAGGCACGGCTTCCGAGTGCGGCACCGGTGATGTGGAACAATGGAGATGTAGTCGGGGTGCTGGTCTACCCGATGGATGCCGGAAGTAGGACCTATGACACCGGTTGCACGGTTCACGAGGTCGCCGAACATGTTTGGCGGTGTACCATATATACCTCCACCAAGGTTTCTTCCTCTTGACCGAATTTGTAACCTTCATTAGCAGATTCATTTTCTGTTTTCCTGATTAAAATAGAGGTTACCAAAGAACCATGCATAGCACTGAATAGGGAACCGCCAAATACACCAGCCACACCTAACATGTGAAATGGGTGCATAAGGATGTTGTGCTCAGCTTGGAATACAATCATGAAGTTGAAAGTACCAGAGATTCCTAGAGGCATACCGTCAGAAAAGCTTCCTTGACCAATTCGGTAGATCAAGAAAACAGCAGTAGCAGCTGCAACAGGAGCTGAATATGCAACAGCAATCCAAGGACGCATACCCAGACGGAAACTAAGTTCCCACTCACGACCCATATAGCAAGCTACACCAAGTAAGAAGTGTAGAACATTTAGCTCATAAGGACCACCGTTGTATAACCATTCATCAACGGAAGCCGCTTCCTATATTGGGTAAAAGTGCAAACCGATAGCTGCAAAAGTAGGGATAATGGCACTAAAAATAATATTGTTTCCGTAAAGTAAAGATCCAGAAACAGGTTCACGAATACCATCAATATCTACCGCAGGTGCAGCAATGAAAGCAATAATAAATACAGAACTTGCGGTCAATAAAGTAGGGATCATCAAAACACCAAACCATCCAATGTAAAGACGGTTTTCAGTGCTGGTTATCCAATTACAAAAGCGACCCCATAGGCTTTCGCTTTCACGTCTCTCTAAAATTGCAGTCATCGTAAAATCTTGGTTTATTTAATCATTAATCATCAGGGACTCCCAAGCACACAAATTTTCTATAAATAGAAATAATAGATAATTGAGGGCTTGTTATTTAATAGTATAACATGACTTATACACCCATGTCAACCAATAGCAACATCCATAGATATCTATATTCTTCTCTATCGAGATTTATCCCTTTTTTTGAATAACTGAAATGAATTCAAAAATGAGGATTTATGACAGGACCCGAACCAGATTTCATCCTGAAATCCGGATAAGGTCATGCGTGGACCACTTCAAAACTAACTCTATCGATAAATCGGTAAAGCAAATCTTAAAATGGACAACCCTAAAACCTGCAACAAACAAAAACACTTCTAAAGTAATTTCCAACCTCAACGTCTGGAGCCATCTGCTCCCCAAATGACAACAACTCCCATCAAAACAATAAGAAATTCAACTTCAGAAATAGACATTTAAAAATTATAACAACACACGATTACCATATTTGGGTCATAACCCATAAGTAAACAAACTTTATTTTACTACAACTCATAAACGTATCAGAGTGACTATACAAAAGAAATATACTACAAGTAGGTTAATTAAATAACCTACGATTTCTGACAGCGGAAGAGGAACTATAAGTTTTGCGTCCTTCTAGTACCGAACGACTCTGCAAACTGGGCAATTTAAAATAAAGAGCACAGGGAAAGTAATTTAAAACATTAGTGTGAGTGGACAAAAATCAATAAATATAACTATATATTACTTTCCTTATTTTCATGAATAAAAACCATGATGCATGCTTCAACGAAACCCATTTATATCATATATCGATAAAATAAAAACCGCAGCCCCGCTGATTAAGAAACATATATAGCAGTGCGCCAATCCTATTGGCTGTTTAAAGAAATCACATAAAATATAGGGGAATGTCAACCACCATATTATACTGAGCCTCCAAGGCTAAGGGTCAGTCTCAAAGACTTTCTATACTCTGCCCGTACACGTCGACCACCGAGCGTGAATCTGACCTATATGGTCAAGTCGTCACCTCGCGTGGGCTCAGGCGACACTCTGCCCGTACACGTCGACCACCGAGCGTGAATCTGACCTATGTGGTCAAATCGTCACCTCGCGTGGGCTCAGACGACTAAGCTAGCTAGCATCAATAAACAATATGGACCCTGGTATGGTGAAAATCCGAAAACAAAATCAAAGTACAATTCCCCTAATAAATCATAAATCAGTACGGTCCTCGGCCGCACTTTTGAGGCTTATAAATATACTTAAACATAATCATAGCCTCGTAGAAAATAAACGAAATCAACATATCGCATATGTCATGGTATTCAAAACCAAGTGAAATATATAATCATCGGAAATCTCTATTCCGGCTAAATATCTATATGTATATAGATTTTGATAATATCAAATTAATTGACTTAAAATGTAATCCGATTCAAATTTGATAAAAAGGAAATCAGCAATTAAAAATAGATTATCGACCTTCGATAATCTATATCACTTTCAAAATAAATCCATGAATATATAAATCCCAACGATATTAAAAGATTTATGCATGCATCAGTTTAAAACAAAAATCCACTCACTGTACGATTAGGTCTGTCGCTGATCCGAGCTCTCCTCACGTCGAGTCTCCTCTCGATCTGTAAAAATATATATATATATATATATATATATATATATTTAGAATATTCCAGACTCGGAAATCGAATTGTAAAAACTTAATTTACAGGGTCCTCACTCGTACAAAACTCTCGGTTAAACTTTACGCGTCCGCTTAAACCAGTTTACGACCGTTTAATCACTTACTGATCAAATCGTCGTAATGTTCATTTACTCGTAATTATTCTTCATTTAACTTGAGTTAAATAGTAAGTAATTTAGTTAAACAGTAACTCATAATCCTGACAGTAACTTTCGAATTTACAATTTACCTTTTTACTGTTACTGTCTTACTTCTATCATTTACTATTTACTTAGTTACCATTTACTAATTACTATTTACCATTTAACCTTTTTACCTTTCAGGTTTACCATTTTACCCACCGCCGCCGCCACAGTGGCAGCGCCGCCGCCGCTACAGCAGCAGCTCCGCCACAGGGCCAAAATCACCCCCATTTCGTCTAACACAACCGCCATAACCTCAGAAAGTCGCCTCGCATCGCCTCGGCCGCACAACACCCGTGCAGCCGCCACCAACAGCGGCCGACACGGCGGCCCAGAAATCTCCAAAATTACAAATTCTCCAAATTTCAACAATTCAACCATCAATTTACACAATTTCAGTTCCAAACAACATCACAAACTCAATTCCAACATTCAATTACACAAATTTCATCCTTAAAATCACCCAAATCCGAGAAATTCCAATTCGAATTTCTCCTTACCTGTTCCAAATCGGGTTCAATCCCTTGGAGGGTTTGACACACGTCTCTCAGTCTTCAAGAAAAGGTAAGGGTCGCACCAGCTCGAGGCCGGATTGAGGTGTTCCGATCGGTCCTAGACCGAACTTCAGTAGCGCGCAGCGCTCTCCTCGGGTCGCGGCGCGTGCTACGGCTGGTATAGAGAGGTAGAGGAGGAAGAGACGAACTTGATGTGACGGGTCTCCTTCCCAAAAGTCACCGGACGGCGAAGGCGCGTGGAGGCGGTGGTGATGTCGGTGATCGCGCGTCGGGAGGAAGAGAGAAAGAAAAGAGAGAAAAGAAAGAAAGAAAAGAAAAAGGAGAGAAAAGAAAAAAATTTCCGTTTTCGGAAATTCCTTTTCCGACTATTTATTCTCGACCAAATTTAGAAAGTTACGGTTTTTACATCGTAACTTTTTCATCCGAATTCCGAATTTAGTGTGCTACGTGTCCACGAACTCGTTTTAACGTGTGCTATCCCAACGTAGCAAGAAAATTCTTGATAGACTCAAATTATAAAAAGTCAACTTTTAGAAATTCGTAACTGTAAAACAACTCCCGGGAACGTAAAAATAAAATAAAATTACTGAAAAGTTAAACACGGTTCGGGGCGTACCAATTTATATATACAATATACACGATTTAGATATACTAATTAGAATGGGTTGCCCGGGACTCGAACCCGGAACTAGTCGGATGGAGTAGATAATTTCCTTGTTAGAAAAAAATAGGTAAAAAAATCCCTCCCCAAACCGTGCTTGCATTTTTCATTGCACACGGCTTTCCCTATGTATACATCTAAAATGTAGTTCCTTCCTTAGACACGACTCTAAGAAAGTTGAATACTAAGTTGATCAACCCTTACTGCATGAACATTTCATAATACATAATAGAAAAAGTTTGTTAGCTCTTCATTATTTAATGAAAATTTACATTTCCACGGTCGCATAAAAAATCATTCATCATTAACTAGATCATTGATAGACAAAATATCCAAATACCAAATCCGCCCTCTATAAAACCTCTTCGAAGTAGAAGAAGCTCTTTCCAAGAGCAAAGAAAAAATCTGTTCTTCTTCTGTAAAGAATTCGTCTAATAATTTAGGGCCTAATCCTTTCAAAGGGGGCGGGGGACACTCTATATATTATATATAATATATGATATATAGAAATCTGACGATACTATTGTAGATTGATCTCTATTAAATTAATCTGGATTACAATACACCTTATATACACTACAATACCAATAGTAGATAGTATGGTAGAAAGAAATATCTGAATCTTTCTACCATACTATCGTATTTATTTCATAGAATACGGCAAATTCTAGTCTGCCCAGTTCATTTAAGACGCGAAATTTGAATCCCTTTCTTCTCTTCAATTATTGATAAGAACTAAAAAGTCCAGTTTAATTCAAATTAATCACCTTGGCTGACTGTTTTTACGTATATTATAAGTAAAAAAGCGGTAGGAACTAGAATAAACAGTGCAGTGGCAATAAATGCGAGAATATTTACTTCCATAATCTCATTGTTTCGTTTTTCTTTAATTTAATTCGCAATAACTCAGGAGTTAATCCCATAGAGATAATAAACCTTTCGCTTGTAAATTCAATGGGATGAATTACATCTCGATGATATCGAATCGGATCAATATCATGAATAACAATATCTGCACTATCAAATCAACTCATGGATTCACATGGCATCATCAAATGATACAAGTCTTGGATAAGAATCTACAACGCACTAGAATGCCCTTGTTGACGATCCTTTTCTCCGACATCATCTAGGGTTCCTCGAACAATGTGATATCTCACACCGGGTAAATCTTTAATCTTTAGCGAAATATTAATTTAGCACGTTGTCCCCGAGTCGGGACCGGGAGAAATTATTAACTTAACAAGGTTATTAATTAATCAAGTATTAAATTATAGAGGTTTAACTGTACAATGAAAAAACAAATAGAAAATTACCAATAACTACAATTTTGAGGTGATATTTACTAATTGTATGACCTATTTTTTTTATACCATCAGAAGGGAATTGACAGTAACGGGCTGTTAACCCGTCCATGACTTAATGACATAATTAACTTTGAAAATTCATAAATTACAACACATGTCATCCATATATATATCGACATATTCCTCATATCTCAGGATTAGGGTTTTGCTTTAGTTATTCCTCTCGATTGAAGGCGGCGAGTTGCACGGCGGCGAGAGACGCGAGGCAGCGAGGTCTCCTTGTTTGTGTCCGATTTGTGTGACGGCGACCTAGAGCAAAGGTGGCAACGAGGTCTTCATCCCGGCCTAGAGGCTCTTCCTGTTCTTCATCAGCCACGTATCGCTCGCCAGATTCGCCACCTCCTCTGCGTCCACATCGGCGGCGGTTTCCTCATCATCGTCAGTGTTCTTCTGCTTCTCGATTCTCCGCTTCTTCTGCTCGTGCTAGGGGATGTTGTACACCGAAACGGCGTCGTTTTTCTCCAGAGCCTTGAGATCGCCGGCATAGTTGTAGTTGGCAGAGGGGTCTCCGGCATAGCGGTAGTTCTGGAAAGTGTTGTACTACTCGTCGAAGATGAAAGGCTCGATGGCGGCGTCCTTGACGAACCCTAGCTTGTGGTTGCTCATCCCTGGGCGAGGTCGTCCTTGGCGTAAGTGTGAGATGGGTTGTAGATTAGGGACCAGAGTTGGTCGTAGGTCAGGCTAAAGTCGACGAGGTGCTGGGTCAGGTCGATAAGGCGGGACATTGCAGAGGTGGATTTTCTGAGACTCAGTAGCATTAGAAGCCCGACGGAGGACGACGGAGGTTGATTTATGAGGCTCAGTAGTATTGGAAGCGCGGCGGAGGACGGCAGAGGTTGATTTTCTGATACTCAGTAGCATCAGAAGCACTGTGGAGGACGACATATCTTGATTACTAAGGCTTAGATCTTGATTTCTGAGGCTTAGTTGCATTGGAAGCGCGGCAGATGTTGATTTTCTGAGGCTCGGTAGCATTAGAAGCACGGCGGAGGACCGTGAAGGTGGATTTTCTGAGGCTCAGTAGCATTAGAAGCCCGACGGAGGACGACGGAGGTTGATTTATGAGGCTCAGTAGTATTGGAAGCGCGGCGGAGGACGGCAGAGGTTGATTTTCTGATACTCAGTAGCATCAGAAGCACTGTGGAGGACGACATATCTTGATTACTAAGGCTTAGATCTTGATTTCTGAGGCTTAGTTGCATTGGAAGCGCGGCAGATGTTGATTTTCTGAGGCTCGGTAGCATTAGAAGCACGGCGGAGGACCGTGAAGGTGGATTTTCTGAGGCTCAGTAGCATTAGAGGTAGATAGTTTCTAAATAGAGTATTTTATAAGGTACTTTCGTAATTTATGAGTTAACGGATTCTGTTAGTTTTGGATGGAAACCTGCTAGTGGTAATTTTAAAAAACAATCTTACTATTGGTAAATATGAACACAAAATTGTAGTTATGGGTAAAAACCCCAAAAACAAACCATTATTCAAGGAATATTAATTCTGTAATTTTCGTAGTGTGTTTTGATATTTCTAGTATTTTTAGTCGATAATAAATCTCTGATTATTCGGGATACTTGATGTAATGTCTATGGTCAAAATCAATATAGCATTGCACCAAGAAATCTTAGATCATCATCAAGTTTCCGTGACAACAACAAAAATGAGCAAAGAGAAAAAGGTGAGAGTTAGGATTTGGTCATCATCAACTCAAGGTAGAGTTGTGATAACATGTTGTAAAGTAAAGAAAAAAAATAAAGAGAGAAGAATCTATCCTCATTAGACTCTTTATCTAGATATAGTTTACATCAAAATATATAACTAATGAGGATTTTTTTGTTTTTTTTTTTTTGAATACGGTATAGACAATATATTGATTTAAAAAACCAGAAAGGGCCATTACATATCCTCCCTCTACCGACATGGGGTAGATAAATAATTTGTAGTAGTAACACAAACGATACATAAAAATAGGTCAAATCATGTGAAAGATTTCAAACTCATCAGAGAGCCCATATACTATTAACTATTACATAGTAAATAGGCCGAGACACTAGACTCGATAATTGCACTTTCAGTGTTTTGGTTCCTAATACAACGAATTATTAGTAATAGATAACCTAAAAACATAAATATGGACTAAAAGTAATACCCTAACTCAAATAGTATGCCCGAAAGCAGCCCAAAAATAAATATTAAAATAAATAAAATAGGCCCAAAAGAGATCACTGGCCCAAGTACCATGAGGCCAAGGAAGGCACACACGCCATCAACCATCGTTGGAGGACTTCCGCTGTCATCGCACCACCAAAACCGCCATCATTCCCAAAACTACGTCACCATTGTGGCGTCCTTGCCGACCCGATGCCAGTTCACATGGAGATCAGATCCAAGCAAACTAAACCAGATCAAAACGACCCGATTTGATCTGCCTATCAGAGCCCATGATCCGATGATCCAGCCTGCACTCCAACCACCATCCTCACCCAGCAACCTCCCGGAAATGCCTCTAAACCAACTATTGATAACAAAACCGCCTCCACACCTCTAGTACTGTGACCAGGTATACTCAAGGACCGCCAGCCATGGAACACCTGGCCCACTCTTGCCAGTAATGAGCACTTATGTGGACAGTGACGTAAATAATAATATTTACAACAACATATTTCTATTTATTAAGTAAATTCTCCTTATGGAACTACTAAACACTTTCTTCATTTTTCTACCCATTCCTGTTATTAATCAACCAAAACACTATTAAATAATAAAAAGTTAAAATAGTAACTAAGCACGAAAAATAATATCATAATACAAATTTCAATTCTCAAACCATTCACATATATTTCTCTTTTTTTTTTTTTACGTCTCTCAAAAGTCCTATTAAGACTCTATCTTCGCATCAAACAGAAACTCTTGATTTTTGTTAGGCACTCCAATTATTTTCTACCGTTGTGTAATTGTAAGCTTTTTCGCAAAGGCCAGTAGTTTTTAAAGTTTATTTTTAGAATGCATGTAAACCCACGTGAAAACTCAGTCACCGATCGATATCCCCTTTCATTCTTTAAAATTAAATGGATGGATAAATGTTAGCCGAGGCCGAAACGATGTTTAAATATTGACACCACACAGACCACACCGGCCGACTGTGAAGAAGAAAAGAAAAATCTACATAGCTAGGATGGGAGTGGTGATAATCGACGGAACAACGGTGAAAGACTTCGTAAGCGATGAGGTGCTGTTCAAGAAGAGCGTGAACGAGCGTTTTGCTGCTCTAGATCTGAACAACGATGGTGTTCTGTCCCGGTCGGAGTTGCGAAAAGCGTTCGAGTCGATGAGATTGATCGAGACCCACTTCGGCATGGACGTGGCCACCTCGCCGGATGAACTGACGCAGCTCTACGATTCCATATTCGATCAGTTCGACTGCGATCAGAGCGGGACGGTGGATCTTGACGAGTTCAGGGAGGAGATGAAGAAGATTATGCTGGCCATCGCCGCGCCGACGGGCTTGGCTCTTGCCCTATTCAGATGGCTCTCGAAGACGACAACCAGAGCTTTCTCAAGCAGGCTGCAGATCTCGAGGCTTCCAAGACATCATCGTCAGTTTCACATACCTAGCTCTAGCTGCAGCCTAGCTACTACCTTACTTTCATCCCTATCTTGCTAGATCCATGCGATCGAGTCTTTCTGCTTTTATTTTCCTCCTTTTGCTTTTTTCTCTTCTGAAAGGAATAAAGATATAAGCTAATTTTTTTTAAACTACTGTAGCTGTTTATTGTATTGCATTAAAACAACACAGATGAATGATTATAGTCTCTACTAAGACTTACAAAATACCCAACAAGAAAATGGAATACCTAGTTCGGCTGATTTGACTCGAAACTAAAAGGAGGATGCAGAGGTTAAGCACGTATATGTGTCGTGCTCTTTATCAATGTCAGATAAGTAGCAAGTAGAGAACTTGGGCATGACCTAGCTAGTAAGAGAGGAAGAGGTTCGAGTGACTGGAGAAATTAACTTGGCCTGTGTCCATGGTAAGCCTATAAACCAGCCACAAGCTAAATGAGACGTCGGAGAATTAACCTTTCACTGTCACCTCCACGAATTATACTTTTCAATCACTATTTACCTTAACTAAAAGTTATATGCGATCGTTGATGGTATCCATATTTCTGATGCAAAAGTATATTCGTGACGAACTTGTTTGCAAATAAATAATTGTTACTTATGACAATGAAATGAGGAGGTTGTGTTTGATATATTATTTTATACGCTCAGCAATGAGATTTGTAATGGACTCTGTGTATTTTCTAGGAATCTTCTCCAAAGCCATGACAAATCGTTTGTTTGGACTTTAGAATATAGACATCAGTGTGCGCTGGTTTTTGACAATGACTATAAGAGTATAAGGATAATCATTTTAACAAATTGGGTGGGAGGGGACTAGAGTAGAGTTTCCTTCAAGATGAGTTAAAGAAAAGACTGAAAAGGAAGATGATTCGATTTAACAGATTGCAGTTGAAGCCTTCAAGTTGAAGGAGGAGAGTAGAGTAGAGCAGAGGAGGGAGGAGAAGACTTGGGGCAGAGAAATTAAAAAGAAAAATAAATAGTAAAAAATAATTACTGAGTTGCCCTGATTCCCAAATTGCCAAATTTACCGGTTCTGGTGAGGTGAGTGTGGCCAAGAAATTATTGAAAAGCAAAAACAAATTCCGTTTCCAATTCATAGTAGTTCGTTCGATGGAGATTGGGCATGATCAGCTGACCTTCTGGTGCCACGAGTGTGAGATGAGCGTGACTCTGCCGACGACGACGACGAGTGTTGTCTGTCCTCACTGCTTCAGCGACCTCCTGGAGCTCATGGACTCCAGTCTGCACGCTCCTGAAGAAGCCTACCGCCTCAACACCACACTCCTCCGTCGCCTCATCCACCACCTCTCCGAGGTTGACGACCTCGTCCCGCCCCCGCCCTCCGCCAATGTCTACTTACTGCCGGCTTCCAAGGCCTACGTTGACGTCATCCCGACAGTGAAGATGACGTCATGTTCAATGACTCTGTGCGCTGTTTGTAAGGAGCAGTTTGCGGATGATGCGGAGGCTAAGCAGCTGGCTTGCAGCCACGTGTACCATCCAGACTGCATTCTGCCTTGGCTGTCTTCACGCAGTTCGTGCCCCCTCTGCCGGTTTCAGCTCCCCACCGACGACGACCCTCACGACTCACAACACCGAATTCAACGCCTTGTCCATTACCGGCTTCAACTCGACCACCATCACTCCTCCTTCAATCTCAATGGTTTGCTATTCACTACTTGCACTTTGTTACTTTCTTCATTGCTATCCTCTATAAATGTTCTTACTTATTCATACAATCTTCATTTTCATTATGTACATGACTACTAAACAAATAAACCCTTTGAATATGATGACAAATGTAAGAGAAACTTGTCACTCAAATTCTACACTTTCATGTTTTCTATCTAGCTCAGATTACTACATTTCGATACAACATGATGGCATTAGTATAATTGTTCTGGTTAACAAAATTGCCTAGTGTACTGTGAAGATTTGCACCACTTCACTCTTAAGTCTCGGCAGAGTGATTTTTTCGCTTGTTTTTTTACATTCATGATGCTTTCATTTTAGTTGACAGTCCATAGAAATTTCACATGAGAAAAAAGACCTTTGCTTTATTGAACCAGAACAAGAGAACCATACTGGCCCTGACTATCTTACAGAATAAATAGGCATGAAGGACTTTCTAGTACTTTTGAGTTTTAACCATCGCAAGTACATGGCCCTCTGGCTGGGGATTTTCCGGGACCAAAGTTTTAAATTTTCTGCTCTAATTTGGCATGGTTTATGCTTGCCACAGAGGAGTTTTGAATGCCGCGTTACCTGGCTTAATTTCTACTACTTGCATGTATCTGTCTTTAAACGTCAAGTACCTGGTTAAGAGTGAGACTTCTGGTTTCTAGATCTAATTTCAGGCAGGACATGACTAGGCACCTACTATCCTAAGAGATCTTGCATCTATGCAGGTTATTATTAATCCTGTATAATATTGTCAAAAAGGTGAAAGGAATAAGACAGGATTTGGCTTGCTTAGGGAAAGGGTTAACATCCTTTGGAAATGATATAGGGCTTGCTTCAGGAGTTTTCCAATATTCGCTTCTAAGGAACTGGTTAGTTAAAGGTTACATTGTCATAATTTCCTTTTCTTTCACATTTTGCTTCTATAGCAGACGTGTGGGCAGTGACCTATTTCATATCTTTCATTAAGGTCTGTATATATTTGATGGTTACCACCAGGTTTTGGATTTGAATTGAACATTCCTACAAACTACAATCTGCAACTTTATTCATGCAGATTTGGGACTACTTCAGTCCACTAAAGATAAACAGACTTCTGTTTTGCTCTTGTTCTGCAACACTGTTCTAGCCTAAAATGGTAACTTAGCAAATAACTAGTTGTAACCAAGTACCCTTTGAATAGAAATACCACAGTTTGTTTTCCAATGGTTATAGAAGTTTCCATTGCTCTATAATATGTTCATGAAATTATTGGTGATGGAAGTTACAATATCTATCCCAGCTTTGTCATGGCCTATTCCTGATGACCAAGGTGCTCACAATGCTCTGTCACCTGCAAAAATCATGTTTCTTACGTAGCTTGTTTTGTCTTTTAAATACCAAATAAACTAGGCTTGTGGTTATTGAGATTTGGACTAATACATCTGTGCTAATATCTGACTGCAGGGGGGTTACAGTAATATATGGTTTTAGATGAATCTGAAAGTTCCTGCACTAGTGAAACTGAAGTCCATTTCTGCAGCGAGTGGTTGTTCTACATTTTCTTGATTACCTTTTTGGTTGGTTCAACAAGTCAATAACAATAACAGATCCGATAATTGCCAATTGTGCAGTATTTCCACCTTCTTTCTCTCCCTCTCCATTTTAAAGTCGGGGATTCTAATTATCTGTATACAATTTTTGCCTTCAGCTTCAGTTAATAAATACATACAAGGATTGTCTGCGTCTGTGGAATCAGTGTTTTCGACCTCTTTGTTCACTGTATCAGTGAACCTTTGACCTGAATACTCTTCCATGATGTCACTTGTATTTGACACACTGACAGGCAAGGATGAATCTGTTCTAAAATTGAAAAGTAGCAGCTGTGTGGATTCCATCTAGAATCCAAATAACAGGATTCTTTTTTCTTTTCTTTTTTTGGCCAGGTGATGTTATGGTTATTATCATCAACTGAAGCTTCCTTTTTTCTTTGACCTTTCTCTAATAATAAGGTGGAGTACTGTAGAGTTACGGTTGTTTTCCTCGTATTTTTTTCTTCTTTTTCTTTTAATTCTTGATAAGGATGAATGATTATATGGATTTGGCTACCAGTTGTCTAGTTGTGTACGTAGAATGTGAGTTGAGAATTCATTTTAGCAGCTGAGCTGAGTTTTTTCTCAGGAAACTGAAACCGTGGTTAGAAAGGCAATGTCAATTAAGGCTTGCCGTGGAAGCAAGAAAAAGAAGAAACCATTGCTCCGATCTCCAAGTTATAAAAAGATCGAAATGAAGGCAAGGCAAGGAAGGCGGGCTACGCAAGTAATCTCTGCTTCATCATTAGTTACGTCCTTGAACAAGTCGCGTAGTGGTTATTATATCCCATGTCATTTCTACACGTGATACTATAACTATTAATCAGACAAGCACGTCCCAATCAACTCATGGAGAGGTCGCTTTGCATTCTCCACGGATTAGGTTAGTGATGATGATCGCCATGGATCTACATGCATGCAAAGTGTATTAAAATTGTACAAGAGGGGCCGGGATTGGATAAGAATGAAGGACTATTTAATTTGACCAAGTCCAACTTCCTCCCTCCTCCTCCTCCCCCTCCTCCTCCTCCTCCTCCTCTGCATGACATTTCAAGTTTCAGCTACTTGATATGGTTTAGTTTGGTCAACACAGCATGTAATTGCCACGAACTTCACCAAAGTTGTAGAGTTCAGGTCAAACAGGTTCGCTAATAATTATTCATCATTCAACTCTGTTTCCCTATAAATATACACACTGGCATATCCAGCCTGCATGTGTCTCCATTACTCATTCATTGATTCCCCTTGTCAATCTTGATTCCAATCCCGACTAGTCTGATCATTGAAGAAGCTAGCTAGCTAGCAGAACAACCGATCGATCATAACCATTTTTCGCTATACGATGGAATTGAGCTTAGCAGATATGTTTGTGAAGGTAGCCCTGTTTTTCCTGGTTCAGGGTTTGGTGTATCTCATCCTTTCCAAGTCATCAAACATCTTCTCCTCCGAATCCAATATCAAGAGATCCCATAGCTTCAAACCAGCTCGCTCTGTAAGTATTCGTCGGATGCTCGCCACTCTTGCCGACTTACCCGCCGGTGGTGAGCTCTCTCCTTCATCCAGGGACCTGCGTTCCCCCATTTACCAACAGAATTCAAACTCAAGCCTACATCTCAATTAATTGATTACATTTCTGCTTCATTATTCTATGTACAAAATTGTTATAGTGTGCGCGTTAGTCTCATCATTTGCTTGGATATGTACGTTGGTGATTTAGCTTATGTAAGTTATATTCGTTTATTCTTTAATTCTATTTGAGTGCTGTTGCCTCTGAAAGGTGTAAACAAGTGCATTTTTTGGTTTCTTCGTTCTTTGAGAGATAGGGTATGTAAATGTAAGCCTATTCATTCACTGGGAACAATTATTGTTACCGCGAGCAGATCGATCTTGAATCAAACTGATATTGATCAATCATGAGTTTGAATGAAGCATATATTAGCAGTAGGTTGATCATCACTGTTTTCTTCGATGTCAATAGGATATTTAAAGACTCATGTATGTGTGCTACAAAATCTATGTCATCTGTTTGGACCTGCTAGGAATTCACATTTCGTGTATTCTCAGAGCATCCATATCCTAGAATTTTCTCCAATGATCCCTGAAAATTAAGGGCAGTCTGTGTGGAGTTGCGCCTGCGATATGCCATGGATAAATGTAGCTCTATACAGTAAACTGCTGTTTGCTAACAATGCCACATTTATCTACCAATTGGAAGGGAAAAAAAAAAAAAAAACTTTTGGACACTGTTCCTGTTAGTTTCCTCACCGCCTACGAGGTTAAAAAATCAACGCTACAGGTAAGTCGATGTCTGTTATTCTAGGAGGTTAGAAAATCAAAGCTATTTACTGAGGCAAAATAAACATTAATGTTTACTCATACTAGTACAATATAAGCCTCACGAATACCAACTAGCTAGTTCAAGAAAAGAGCTATAGCTCTAACCAAAGAGTTTGATTCACATTGGGTGTACATAAACGTATGTTTGGCCATCACTGTTGCGTATACAATTCACTTCACCTACTTGTTCCCATCATAACAAATAGGATACTAAGAAAAAGGTCTGTTACAGCATAACGTCACAAAGATACCAGTAAGATATGGTTCTGATAGCTCATTGCATTCTCCTGGTAATCCATTAGCTCTGCGACAAATCGACATCAGCATGTTCTCCTCAGTCCCTCTTGTAATGCGACAGCAAAAGTTTATTAAGAAAACACAGGATGCCTCTGTTTATGCTCCTCACATGAAACTTCATATTCTACAGAATCTGCACCGAATGCTTACTCCATTATGTCATAATGGAGAACAAATTATCATTACTAAAAGATAAGACAACAAACTAAAGATCTTTTCCGAAGAGCTTGGTTATAAAAACGTCCTTAGAAGAGGGATACAAACCATTAGCCACCAATATGTATCATTGGCCTATTTGCTGTCTTTGCAATGTCAAACATTCCAGCATGCGAAGCTTTTTTCCTCTTCACCTAAAGAAAACATGGTAAGTCCTTGAAAACATTTAGGAGGGCTGAAAGTAGAATTTGTATTAAAGCATGAAACTTAATACACCAGCAAACAGGAACACGTTTGAGGCATAAGGCATTATCCAAAAATAAATTTGTCTTACCGCTGAACCAATTATCTCCCCTAGTTCATGATCATCAGCACCCTGCCTAAGGGGATCTCTTAAGCTGACCTGGACAGTTAACATGTACAGTATGAATATCATAGCAATTAAGTTAATAAAATGATCCTATTGCAGATATAATAGAAAACGACTCCAAGGAAATTACATTTAGTAACAAAGAAGTCGGTTCACATAATTAAACCAAAGCCACCTACAAGATTGTTGCATTAACTATGAGCTTCACCACCTTATTATATTTCACTGTCTTCAAAAGACAAAGGGTCTCAAAGCCATAAAGAATTACTAGTCAGTCTAGTGACCTCTAAATGCCGGAAACATATTTGAGTTGAAAGAAATCAAATTATCATGATGAAGTTATGGACACATCCATAAAACCGGAAGTCTTTCAATTCACAACATTTCTACCACAACCAGTACCTATTCAGATTTATCAACTCTCCATTCTCATTCATAAATTGATATGAACACAAACATATACGGGTGTCAAATGGGCAGGTAAAGACTGGTTATAGTTTATGGGGAGTGGTATGGCATCTAGTTTCTGTCTGTAATGACTGCCACCATTATATAATCACTACCCAAAGTCATATAAATACCCAACTCGCTATATATGAACTTCAAGGAAGTGTTAATCCACCCTTAAGGCTGCTTAACTTTTGTTTTGATAACTTGAATAACTGAGGACTCAAAAACAAACAAAAAAGTAATTGATACTCCTACTATGAACCACATTCATTTCTTGGTTTATAACATCCATAAAGAAAAGAACACAGGACTTTACAGAACTAAAATGATAGGATAGATAAGGGAATCACATTATTCTGTATCTTATTATGCCAATCATGAAGACTCATTTAGACATGATTTCACTTTATCAACAACACTGATAAGAGTATCCAGAGAAGAGAATTAGTCTCTCTACAAGGCTTACTTAATATCCCCAAAAGGCTTCAGAATTTGGAGGTTAGAGCTATCCAGGTAATAGACATAAAAAGCCTAAAAGCCATGGGAAGCTTCTCTTAGCCAGAATTCCAACTAGTATCATCACCCATATGATGTATGATAAAAAGTACTCATGGTTGAAGAAATCTTCCTCATAAATCAGAAAACTAGCTCTTCAAAAAAGAATAATGCTAGTAGTCTACAAGCCACTGAAAGTTAGATTCTCTAATTCACAATTTTGCTAATAGTAAAGTGAAAAGCAGCCAGCAAAAGAACTTCCTTAAGAAAAAGTTCTGGTCTGGTCCTATAACAATAGTTCATCTCCAACTTGCTCGCAAGAAGAAGTTCAAAACTATCCAACAGTTGGATGATTTCAGGAAGTAACAAAAAAGATGCATACATCAATGTCTATATAGTTGGTGGCAAAAAAAAAAGCCAAATTAGAAATCACGGCAAAGATCACAACATTACAATATTTGTCAATTGCTAATAAGAAGATAAAGTACAGACAGGCATATGACTGACCTCTGAAGGGCCAAACAAGCAAACTTTGAAGTTCCCATCAGCTAAGAGTCGCAATCTATTGCAACCAGCACAAAAGTGCTCAGTCATTGATGTGATAAAAGAAACTGTACCAAGATAATCATCTATCCTGAAATTCTTGGCAGTATCAGTTGGGTGATCCTGAAGTCTTTTTAGGCCTGTAAAATGTTTTGCCTGTTCACAAAAATGATAAGTAAATTAAGTAATGCATAACAGTACAGGGAACATTCAGAAATCAATTAGTACGATTATCCGTCAGAGTTCTACCTTACCACTGTATCCAACATTTCTGCGTAGGGTACAAGTTTCTTAACATTCCATACATTTCCATCAAAAGGCATGAACTCAATGAATCGAATGTTAATTGGCTTTTCACGTGTCAGCTCTACAAAATTGCAAATTTCATCATCATTGAACCCACGCATTACAACGCAATTTACCTGAGTAAGAGCACAAAAAACATATAAAGATGCATGCACATACACACTTGATAAGCATGTTCCCCATGACCAATATCAGAAACAAAAGCAATAGTAATTGTAAACTCATCAATAAGTGTGAGAAGCAGGAAATACCTTAACAGGATTATAACCGAGGTCTATGGCAGCATTAATGGAGTCCATAACCCTTCCATGCCCTTTACGCCTGGTCAAAAACTCAAACTTGGCAGGAACCAAAGTGTCTAAACTAATATTGACGGCAGTGAGGCCGCATTCTTTCAACTTGGGAAGTTTACGAGCAAGAGTAATTCCATTAGTAGTGATAGCAAGTGTTTTCAATCCCTTCAAGTTAGACAAGTGTAAGCAGATGTCTTCAATATCTTTCCTAATGGTTGGCTCCCCACCAGTCAAACGAATTTTATCGACTCCGGAGCTGACAAAGAGATTAGCCAAGCGAATGAGCTCATTGTGTGAGAGAATGTTGGAGCCAGGAGTGAGGTCGACACCCTCGGCAGGCATACAGTATTGACAACGCAGATTGCAACGCTCCGTTAAGGAGATCCTCAAGTAAGTGTGGTGCCTTCCGAATGAATCAATCAACATATTGGAAACATGATGATTATGCTCCTCTGGCAACTTGGCGCTACAAGTTGCATAACGGGAGGCATTCTTGGCAGCACCGCACGAGCCCTGATAAGATCCAAATCATCAAAATTGAAAATGCAGGATGTAAGGAATGAATTTGACAAATACCAAAGACAGAAATGAAGAGAAAGAGATACCATGATGACAGAATTGAAAATCCCAAAGCCAGTACGCAAGTGGGGAAACTTAAATAGATGACGCTTCATCATATTCACAGGAACATGAACCGAATCAAATCAAACTGAGATTCTGGTTTGGGTTCGGCTATGAGTTTCAGCAGCAGACCAGATATTAGACAAATTGGTTTTGAGTTTGCCTTGTTGGTTCTTGTTTGGTAGTACAGGATTGTCTTTCCTTTTAGAAGAGTCGAAAGGCCACGACTCTAAACTACAACTTGTTCTCCATTCTCAGCCGTCTGTCTGTCCATTTAATACTGAATTTTTGACCCGCCGTATGCTCAAACTTACCAGTGTCATATTTCTCAAAAAAATAAAATAAAATAAATAAATAAGTATTGTAGTGTCATTTTCATTTGTGTATCATTGAACACATGTCCGAAACACCTCCCTACAGTTAACCTCATATCCAAACATCATTAAAAATTTTGTTATGATTCATTCCATGATTCATTACATTGCTTATCAATTATCAGACTCACATCATGATCAACACCAACAAGCAGCTCCTGCCCAACTGTTCGTTATAGGACAAAATGCATACGAGCTTTCAGAGAATGTCTGTCGTCAACTGGAGATCAGTCACCTGAGACCCAGTAAGGGTCTATTTTCAGAGAATTTGCTCAAGTTATAATCTTGTATTATGCAACTGGTCATCTTCTTGTTTCGAATTTTTAAAAACTCTATCTTTGATGATTGTCTCTACCTGGGTACTATGTTTGTATTGTGAGAATTTACATGTATTTGACCTGTTTTTATAACTATCAATGACTGGTTGGATATGCTGGTCGAGCCATTAACATTTATGGGTCCCTGATTTCATATCAACTTAACGCAAAGCTTCTTGGTTTCTCACTATTTCTCATTTCTCTATCAAATCGTGCATTTTAACTTCTCAACTATGCAGTTTGTTCAGTTTCATAGTGATTATGACCACCACTTCGGCTCTGGGTTCGATCAATGTCTACGGATTTTGTTCTCCTTCTTCAGAGACTGCTATGCACACTAAAAATTGGGCTGTTCTGGTCTGCACTTCTCGCTTCTGGTATTTCACCTCTTCATTTTAGTATCATCAATCTGTATTTATAGTTTTTTGTGTAAAAGAAAATTTGATTCCCATTTTTGTAACTTTTGGTTATGAATCATCCCTTGTAAAAGTTGCTTGCTTTGATGATCTTTTCTGGAAAGATGTGAAATTTGCAAAAGTTGGAGTGTGCTTCATATGAAATTTCAGGGTTCAGAGTTTTGACTTCTTGAACATACATGATTGTATTCAAATTCGTGTTTAGTTTCTTGTGTACTATCAACAATGCAAAAGAAGAGAAGTTGTTATACATGCTTCATTTGACCATAACTAAAATACTACCAGTACTGTACGTTAAATTTGTGCAATAGCCAGCTACTTCGTGGCTGAGCAGTGCTCGATGAAGCTTCTGTATCCACATAATTTAGTGTCGCTGGAAGTATAAAATCATAGACATTTCATATTTTTCAGTCTCATGACTTTGTTTGCATCAGTATTTTAGCTTAAACATTACTCTGGCAATCAAAAGAGTACTGAGACAAGTAGTTACATCTTAAGGGTTCATTCTATGCCACAACTATGTTCTTTAAGAATCATTCTGAGGTAGTGCAAAATCTTGAGTTGTAATAGTTCGTCTATTGAATGTCAAAGTAACTTTTTTATTCCAATTTTCTTTTAATCAGGTTTACTGGTCGACACATGGTCCATACTTTATCCCTGTACAGGTAAGCACACAGGTCTTCTCCTCCTGGAGGACCTTCTTTTCTTTTCTTTTTTCTTTTCTTTTTTCATGTAGATAGTTAAGTATGTTTTCTTTTTCATTTAGACAGTTAAGTGACTTAGAATACGTGATGAGAGGATAATACTTATGCTGGCAGATGACACGGCCTGTAGTGCAGAGACAGTGTTGAGGTGAGATTCCTTGATTATAGGTTTTGAACTCCTAATGTACATAAGGGCCTTATGTCGATATTGTGAGACTAAAAAGTGAGAATTAAGGTGGATCTAATTGTTTCTTCTTTTGATGTACTTCTGCTCAATTTCATTTCTAAATTTCTTTGAAATTCTGGTTATAAACCAAAACTTGGTTCATCAGAAGTTTCAAAAACATGAAGTTCTCTATTTGATTATGCTTCCCAGTTTACTTTGATTAAGACCTCCTCTGCAACCTATTTCCTTATCAGAAAGCTGGGAGTTTGTGTACATATTATAGTACATTAACGATACAAGAGAGTCCTGATTGTTATATTTAGTGGTATCAGTTATTAATTTTTTTTTATCTCTGTGCATACATTGGGATTTGAACTCAAGTGATTACTTTTCTTACTTCTATTATCATTGATAAATAGGCACTCCTTTTGTGCTTTAGATATAGAGCTGCTATCTGTTACTCAAGGCACTTTGGATCCTAAATGAGTTATGGAACCCATTGGGTTAGTTGTGTCAGAAGTATGCTGAACGCTGAGAACCTCATCATATAACAAACCAATTTGAGAAAATTAAACTTTCTAAGACCTGTGTGAACATGTGTGTTTGCATGTTTTTACTTTTTTATTTTTCAGGAGTCTGTGAGAAAATTTTCTGTTTGACCACCACCAAAGCACCAACTAAGCAGCAAACAATTGTATTTCCCACAAAGCTGAAGGGAAAGTGGGTGTGAGAACCCTTCGGTGTGATTGATTTTCAAGTTATGTACATCTCTTGGTTTCTTGATTAAATTCGTCAATGATGCTTCCTGATTTATTGCCTTAGTGAATTTGGAGGGTGGCAGATGGGATCTTTGCTAGTTCGAACCACAATGCTGATGGTGATTTTGAGCACAGTTAGTAGTAGTTCCAGCCAATAGCTCCAATTTTTTGTTTTGTTTTGTTTTGTCGGTTTTTCTCACTTGAAATAGAACTCGTATAGGAGGGATTTGGCTTCCCTGTCCTTAGTAATCTGCATTAACGTTAAGAGATCCTCACCGTTTTTATTAATTTGCAGTAGTGTATCTATTAAGAAGTATATCTATTGTGAGATCACTGACAATATAAACAAGTATACGTATTGGCAAAGTTATTTTTGTTTGATTGTTGTTAGCTTTGTTAATAAATGCTCTGCTATTCAAAGGGTTGGTGGAGTTTTGCGATCTCTTCTGATCTTTTGTACACCCTCTTGCTTAGTAATAGATCTTCCATTTTTTAAAACAATAGTTGGCTTCCCCTATGATTGAGATAAACTGCTAAATCCTACACTCCATTTGGCAGACTGAAGGGGACAATCAAAATTAAAATTTCTTTTGGTTGGAAGAAAATTGAAACGGATTGGAAATAGTTATGGTTGCATAAATAATTTGAAATTTTGTTCTTGATTAAGTTTAAGCACGCTAGCAATCTTGGTTTTTTATTATCTTTGTTTGTTGCTTGATATCGAACATCATCTGTTTTGTTAAATGCATTAGAGAATAAGTTCAAGTGGTCAAACTTTTTCTCATTTAGATGCATTGGCTATATGGATCACTTTGTTCAGTTTCTTGTATCAGTTCAAGAGATGGAAAAGTACCCTTATCGGGCGAAGACCAAACAGGGCAAACATACATGGGTTTTTGAGAACAACCTGAACCGATATGGATGGCGGAAAGGAAAACAACCTAAACCGATATGTAAGGATGAGAGAGTAGAGTGCAAGAAGAAATCGGACCAGAAGAGAGACAACATTCTTATATGGCTGGCGGAAAGGAAAAGGTTTGGAATCTATTATTTTACTGTTTTGAAATTTTTTCTTTATGAATAAATATTTCTGATAGGCTTGAGTCTGTAATTTGTGAAATTAAAGGGACATTGAAGGACAAGGAGCAGGAGCAGTGGCCGCATTTAGGCCGTGATAATCAATGCAAAAAACACCAAATACCCTCTTTCTTTCTTAGGAGAATGACGGAGGGGTGACGAGAATGAGCTAGAACTACATCGAATGATACGGGCGTTAAGCATCTCTTGAACTTGGCTTTCGATTTCATTTTTTTTAGAGAATGAGCTAGAACTACATCCATCGACTTTTAAGGAGAATAAGTATGCTCCTTCAAAGTCGGTGGATTGTAAAATTTTGATAGATCAAAAAGCTCATGCTCCTTGTCCTTCAATGTCTCTTTAATATCACAAATTACAGACTCAAGCCCATTAGAAATATTTATTCATAAAGAAAAAAATTCAAAACACTAAGATAATAGATTCCAAACCTTTTTCCTTTCCGCCAGGAATGCTGTCTCTCTTCTCGTCTGATTTCTTTTTACACTCTGCTCTCTCATCTTTACATAAATAGCCACAACATAAGCTCATTAACGCAACACCTAATGATTCTCACACAATTAACAAAGATCTAACTTACCGAGCTCCTAGCATCTTCAATCTCATTCAAGACCTCCTCAATCTTCATCTTATCATCAAGAGGCTTCGCAAATTAAAATCAAAAATTCAAAATCGATTATACAAATCTTAATCGCAGAATTAAAATCATTTAAAACCCAACGACTTACCGATTCACAATCGGATTCTGAGTCACTCAAGCAAGATGTCGGTAAGCCAGCTGCTCTCCGAGCAACTCTCCATTTTGACTCTTTAGTCTCCGATTTAAATTTCTTCATTTCGACGAGGGAGAGAAATGCAAGGATGTCCAAGTTGAGAAAAGAGCCCCTATGTTTCAATCCCTAAATACCCATTTCAAGGATTTTTTGACCCACCGATTGGGCTTCCCCCTAAGAGGTCCATTAACCACTGGATCACCCTTCAGCCCAACATTGACCCAATCCAAGTCCGCCCTTACCGTTATGCCCACTCTAAAAAAAATGAAATCGAAAGCCAAGTTCAAGATATGTTTAACGCCCGTATCATTCGATATAATTCTAGCTCATTCTCGTCACCCGTCCGTCATTCTCCTAAAAAAGAAAGAGGGTATTTGGTGTTTTTTGCATTAATTATCGCAGCCTAAATGCGGCCACTATATATATATAAAAGCTATCCTATTATGGCGGTTGATGAACCATTGCGAGAAACCCAGCTTAGAGGACCGAAGAAGGTCTTTTGTTATGCAGAAGGGATCTCAATCTCACATTGAAGGATAGGCTCAGCTCATGCAGCTTAGAGCCCATCTATTGGCTCAACCACCTTCATTAAATGGTAATCAACCATTCTTAAGATTAAGCACTTTCTATTATCACATATAACTACTTCCACATGTACTGACTTAAGCATCGGACTGGAAACGATCGGCCCAGAGCCCACCGGGTATTTGTGAGTCTACGGATTCAAACAGAAACACATTGCCTCTGAGTTGATTTATTCATGTTCTATTCTAAATTACTGACTTTGTAAAACACTACATTAGTCTTCTCTATCATCTGCATACATTTGTGCTTGTGAGATTGCAAGCTTATGATGTGAAGCAAAGAAACTAAGTAAGCTACAGACTCAGGTGAGGAATCAGCAAACAATCCGGGCTGAGTTGAAGAGTCAAAGAGATTGAGTGATTCTTGAGACTGTGTGAGAAAGTTCAGTGTGTTCAAACTGTGTGTAGAGTTTAGAGAGATAACTAGTTGTGTATAAGAACTAGTGACATATACTTAAGTTGTGTTAAAGAGCTGTGTATCTTTGAGTTTGTGGTTAATAAAAGCTAGCTGTGTAGAGAGCTAGTGCGGTTTTTTGTAATCTACTCATAAATCTGAATTCATTTTAGTTACAGTGCCTTCTCCCTTGAAAAAGGTTTTTGCACTATAATGAAAAGAAAAAATTTGTGTGCTTAATTGTTGCTGTTTAATACCATTTGTTCTACTAGGTAATTTCAGGGTCCGACCCATGCCAGCTAGCTCCCAATCGGGCCATGTTTGCCCATCACCATAGTGCTCTTTCGCGGAGCTAACCCATATCTCAAACTTATGTTTGATATCGGTATGCCTGTCATAAGGGCAGCAATCTGCAATTCAAGTTGGCCAACCCGGAGAGCATAGACAAGGATGTGTTGGTAAATCAAACTTCTACGAGCGAGGCTAAGTCCTTATAACTTGTCCACATAATTATCACCAATACATAAGCGATGCATACATGTTAGCACAAGGTAGTGACCCATCTCACACTACAGTGACTACACCAATAAGTGCATCAGATAACATTACACACTCAACGGTTTTGCAGTGCAATGTTGTGTGATAAGAGAATGTGAATCACATAACAGTTTTTAAGAACAATTCATTGTGTGATGCTATAAAAAATTATAATATGTTGTAGGAATGTTATTTCCATAACTTCCTGGATGTGTCTTGACCTAATTAGACTAGTATAGTTGATTCCGTATTAAATAGGGAATCCCTGATTTATCGGGATACTTATTGTAATGCCTATATAAAGGTCTCTCTATCAATCAATAAAGGATGAGTTCTCCCTATTATCTTTTCTCCTTGAACACGTTATCAGCACGTGATCCCCCTGAGCCCTAGAAAAACCCTGATAATTTTTTCCTCCTCTTCCATCCCTTCGGTCGGCCGCACCTCCCTTCTCAGGACTCGTGCGCCCCCTTCTCGGTCTCTCCTAGGCCGCAGCCCCTGCCCTGCCGCCTACCTATTCGCTTGGCTCGCCAGCCTGCTCGCTCGCCCGCCAACTCGCCCATTCGCTTGGCTCACCAGTCTGTTCGCTCGCCAGCCTGTTCGCTCGCCATCAACTTTTCAAAATAGCTCCTCCAGATTACTCGCTCAAGAAGAGGCTCGAGAACCAAACAAGAGTCGAAGAACAAGCTTCACGCTCTCGATCCTTTGATCAAAATGTAAAAATTTTATAAAAGTTCCTGCTTTTGAACTATAGATATATTATATCGGGCGCTATTAGCCTTTCTTCTACTCCGATTCCGGCCATTCTTAAATCGCCGATGAGACCTAGAATGAGGAATTCATCACCTCTACGGTCGCAGTTTTAAGTGATGGTTCTGGGGGAATCACGTTGAAAGGGAATTAAAAGAAAAGAGATGCTTATGTGGATGTCTGAGTACGCCACTGTTTGAAGGTGCGATATGATGTCGCCGGTTTATGCATCAAAAAAAAATAATAATAATAATGCTTTTGCATCGAAAAAAAAAAAATTCACTTATGTGACCGAATATATCCCTTCTAATTCCAATATATACTTGATAGTATATGTTTAAAGTGATATTAATCCGACGTATTATTCTCTTGTAGATGTCGTCGTCGTCACCGTCACGCCCTGATTTTGAGATCTTGGATCTTCAAGACAAAGACTACCATCGATGGGTTTCCGATGTTGAAATTGCTTTCCAAAGCAAAGGCTCACTACTACAAAAACACCTTCAGATGACGCCTTTCAGATGACACAAAAAAATTAACCGTCATCTGATTGATTTTGAAATAATCAGACGTCGGTTCTAGTTTGTCCGTCATCTGAATCGCTTTTAGACATCAAATTTTCTCAGTTTATGAGGAAAACATCCAAAATTTAGTATTGGCAATGGTAGACATCTCAAAAACTCATCGTTCAAAAATTATACTTAATTCAGATGACGGTTGACTGTCATCTGAGGGTTTAGGGTTTCTACCAAGTTATAAGCGGGAAAATTCCCTCCCAAACTCAGCCTAGGTATGCCATCAAAAATTGAAAGGTTGAAACATCAGATGACGGTTGCACGTCATCTAATGTTTGGGTGCGAAATTTGTTAAAATTTTGCTTGAAGGCACAGGTTTTGAGATTTTTCCTAGTAGGCTCACTAGAATAATGCACTCAATCAGATGTTGGTTCGACTGTCGTCTGTATTTAGGGCTGAAATTTTAACAAATGGCGGCATTTTTACCTCCGAAAACCAACCAATTTTGGGAAACCTATAGCTAGCGCGCCACACCAACCAATTGTCTCAAAAGCGTCTTAAGTGAAAAAAAGAGAGGAAAGAACAAAACAAGTGAAAAAACCAACTCCTTCGTACTCACACCCTAACTCAGTCTGAAACCTCTTCTCAGCCCCAACTCTGATCCGTCAAAAATCAAACCTCATCAAAATCTCAGCTTCAACTGAATCTCAAAGACCCATCTGCTGTCAAAACTAAACCGCAAGAAGGACCTAGCTACCTCCGTCGTGTTTCAAATCCCTAACACAGATCTCAATAGGTATATTCTTTTGCCCCAAATTTTCGATTGAGTTGGTTTAGCCTGGATTACGTTTTTGATATGGTTGGGTTTTATGAAAAATGAGATTTTGGTTTAGGGTTTTTATGGTTTAGGGCTTTTCATCTCGACTGATTCATTTTCGTTTTGGGTTTTGTTCATATGGTGGGTTTTGCGACTTAGGTTTTGTTCTTGTTCTCTGTGTGATTATGCTTTTCATCTCGATTGTTCTCTGTGTCTGTTGTCTTTGAAGAAGTAAAATGTTGTGTGATGGACCTGGATTAGTGGTGTTGTGGTATGTATGAGACTTCAATTTGATCTTGTGGTGTATCTGATTGACAAATATATATTAGTGGTGTTTGGACATGGATTTATTTTGTTCAGAATTGGTTTATTGTTGAATGGATGTTGTATATGAAACATGCTGAATTATATCGGTACTGGGGTTACTGACTTTTCAAGTTGTTTTTGTTGATATGTGGTTTTAAGAACTTGTTTATTTTTGTGATAATTTAAGAACTGGTTTATTTTTGTGTGTTATCCTTTGACTGTTATGATACCAAAACTGATGTTATCCTTGAAATATTTTGCTTTCCATTATTTTGTGAATCTAATATCTGTGATTTTTCTATGTTCGAGGTTGGGTGAAGGTAATAAGCCGGGGATTTGCAGCATAAGGCACACATTGCTTGGAGCGTAGTATTTTTGCTGGGATTTTTCTTGCAGTAGGTACACATACTCTCTCTGTCTCTATATATATATATATATGTGTGTGTGTGTGTGTGTGTGATTGAAAATAGGTTGTTTATTGTTGGTTGAATGCTAGTAATGTATGCTGGTTGGTTTGTTGTTGTTGTTGTTGTTGTTTCTTTTTAGCTATGGATAAGTCCTGGATGTATGCTAGTCGGACATCATTAGCTTATCAGCAAGGGGTCACTAGTTTTCTGAAGTTTGCCTTGAAGAATGCTAAGGATTCTAAAAATGTTTACTGTCCTTGTACTAAGTGTGGAAATTTGAAAGTTATTCCAATTTCTATGATTAAAGATCATTTGTATTTTAATGGGATAGATGTTACGTATACTGTTTGGAAGGAACATGGGGAGGTAGTCAGTGATTCCTCGGGAAGTGAGGAGTCTGGATCTGTATCAGTAGGGGAAGACTCTAGTTCTGTAGGGGAAGACTCTAGTGTAGAGGGGGATACTAATGCGGAAGAGGAAATTGAGGTGGAAGGAGAATTAGATTTATCTGAGGAGTGTAGACTTTTTAAAGCATATGTTGATGATGCTAATAAGCCACTATACCCTGGATGTGTAGACCATTCCAAATTTGGAGTGATGGTTAGGTTGTTTAATCTGAAAGCAAAGCAGGGAAAGAGTGATGCAGCATTTGGTGAGTGGCTAGCTGCTATCGGGGACATTTTACCCGATGATAATGAAATCCCTGCCTCTGTTTACGAGGCAAAAAAAACTTTAAGTGCATTAGGAATAAAGTATATTAAATTCCATGCATGTCCCAATGATTGTATACTGTATAGGAAACAGTATGCAGATGATGAGAGTTGTCCCACTTGTGGCTTGTCACGGTGGAAACTAGGCAGAGATAAGAAGGTGAGAGTAGGTGTTCCTGCGAAAGTGATGTGGTACTTTCCTTTGATTGCTAGGCTTATCCGAATGTTTGAGTCTGCCCAAACATCCAAGTTAATGACATCACATGCAGAGATGAGGCCTGATGATGGATTCCTGCGTCATCCGGCCGATGCAGTTATATGGAAGCTTATTAGTGAGAAGTGGCCTGAGTTTGGGGCAGAGCCTAGAAACCTACACTTTACCTTGTCATCCGATGGGTTCAATCCCCACAGTGGGATATGTGGTAGGGCCTCATATAGTTGTTGGCCGGTAATTCTTGTTAATTATAATCTTCCTTCTTTCCTCTGCATGAAGAGGAAGTACATGATGCTAACCATGTTGATATCTGGACCTAGGCAGCCCGGTAATGATATAGATGTTTACCTTCAGCCCTTAATCGATGATTTGATTCTTTTGTGGGCTGGGATTAAAGGGGTTTACGATGCAGCTAGGGATGAGTATTTTACACTCAAGGCATGCCTTCTTTGGACAATCAATGACTTTCCAGCCTATGGCAACCTGTCAGGGAGCATTACTAGAGGGTACAATGCCTGCCCGATATGTGTGGATAAAACGTCGCCTAAGCGACTAGTTCATTCCAGGAAAATGGCTTACATGCGTAGTCGCCGGTTCCTTAGACAAAACCATCCTTATAGGAAGCAACGATCTCAGTTTGATGGTCATCAAGAACTTGACTCTGCTCCAGTACCATTGACTGGAGAAGAAGTGTTACAGAGAATGGAGGAAGATGTCTCGCCTTGGCCATTTGGGAAGAGCAAGCCTATGCCGGTTTATAGGGGTGAGGAGAACAAAGATAGACCCTGCTGGAAAAAGAGGTCGATTTTTTTTGAGCTTGAGTACTGGAAATTTCTCCCTGTACGTCACTGCCTTGATGTGATGCACATTGAGAAAAATGTGTGTGAAAGTTTATTAGGAACCTTATTGAACATTCCGGGGAAAACAAAAGACGAACTTAGTTGTAGGCTGGATCTGGTTGAGATGAAGATACGGCCGGCTCTACATCCTGACATGGATGCTCCCAAGAAAGATCAGTTGTCATTGGCAAGTTGGAATTTGACTCTAGATGAGAAGAAATGTGTATGTGGGAGCATGTTTAATATGAAAGTACCAGAAGATTATTGTTCTAACATTCAAAATCTTTTTACCTTGGATGATATTAAGATTAGTAGTATGAAGTCGCATGATTGTCATGTATTAATGCAACAACTTCTTCATGTTGCATTGAGGGGAGTACTAGACAAGCCAGTTAGGGTTGCTGTGATCAGATTGTGTCTTTTCTTTACTGAGATATGCAGCAAAACATTAGAGGTGGACAGGCTACCCAAAATTCAAAGCGATCTTGCTGAGACATTGTGCCTGCTTGAAATGTATTTTCCACCTTCCTTTTTTGACATCATGGTTCATTTAACAGTTCACCTAGTTAGAGAGATTGAATTGTGTGGACCTGTGTATTTTCGTTGGATGTATCCGTTTGAACGATACATGAAGGTCTGCAAAGGATATATTCGCAATCCTAATCGGGTTGAAGGTTGCATAGCCGAGAATTACATTGCTGAAGAAGCAATTGAGTACTTAGCAGAGCGCATTTCGGTGGACAGTACAGTGTGACTCCCAAAAGGACGTTCTTTAGTCACTAAGCATACAAGTGGTGCTCAAATGTCCTCTATTTATGGCACTGAGTATCAGTGGGTACATCTCTGCATTCTACAAAACACCGATGAGTTCATACCATACTTCGAGTAAGTCTTCTCATCTTCTGACCATAGTTTATTATTTTTGTGAATCTTTCGAACTGTTATAACAGTTTGCTAATAATGGCCTTTGTTGTAAATGCCTTGCAGGGAGCATCTTGATTACTTGAAGACTGTGTATCCTAAATTCAAATGCAATGAAAAGTGGCTTAGAAACAAACAGAATAAGGAATTTACTGAATGGGTGAAGAAGAAGGTAATATTCAAGTATCTAAATTTATTGCCACTTTTACACAGCTTAGGCTAATGCACACATCTGGATTCTTAGTCATTTTCTAATTATTGACAGGTTAGCCAGCAATTAGCCCAACCAGATCACAACATTTCTGAAAGAGTCAGGTGGCTTTCAAAAGGACCAAACCATGAAATAGCAAAGTTCAACAGCTACATGGTTAACGGAGTTCAGTTTTACACCAAGAGTCTTGACAATGTTCGGAGTTGCCAGAACAGTGGTGTTTACCTCGTGGCTGACACTATGCAAGTTGCTAGTGGTCGTGATAAAGCTCCGGTGACTTCAGATATGTCTTTCTACGGAGTAATACAGGAGATCTGGTGTCTAGATTATATCATGTTCAATTTTCCTCTATTTATGTGTGATTGGTGTGACACTTCCAGGGGCTTCAAAGTCGATGACCTCGGTTTCACACTAGTCAATTTCAATAGGAAGGCACATAATAGTGACAAATTTGTGTTGGGAAATAGTGTAGAACAAGTGTTTTACGTGCAAGATACCGTCAATCCTAGTTGGTCAGTAGTATTACGAGCCCCAAAAAGAGAAGTCAATGACTTGGACAATGATGATGAGTTAGGGGATGTAGTAGGCGATCATCGGCCTCTGGTTGATAGGATGCCAGAAGTTCCAGATGTTACTGAAGAATCAGAAATCCCATACATGCGTGATAACGATGAGGGAATTTTGATTGTAGAAGAATAGGCCTTATTACTGTCACAATGGTTCTTCACCTTTTGTTTTGGCTCACCTGTGTGTGGCTCTATGTCTTTCATGCTTTGCTTACCTCTGTGTTGCATGGTTTTTTTGCTGGGTTGTAATATGACAGTTAATAACTGCAATTTTATGATATGGATGATGTATTATGTTGCTCTTTCTGTTGGTTATGCATTCTGGATGTGTACATTGATTGTGGCTCATGTGTTTACAGTTACATTGATTGTGGCACATGTGTAGGAAATGGCTTACTGACATTGATTGTGGCTTATGTGTAGGAAATGGCTCCTTCAAAAACTGCCACATCGCCAGCAAAAAAGAAGTCCAAGTCACATAAGTCCAAGACTGAAGATGCTCTGATTATAAGGAAGTCCAAGTCTCACAAGTCCAAGTCTGAAGATGCTCGGAGAGTAAAGAAAACGAAGTCTGACAAGTCGGGTATGGAGTCGACACTATCAAACGCAAAGTCATCAACATCGAAGACAAGAAAGCAACTTGAGGAAGATGAAGGGAGTACTGGAGGTCTGCTTCACCAATGCAGTCTGCTGAAGCAAGTTGTTCTAAACATGCTGAAGAGGGAGCAGTTCGTGTACAAACATCTTTACGGCTTGGGAAAAAGAAGAGGCATCTTTCCATGGATAGTGTACAGGAGGATAAAAATGATGATGACAATTCCCGTGTTGTGACCAAGAAGAAGAAATTAGACAAGAAAAAGGCTGCTGTTTTGGACAAGAAAGATGAAATTCAAGGTCAAACACTTGCTGGGAACATTGACGATGAGAAGTTTGAGTCGCCTTGTGGTGATAGATGTAAAGACCCACCTACAGACATGGCATGCTTCGTACAAATGCCAAGTCCAACGGTATGTGTTTTCTTAAACAGCCATGGATAAGTACTTGAAATATTCTAATGCTTGATGAAAGAATTGATCTAATGCATTATTATGTGTTTTCTTAAACAGGCTAGCAATGTTGAGGTGAACTGCAAATTGGCAGTGGGTTCCATCGATAACATTGTTGCTACAGCAACAGTGATTAAATCTAATGATCCTTCACCTGTTTGTCATGGAAAGCCGTTGGGAGCAGAAAATTGGCGTGTTTCTGTAACCTTTCCTCTTCAAGACAGAGCTTTGGTTCCAGTTCCAGTTGGAGAAGAAATCAGAACTGTGGTTCAAGCTTGTGGAAGCTGGGTGGCATGGCCAAAACAGTTTGTCATATTTGATGAGGACGTAGTCAATAAGGACGTAAATGAGGACGTAGATCAGGAGATAGTTATCGAAGATGAGGATGAGGAGGTGCTAGCTACTGAAGAGGTAATGTAGTGTAGAAAAATGCCACAACTTTTTTTTCTATGTTGGAGCCTGCAAATCATCCTAAGCCTATCATTACTGCAATTATCCTAAGCTTCAATATATATATATATATATATATATATATATATATATATTTTGTAGGAACCTGCAAAGGATAAGTTCAAAAAGAAATGTGACAAGTCTTCATGTCCATTCGACTTGGGATCAATCGCTGACACACTTACACCATCACTGAAACAACTCTGTGATTGGGGTAAGCAGTTATTCACAGAGCGGCAAAGTATTCAGTTTGAGATTGAAGAGAATGTGTTTGGCAGTATCCGTAAAACCTACATGATGGACACTGATGTTCTAAGGCTTGCAAAGATGGAAATGGTTACAGGGAACTGTATAGTTATGTACATGAGGTATGACTTTGTAAATTTACCTATATCCTGTTCTTATGTGTCTCTGTATATGTAATGCATCTAGTTCTATGTAAGAAACAATAATATCTTTAGGTTATGTGTGTTTATGTCAATGTAGGTACCTGTTTGATATTCTTAAGGCTTCAAAAATGGAGGACATGATAGGGTACATTGACCCAGCAACTGTTGGTGCTGATAGTTTCCCGACAAGTAGGGGCAATGCACTAAAGAAGCGACTCATCTCAGCAAAGGATGGTCAAATGTTCTTGATGCCTTACTTTGCAAAGTAAGTTGATAATTTTTTTTTTTTTTTTGATAACCCTATCACTGGATACCGTATATTGTAAACTGATTGGGTCTAAACTTTAAATATTATGTGTCCTTGTAGTCAACATTGGATGTTAATGTTGATTCATCCAGACAAGGAGGTGGTTTATTTTATGGATCCGGCTACAAGGCGACTGCTCACTGGAGAAGGCCGTACTATCGTAGACAGATTCCTTTTTCCTGATATTAAAACTTACATTTTAGGCATCAGGGTTTAATTTGGAGTTTTCTAAATGGTTGTTTAATATGATCACTTGGTTACTATGTAGTGCATTATCAAAGTTCAATGATCACCGGAAAAGGAAGGGAAGCCTTAAGGCTAAATGGAAGAACATGGGGGTATGTTACCTATTTTAATAGTACAAAGTAGTACCTTTGCTATCTATTAGATTTTTCTGGATTACTCAGTGCATCAAATTATGGTACAGGGCATTCCACACCAACCTGATGGCATACAATGTGGCTATTATGTAATGCACTTAATGCGAGATATTATCTATGACACGGAACTTGCATTTGCTGCAAAGGTAAAATCTGTACCTATTTTTCTGTTTGCATATGATGGCTGCCACCTTCTTTGAGTTTCAGTTTTGATATATATATGTGTAATGATATCAGTGGGAAAAAAGAGATCGACGTGCAAACGAGTACACTCGAAAAGATATTGACCAAGTAAGGGATGAGATTGCAAGCTATCTATTGAAGAACCATGTGAAGCTTTGAATGAGTAACAAGCAGGTTAAATATTTTGGTATATAGGATGCTCAGAATTCTAGTGGTACCTATAGTATATGGCCAATCCTATTACAGTTATGTGGACTTGAATTGGTCATTTTTTTTGCTACTGGCAGCTACAATTGTGATGGAAGAAGTTGATTTTGGTTTTGCTGCCAATGCATGTGTTTTTAGAAGTGATTGTATTACTCATGGTTTAAAACAGATCTAGGTAGAGACATATAAATATGGCAGGTTTATTGAGTACTATCCTACAGTTTTGGTTTATTTGCATGAATTCAGGTTTTATATGTGGAGATGAACCAGTACTGTGGATTTGGTCAGTACTGTTCATTTGGTAACATATCAAATGAACTCAAATGACAGAACTCAAATGACAGACTCAGTCATAAAATAACTGACGTTAGAAACACATTCATATGACACAAACGAGTGACATCTGAACCAAAATCGTATGACACAAAATTCAGATGACATTCGCCTTGACAATATGACCGACGTTACATTGCACTTTACATGACGGTTTGAGTGTCATCAGGTTACATGCCATCAGACACAAGATGCGCACACCATGAATGCCAACCGTCATCTGAACAACGTACAACCGTCATCCTTAGAAGATGTAAATGACAGTCATTAAAAATGAAAGATGACGTCTGAGAAGATATCACACAACGCTTGCTTTGATATATTGACTGACATAAAAAGTAGCATTAGATGACAGTCGACTGTCATCTAAATATATGCCATTCATCACTGAAAATGCGCACGTAAGTTGGCATCAGTTGGCACCATGAATGCCAACCGTCATCTGAATACACAACTGTCATCCTTATGATCGGTAGATGACAGTTTTTTTTGGGTCTTAACCGTCATCTGAATGCGTTTTCAACAGATGACATTGCGATAGATGACAGTTTGGCAGCATATGAGATTTTAACCGTCATCTGAATCGATTTCTATAGTAGTGGCTTTACAGCCCTTCTGACTGATACAGCCGCCACCACCCCTTTTGGGGACCATGCCAAAGCTCAGACCCTCATGTATTTGAGGCGCCATATCCACCCGACTCTGAAGCGACAATATTTGTCGGTAAAAGATTTCAAAATTCTATGGGACACGCTCCAGCAGCGATTTAACAATGTCCATGATATGCTTCTTCCAGAGCTCACCCTTAAATGGGAACAAATCCGTTTCTCGGACTATGACAAAGTAGATACAATCAGGATATGATTAGTCTACAGGCAGATCTTGGCACGGTTGGCGTCATCAAAACTGATAAAGATCTTCTAGAGAAGACATTTAATACATTCCCCATGGCCTACGATGTCCTTGGACATCAATATAAAATCTCAGTTGATGAAGGAAGAATCAGGACATTCGCTGATCTTATGGCAATATTGGCTAAAAAATAGCGCCATTCTGAGATTAGGCTCAATAGTAGCCAGAGACCTGTTGGTACAAAACCAATTCCAACACCACAGGCTCATTATGGGAAGGCTTCAAAACAGAAAAATAAAGGCCGCAATGCCCCGTACAATCCGATACGTGGAAGACATCAGAATGCTGGAAATCAAGTGACACGATGCTCCAACACTTGGAGGCGAGAAGGTGGCGCCGCCGCACCACCTTCAGGGGGAGGCCGGACCGGCCACGGACCGATTCTAGGCCCGGTACCAAACCCTCCTAGACCTCATAGCAATGACCGGAATGCTCAATTTGCTCCGTGCTACAAGTGTGGTTCCTCCAAACACTACCATCGCGATTGTCGAGCTAGTACGGAGATGTTAAATGCCTACAAGAAGTACAAGAAGTTTCTGTCTGAAGAAAGCAATTATGCTGAGGACGAGATGATTGATGCAAATTATGCTCATCATGTGGATTCTCCAAAGGCGCAACCATAAACTCTTGATGTCCCGGATTTTGATTAGCCTATGTATTTGGCTTTTCTAGTTTATCAAGTACTGTAATGGCATTCACCATGTTTTTATGACTCTTGTTAGTCTGTTTATTTTGGGATTAGAAGTTGGTGTATTCAAGTTGGCACTTAATAAAATTTCTCTGTTTTCCCATAATTGTGAGAAATTTTATGTTTTTATGCAATCAGGTTCGTGTATTAACAACTCACGTGGTTCTTGTGACGCCACATTTGGGTCACATAGGCTCTATATTTTGGACTTATAATCCCACCTACGTTCAATCCCTCAATAAAAAAAAAAAGTTGGCGAACGGGCCGTTAAGGTGAAGTAGGCTCGGCATCCGCTACACTCTGGTGCAACGCCACCATGTGTCTTTGACATCCACTGCTTCGGCTAGTGTGCAGCCCGAGAGGTGTTTTAACACCAATCCTAGGAGGCTTGTCCTCGTTTTATTCCAGTTACCAAATGTGTTCAACACCACAATGTTCGCGGCCTCGATTTCGTTTTGGTTTCTGATGATAATTGCTTGGTTATGTAACATTCAACCTTGCACATTCCGATTTACATCGAAGTTATAATGTCCAAACGCCATGTGATACACTCGATGGGATTTATTCCCCTTTCTTTCTCTATCCTACGGCGTAGTGATTAGACTGTTCTCCCGAGAAACTAACCCAAGTTTTCTTCTCTTTGTAGATGTCTCGTGGAGAAGTTGAGTGTCTACCTGATAGTGGAACTACCCACACTATTCTAAGGAATAGGCAGTTGTTTACAGATTTAATGCCGTATCACTCATCAATGACAACATTGATAGGTACCTCGCCGGTTGTCAAAGGGCGAGGATCCGCTGAATTTATGTTACCAAATGGTACTGTTATCAATGTCATTGATGCTCTCTATGCGCCGAGAACAAATCGAACCCTGCTGAGTTTTAAGGATATCCGTACCAACGGTTATCACTTGGATACCTATGCTGAGAATGGTGAAGAATACTTATGCATTACTTCTCAAGAACACGGCTGCCGCCGTATCTTAGAGAAGATGTCGTGCATTGAGGACAATAGCTTATATCTCTCTACAGCCCGTGTCTTCGAATCATATGATGTCGCTGACAATTTTTGTGACACTAATGATTATAAGCTTTGGCATGCTCGACTAGGCCACCCTGGTCGTGATATGATGATCCAGATTTTAAAGAACTCCCATGGACATCCATTTTTCAAGTAAAAAAGCGATTGGAAGAACCTCTTACCGCGACTCAACATCGTGATGTACGCAGGAACCAAGCTCCTCGCCAGACTGTGGCCTTAACGCCACACTCGCCACCGCCCCCCCCCCCCCCCCCCCCCTTCACAGGGTTTCGGGGCCGTGCACCTGGCGGATGAGGACGTGGCCTTTACGCCGCACGTCGTGCCGTCCCACCCTTCACATGGACATGGGGCGTCACCACATGTGTCCTCTTATGCCACAACGGCAATTTCCAATGCTCATCGCTCATTCTGTAAGGCTTGCTCGCTTGCTAAATTCATGCTCGTCATTCATTCGCCAGAGCTTCAACTGATAATATATCATTCTTACATCGAATCCAAGGTGATATTTGTGGACCAATCAAACCAGAATGCGGCCCATTTAAATATTTTATGGTGTTGGTTGATGCGTCGACGCGTTGGTCACACGTCGCGTTGTTGTCCACAAGAAATGCTGCATTCGCCAAGCTTTTAGCTCAAATCATCAAGTTAAGGGCTAACCACCATGACTATCCTATCAAATCTATTAGGATGGATAACGCTGGCGAGTTTACCTCCAAAACATTTGATTATTATTGTATGTCCATTGGGATTGAAGTAGAACATCATGTTCCTCATGTTCATTCTCAAAACGGCCTTGCAGAAGCCACCATTCAGCGACTCCAGCTAGTGGCTAGGGCATTGGTTATGAGAACCAATTTGCCAGTTTCTGCTTGGGGATATGCAATACTGCATGCAGCGATGCTTATTCGTTTTCGACCCATTGCCAACAATGCGTTTAGTGCCTACCAGATGGTAACTGGTTTTGAACCCAATCTATCGCACTTACGTACTTTCGGTTATGCAGTTTATGTGCCAATTACGCCTCCTTTGCGTATCAAAATGGGTCCACAACGACGTTTAGGCATCTATGTTGGGTATGATTCGCCAACGATAATCCGCTACTTAGAACCAACCACCGGTGATCTATTTACTGCGCGATTCGCAGATTGTCACTTTGACAAGACACACTTCCCGCCGTTAGGGGGAGATAGGAATGCACTCATTTCGAATGAACGTCAGGAATTGACATGGTGTGCCCCCAACGATTTGTCTCTTCATGATCCTCGCACTGCTCAAAGTGAGCTTGAAGTGCAACGCATTATCGATCTTCAGAAAGTCGCGGATTCGATGCCCGACGCTTTCACTGATATTGCGAAAGTGACAAGATCACACGTACATGTTGCAAACGTACCGGCAAGGTTGGAGGTTCCGAATTAGGGGACCGGTTCGGCTGCCCTAAGACCTAGTGTCGTCGGCATACCCTCATGAGAGGGTGACGCTGGCGACGGCGCCATCGTACGCCGTGGCTTCACTGTTGTTGAATCGGATCGCAATGGTGCCCTGATGGACTTTGAAGGGGCAGCAGCTTCGGCCTCGGCTCCCACCAGGAAGAGGGGGAGACCGAAGAATTCTCGAGATAAAAACCCTCGAAAGAAGCGAGCGAAGGCACAAAATCCGCTCATCATCGACGATGCGAATCCATCGCATGAGATTGTCTCTGACTATAGTTATGTCCATGAGTCAACTGAATCATTTCTGTGGGATGACACAAAATCAATGTTGACTCCAGAGAACAAAGAAATCTTGCTCAATTTGAATAACGCGTATCTCTTAGTGGATAGAGCCTCCACACACGTCGATGATATATATGTTTATTCCGTCGCACAAGAGATCATCCATGACGACGAAGTTGAACCACGCTCAGTGACTGAATGTCAACAAAGAGCAGATTGGCCGAAGTGGAAAGAAGTAATACAGGCAGAACTTGACTCATTAGATAAAAGGCAAGTCTTTGGATCTGTTGAATTGATCCCTAAAGACGTTAAACCTGTCGGACATAAGTGAGTCTTTGTTCGTAAGCGCAATGAGAAGCATGAGATCTTGCAATATAAGGCAAGACTCGTGGCGCAAGACTCGTGGCGCAAGACTCGTGGCGCAAGGCTTCTCACAGCGTCCTGGTATTGACTACGAGGAGACGTATTCTCCCGTAATGGACATCATTACTTTCCGCTACTTAATCAGTTTAGTAGTGTCCGAAAAACTGAGTATGCAACTGATGGATGTAGTTACAGCGTATCTATATGGGGATCTAGATACCGATATCTACATGAGAGTTCCTGAAGGAATTCACGTGCCCGAATCAAAAGACTCTAAACCACGGAGTGCTTATGCAGTTAAGCTGCAACGTTCATTGTATGGACTTAAACAATCCGGAAAGATGTGGTATAATCGCCTACGTGAATACTTGATTCGGAGGGGTTACAAGAACGATGAGTTATGCCCATGCGTGTTCATTAGAAAGACCGACTCTGGATTTGCTATTGTAGTTGTCTATGTTGATGACATGAATGTCATCGGTACTTCAAGTGAAATTGAAGAGACAGTTTCATTCTTGAAATCTGAGTTCGAGATGAAGGATCTTGGGAAGACTAAGTTCTGTTTAGGACTTGAGTTAGAGCATAGAACCAAAGGTATTCTGGTTCACCAGTCTGCTTATACGCAGAAGATGCTCAGGCGTTTCAACATGGATACATGTACGCCGTTGTCTACTCCCATGGTCGTTCGTAGTCTAGACATAAACAAGGATTTATTCCGTCCCAAAGAGAATGAAGAAGAGATTCTTGGTGCTGAGTACCCATACTTACCTGCGATTGGGGCACTTTTGTATTTGGTACATTGCATTAAACCAGACATTGCTTTCGCTGTGAACTTACTAGCTAGATTTAGCTCAGCGCCTACGCATCGTCATTGGAACGGTATCAAACATTTGTTTCGTTACTTGAAAGGTTCCATTGACTTGGGACTGTTCTATCCCTTCAGCACAGAGAGAGAAAATCCAGCCAATCACCCTCCTCACACCAACGTTTCCGGCCGCCTCGACAGTGCCATCGTACGTTGTGGTACTGTTGCTGGCGCCGGCGGCTTGGAGGATGATGATGGCGACGCGTCCGACCATTCAAATGTGCCCTTCTCTGGACGTCTCCCTTACTCAAAGACTCCCAACAACGTGTTAGTTGGTTTTGCAGATGCTGGGTATCTCTCTGACCCCCATCGTGCTCGTTCCCAAACTGGTTATGTTTTTACCATGGAAAATACAACGATATCCTGGAGATCAACCAAGCAAACTTTGGTTGCTACTTCATCGAATCACTCAGAGATTATTGCCCTCCATGAGGCTGTTAGAGAATGTGTCTGGCTAAGGTCAGTTATTCGCCACATTCGTGATTCCTGTGGACTAGTTTCTACCACCGATAAACATACATGTATCTATGAAGATAATGCTGCCTGCATTGAGCAGATGAAGTTGGGTTTTATCGAAGGTGATAACACTAAGCATACATCGCCCAAGTTCTTTTACAACGTGCAACAACAGAAATTCTTGAACATCCAAGTTAATCAAGTGAGTTCAGATGCAAATGTTGCAGATTTGTTTACCAAGTCTTTGAAAAAATCTATGCATGTGAAACATGTGAAGAGTTTAAGCATGCGCCATATATCAGAGCTCTAAATTTGTTAGACATCAGGGGGAGTCTACATCACATGTTATTAACAAGTGTAGTGTTGCTGTGTTGTGCTCTTTTCCCTTCGTCCATGCATTTTATTTTTGCCCAAGAGGTTTTTGTTTTGCTGGCAAGGTTTTAGTGAGGCAACATGGTAAGTACCATGAAGACATTAGGTGCTCGACACAAGGGGGAGTGTTGTAGGAAGGTTATTTCCGTAACTTCCTGGATGTGTCTTGACCTAATTAGACTAGTATAGTTGATTCCGTATTAGATAGGGAATCCCTGATTTATCGGGATACTTATTGTAATGCCTATATAAAGGTCTCTCTATCAATCAATAAAGGATGAGTTCTCCCTATCATCTTTTCTCCTTGAACATAAGAGAACTTATCTCCCTGAGAGCTATCGAGATCCTCATGATCTGTTCGTTTTATTCAGGAGAGCTCTGGAGTTCTCTCCCCTTTCCCACCGCTCAACTTTTTTTTTTTTCCTTTCTCTCTCGGTCGGTTAAGCCAATCCTCCTAGAACTTATATCCCTCCTTTTCATACATATATTTCTATTATAATTATGTCTAAGGACATGTATAATATGTCTATGTGGCAAGACATAACACATAAGATTGATGCATTTGAGGCCTAAATATTTTAGGTTAACAATCATTTTCCGCTAAAAAAAATCACCTCGTTAGTTATCTTATATACCTAACGGGCAATCCACAAAACCCCAATCACAATGCATAATAGGCACGAACTTGGAGGACTACCACCGGATCCAACCGTATTACTATCGAGTCAGTGTGCCTTCAAAAACATTCAAATTCCCACCCAAGATACATCTCGACAGGGAACTTGAGGGATTCGTATACACCAATAATATATTGATGTCACTAGGCACACCAACCCAATAGCAACGACCTCGTAGGCTGCTAAATCCTAAACATAGCGAGCCCCGTCTCCACACCATGCACCCGGGTTACCGCATCATAGTGAAAGATCATTGGTACCGCATCCAGAAGACACTCCCATGCTCTACGAGAAGCTTCATGAGGAACACTTAGGTGTATTTTATCTCACAATGGAAACATGAATTGTGAGGAAGCCTTCCTTAATTAGTTATAAAAGAAATGCTTCCCTTTCAACATTTGTATTCTTACAAATGATATTTGGCCCAACATAGTGGATTCTTAAGTGGAGGTAGCTCTTGCCTGCCGAGACAAGGTGAACCACTATAGCTCTTGTGTTTTTATTTTGTTTGTATTATTCGGTATAATCTGTAGAAACATTGCGTTGTCTGTGGGAGCTGATACGAGCAGTCATGTCGCTCTATTTCAGCAGGCTATTAAGCTAATGATCATAGAAGTGGATGATAAATATATGAAAGCAAGATCGCCGTAGCCATATTCTTGTTGAAGTTGGATTTTTATCATCTCTTAGTGAGCTGAATTTTCTTTTGGTTTGATGTGTTCTGGTGTATGGTTTGTTTGACCTTTTTGTGTTGATCAAAGGTGCAAGACAGCGGAGGCGCTGATCGGGTTCGAAGCCTCTGCGTGCTAGCTAGTATTGCAGCTAGACTAGTCGTTGTTGTTCATAGTTGGTATGTGAATTGTGATTATTCTTCTCATGTTTTGGCCGTTGATTATTCTTCCAGTGGAAGATTAATTGTGTGAAATGGTGGGCTGAATGGTAAGACAGCAGGCATCAGATGCCAAGTATTGGCCAGCTGCTTAAGTTGGATATCAAATTAATATTGTGATGCTTAGATGGTGTGATCACCACCGTTCACGTTCGCCAAGCCAAGCATGCCTGTGGAGACTTTTTTCCTTAATTTTTATATCAAAAATGCTATTATTCTATATTTCTATTTTATTTTATGGCGAATAGATAGTCAAGGCTACATAAAATAGAGGTACGAGAGTGTGCCATTTTGATTTATAGTAGAGGTATATTTGGGTTCAATTTAATTTAATGGTGCTTCAAAGCAGAGCCTAGAGTTACCTATAAGGTCCAACTCAGTTGGTAAGCAAACTGAGTTATTTAAGTAAAGTCGAAGGTTCGATCTTTGTGTATGGAGAGAGAGCCCCAACTCTCTTATGAGTGTTCAAACGGGTGAAAGAGGGACCTAGCTGTGTCTTTGGCGCGGCACTGCTGAGACTTCGAAAAACAGGACGGGTTAAACACCTAGTGCCTCCTGTGATCTCTTTAAGTACCCTTAAAAAAAAAAAAAAAAAAAAAAACAGAGCCCAGAGTTTCTGACTTTTGAGTTTTGACTCACTCCCCCACCCTCGCCATTTTAATTGGAGATCCCTCCCTGCCTCTTCTCCTCCCATTCATTCTGAAACCCTAAGATTAGTTAGCGATGGCCTTCTTCCGCAGTGTCACCAAGCTCCGTTCTCGTCTCGTAAGTCTCTCTCTCTCTCAGATTCATCGGAATTATATCTCTGATTGCTTCTGCTTCTGCTTCTCCTTTTGCTTTGCAGGGCCAGCAGTCCAGTCTCAGAGACTCCGTCAGATTCCTTCAAACGCAGACCTCCTCCGATCTTGTGAGTCTTGTTCTTCTTCCTTCGTCACCGTTACTTTTGATTCAATCTTGATTTATATTCTGCTAATCAATTTCGACTTTAATGATCTTGATTTTAAACTAGTACTCTTTGATATCATGCAGGACCTTCATTCTCAATTGAAGGAATTGATTCCAGAACAACAGGTGATCCTTCTAGTCTTCATATCACCAATTTAACATCAGTTTCTTCTACTCTTAGCTCATATATTAAGATCACCAGGAGGTTATATTCTTCATTTTTAGCAATATTCTTTTGCTTCAAATCTGAGCATTTGTACATCATCTCACATTTATGATTCTTGTTACAGGAACGTCTGAAGAAACTAAAGAAAGAACATGGAAAAGTACAATTGGGCACTATCACTGTTGATATGGTAAAGTATTATTGTTTTTTCAACTTTTTTAAATGCTGATTCTTCTTGTCATCAGTTGATCAAGTTATGTTTATAGTACTAAAAAACGCTGGAAGTCAATCTTCGTCTGCTCTATGCTATTGTTTTCAGAAAATGTAATCAACTTTTATTTCTGAATTGACATCGTCTAATATTTGTGGATTCGTTATTTACCACGTAGGTGATTGGTGGAATGAGAGGAATGACGGGGTTGCTGTGGGAAACCTCTTTACTTGATCCAGATGAGGTATGTTGAGTTGCTCAGCTTTGAAATTTTGTGAAATATAGGAGCTACAATGTTTCTCGTAGTCTTCTAATAATTATATGAAAATTAATTATGAAAAATTCAACTGCTTCTTATCAGGGCATTCGCTTTAGGGGTTTGTCAATTCCAGAATGCCAGAAAGTATTACCAGGTGCAGAAGCTGGTGGTGAACCTTTGCCCGAGGGCCTCCTCTGGCTACTTTTAACAGGAAAGGTATGTATTTTGTTTTTGGGCATCTGCCATTACAAGATATATTCACAATGCACCCTGTTAGAGTAAACAAAAGTTAATTTATCGCAATGGTATACAGCCAGAAATATCTGTTATTTTTGTATAAACCCCTGGAAGATGTAGTTTAAGCTGACTATTTACATTTGTTTGATTTCCTTTCAATATTCTGTGGTTTGCTGTATCTAAAACACACGTTCCCTTCCTATGTTTCATAGGTACCAACCAAGGAGCAAGTGGATGCACTATCCAGCGATTTAAGAAGTCGTGCCAAAGTTCCAGGTATGGTGCCATTTTACTTCAGTTGGTTACTTGTAGAATTCTAGGAACCCTACATGTTATATTTTCACTCTGACTATAGGGTTAAAGACTTTAATATGTAGTTTTGATTGTATTCTAGGTTAGTAGTTGTTCAATTTTGTATCTTGATCATCAGTGCAATAGTATCACTCATTAGACAGTTGTCATTCTTGGTGGCAGATTATGTGTTCAAGGCCATCGATGCTCTTCCTGTTGGAGCCCATCCAATGACTCAGTTTACAACTGGTGTTATGGCTCTCCAGGTCAGTAAACGGACTTCTTACCCTTGGATGTTCTTTATGCATGTGTGTGTAATATATCGCCTATTTTACATTTGTCTCAAAGTTGATAAATCAGAATCGATGATTTTTTGCCCATTCATTAATTTGGAACTTTTGGGGTTTTCTAGCAAAACCTTTGGGTTTCTAGGGTAAGAAAAAAATTGGAAATGGTGACATGGTATTTTAAACTTCTCTTTGTTAGCAATTTATTTATAAGATTATTGCTTTGGAAGGACACTTTTGGGTGAGATATCGATGACGATTTTCCTGTATGTTCTTATGTTTGGAACTAGCTAGTAATGTTGAGACCTTGAATTTTGTCTTCATTGTACCATTTTTGTCATTTCATGGTGTTTTTGATCTTTTGCTAATGTATTTACCGTGAGATTGTTATGCATGCTGCAAATTTCCAATTACTTTTATCATAAAGTTGATAATGAAAATTGGTGGGACCGCGTTGATGCATTTAATTTTGCACTTTTTCTTCTCTGTCTCAGAACCTTTGGGCTCCTATGTAGCTTAAATAGGAAAAGAGTGAGACATAAGTTTTATTTTTGTCTTACTTAGTGATGGATCGCCTGAGTCACTAGGGACAGTTATGGGACAATCATTAAATTAGTCAACTTAGCAGAAATGTTGAGGCTCTGAATGTTGTCGTCAGCATTATATCTTTGGCATCCCTTTGTTTTTTTATTCTTTATTGTTTTACTCACAACACTTTATAATTATTTTTTACCACTTTTTGAGATAAATATTTTATTGGTTTGAGAGTACTTGGTAACCTTTTCTTGTGCCACAAGTTACCAGAAAGGTAAACAGTTAGTGCACGTGTCATTAATGAGATGTTACACACCCTGACACCTACAAAAATCAATCATTTGTTTGACCATGGTTCAATCTGGAAATCTGGTAACCACATTGGATGATTTGCAGAAGTTAGATACATTGTACTTCTCAAGTGGTAGAGACGTGTTGTTATCACTTTCATTGTTCGATCTTCCTTCCAGCTCCAGTGTTTTGTATTTCTCATGATAAAAATAAAGTTTGTCTGCATAAATTCATCTATTGCCAGCAAATGCAACTAATGTTTTCCCTTGTTACTGTTTTCAGGTTCAGAGTGAATTCCAGAAGGCATATGAAAAGGGAATACCAAAATCAAGGTAAGTTTTGTGGTGGTTATGCTTTAACAGCGAAGTATTGCATCACTTTTTGAGGTCCACAATCAAACTTACCTTTAGGTACTGGGAGCCTACTTATGAAGATTCACTCAGTCTGATTGCACAAGTGCCAGTGGTAGCTTCCTATGTGTATCGAAGGTTTGTGGAGAATTTTATCTTATAGTTATATAAGCTTGTAGTTTCTACGTGGTTTTGAATAATGTTTGATCCAAATATGTGAAGTAAGTCGTGGATACTAGTTCCCATCTAAAATATTGACTGTTGGCAATACTTCTATGCTTTCCTCTTTGCTATCTGTATGTACTATTCTTCTGAAATCAATAGGTCACACTTTTCTTTTTATAGATGTCTGCACCTTCATTTATTGCGTCTTAGAAGAACTTAAATGAATTGTCTTGGATTGCATTGGGATTAATTTACTTTCTTCTTTCCTGAAGGATATATAAGGATGGAAGAATGATCCCTGTTGATGACTCTCTGGATTATGGTGCAAATTTCGCACATTTGTTAGGATTCGACGATCACAAAATGCAAGAGCTTATGAGGCTTTATGTCACCATCCATAGGTCTGTATAGATTTTTCTTCTTAGGACCATATAATATGGTACTTTCACTTCATTTATTCCAGTTATCTGAGTTTCAAGAATTATGCATTACAGTGATCATGAAGGTGGGAATGTCAGTGCTCATACTGGCCATTTAGTAAGTTACTATTATCTTTTAAGCCTATTTTCATCTGCTACATCTCTCTCTCTCTCTCTCTCTCTCTCTCTCTCTCTCTCTCTCTCTCTCTCTCTTTTGTATAGCTATCATTCCATATGTCAGTGTTGAGAATTCTGCTGAACATTTTTTAGTTTTGAAAGATTTGATTAGTTAATCATAACTTTATATTTCTTCCTGCACATGCTGATGTTTATGATGTTTTATTGATGTTTGAGTACAGGTTGCTAGTGCACTTTCAGATCCTTATCTTTCATTTGCAGCAGCATTAAATGGTTTGGCGGGTCCACTTCATGGTTTGGCCAATCAGGTAATACATCTTCCGCTGTACTGTCCCTTCCATCTGTTTATATTCTTTAAAGTATTAGCTCTGTTTTTGTTATGTAAACTACTAATGATGTAGTAAAATGAGAATGCTTCTAGATGTTATTGAAATATTTTACGTAATGTTAGTCTACAGCATTTTCTGCTTTTAGACTATTGAAATCCTTCCAGAGCTCAGCTTTTATTATTGAGGTTTGCTTGCTTGGATCAAGAAATTCTTGCATTTAATTTGGTGCATCATGAGAATTGTAAAACCATGCACGTGTACGTGCACATTTATATTTGGTGTTACTTTTTCTCTTGGTTTATGTGTGTTTTTGTTTGGTAATGTCCAGTTACATTATTATGTGACATTGTGTAGATCCATTTTGGTGATTAGGTTCTCTGTATGCTTGTGCTTTTGTGGACTTATGGTACACTGTCCACTGATGATTGCACTCTTTTTCTTGTTAGATGTTTTGTTTCCTTTAAGAAAGTATGTTTTAAATCTATAGAAGAATCATTTTATCAGTGTTAGTTACCCAATGTCACAGGAGTAACCCTTTACACTTAAGTACGGACTTTGTGGGATACTTGATTGAAGAGCAACCAATTTGAAGTTTCCTATTAGATATGTTATTGAAGCTTTCTGTGATGAAAGACTTGGCTAATTAGCAATCCACTAGTCCTGTTACTATTCTTGTAACATGTCTATGAGGCAGTCGCATAATTGTAGTGATTTCCTTTTTCTTCTGTTATAGCTATTGGTTTTTCCAATTTTGTTTTGTTTTGTTTTGAATGTAGCGGACTTTTCAGCGTCGAATTGTGAGTTGAAGTGTAATTAAATGATTCTTACTTTAATGATTCCGTTTCTGATATCTCCATACTGTTTTTTGTTTTCCAGGAAGTTTTACTTTGGATTAAATCTGTGGTAGATGAATGTGGAGAGAACATAACTAAAGACCAGTTGAAAGATTATGTCTGGAAAACATTAAACAGCGGGAAGGTAATACCATTTTATACTACAGTAATTATTTTCAATTCGAAAGTTTGCTACGGATAATTATATCGTTATATTAAGAGGTGACATTGATCTCTTAAGTTTGCTAAAGAAGTCACCTCTTTGGGCTCCCATTCACAGGGTTGCCTTTCTGCTGATTATTTAAGGCAAAATGGATTTCACTTTGAAATTTAAACGAGTTTACTGCATTGTTATACATCTTATGATGTCCCAATTGGGTGAACTGTTATTACTCTTACTTTAATTGTCCCCCTTTTAACATATTCAGGTTGTTCCTGGTTATGGGCACGGGGTTTTGCGTAACACAGATCCACGATACATATGTCAGAGGGAGTTTGCATTGAAGCACTTGCCTGATGATCCACTGTTCCAGCTGGTAGGAATAACCATGACCTCACAATAAGGCCATTTTCTGGCACACTGTTGAGCTTAATTGAAATTGACTTCTTGCTGAGCTAATTTGTCGATTACCTTATCAGGTCTCCAAGCTTTATGAAGTTGTGCCTCCCATACTTACCGAACTAGGCAAGGTAATATAGTCTTTATTCTATTAATTTCAGTAGCTGAGAATTACATAGACTACTTGCCCTCAGAACATGCTACTATGTTTATTGCTCTGAAGAAATACTGTTTTGTACAGCAGACATGAAACTCTTATTGCAAATTTGAATATTCGACCTCAATCCCAATTAAGAACTTGATCGAATTTTACAAACTCTTGATGACTGTGGGAAATTTTATTTGTAGGTTAAAAATCCCTGGCCCAATGTAGATGCTCATAGTGGTGTTCTGTTGAACTACTTTGGTTTGACTGAAGCAAGGTATGAATCATGATATTTCATGTTCTTGGTCAGTATGTTGTTTTGGTAGGGGTTCTGTGGTATGACCATTAAGGATTGCAATGTTCTTAAAATTCAATTGTCTGCAGATATTACACTGTTCTTTTTGGGGTCTCAAGGAGTATTGGTATTGGCTCACAGGTTCTCTCTCTCTCTCTCTCTCTCTCTCTAGTTTAACGCCTGATTAGTTTAATAGTTATAATATATTCTTTCTTTTCCTTTTGGTACAGTTGATATGGGACCGAGCTCTTGGTTTGCCTCTTGAAAGGCCCAAGAGTGTCACAATGGAGTCACTTGAAAGCTTCTGCAAGAAAGCAGCTTCCTGAAGGCATGGTTCTCTTAAGGATTTACTTGTGTAAAAATATCAGGCTCTACTGATTTTAGTTGAGTTGAAAAGGAAAACTTGGCATTATAAGTACTTCGAAGAAATTTTGAAGTTAGGCAAATAGTATTTTACTGCTCGGTCAATTCTTGGTTGGTTGGTTTTAACCAGCTTGTCTGGGGTGATATTTGTCAATAAACATGTCATGTCTCGATAGAGCTATTATGAATATAAGGTCTTAACTGTGTTTCCGCAAACTCTTCAAGTACTTTCTTATTCCGCTTTCAACCTCTGCTGTTTATGCTCGTGATATTACATCGTCTCGTGGCTCATAGCCTCATTCAATGAGCTGAGGCGTTTCATTATGTGGATCTGTTATTTAGATTTTAGAGTGTGTACTGTTTACTGTTTAGAAGTGTATCAATTTGAGTGGATTCTGGTTTCAGTTGAAGCTGGGATTATGAGATGAATACGCTTTGTAGTGACCAGTTGTTATAGTGATTGGTGGTTTCAAGTGGCAATCAAAAAGAGCTTGGGTTACCACTGAATCAGGATATTCTTCCAAGAGCTTCGTTAAAACATTTGTTAGAAGCACGAGCATAGGATCCGAGTCCGTTTGGTATTTGCTATTGTTTGATAGTCGTGTTGGTTTTCGTCAATGTTCTCCAGTGAAAGTGAGTAACCTGACTTTTTGGTAATTCTATTCAAAATTCTCCTGTTTAAAATACACTATCATGTACCCCAGCACAATACGACAAATTCACCAACAGACAAAAAGAAAAATGAAAGTTGCAAGTCTTGGAATTATTAGAAGCATTGTAATTATTTTTCACAAAATAAAATAAAATAAAATAATAATAATCATTAATCATGATCAAATGGATGAAGTCCACACTTAGTACTCGACTTGTTAGGTGGATGCAGTTACTAACCGGATGATAATGGAGTCCGTATTTGCTTCACGAGCTGGACTCGGACTAGGACTAGGAGCGTCCCAATTTCTCCGTCCCAGGCTCGCACCTCTCAAACTGAGCGCCGCCGCCTATAAAGCGCCTTTTGTTTTCAGGTAATACCTCTTGATCGCAGCCTTCCTCAGCTGGTTTTTTATGTACATGATCAATAAGTGTAGTTGCTTATCTATTTGCTCATCTCTTTTAGGAGTTACAGGATGGAAATACAGATGGGGAAATTCTCCTTAGGCTTGTTGAAAATGAAACATTTGCATTTTCATCAGACAGCCAATAAGGACCATCCTCTAAGTCTCTAACCATCCTCGAATCTAGGAAACAAAAGTGCATAGGCCGCATGGCATTCCAAGCTTGTTTGGTGTTTGGGTTTTTATGTATAGATACTGTATAGGAGAAGCGTGATAATGTCCTCACTTCCTCTAACCAACAAGTTTCTTCATTCTGCTTATCTAAAATAATATCTTATGCACTTATCCTTTGAATAATACGAGAGTAAAAGCACCATCTTTGGCAACTTGGAGTCCAAGAAGCAGCATACCACCATTTGGAATAACCGCATACTTATTATTTGACATTTCTGGGGTTTGCAGGAATCTTGTCATTCTTGTATCTCATGTTCTTCATGATATTGGTAACTCTTGTTTTAGTTTACTAGCTTATCAATGTACTTGGAGAGGCACATGCGAATCCAAATGAACTGTTTTGATCTTACTATGTAACAATTTCTAAACTAATTTCATCATAGGAAGAATCTCCTTCGAGATTGAAGGAAAATGATTCCTCACCATGAGAATTGTCCTAGAAAGTTATAGGCCTACCTATAACTAATGTAGAATTGTATGTCATGGTGACTGTCTGGAAATTGGATACCTTAATCATGTTTAGTACTTTGTACAGTATACTACTATTTGTGCTTAAATAACCGGCTTTTCAAGAGATAATATGTTAATTGTGTTGTATGCTATTAGCACATGTTAGTTTGGTCGTAAACTACAACTTGTGATGCACTCCATGAATTTCTATTTCTTGAATCCAGGTTCAAGAAGAATGTTATTGATTTGAAACTAAGGGAAAGATGGCAAGCTGTGTCTGCATCAAAATCTGACCTTCCAGATGGAGATTCTGTCAAAGATAACTCGGGTGGGGTTAAAAGTGGTGATGCTCCCCAAGGCCCTCCTTTCCTTACCATCGTAGCTGGATTTCTAGTCCTTTTTCTGGTATTCTGGATTATCGGATCAATTCTGACGTGGTTGATTAGCTTCTTTGTTGCGTCGCCTCCACGGACTTAGGAATGTTTCCTTTATCAACCTTTGTCATTAAGCATGTACTCATCTATAGGTATCATCAATGAAGACGCTTTGTTTCTTTCTATGGGTCTCAACACTTTGTTTCCCCATGTGTACTCATGTGTATTCATCAGTTTCATTAATCGAGGTTTAAGGATGGAGGATGTACATGCGATTGCCTTATTTTTCTTTTTCTAGTTCATATAATTTCTGCAGGTACCAATATTACCCAGAAATAGTTTTCTTTTGAGGTGTCATTTTTGTATTATGTTCTAGTATTTTTATGTGGTGATTTTGTTTTAGCTTTAGCTCATAGACAATCAACAGAACTTATCTTTAGCTCAGAGACGATCAACAGAACTTATCGTATTTGAGTAACTCTTTCTTTTTTTTTATCTTTTCAATTAGATAAAGGTTCAAGTGATATTAACTCTTATGTTATAGCCGATTGTTGTGCTCGCCGCACTTAATGCCAGCAAACAGAAGAACTAACAATCGTTGCAGGGATAAAACCCACAGCGACCAAATAATGCAAGAGCAGTAAACAAAGCAACCCAAAGAATTTAACGTGGTTTGGCAATAATCTACGTCAACAGCAGGGAGAATGATAGTAATAAGGGATTACAAATAAGGGATCACAACAGCTAAGGGGTTTAGGACAGCTAAACAAACAACTACACTCCTGCGAGAGAAACCCTATTGCTACCTTTATGGAGCCTTATGATGACTTTACAATAATACGGCTAATCCAACACAAATTGTGCCACTATACAATATTGAATTGGGGGACAATTGGAAACTCACCGTTTGTCCCTTCAATTTATTTATACCATTATTTAAGAGAATTGGCTTTATTTGCCAAAATGGTTATGAAAGATACTATGATAATTAGTTAAATAATAAATGAAAAAAATAAACCTGTAATAACTTCCTACGTCTCTACAGAGATAACTGTCTGTTTTTTTTTTTTTAGAGTGAATAACTTCATTGACTAAACGTCATTACAATTTACATTTATCAACTCCAGAACAAAAGAAGAAGGGAATAAAGTAAACTCACTAATCCCTGAATACAGGACATTAGTTGCCAAACTATGAGCAACTCTATTAGCTTCCCGGCGGACATATAGAACTTGTACTGATGTAATCTGCAGTAACATCTTTCTAAGATCATTCATTAGATAACCTAGATCTGACCAATTCAGAGTCCTGCTCCCCAAAGCATCCGTTAAGACATGGCAATCCGTTTCAATAATAAAAGGCGAAAAACCAACCTGCAATGCCAGTTGTACCCCTTCTAAGAGAGTCATGAGTTCCCCATGTCTAGCCGAACTGGAAGCCGATATATGGTGACGAAAAGAACCCAGGCATACCCCTACCGAATCCTGAAAAATGCCTTCCAGCCTTGTAACTCCAGAAGGGCCGAATCCCTAGGATTCCTTTAACTCCCCTTCAGATGGGCAGAACGATACTCCTCCCACCAGTCCAGGGTAATCGGCACGACCTCAGTTGCTAGCTTAACATCATTACGCCATACTTTGACATTCCTGTTTTTCCAAATTGCCCAGACAAACATCAGTAAAACTTCAAATGAAGTTGGGTTTTGAGCATGAGACTGAAATAACCAATCAACTATAGTGGATGCCGAACTGGCTGATGGAAGCTGGGTCAAGACCAGTATTAAGGCAGCATTGGGACAATCACGTAAGGCATGGAGAGGAGATTACACATCTTCCTCACAAAAAGGACACTGAGTGTCAACATCAATTCCATGTTGACTCAATCTACTTCGTGTAGGCAGAACATTTGAGACAGCTTTCCAAGCACAAACTTTAACCTTTGCCGGAACAGAGGCCTTCCAGATTTTTGACCATAACTGGGAACTAGGATTAAGGCTGCCCCCTACCACCTGAAGAACCCGATGACGAGCTAGGTGATCAGCAGTCTTGACAGATAAGACCCCTTTCTTATCCTCACCCCATCTCCATCTATCATCGTGTCTACGACTACTCAATGGAAGAGCGCCTATCTACAGAGATAACTGTCTATTACTACATCTCCACAGTAAATAACTTTTCATCTTACAACTTTTACTCTAAAAATAAAAATACGAATGGTTAAACACATGCATTACATGTGTGATAAAACTAATCTATACTATTATTAAAGAAATAAGGCTTACTACCCAAAACAAAATGTTCTTTACTTTTATGAATGTATCTAATTATTATAGATAAAAACGTAAAATTTATGAATAATTTTCTTATTATTTTTCAGAAATTAACTTCTAACTTCTAGACTGTTAACTACTCATTATTCCACACCCATAAGATGTGAGCAATTTCTAATTTATATAATAAAAAATTAAATAAATATCGATATTGTAAAAAAAAAATTAATAATAATAATAATAATAATAATTCTGTCCCGGTTGTGGAAAAGAAATAAAAAAACCTCAAACTATAGGGACCGTTCTCAACCAAAAAAGCAACAAAACAGAAACGAAAACAAAGAAGAGCGAGAATGGCAGAGGAAGGGAAGCCAGATGCCCAATTGTTCCAGCTACTCTCAGGTCTCCTCCACCAGGTTCTATCTACCTCCTTTTTCATCCAGTCTTCCTCAATTTATTCAGCTTTCTTAATTATGAGGTTGATAATCATCTGGGTGTGCTTGTTTTCTTGAAATTCATGATCTGGGTCTTCTACTAATGTGTTTTACAGGGAACGCATAAACTTTTATTTATAGTTTTATTGGTTCTTGAAACAACAAAAGGTCTTCTGTAATGCGTAGGAAGAGATAGATAGACAGACAATCATGCTCATTCCCGTTTACTCTTGTTATACAAATTAAACATCATATTCATATCTTTTGAGAGCCACGTTCTAAACATTTATGCGTATATATGTGCGGCAGAGAATGTCAAGGGTGTTGCTCAGTTCTTCAATTATGATATGATTTATTTCATTGCAAAATATGAGACGCTCAAGTCCTAAAGAGAAAGTTATGGTCATGCATTTGAAAAAGAAACCGAGGTCCAGTGCCTTTTTCTATAGGAGTTTGAGAAGCAGGTAGGAGAGACTGACAGGCTTAGCTCTCTCTAGCTCTAATGGAAATTACGGATCATTATGCCTCATTGTGTTCGTGTTGTTGCATATCTTTTTGATTAGGTCCAATCCCAATGATGTATCTGTCTTGGTCTTGTACCTTCCCTGAAAAGAAGTTTCCCCAAAATTAACTCTGCAATAACTTGTGTGATGCAGGTGGAAGCTTTGACCAATCAAGAAGAAGTTGAATTGCGTTCAAAAATTGAAGCCCTTGGATTAGAGGTTACCAAAGTTCCCTCAAAGTCAACTCAGCATCTTGATGAGGTAGTTTCAAGTCCAAGGACATACATCGACTCATAAGTTATACATGTTAAGTGACAATACAGTTTTGTATTCTCGATTTATGATTAAGCATTTGAACTTCTTTGCCTGCAATCCATATGTACAGCTGGAAATAGCCAAGGAATTGGATAAATTATCGGCAAAGTTGGATGATGTAGATGAAATGATATCTTCTGCAATGGCTTCAGATCCCCAGGTCAAGTTACTATTGAGTGATACTGCTGATGTATGGATGCCGGTCATTACTGCTAGTGCCGATGAACGGCGTACTTTCACAGCATCAATTGCAGATGTTAACCTAGAAGCAAAAGCGGAAAGTTTCAGTTAGCTGTTAGGTGGTAGTCTATACAAGAAGTTCCAAGATATTGCTTTTACTTGTTTGTTTAATCCACCAAACAAAAATGCTGCATTCTTCCTAATCACTGCTATATGTAGTCTTCTTTATCCCTTAATGGTTGTGAAATGTGATTGTTCTTTGCATACAATCCAGCTGTGATGGATAAGAGTCACAAGACACAATAATGCTTGTGTAAAAGGAAAGTCGCAAGTGTTGCTGGCTTTGTCACAGAAACACACAGTAGTTAAAATGAAATCCATATCCTCTTCAATGTCCCAGAAAGACGAGTGATCGTCGAAACTGGCAAAAACCCGGTAAACTTGACATCTTTCACACCTCCGGTAGGGTCTCACTTAACCACCACCGTTCCGTCAGGCCAGGTCTACTAGCCATCAGACAACAAACAATCTCATTTGGAGCCTCTATGGTAAAATAGCTCAGCAACACAGATTAGCTCGACAAAGCACCCTACTATAATAGCTTGAAACTGGGCTAAGTATTCTGCAAATGTATATTGAACTAGCTAGTTATAGATGAGTTTGACATATTTTGAGACGGTAGATAAATTGATCAGTGATAATTCTGAAAAACCTTTCCGATAGAGTGGCAGACAACCAAAAGTAGAAAGACATAAAATTGCATTTTCTCCTTGGTTCCAAGTCATTTTCGGTGTGTGAGAGAGAGAGAGAGATGTATTGCATGTATATCTATGTTGGGCCGCCACTAACTAAGCAATTGCATCGTTGTTTATCCTTTCCCAGTTCCCCTCATAGATAATTTAAACTATAAACTCTAAACTCCATCATAGATAATTTAAACTATAAACTCTAAACTCTACTTTTTAGTGGGTTGGATTTGAACCGCTACTTCCGAATTCGAGCAGTCAAACTCTATTCTGTTCATCGCCTGTAACCTGCCTAATTTAACTTTTAATTTTTTAATCATTTCATTTTGCATAGGTTAAAAATGTAGGTGTGATATCTATCTATGTTAAGCAGATAAGGCAAGAAGGCTAGTCTAATTAAAAAAAGAAGAAGAATTCATCTTGTATTATTTTTTATTATATCTTGATGACTAGCATCACTGCAGTCTTCTTTGTCCATATATATGAATATTATTTGATCAGTCACATAATGATGTAGGCATTGAAAGTCTTTCTGTTAGTTTTAAAAGAAAGGAAATAGAGATGACTTAAAATTTAAGTGGAGACTTTATAAGTGTCGAAAACTTATAATTTACTTCTTGTTGTAGGAGAAATAGATTGATAAATCTCTGTGTCTCTATTCATTGATAAGGAGGCCTTATATATAGGCATTACATCAAGTATCCCTAGCGAACAGGGATTCCTTATCTAATAGAGTATCTAGACTACAAGTCTTATTAGGACAAGACACACCACGGAAGTTACGGAATTAACCTTCCTTGAACACTCCCCCTTGTGTCGCGTCCTCAATGGTATGAGCTGTTGCCTCGTTAAAACCTTTGCCAGCAAACAAAAAACCTCTTGGGTAAAAATAAAAGCATGGTCTAAGGAAAAAGAGTACAACGCACCAACTACAAGTATGTGAGACATGCATAGCTAGGCTCCCCCTGAAGTCTAGATGAGAACTCCCCCTGATAGTCAATCAGTCTTTGAGTTCGGATAAGCGACACATTCCAATGCGCTTTACATGCTTCACAAATGTAGATTTGGGTAGAGACTTGGTGAACAGATCCGCTGCATTTTCTTCTGAGCTGACTTGCTTCACTTGTATATTCAAAGTCTCTTGCTGCTGCTGATTGTAGAAGAACTTAGGCGAAATGTGTTTAGTATTGTCACCCTTAATGTATCACAACTTCATCTGCTCAATGCATGCTGCATTATCTTCAAATATGCAAGTTGGTCCCATCGTAGTAGACTCAAGTCCACTAGACTCGCGGATGTGAGATATAACTGAGCGAAGCCAAATACATTCTTTGACTGCTTCATGTAGTGCAATAATCTCAGCATGGTTCGAGGAGGTAGCAACAAGGGTTTGCTTGGTTGATCTCCAAGATATCGCCGTATTCCCAATGGTGAAAACATAACCGGTTTGGGAACGTCCTTTGTGTGGATCTGACAAATATCCAGCATCAGCAAATCCTACCATCACATCATTTGGTGTATCTGAGTAGGAGGGGGTATCGCCAAAGCCGTATCGGGACCACGACTTAGCATCCGCGGGTCCGGATATGTTGGCGGATATGGCTGCAGGATGGCGGATGGATGATCCAAAGCCAGTCTTGGCGGATATGGCTGGCGGATGGCGATCCGAGCCATGGTTTGTGCTGTTGGATGCAAGAGATCGACTAGGTGTCGAATCCTGATGAGTGTATCGATAGTACAAGCCCATGTCAAGGGTTCCTTTAAGGTATCGGAAAATGTTCTTGATCCCAACCCAATGGCGTTGTGTTGGCGCAGAGCTAAATCTAGCTAACAAGTTCACAGAGAAAGCTATGTCTGGTCTAGTACACTGAGCTAAGTATAACAAAGCTCCAATTGCACTAAGATATGGATATTCAGCTCCCAAGACCTCTTCGTCATCTTCTTTCGGACGAAAGGGATCTTTGTTGATATCCAGACTCCTAACGACCATGGGAGTGCCTGTAGGATGCATAACTTTGTCCATGTTAAATCGCCTGAGCATCTTTCGGACGTATGCAGATTGGTGTATAAAGATTCCACCACTTCGGTGCTCTAGTTCTAAGCCTAGGCAAAACCGAGTCTTTCCCAGATCTTTCATCTCGAATTCGGATTTCAAATAGCTAGCGGTCTCATTGATCTCATTTAGAGTTCCAATGATGTTCATATCATCAACATAGACGGCTACAATGGCAAATCCTGAACTTGTTCTCTTTATGAACACACAAGGGCACAACTCATCATTCTTGTATCCTTTCCCAATCAAGTAATCACTTAACCGTGTGTACCACATCCTACCAGATTGTCGGAGTCCATATAGAGATCGTCTCAACCTGATAGCAAATGAACTTCGTGGTTTTTGCTCACTTGACTTGGGTAACGAAAGTCATTCTGGCACTTTCATGTACATCTCCGTATCTAGATCCCCATAAAGATACGCAGTTACAACATCCATAAGCTGCATATTGAGTCTCTCTGAGACTACCAAACTGATTAAGTATCGGAAGGTAATAGTATCCATGACAGGAGAATACGTCTCCTCATAATCAATTCCAGGGCGTTGAGAAAAACCTTGCGCCACGAGTCGAGCTTTATATCGCTGGACTTCACCATTCTCATTGCGCTTTCTGACAAAGACCCATTTATGTCCAACAGGCTTCACGTTCGGCGGTGTAGGCACAACCGGTCCGAATACTTGCCTTTTCTTTAGAGAGTCTAGTTCAGCCTGGATTGCTTCTTCCCACTTCGGCCAATCCGCCCTACGTTGACATTCATCAACAGTGCGGGGTTCCATATCGTCGTCGTCAATGACTTCTTGAGCAACGGCGTAGGCGAATGCATCATCGATATACATGGAATTCCTTTCCATAAGATTGTGCATGCATAAGTAGTTTAGTGAGATTTCCTTGTTCTCCAACATCAACAGTGAGTCTGAGGCGTCCCCCAGATGATTCAGAGTTGATTCTTGGACATAGGTATAGTCGGAGACAATCTCGTGTGACGGCGTCACAGTATTGATGATGAACGGATCGCTTTGTGCCTGAACACATGCCCTCTTTCTAGGTACATTGTCCTTGGAACCGATTGGTCTCCCCCTCTTTCTAGGAGGATCCGAAGTCGACGCCGGCTCTCCACTTGGAGGTGCCGAGCCTAGGCTGCCGATGGCACCTAGGGCTGCGGGTCCGAGACCGGCGGCGCGTGCTCGCGCATGGCGAGGAATGTTGAGCCTTGCAGGTACATTCGCAGCAGGTATGGTTGATCTCGTCACTTTCGCAATATCAGTAAAGGAGTCGGGCATCGTATCCGCCACCTTTTGTAGTTCTAATATGCGTTGTATTTCGGTCTCACACTGAGACGTACGGGGATCATAATGAGACATAGTGGGAGAGAACCACGTCAATTCCTGACGTTCACTTGGGACGGATGCGGCCCCATCTCCCCCTAACGGCGGGAATGATGTCTCATCAAAGTGACAATATGCAAATCTTGCAGTAAACAGATCACCTGTCATAGGCTCTATATAGCGGACAATTGTTGGTGCTTCATATCCAACATAAATAGTTAATCGTCGTTGTGGACCCATCTTGGTACGCAGTGGAGGCGTGATGGGCACATATACGGCACAACCAAAAGTACGCAGATGCGAAATATCAGGCTCGTAACCAGTTACCAACTGGTACACACTAAATGGTTGGCTATCCGTGGGTCGTAGACGAATAAGCATAGCTGCATGTAATATTGCATATCCCCATGCCGAAACCGGCAAGTTTGTGGCCATGACAAGAGACCTAGCTACAAGCTGTAGTCTCTTGATAGCGGCTTCTGCAAGACCGTTCTGAGAATGAACGTGGGGCACGGGATGTTCAACTTCAATCCCAACTGACAGGCAATAGTCATCAAAACACTTTGACGTAAACTCTCCAGCATTATCCAGTCTGATTGACTTAATCGGATTGTCCGGGTGGTGAGCCCGAAGCTTAATGATCTGAGCTAGGAGTTTAGCAAATGCAGCATTCCTCGTGGACAACAACGCTACGTGTGACCAACGCGTTGATGCATCAACCAGAACCATGAAATATCGAAATGGTCCGCATTCTGGTGTTATAGGTCCACAAATATCACCTTGTATTCGTTGTAGAAACAGAATATTCTGTTTATTATCAATAGCAAAAGATGGTCTTGCTTGAAGTTTTGCTAGTGAACAAGCTTTGCAAAACGAACGATGAGCATTAGACATCGCTACAGAAGCATGAGAAGCAGGAGGAGGCCGAACCTCTCCTTGGAGCCGAGAGGCGGCTATCGACGGCAAAGCCGAACCGAGGCCGAGGTGTCCTCTGTGCTTTTGTGATCGGAAAAATGGATGACCGTGGGAGCATTTCAAAATACGGATCATCAGATCACGACCCGGATGACCGAGTCTATCATGCCAAAGCTTATAAGCATCAGAATCACATAATATAACAACATGAGATTCGTTAGCTCGAATGGTTGTGAAATACATGCCATTTCGAACTCGCTTACACTTCTCCACAATGCGAGTGCGCATAGATTGAGTGGAGGTGATCAACAGATATTCAGTTCCATCTTCAACATAAGTGCTGAGGTGATAGTCGTTGTCACGCACATCCTTGAAAGCTAGCAAGGTTCTTGGCGCCTTAGGCGCATATAGGGCGTCCTCTACCCGAATTTCAGTGCCATTTGGCAATAAGAATTGAGCAGTGCCACGACCTTTAATTACGGGTCCAGTGCCTGTCATCGTAGATAACGACGATTCTCTTGGCGTAAAATCCGAAAACAATTGCCGATTTCTCAGAATCGTGTGAGTTGTTGCACAATCCAACAAACACTCAATCTCGCCTTGATACATCTACAAAAACAATGTAAATTGAATCAATAGTCTACTTTAGACTTTGGCGAACACTTTAAAGTAAGTGTACTGAAGCAATATATCATCACAAAATGAAGTGCATTAAGGCCAATATCATAGCCATGGCAACGACATAACTTGAGAGAAAGAGATAAGCCACATTTTAATCACCGAGTATCAACATTAATAATCATAGCCTAGTTCAGAGATTGAGACCGGACACCGTCGTAGGTGGCGTGGCCGAGCCAAGGCAAAGGCCGGGGCCGAGCCAAGGCAAAGGCCGGGGCCGAGCCAAGGCAAAGGCCGGGGCCAAGCCAAAGCCGAAGCTATGGTAAGGCCGAAGCTACCCAAAGGCCGAGCCGAAGCAAGGCGAGCGGTGAGGGTCGGTCTGGCATTGCGGCAATACGATGCGACGGTTGAGCTAAATCCGAAGCATGGCGAGTCCGAAGACGCGTCGTTGCCGAGCCATTGATGAAAAAGTTGCATTTGTTCGATAGGCTATCAATTGTTGGTTACAAAAACCAGATTCGGTGCTGAGGCAAGCTGGCGAGTGGCCATGGCGAGTGAGGCCTGGCGAGTCGCGGCCAAGCGCTTATTGGCTTTGGCGAGCGAGGCATGGCGGATCGCAGCCAAGTTGGCGGATCGCTAATCGTGGATCGCGGATCAGTTGGCGAATAGCCATGGCGAGCGAGGTCTGGCGGATCGCGGCCAAGTTGGCGGATAGCGGATCGCGGATCTCGGATCGCGGATCTCGGATCGCGGATCGTGCAGCGCGGATCGTGCATCGCGGATCTCGCGTATCGCGGATCTCGGATGGCGTATCGCGGATCTCTCCTTTTGTCTTTGTCATTTTTTTTTTCGGATATGAGTGAACATCACCAGAATTTTGGTGAACTCAAAATGATTATGCCATTGAGAATTGGACGCATTGAACCAATTTTGCTTTCAGGGATGTAAAAATCTCAAATTATTCATTGAATAATAGAATTTTATTGATGACAACTCAAAAATACATCAAGGTTGTTCTAAATAGAACGACTTATCGAACAAAGTCGTGATTTATTGACTATATTCTGTCAAAATAACTATCAAAATCAAACTTGAACATGTATCTCATGACCTAAGTCAAATACTTATTCATAATCTGGAGTATCATACTCCTGAGTCCTACATTTCTTGGTAGGGTGGAAGTCATCGATGGCGAAGTTTGTATCTGCCTCATCGTATTCTTCTTCCTTAAAATCTCCTACATAGTGTGCTTCTTGTTCTATGTATTGTTTGTGTTTCTTGTAAGCGGCTTGAATATCTCTACTTGCTGTGCAATCGCGTTGGAGATGATTCTTAGAGCCACATTTGAAGCAAGGAGCCGAAGCATTGTTCGGCGGATGGCCACCACGCCTGGGACCGGAACCAAAACTATTCCTCCCTCTGGGAGCGGCGGCTCTGCCATCATCCCTTGTCCAAGAAAGCTGTCGACCACGGCCGACGCCTCTTCTTCCTCCTCGTCCGCCACGTGTTGCCCTTGGCGTACGTGGTGGAGGTGCTTGACGTTCATGAGGTTGATGCTTTTGCTTAAAAACTTTACCACGGGCTTGATGAGATTCCGCAATGAATTTCGGTCCTCGAGGCCTCTTATTGGTGGTAAGAATCAACTCATGGTACCTCTCCTTTCTTTGAAGCACATTCATCAAATCACTGAAGGTTTTGATAGTGCCTTTCTCACGGAGATCGCGGTACTGATGCGACAACATGGACGCAGATTCTGGGAATGTCGTGAAAGTCTTTTCCATCATATCATCATCGGTCTTTTCGACCCCACAAAAGCTCAAATCAGATTGCAAGTTTAGCATAGTCTGATGATATTCCTGGACGGAATCAAAATCCAATAAGCGGATTTGTTCCCAATCAGACATGAGGTCTGGGAGTTGTGCGTCATGCACATTGTCGAAGCGGTCCTTGAGGATATCCCATAGCTCTTTGGGATCAGTTTTCCTCAGGTATTGCTTCTTGAGCGTTGGATGGATATGGCGCCTGAGAAACATCAGGGCTTGTGCTTTCTGTTCAGGAGAAGCGTGTAAGCTTTCATCCGCAGGAGGGTTGATGGTGGCAGTAAATCTTTTACCAATGAAGGTGTTCTCAACATCTGAGACCCACCTCTTGTATTCCTTGCCTTGGACATCCAAGATGTCAAATTCTGGACGCTGAGTGTCAGCCATCTACAGAACACAAACAGGGAGACGTTAGTATATTTGAATACTAATCAAGTTTGATTGTTCTTTTAGAACAGTGCCAAGATATATCATGGTCACATAAATCGATGCTTAACGTGACTTCAAGTCACAATCGATATCTTCCCTTTGTTTTCTTTTCAAAAAGAATAATACGTTATGGTTCACAGTGACATCATAGTCACAAGCATAACGGTGGCCGGTAACATCACAGTTACCCCAATAAACGTTGGCACCGGGGTGACTAAATCCCCGTATGCCGTCCCGAGAAGCGATAGAATCGGGATGAAGAAGCAGGGACACGGAAAGGTCCCGGAAGAAAACAAAACCCAACTATTGAAATTTCAGAAGCGGGAACGTTTATAAAAATATTTACCTCTTCAAGAGAAGCTTGATCAAACGAAACTTGACTCTTGGGGAAGCTTGTTTTCTTCGATTTTTCTTGATTTCTGCTCAACCACGAATAAGGGTTCGCGGATCGTTTGCTTGGCTTGCGAGCAATTTTGATCTTCTGGCGGATGCGTGCAAAAAGTAGCACGCAAGGGAGAGCTGCTGGCGAGCGGGTTGTCTGCCTAGAGGAGCAGTACGCGAAGGTACAGGGCGGCAGGAGAGCAGCGCAGATGCTGCTGAGAAGAGGCCGACGGTGCCGAAGGGAAGAATCGGCGGCCGAAGGTAGGTTAGGGTTTCGAAATTTTTTTTTCAGAATTAGGGTTTCTAGGGCTATCAGACGGGAGGCTAGGGCATCGTGCTGATAACGTGTTGTAGGAGAAATAGATTGATAAATCTCTGTGTCTCTATTCATTGATAAGGAGGCCTTATATATAGACATTACATCAAGTATCCCTAGCGAACAGGGATTCCTTATCTAATAGAGTATCTAGACTACAAGTCTTATTAGGACAAGACACACCACGGAAGTTACGGAATTAACCTTCTTTGAACACTTCTTCAGTTATTGTATTTTTACCATTTGAATTATCTAGATTCTAGTTCTATTTAGTTTTTATCACTCTAACTTAAATCTCGGTTATAATGTTGTGCTGTGACTATAAAATTGTTTTGTGAGAGTATGATTAAATAATTCTCCATTATCAACTTTTCAAAAGTTGCTCGAATATTGAGGTATATATAGTACGGCAGGGTTGGATGGTTGGGACATGAATTGGTCACAGTCCAAAACTCGAAATGCAGTGCCATAGGCCCATAGCCCATAGGCGTCAACGTCAAGTAAAGAAAGAAAAAGGAGATGTTACTAAAAATATAGATTTGGTTGGAGACATATATATATAGGACGGAGTCACAATTTCGCTTCCCTTTGCAGTTTTAGGTCGCACTCACATCAGGCAGGCCCACTACCAAACTCAGACTCTTTCTCTCTAGTCTCATCAACTCTTATTACTATTATTATTTTTTGGAAATATATATGTGTGTCAGTAGTTTCTGAGCAAAACCAAATACAGCAAACAAGACGACGCGGCTCCATTGGATTCGCCAATTGAAACCCCAAGAAATGGAATAGACTTTGCGATTGGCTCGCCCCTACTTTTTCAAGTGTGTGCAGTGCATGTGCATCATTGCATGCTTCTCTCTCTCTCTCTCTACTTTCAACTTGAACCTCCAAAGCTACAAAGACCCTTGTAAGTAAGTCCTCACTTGCTTTCTCTGCTGCTACCAACACTCCACCCCTACCCAGATCATCTTTTCTTCTTCATTTCTCACCTGTAAACTTACCCAGATCATCAGCATCAGCATCAGCATCAGCGTCATCAGCGTCGTCATCATCATCATCATCATATGGCGAGGTGGGTCTCCAAGTAACCCAACAAGTAGAACCACCAGACCAGGTAGTCAGGTACATAGCATTTTATTGCCTCGCAGCTTCCTACTCTTTCTTTCTGTAATATTTTTAGCTTCTCTTCCCTCCTACTCTTTCCGGCCCTACTAATTCCTTCCCCGGAAACTCTTCACTTTGATCTCTTTTCTATCTTCTATTTAACTCTTGTAAACAAACCACTTGGGACATCTTCATCTCTTGTTCACATTTCAATTAGTCGTATAAGAGTCAGATTCAGTTGATGATGGAAGTCAATTTTATTATTTCTATGCTTTGCTAGAACTGAACAAGTTGGGATTGAGATTGTGATTGTTTAGGGCAGACATGGCATATAGAAGGGGGTTCGACCACCACCAGCAGCAGCAGCAGCAGCCGCAGAGGCGGATTCTGCGGACTCAGACTGCCGGAAGTTTCGGAGGAGAGCCTATGCTGGACAGTGAGCTTGTGCCTTCTCGTCTGGTCGATATTGCTCCTATTCTCCGTGTTGCAAATGAAGTCGAATCTAGGAATGCAAGAGTTGCCTATCTCTGTGAGTTACCTCTTTATTCCATCTGCTTCTATGTCTCATTTAATGTTACAGCATTAATTTGTGTATGTTTGAGAATGCAATTCATACTACTCTTGTTGCTTGGAATTAGGTCGGTTCTATGCATTTGAGAAAGCTCACAGACTAGATCCCACATCTAGTGGCCGTGGTGTTCGCCAGTTTAAAACTGCCCTTCTTCAACGTCTAGAGAGGGTAAACCCTTTGATTTCCTGTTGCAACAACTTCTTTACTTGTGCGTGATGTCTTCTTTACGAGCAAATAAGCAAACAAAGAGATATATAAATACAGTCTAGATGAGAAAAGTCTACAGTTCAGATAAAATGAATGAATTAATCTAAAATGAGAGTGTAAATTAAAACCAACTGAATAAACAAAATTTAAGATTGCATTTGACACTGTAAGGATAAGTGTCATCTTTCCAAAAGGAATTAGTATCTGGATGAAAAATTTCTTTCAGTTCATTGTATAGTTTTCTTAAGGAACTCTATCAGGAAAGTGGAGTTTGAACAAATATATCACCTATGATTTTGTTCTATATAGGAAAATGAAACAACATTGGCAGGACGAGCAAAGAGTGATGCTCGTGAAATGCAGAGTTTTTATCGAGACTACTACAAAAAGTACATTCAAGCTTTGCAGAATGCTGCTGATAAAGCTGATCGGTATGTTTGTAAGAGTGTTGCCCTGTGGTTTTCTTCATTGAAAGGTACTCCGGTGCATTACAGTTGGCATTCTGAAACTCATGTTCCTAATGCAGTGCACAACTGACAAAGGCATACCAAACTGCGGCTGTTTTATTTGAGGTTTTGAAGGCTGTCAATCAGACAGAGGCTGTTGAAGTCGCTGAGGAGGTGAGATATATATCATTCTCTTTCTCATTTTTGTTTACTTGATGCTAATCTTCATTTACATTTTCTTGTTTCTGAGTGAGTATATATATATATATATATATATAACTAATATCGTTCTTACTGTAGATTTTGGAAGCTCACACTAAGGTTGAAGAAAAACAACAGATATATCTACCGTACAATATTCTTCCTCTTGATCCTGACAGCAAAAATCAGGCAATCATGAGATTTCCCGAGGTTTCAACCAAATCTTTTATAAAAAAAAGTCTATGAAATCTATATTTAGATTGTAGGTGAAATGCATTGTCTCTTTTGTTTCTTTACAGATTCATGCTACTGTTGCTGCACTCCGAAACACCAGGGGTTTACCCTGGCCGAAAGACTACAAAAAGAAAGTTGATGAAGACATTCTTGATTGGCTTCAGGCCATGTTTGGTTTTCAGGTGAAATTACTTACCAGACCAGATGTGATACACTTCTTAGATTCTCATGTTTCTTCAACAGCTATGTGCAATTGATAAAATGTGCAGAAGGATAGTGTCGCCAATCAAAGAGAGCACTTGATTCTCTTGGTTGCTAATGTTCACGTACGACAATCACCAAAACCTGATGAGCAGTCCAAGGTCCTTGTTCTACTCAGTTGTTATGTTTTCACTTTCTGATATTTTTCTTTTCCTTTTGTGGCTAACTTACTCTACATGGCCATGCTGCATAGTTGGATGATCGTGCTTTAACGATAGTGATGAAGAATCTTTTCAAAAATTACAAAAAGTGGTGCAAGTACTTGGGTCGCAAAAGCAGCCTTTGGTGAGGAATCATATTTGACTCCAAGTAATTTAACATAATACTGATGTATTCATTCAAAAAAGAAAAAGTGGTGTTCATGTATGTCTTGAAATATTTCATTATTCAGTTATAGTCATATAAGAAGGAGAATTGCTGTTTCTTTAGCTGTGACTTGTGATTGTTCAGTTATGTTGTGTTTCATATCTGTAACCTATTTAACATAATACTGATGTATTCATTCAAAAAAGAAAAAGTGGTGTTCATGCATGTCTTTTAATATTTCATAATTTAGTTATAATCATATAAGAAGGAGAATTGCTGTTTCTTTAGCTGTGGCTTGTGATTGTTCAGTTATGTTGTGTTTCGTATCTGTAACCTGAAAACTGTTTTTAATCGGTAGGTTGCCAACTATTCAGCAAGAAGTACAGCAGCGGAAATTACTATACATGGGTTTATATCTTCTTATATGGGGAGAGGCTGCCAACTTGAGATTCATGCCAGAATGCCTTTGCTACATTTATCATCATGTAAGTCTCAAGAAGTTTCTTGTGACATCTATGAATCATATTCATGGAATGTGATTTAGAACTCAATACACACCTGATCATAGCATGCACTTACCAAGACTTCTAACTAAACGCAGATGGTTACATCTTTTCTCTTCACACTCTGTTGTCAAATATTTATATAAGTGCGTCCGCTAGGGGATTCCACTAAATTTCAGACTTATCATCCTTTTTAAACCCATATAAAGTTTTTGTTTCTTTGAGTCCAATTAATAACAGGATATCATGATTTTCATCCTTCAGGACTCTTTCTGTACAAGTCATTTTAACATCAATTGCTCAGAGATCTCTCTATTATTCTTAAGTTGATTACGGTTCAACCAATAAAATAAATTTGATTTACAAGGCCTTTGTACCAACACGATTCACCCTTGATCAGTATCAAATAAAGGGTAGCCGGTGGGACCCAAGGTTTCAAGTATCTGCAGTGATAGATGTAACCAAACTTAATCTCAAAGGTATATTTATAGATATATTGATAATGAAGAAACATTAATAAAATATATAGAAATTGTAGTCGTAAACAAGGCAATTATATAAGTCTTGAAAGATTGGTTTACTGGTTAGGTGGGTAGTTAGTCTATGAGTGTCAATAAATGTCAATGTCAAAGGTATGCCATCACTTTTTTGCTTATTCTATTCTGGGATCCAATGGCTTTCTATTTGTGTTGTCCGAAGATATCATAGCTATGGAAACTACTGTGAAAGTATGAGCACGTGCAATGTAACATCCCAAATTCAGTCAAAGGACTTACAAACCCTCTTCCATTAGTGGTATAGACTTATATATGTATGTATATGTGCGTGTACATTGTGCGTGTGTGTGCGTGTGTGTGTGTGCGTGCGTGTGTGTGTGTCATTTTGAGGGATCAACCTAGTTTTCGATCAAATATTAACATCTCCACCGTTCATCTTTCATGTTTATATGAGTAGATCATATATGGAAAATTTCATCCCATTTGATAATCGTTAGAGCATTCAAAATCGTAAAGTTTTTTGTGTCATTTTGAGGGATCAACCTACTTTTCGATCAAATATTAACATCTCCACCGTTTAACTTTTATGTTTATATGAGTAGATCATATATGGAAAATTTCATCCCATTTGATAATCGTTAGAGCATTCAAAATTGTAATTTACAAGTAAAAACATGAACGGTTCAGTTTTGACAGATTTGATATGTCCATTGATTTCATCCAGTTGGATACCTTAACGATCACCATTTTGACTATAAAATTATAGGAATGATCTACACATACAAACCTAGCACTTGAACGGTGGTGATGTAAAAATGTGATTAACAAGTTGGCCTAATAATCGATCCCCTAAACTGAACAAAATAAGGGATCCCTCAGTGGAAGGGCCCTATGCCTTCTTGGCTAAAGACCTCTGCACCAATCCTTATGGTGCGGATTTGATATTTTGACCAACTTTTCGATTGAACTTTTACATCTCCACCGTCTAGTCTTTTGGTATTCATGTATAGATTATCTATGCAAATACTGCATTTTGTCAAAACTGAATTGTTCCTGTTTATGATAGGAAATCGCACTTTTAAATGCCTTAACGATTATCAAATTGGCTGAAATTTTGCAGTCATGATCTATACATGAGTACCTAAAGACTAGACGGTGAAGATGTAAAAATTCAATCGAAAAGTTGGTCAAAATATCAATCCGTACCATAAAGATTGGTGTGGAGGTCCTTAGCCAAGAAAGCTTGTATATATATGTCTTCTGTATGTCTGGGGTTGATTGATGTGAACATTGTAGAGATGTATTTGCTTTACTAGTCATGGGAGACCAATGAATTGTTACAGTGTTTTTAGCTTACAAGCTGTTAACTAGTGTTGGTTGTGGGAAATGGGCGCGACTAATGTTAGCATTATGGACGTGTATCTTGAAAGTCTCTTTCTCCATTACTTATTCAGATCGAAGGGCATTCAACATATTTTATCTTTCCTCTTGAACTTGCTTCAGTTTTGATGTTGGCACTTGTCTATTTATTCTGGGGATTCACTAATTCATGGTGTATCTGGAACTTTTTGTTGTCTATTGGTGAGGACATTTTGTCTTTGGCTTATTTTGGCCTAACAAATTTACATGTCCTATAAAAGAATATTTAGGAAGGTAATAGTAAATTGTCCTCTTGTTTGTATATATCTTAAATTACTACCTCAGCATGTTCACAAGATTTGCAGTAAAAGTATGATAGATATCCCAAACCAACTGCACACATACCCGCTATAGACGTAGTCGGTTTCAAAAGGTGAAATTATCAGTTTAGATCATGCATTTTGTTTCCTGTATTTATATACGTTGGTTCATTATTTCTGACCAAAGTGAACATAAGTGTTTGTGACTCATCCAATCCATTAATTGGGATAAACCCTTCTTTAATCTTTTAGTTTGTTTGATGTTCTGTATTTCCCGTTGCAGATGGCATTTGAATTATATGGAATGCTCTCTGGAAATGTTAGTCCAACGACGGGTGAGCACATAAAGCCAGCCTATGGTGGTGAAAAGGAGGCCTTTTTGGAGAAAGTAGTAACTCCAATATATAATACTATAGCACAGGTGTGTGTTTAGGCTACTTTGGCTAATTACTGTTTTGCCTTGCCTTTGACATTTTTTTCAAAACATTCATATTGGTTTTGTTTGTCCTTCGCAGGAGGCTGAAAGGAGCAAAGGAGGAAAATCAAAGCATTCACAATGGAGAAATTATGATGATTTGAATGAATACTTCTGGTACGTGATTTTCTGTGTTTTTGCTGGGTGCTGGGGTCCTATGCAAGACTGGATGTCACAGTATTTTGATGGTGTTGAATTGCAGGTCAGTTGATTGTTTTAAGCTAGGTTGGCCTATGCGTGCTGATGCCGATTTCTTTTACCAGCCCAGTAAAGAGGATGTTGACAAAGATAAGGTCTGTTATAAACTTGTAATGATAGATGCCAAGTAATATTTGTTTTTTGACCTTCTTGCTGGTTGTTGATTATCTCTATGCATAATATGAATCTGATGACATCTATCACCATAGACTTCATGAACTCCGATTCTCTTTTATGTACCGTCAAGTTAGATAACTTCAAATGAATTTTTAGTTAAAATGGTTCTTACATCTGCTTCAATAATAGTTTAACTTGGACTGGGTCATCTACTTTTGTCAGGGGTTTGGGGAATTATTTTTAAGCCATAATTACCTTGTAGGCATATTTTCAAAGTTGGGATATCATTTTGCATTATATAATTGTTAGTGTGAGCGCTTTGAGGTCAGATAAGTACATGTAATAAAGAACAAAACAAGAGTCCTCATCTCTGTGTTATTCCTTTACTGGAAACGGAGAGAAAGAAATAAAAGGGAACAACTTATGATGGACACTGATGCACCTACACTGTATGCCTCATTTGACCTTGACAATTACTTGGTCTACTTGTTGATTAGTATTCCAATTTCCTAGCTTTGACTGAGATCTTTGTTCCGAGCATTTTTATTGAAGACTCTGTACTTCTTAAGTAGGCACTCTTATAAATATGCATGTGTCACACTTTCACATATTGCTGATGCTGTAATGTCAAATATCAGATTTAGTGTTAACCAAATCTCATATTGGTACACATTGGTACATGTTATCTAAAGAAAAAGTTCAGGTACTTCTACTGGTGCATTTTATGATTGTAGTACTTTGTACCCAGTAAGTAGATGCAAAGAAAAGAAAAATAAATAAATTAAATAATATAAAATAAAAGGAAATAAATAAAACTCCTTTGGTTTACATTTTCGCTTTTTAATGTCGGTAAGTTTTATTATTTTCAGAAAAACAAACCATACACCGGTCATCGATGGATTGGCAAAGTCAACTTTGTTGAGATTCGTTCATTTTGGCACCTTTTCAGAAGCTTTGACAGAATGTGGAGTTTTTATATACTGAGTCTACAGGTAATTATTAGTTTTATTATCCCATTTTTCTCTGTTTTTTTTTTTTTTTTGAATCTTGAGACTTACGTAGAAAATATGGTCTTATTTAGGCAATGATCATAGTTGCTTGGAATGGGTCAGGGAAATTAAGTTCAGTCTTCGAGGGTGATGTCTTTAAAAAAGTGCTGAGTATCTTCATAACTGCTGCAATGTTGAAGCTTGCACAAGGTAATTAAAATCATTTGACCTTACTACTGCTAGTCAAAACTGGAGCTACTCCAAGCACCTAGACTCCTGCCCATACTCAAACTTCAATTCCCCCTACGTTTGATATTTGACAATTACTGCGGTTGTTGAATGGAAACTGTATCAGTTTAGTTCTACATGTGCTAGAAAATCACGACATTGTTGATTCCTACGTATAATCAACTGCAGCTACCTCAATTTCAAGTAGTTAACAGATACAATTGAAATGCAAGTTTCTTGATGAAAGTTGATGTGTCTTCTGTTTAATGCCCATTTTGCTAACTTTGAATATAAGCTTGCTCACCAGTCATCACATAGTTGTAAGGCTGTGTGGTTGTACTCCATAGGCAATTAGATCAGTCCTCAAAATTCAACTTGTAAGAGGTTCAATCGGTGGGTGATCTTATTTCACTAACATGTTTGCCTTTGATGAAAAGATCATGACCAGATTTTCTGTAGAATTGCTGCTATGTACCAACTAATTTAACTTTTTATGACTGATTCTTCTACTAAATTCCTGATATGCTTTCTCCTTTTATCATGCTCATTTTTGCAGCTGTTCTTGATCTAATTCTGAGCTGGAAAGCTAGGCGAAGCATGTCACCCTTTGTCAGGCTAAGATATGTCCTCAAAGCTGTTTCAGCTGCAGCCTGGGTCATTGTTTTACCCGTGACTTATGCATATAGTTGGAAGGACCCAGGGGGATTTGCACAGACCATCAGGGGTTGGTTTGGCAATGGTCCAACTTCATCTTCTTTGTTCATTTTGGCCATTGTCATTTACTTATCTCCAAACATGCTCTCAGCATTATTGTTTATGTTTCCGTTTTTCCGCCGGCATCTTGAAAGATCAAACTATAGGATCATGATGCTGATGATGTGGTGGTCTCAGGTATGTAAATTGACCTTGAAATTCATTTTCTAGTAGAAGTGTTTAGGTGGTACTGAAGCCTATAGAATTGATACATGAATTTGTTCATTTGCTAGCTATACATACATACATACATCTTTTTTCGTCGCTTCCATATGATGCATTTCTTATTATCTCCTATAACCTGTAGCCTCGGCTTTATGTTGGTAGAGGAATGCATGAAAGTGCGTTTTCCCTTTTCAAGTAAGTACTTATGTTTTATATTTTCTCCCTTTTGTATGGAATGACTTTAGCTAAGAGGCTGTGGCTATTGATTATTTTGGCTATTGATGGCTTTTCAATGTAGGTATACCCTGTTTTGGGTTCTCCTGCTTGTTTCAAAATTAGCCTTCAGTTACTTTGTCGAGGTATCTCTCTTATCCATGTCCAAATTTTTTGTAAGCATCAGCAGTTCCGCACTGCTGCTTCTGCAGTTTAAAGAATTATATAATTTTACCACACCCAGGTTTTAATGATTGTTCTGGTGATGTGATCATTATTGACACACTTCTCTGTTTTACTTTCAGTCTTGGGGGGTATAATTCTAGTGATGATCAAAAGCATTTTATCACCATGAATTGTGTAAAACTCTGTGTTATACCATTCCTAAGCTAGCCTGAATTAATTAACAATGGCCTGTGAAAACACCTTTTTATCTTCCCCTAAATCATGAAAGTAACCCCTCATAAAAGTGTCCCGTAATTGATTGTCATCTTCATATTTTTGTATTCTTTTCCTTTACTGTGTACTGGGACTACTTTATGCCTAATTTAATATCACAATATTAAATTACTAGCACTCATATAACAAAAGGCTTACAACATTGACACATATCTTATATCTAAATCTCTGGGAGAAGCTGAGTTTTGTATTTAATAACCAGTTTCCAAATGGTTTATTAAATCTATCTTGAGTTGTGAGAATAATTAGTTGAATCAAATTTGTTTGTTCTTCTTTCTTGCAGATTAGGCCTCTTGTAAAGCCAACTAAAGATATCATGAGAGTGCACATTAAGATCTATGAATGGCATGAGTTCTTCCCTAGAGGTAACTGCTTGAGTTAAATAAACTTCCTTATGATCTTTACAAGTTTACGATGTCATCTGTTGACATTTTTCAGCATTTGACTTTTTACAGCCAAGAATAACATTGGTGTAGTGATTGCACTCTGGGCTCCAATTGTTCTTGTATGTTGGTGTTTTATGTCATTATCAGATTTGTATTTCTTTAATTATTCTGTCAGACTAATTTGACTTTTTTTTTTCTCTGTTTTTTTTTCTCTGTAGGTGTACTTTATGGATACTCAAATTTGGTATGCCATCTTCTCCACAATATATGGAGGTATTTATGGTGCATTTCGCCGGCTTGGAGAGGTTGGTAGATGCTCAAGTTATTTGTGCTGATGACCTATAGATTTGTAGTTCACAACAATTGCTTATTTTCCATTGTATATCTAAATTATTAATTTTTTATAAACGTGATGGCGGTGCATTTCAATTTTTTTTTTGAACCATTGACAAATTATTCAACATGGAACTGAAACGCCAGTAATAATTTAGAGTCGCGTGCATTCCATTTGTACAAACAAATGACACTTCATAACTGACTTTAACTTACAAACATGTCAGCAACTGCATAGGGTCTTTAATTAAATTTCTTTTATTCAACGTGGTAAAAGCAGATACGAGTTTCCTTTACATTACATCATTACATTGAATATCAAATGCAGTTGTTTTCTAGGCTAAGACATATACTATAGTCTACTTCATGTATTTGCCTTGCACAAAATGTTGGTTGTTTGAATTTACGCCTACATGACGAGGTGTTTGTTTTCTTTCAGATTCGGACTCTAGAGTTGTTGAGAAGTCGATTTGTATCACTGCCCGGTGCTTTTAACGCTTCCTTGATTCCTGTGGAGAAAAGTGAGACTACTAAGAAGAAGGGGCTAAAGGCCACTTTCTCTCGTAAATTTGACAAGGTTTGATCACTGTTCTGTAGCAGAAGCCACATATATTGTTAATGACTACCATTGTACAATTTGGCACGACCCTCTGGGGATCATTAGACCATCATTTGAATCATATTGGTTGATTGTTTCAGATCCCATCTAATAAAGATAAGGAGGCGGCAAAATTTTCACAGATGTGGAACGAAATTATCAGTAGTTTCAGAGCAGAGGATCTGATAAGTGATCGGTAAAATAATACTGCAGCATAAACACATATTTTCTTTCACCTGGTTGAATGTTGAGTTACAATCTCCACTTGTTGGACTTTCTTTGCAGGGAAATGAACTTATTGCTTGTCCCATATTGTGCTGACCCAGATTTGAACCTCATCCAGTGGCCTCCTTTTCTGCTTGCTAGCAAGGTCTATCTTCTAATGAGTAAATTTCCTCGATGAGTCTCACCAAGGAAAATAGATATATTCACACTGTAATATTTCTGCAGATCCCTATAGCACTAGATATGGCTAAAGACAGCAAAGATAAAGATAGTGAGCTGGAAAAGAGAATGAATACAGACAAGGACAGTTATATGTGCTGTGCTGTTAGAGAGTGCTATCTTTCGTTTAGAAGTATTATCAATGTTTTAGTCCATGGCGAACGTGAAAAGATGTGAGTACAGTACTGCTTGGGTCCTGAATTAATACAGAAGAAAAGAAAGGGGAAGTGAATGCCTGACTTTTGTGTCTTCCTGATCTTTTCTGTTCCAGGGTCATAAATGAAATTTTTTCCATAGTTGATGATCATATAGAAAACGGAACGCTCACAAAGGAAGTTAAATTGAGTGCTCTCCCAAGCCTCCACGATCAATTTGTTCAGCTAATTAAATATCTGGTATTATTCTTTGACAGTTAACGTTGACATACTTCTTCCTATAAATCTGTCACCAACCATAATCTTCTGATGAGTACAGTTGGACAACAAAAGAGAGGACAAGGATCAGGTTGTAATTGTTTTGCTTAACATGTTAGAAGTTGTGACAAGAGACCTAATAGATGATGAAATTCCCAGGTAGATGACTTTGATCCTACTTTCCGTCTTGTGAACCTACTGGTTCCCCAAACCTCGCATTCTTGCTAATTTTTCTTTCCATGTAGCTTGCTAGATTCAAACCATGGTGGGTCATATGGAAAAGATGAGGGAATGAGACCCCTTGATCAACGAGATTCATACTTTGGCACACTGAATTTCCCAGTGACTCCACAAACAGAGGCTTGGAAAGAAAAGGTGAGTTTATAAATACTATTAATATAGCTAGATGGACTAGATGGTTGCACTGCAAAAACTACTATGTCTTGGAGTTGAGTGTTTGATACAAATACCCCGAAATATCTTTTCCAGTGGATTTTTTTGTTCCCATCTGTTTAGTCCCTCCCTTTTCTTAGGAATTATGTCTTATGTCTAATTGTAGCTGTATTTATGACTAATCTTATTTATGTTAGATAACAGAACCCTACATCAGAAAATCTAAGCCTTGTGAATTCACATGTAAGATCTCGACCCTCATGACCTATTACCATTTGGTTTTGGGTTCGATGGTTTTGGTATATGACCTGATTTTATCAGACGGGGATGATTGCACTTGCAGCGAGATGTGCAATCACGCATATTGGTGTCTATAATCTCACGTAGAAATCGAACTTTGCAAAATAGCATATAAAATTTTGAGCCTCACCACCTAGTGCTGATTGTTTGTGTAGCGGGGCCAGCCTTTTATATTTCATATATTATTTATCAGTCTTAAATATTTTTGTACTCGTGTTAGTTGTATCTCTCATTATCATAAAATGTTATGCGTAATTGTCTTGTTTATGTGAGTCCTTTATCTTTTATAGATACGAAGGCTTCATCTATTGCTTACGGAGAAGGAATCTGCTATGGATGTTCCATCTAACTTGGAAGCAAGAAGGCGTATGTCTTTTTTTTCCAACTCGTTGTTTATGGACATGCCTCCTGCACCCAAAGTTCGGAATATGCTTTCATTCTCGTAAGTTATCTGTTCAATTCTAGAAGTTCATTATCTCATTATCCTCTCACTGTCTACTAGCTAGTGAAGATATTTCACTTTTACTTAATAAAACTTTGCGTTCTCACCCTACATTTGCCTGACATAGTTAATTTATAACTACTTGATTAGGGTTTTGACACCCTACTATTCAGAAGAAGTTCTTTTCTCCATAAATCACCTGGAACAGGAGAACGAGGATGGAGTTTCTATTCTTTTCTATTTGCAAAAGATCTTTCCAGGTTAAGTCTTGTCTATGTCTCATTTTCATTTTTATTATTTTTTTCATTATTTATATGTGTTCTGTGAGCAAAATAATCTTACATCAATCCATTATTTGTTACAGATGAATGGACTAACTTTCTTGAACGGGTCAAATGTGAAACTGAAGATGATCTCAGAGGAAATGAAGACTTGGAAGAGAAGCTCCGCCTGTGGGCATCGTATCGAGGTCAAACATTGACCAAAACTGGTATAAGCAATCTCCCACCTTCTCTTGAAACTTGATTTGATTTCTAAGTGTGATCATGAGTTTGTCTTCTCTGATTGTATTCAATAAGTACGAGGTATGATGTATTACCGAAAAGCGCTAGAACTTCAGGCCTTCCTGGATATGGCAAAAGATGAAGGTACCAAGGCTCAAATTTCTCTATGTATTACTATCTTATCATCTTGTACAGTATCATTAGTTTTGTAAATATTAATTTTTATTTTCTTCGTTTTTCAGATCTAATGGAAGGGTATAAGGCTGCTGAATCAACGATTGAGGAACATTCAAAGGCTGAAAGGTCGCTATTGGCACAATGTCAAGCTGTCATTGACATGAAATTCTCATATGTTGTTTCGTGCCAAAATTATGGAATCCATAAGCGATCCGGAAATGCTCGTGCCAAAGACATTTTGAAACTAATGGCAACGTATGATCTTTAATGTTTATTCTCCTTTTCATTTGATATGTATGCTAATCAAGTCAAGTTTTGATGCAAAGTATTTATAACTAACTGACAGGAAAAAAAAAAAAAAGATAGATATTTGGGTTCAAATGGTTAATAACTTTAGTGGAACAGACATTTATTTCTTCTGAAGTCCTGATTTATATACTCAAACCTCAAAATTGCCCTTACAGAATGCAAGTTTGCATTCCTTCATGTGTTACACATAAAGGGAGATCTTGACAGTTGAATTTAGTAAAGGAACACATGAGTATCAAGAAGCAGTGAGGTGTAGTGGATGACTATTGGAAGCTCGGATAACAGCCATTGGTCTTTATTTCTGTTTTATTATGGATTTAGTTTGTTATTGGTTTTTAAGTAATTAGTATATGGCAATCCTCCAGTCCTACTTGCTCTCCTCATTACTGCCACCTAAAAGAAAGAAAGAAAAGTGCTTTTCTTCTTTATTTAATGATTACAAAAGTAGACTTTCGTATTATTCAAGCATGCAAATAGCATGTCAGTTAAGAGTCTAGTTCATTTTAAAAGCAAGGAATGATTATATCTCTTTGTTTTATTGTTGCAGTTACCCATCTCTTCGGGTAGCTTACATTGATGAGGTCGAAAAAACTAGCGAAGACAAATCCAAAAAAATGGTTAGGAAGGTCTACTATTCGGCTCTTGTAAAGGCGGCTCCTCCCACCAAGTCAATTGATTCTTCTGATCCACTTCAGAGATTGGACCAGGTAATAATTTGAATTCTGTTCAATACTGAAAAATGAACAGTACTTCTATACTTAAACTCTATCCACTATTGCTGTACTGCCTATTGGAAGATATTATCCACTAACATAATTTTGGCTTTACTCTCTCTTGAGAGAAATAATTTTTCCATTTCACTGCAACTATATACTGTTCTAACATTGTCACCCTCTTTGGTACATGAATGATAATTTACAATGGAATTCTTTTATTCTCCTTGCAGGATATTTATCGGATAAAGCTTCCTGGACCCGCAATGCTTGGAGAAGGAAAGCCAGAAAATCAAAATCATGCCCTTATTTTCACACGTGGAGAAGGCTTGCAAACAATAGATATGAACCAGGTATACACTATCTATAATACGCACAATCACTACACTAATTATATTCTTTTTTTTTTCTTTTGAAAAGGACACTAATTAGTTTTTTAGTTACAAGAAAATATGAAATTCCATTACCAAATGTAATAAACATGACTCATAAACTGTGTGTGACAATTACATGGTGGAAACTAGTGGCTGATTGTTTTTGCCCGAACTATAAAGGCTTTAGCCACCGACTCAGTTCATGCCAAGTTCACTTATAGTAACTGGTTATGATGTATTTGATAATAGTGACACGGGGATGAGTAGAATGTAATGACACGTGCATGAGTAGAATGTTGTGACACACGTCCATGATAGTGACACACTTGGGATTAAAAAAGAAAGAAAGTTGGAGACTCTATCTGGTGGCCTAGTGTGGTAACACCGAGGTATAACGTAGTGCAGATGAAAGTTGCTATTCTAAGAGTTGAAAATTGCAACTGGTTTCAAGATTGTGTTTCCTCTTTGTAGTCTTCAAATATTACTGTAATTCCTTAAGCGAGTCAATGACTCGGTCTGTTAGGGGAAGTGAGCACAATAATGAGGGGGCATTGGCTAAACTCTGTGTGTGTGTGGTTGAATTTATTAACTGTAAAAGAGACAAATTGGACAGGTCTACTTGCCTTAACTTATTTGACGTATCAAACTCACCAGGATAATTATTTGGAAGAAGCATTCAAAATGAGGAACTTGCTGGAAGAATTTCTTAGAAAACATGATGGTAGACCTCCAACAATACTTGGGCTTAGGGAGCATATATTCACGGGCAGGTCAGATGAAGAATTTGAAGTGCTTGTTAATTAAGACCCCCTATGCAAGAGTTTTTCGTGTTTGTGTGACTTATCATGTCCTTTGTAAATGTTTGCAGTGTATCATCTCTTGCATGGTTTATGTCTAATCAGGAGACTAGTTTTGTAACTATTGGGCAGAGATTGTTGGCTAGTCCTCTGAGGTGATTTTTCTGTCCTTATAATATTCTGGAATATTGTTGTTTTTTTTTTCACTGTATCAATTGCATGAAAAACTATTTTGGGCTAGCAAATAGGTAGGTGCTGTCATCACTCTTCAATGGGTTCTTTAAATGTTGACAACAAATTCACAAGCGCAGATTCTTTTTTTGGAAGGCATTTACTTTCTAGGCACGTTTTTGATACTCAAAAGTGGGAACGACATAAAACAAAGAAATTAGAACATTTTCCGTATTCCAGTACTAATGTTATCTGCTTATTCTCAAAGCTTTGCCCAGTTAAACACTTATCACATGGTTTACCAATCTTTTGCTCTTTGGTTATCTATTGAATGGTGGTGCTGAAAATTATCATTTGTGTTGCTACATTTAGGGTGAGGTTCCATTATGGCCATCCAGATGTATTCGACAGACTGTTTCATTTGACCAGAGGGGGCGTGAGCAAAGCTTCTAAAGTGATCAACTTAAGCGAGGACATATTTGCAGGCATTCTCATTACTCTGAGACTGTTTCAAGTATTTATTTATATTGACAATGTACCAATTTGCAAAATCTGTGCTTTACAGGTTTCAACTCTACCTTACGTGATGGCAAAGTCACTCATCATGAATATATACAAGTTGGTAAAGGACGGGATGTCGGCCTCAACCAGATCTCTATTTTTGAAGCAAAAATAGCTAATGGGAACGGTGAGCAGACACTGAGCCGTGACATTTACAGGCTTGGACACCGATTTGATTTCTTCCGAATGTTGTCCTGCTATTTCACCACAGTTGGTTTCTACTTTAGCACCTTGGTATGTGTAAATTATACCTTTTTATTTTCATTTACAACACTATAATTTTTTTAGCGATCTGAAATGTCTCCGTTATGACTTAACAGTTAACAGTGCTTACGGTTTATGTGTTTCTCTACGGTCGCCTTTATCTGGTTCTTAGCGGACTTGAAAAAGGGCTGAGTACTCAAAAAGCTATACGAGACAATAAGCCTCTTCAAGTGGCCCTTGCTTCTCAGTCTGTAGTGCAAATTGGTTTTTTGATGGCCTTGCCTATGATTATGGAAATTGGTTTGGAAAAGGGGTTCCGTACAGCACTAAGTGATTTTATTTTAATGCAATTACAATTGGCCCCTGTATTTTTCACATTTTCACTTGGTACAAAGACCCACTATTATGGAAAGACTTTGCTTCATGGAGGTGCAGAGTATAGAGGAACTGGTCGTAGCTTTGTTGTGTTTCATGCCAAATTTGCTGACAACTACAGGCTTTACTCCCGAAGCCATTTTGTCAAGGGAATTGAGCTTTTGATTCTCCTTGTTGTGTACCATATATTTGGTCGTTCATATAGAAGTGGAGTTGTATATATCCTCATTACCATACAAATATGGTTCATGGTAGGAACATGGCTTTTTGCTCCTTTCCTGTTCAACCCATCAGGGTTTGAGTGGCAAAAGATAGTCGATGACTGGACAGATTGGAAGAAGTGGATTAGCAATCATGGAGGGATTGGTGTATCTCCTGAAAAGAGTTGGGAATCATGGTGGGAAAAGGAACATGAGCATCTTCGCTACTCAGGGATGCGCGGTATTATTACCGAGATATTATTAGCATCGCGTTTTTTCATCTACCAGTTTGGGCTTGTATATCACCTCAACATTACAAAGGACAAAAGTATCCTGGTATATATGAGTACTTTTTATGCATTTTCAACCTTAAAAGATGATTAAAATTTCTGTGTAATAATGATGTGGGTGGAAGTTTAATTTGCTTCTCAATGATCATGCATGCAGGTATATGGTGTTTCGTGGGTGGTGATCATCGTTGTTTTGTCGCTCATGAAGGTTAGTACTGACAATCTCATCCCCTTAACTTTCAGTCTTGTCATATATATATATATATATATATATATATATATATATATATATATATATATATATAAGAATAAGAGAACTTGTCATCATCTAGGCTTCATATATTCGATTATAAGAGAATGTCTGTTGGTATGCAATGGAGTATGAAGTTTTTCTTAAGAAATGATTTGCCTCTTTTCCTCTGATTGCCAACTAATACCCCCTACTTTAACTCTTCGCTGTATGCTGGAATCTCATACTAAAAAAACAAAAAGAAAAAACTTGGTCTTAGCTTTTGTGAGTACAGTACTTGTAAAAGGCGGATGCTGTTATATTCTTTATTGTATGTTTTCACGTTCATTTCGGCATATTTAACAAGTTAACAATAATAAATCCATTTGTTTATTTTAACAATTTTGCTCAAATTTTCAGGCTGTGTCTGCTGGAAGGCAAAGATTAAGTGCAGACTTTCAGCTTTTGTTTCGACTTGTTAAGGGATGTATATTTATTATACTCTTATCAGTCTTTGTCATCTTAGTTGTGCTCACTCATATGACACTAAAGGACGCCGTAGTCTGCATTCTCGCCTTTATGCCAACTGGATGGGGAATGCTTTTGGTCAGTAAATCATTTTGATTTTATTTTATCTCATTGTTATGTTTGCATTAACTTATTCATCCATGTCAGAAACTTGGTTCTTAATGTCATTTTGTGTCCTTTCCATCTTATTGTTTACTGATTGTTTTTATTCTAATATCTTTTTTTCTTATAGATTGCACAAGCTTGCAAGAAACCAATAAAACGAGCGGGGTTTTGGCAGTCGGTTCAAACACTCGCTCGTGGTTATGAAATAATCATGGGTTTGCTTCTATTTACTCCAGTAGCATTCTTGGCTTGGTTCCCTTTTGTTTCTGAATTCCAAACGCGAATGCTGTTCAACCAAGCATTCAGTAGAGGTTTACAGATTTCACGTATTCTTGGAGGGCCGAGGAAGGGTCCAAATGCTAGCAATAGTGAGTAGCGGCATCCAGAATTGTTGCGTCTCAATTAGTCTCGGTGTACATACAAAATATCTCCAGTACGGCAGTGCTTACTCAAATTATTCATTCAAATATGGCTTTTGTCAAACAGGATCTTCTGCGTATTTAGAATGAATAGGTATAGGTATATGCATGGTATCAAGGTCTAAACTTTCAGAATTTTGATTGATTGATTGATGTATATATAAGCACACGTGTGAGTAGTTAGTATTCGTTGCATTGTTGAGATAGCTTTTAAATGCTAGTGGATACTGATGAGAAGAAATTTAATCCTACGTGTATCCAATTTGCATTGTGGTAGGTCAAAGTTTTTGGACTTGTGTTTTGTTTCTTTATGGTTTTGTACTTTTATTTTCCTTTGGTAAGGTCTTGGTTTGGCTCCCCATCCCTTCTATTTTTAAAGAGAGTTTAAGAGTTTCACACCTACCACATATCGTAACTCGAAATAGGCTATTAGACCTAATAGCCTATTTTATAGGTAATGGGGCTCTTTTTACCCAATTTCTAGGAAATAAGTCTCCTATATATTAATTGATAGGGAGACCTTTATATAGGCATTACAATAAGTATCCCGATACATTAGAGATTTCCTATTTAATACAAAATCAACTATACTAGTCTAATTAGGTCAAGACACATCTAGGAAGTTACGGAAATAACTTTCTTACAACACTCTCCCTTGTGTCGAGGGCCTAATGTCTTCATGGTGCTTGTCATGTTCGCCTCACTAAAACCTTGCCAGCAAAACAAAAACCTCTTGGGCAAAAATAAAATGCATGGACGAAGGGAAAATAGCACAACACACCAACACTACACTTGTGAATAACATGTGACGTAGACCCTTGATGTCTAACAAACTTAGAGCTCTGATATATGGCGCATGCCTAGGCTCTTCACATGTTTCACATGCATAGATTTTCCCAAAGACTTGGTAAATAAATCTGCAACATTCACATCTGAACTCACTTGATTAACTTGGATGTTCAGGAATTCATGTTGTTGCACATTGTAAAAGAACTTGGGCGATATATGCTTAGTGTTATCACCTTTGATAAAACCCAACTTCATCTGCTCAATGCAGGCAGCATTATCTTCATAGATACATGTAGGTTTATCGGTGGTAGACACTAGTCCACACGAATCACGAATGTGGTGAATAACTGACCTTAGCCAGACACATTCTCTAACAGCCTCATGGAGGGCGATGATCTCTACGTGATTCGATGAAGTAGTAACTAAAATTTGCTTGGTTGATCTCCAGGATATCGCTGTATTTCCCATGGTAAAAACATAACCAGTTTGGGAACTAGTACGATGTGGGTCAGAGAGATACCCAGCATCCGCGAAACCAACTAACATGTTGTTGGGAGTCTTTGAGTAAGGGAGACGTCCAGAGAAGGGCACATTTGGATGGCCGGACACGTCGCCATCATCATCCTCCACGCCGCCGGCGCCAGCAATAGTACCACGGCGTACGATGGCACTGCTGAGGCGGCCGAAAACGTTGGTGTGAGGAGGGTGATTGGCAAGATTTTCTCTCTTTGTGCTGAAGGGATAGAACAGTCTCAAGTCAATGAAACATTTCAAGTAACGAAACAAATGTTTGATACCGTTTCAATGACGATGCGTAGGCGCTGACCTAAATCTAGCTAGTAAGTTCACAGCGAAAGCAATGTCTGGTCTAGTGCACTGTGTCAAATACAAAAGTGCCCCAATCGCATTTAAGTATGGGTACTCAGCACCAAGAATCTCTTCTTCATCATCTTTGGGACGGAATGGATCCTTGTTTATGTCCAGACTACGAACGACCATGGGAGTAGACAATGGCGTACATGTATCCATGTTGAAACGCCTGAGCATCTTCTGCGTATAAGCAGACTGGTGAACCAGAATACCCTTGGTTCTATGCTCTAACTTAAGTCCTAAACAGAACTTAGTCTTCCCAAGATCCTTCATCTCGAACTCAGATTTCAAGAATGAAACTGTCTCTTCAATCTCACTTGAAGTACCGATGACATTCATGTCATCAACATAGACAGCTACAATAGCAAATCCAGAGTCGTTCTTTCTAATGAACACGCATGGGCATAACTCATCATTCTTGTAACCCCTCCGAATCAAGTATTCATGTAGGCGATTGTACCACATCCTTCCGGATTGTTTAAGTCCATATAGTGAACGTTGCAGCTTAACTGCATAAGCACTCCGTGGTTTAGAGTCTTTTGATTCGGGCACATGAATTCCTTCAGGAACTCTCATGTAGATATCGGTATCTAGATCCCCATATAGATACGCTGTAACTACATCCATCAGTTGCATACTCAGTTTTTCGGACACTACTAAACTGATTAAGTAGCGGAAAGTAATGATGTCCATTACGGGAGAATACGTCTCCTCGTAGTCAATACCAGGATGCTGCGAGAAGCCTTGCACCACAAGTCTTGCCTTATATCGCAAGATCTCATGCTTCTCATTGCGCTTACGAACAAAGACCCACTTATGTCCGACAAGTTTAACGCCTTTAGGGATCAATTCAACAGATCCAAAGACTTGCCTTTTATCTAATGAGTCAAGTTCTGCCTGTATTGCTTCTTTCCACTTCGGCCAATCTGCTCTTTGTTGACATTCAGTCACTGAGCGTGGTTCAACTTCGTCATCATGGATGATCTCTTGTGCGACGGAATAAGCATATATATCATCGACGTGTGTGGAGGCTCTATCCACTCTGAGACACGCGTTATTCAAACTGAGCGAGATTTCTTTGTTCTCTGGAGTCAACAATGATTCTGTGTCATCCCACAAAAATGATTCAGTTGACTCATAGACATAACTATAGTCAGAGACAAGCTCATGCGATGGATTCGCATCGTCGATGATGAGCGGAGTTTGTGCCTTCGCTTGCTTCTTTCGAGGGTTTTTATCTTGAGAATTCTTCGGTCTCCCCCTCTTCCTGGTGGGAGCCGAGGTCGAAGCTGCTGCCCCTTCAAAGTCCATCAGGGCACCGTTGCGATCCGATTCAACAACAGCGACGCCACGGCGTACGATGGCGCCGTCACCGGCGTCACCCTTTCCTGAGGATATGCCGACGGCACTAGGTCTTAGGGCAGTCGAACCGGTCCCGTAATTCGGAACCTCCAACCTTGCCGGTACGTTTGCAACAGGTACGTGTGATCTTGTCACTTTCGCAATATCAGTGAAAGCGTCGGGCATTGATTTCACGACTTTCTGAAGATCGATAATGCTTTGCACTTCAAGCTCACTTTGAGAAGTGCGAGGATCATGAAGAGACAAATCGTTGGGGGCACACCATGTCAATTCCTGACGTTCATTCGAAATGAGTGCATTCCTATCTCCCCCTAACGGCGGGAAGTGTGTCTTGTCAAAGTGACAATCTGCGAATCGTGCAGTAAATAGATCACCGGTGGTTGGTTCTAAGTAGCGGATTATCGTTGGCGAATCATACCCAACATAGATGCCTAAACGTCGTTGTGGACCCATTTTGATACGCAAAAGAGGCGTAATTGGCACATAAACTGCATAACCGAAAGTACGTAAGTGCGATAGATTGGGTTCAAAACCAGTTACCATCTGGTAGGCACTAAACGCATTGTTGGCATTGAGTCGAAAACGAATAAGCATCGCTGCATGCAGTATTGCATATCCCCAAGCAGAAACTGGCAAATTGGTTCCCATAACCAATGCCCTAGCCACTAGTTGGAGTCGCTGAATGGTGGCTTCTGCAAGGCCGTTTTGAGAATGAACATGAGGAACATGATGTTCTACTTCAATCCCAATGGACATACAATAATCATCAAATGCTTTGGAGGTAAACTCGCCAGCATTATCCATCCTAATAGATTTGATAGGATGGTCAGGGTGGTTAGCCCTTAACTTGATGATTTGAGCTCAAAGCTTGGCGAATATAGCATTTCTTGTGGACAACAACGCGACGTGTGACCAACGCGTCGACGCATCAACCAGCACCATAAAATACTTAAATGGGCCGTATTCTGGTTTGATTGGTCCACAGATATCACCTTGGATTCGATGTAAGAATGGTATATTATCAGTTGAAGCTCTGGCGAATGAAGGACGAGCATGCAATTTAGCAAGCGAGCAAGCTTTACAGAATGAGCGATGGGCATTGGAAATTGTCATTGTGGCATAAGAGGACACAGGTGGTGACGCCCCATGTCCCTGTGAAGGGTGGGACGGCACGACGTGCGGCGTAAATGGCACATCCTCATCCGCCAGGTGCGCGGCCCCGAAACCTTGTGAAGGGTGGGGCGGTGGCGAGTGTGGCGTTAAGACCACGATCTTGCGGGGAGCTTGGCTCCTGCGTACATCACGATGTTGAGTCGCGGTAAGAGGCTCTTCCAATCGTTTTTTCCACTTGAAAAATGGATGTCCATGGGAGTTCTTTAGAATCCGGATCATCATATCACGACCAGGGTGGCCTAGTCGAGCATGCCAAAGCTTATAATCATTAGTGTCACAAAAATTATCAGTGACAGCATATGATTCGAAGACTCAGGTTGTAGTGAGATATAAGCCATTGTCTTCAATGCACGACATCTTCTCTAAGATACGGCGGCGGCCGTGTTCTTGAGAAGTAATGGATAAGTATTCTTCATCATTCTCAGCATATGTATCCAAGTGATAACCGTTGGCACGGATATCTTTAAAACTCAGCAGGGTTCGATTTGTTCTCGACGCTTAGAGAGCATCAATGACATTGATAACAGTACCATTTGGTAACATAAATTCAGTGGATCCTCACCCTTTGACAACCGGCGAGGTACCTATCATTGTTGTCATTGATGAGCGATACGGCATTAAATCCGTAAACAACTGCCTATTCCTTAGAATAGTGTGGGTAGTTCCACTATCAGCTAGACACTCAACTTCACCGCGAGACATCTACAAAGAGACGAAAACTTGGGTTAGTTTCTCGCGGGACACAGTCTAATCACTACGCCGTAGGATAGAGAAAGAAAGGGGAATAAATCTCATCGAGTGTATCACATGGCATTTGGACATTGGTGGAAAGTACAATAGGATCCGCCTGACCCTAGGTTTTGCTGTTGCATGTGGAGGCGATCATGAATACTCATCCCATCCTGGAGCAGGAATCCCCATATCTCTGATGCCTTGCGTGCATCATAAGTTTACTCTTTAAACCTAGAAGCCTGTTTGCGAGCCTCTGCATTGGTTGGGAATCAAAGTCACCATGCTCACACCTGGGGAAGGTCTAGTTTCAGTCCAAGTGGGCTCCTTAGCAGCTTCCATCTTCATGATTCCCTCGTTAATCCATGTCTGGATCTGGTCTTTGAGCTTAACGCAGTCCTTAGTATAATGATTGTTCATGTTATGGAAACTACAGTACTTCTTTCTCGCCATATGGTCTGGCTTGGGAATGAAGCCACCTTCATGTTGGAGCCGTCCTTGCTTGAATAGTTCAGCTAGGATCTCCAGAGCTTGATGCGCGTTGTAGATATACTTCTCGAAGGCGGACTTCATTGGTAAATAAGTCATAATCTTAATAGGCTCCTTGACGAACCTTACGTTTTTCGGTTGTAGTGGCTGGCGACCAACCACCTCTACAACCGCTGTGTTTTCTTCTTCAACATCGTCAACCCAGGTGACAGTTGGCGGTGAATCTGCCTCTATAGTCGCCACTATCTTTGATATAGGAGGGATGCCCGTTTTAGGTTTTAACGTACCTGGATGATAAGATAACGGGACGCCCTTCCTCCTGTCATTCTGGCTCCTCACCCGATCGACAAAATGTTGTTGTTTGGCTAACCTATTAGTTAAGTCGGCCATATTAGTGACGTGGACTTGTTGGAAGTGAGCCTGTATATCTGGATCAAGTCCCGCGATCGCCATATCGACAATAGTATCCTTCGGCAGCCTGTCTCTGCACTTAGCCAGCTGTAGCTTGGAACGCGTTAAATAAGCAATGGCGGATTCATCAGGCTGCTGCTCGGTTTCTGCTAAGACCTTTATCGTCACCTTAGCCTCGACGACCCCAAACATGATCCTAAAGAGGCCCTCCATGGTCTTCCAATCTGGGACTGACCCTGGTGCCAAATCCCTGTACCAGGCTAACGCAGACCCAGTTAAGGAGGTTCCAAACAGCCGCAGCTTGAGGATAGAATCTTGTGCATACGGGCCACTCTCATTATGGAAACGAGTGATGTGAGTCTCTGCGTCCTCTGAGGATTCACCCGAGAATGGGGTGAACCGGATATGCTTAAAATTAGCAGGCCATGGGAGAGCGTTCACTTCTCACGGTAGTGGATTAGCATATGTTATGCTGGCATCTGGTAACCCCTGCATAACTCTCATTTTTTCTTCAAACACCTTTTCCACTTCTCCGTGGGTAAGAAAGCAAACCGCGTCCTCTTCGTGCTCTTCCTCTTCTTCGTCAGATGGAGGGTTAGCTATTTGTCCACCCTTTCCTTGCCGTCTTGAAGAACCAGAGACGTCAAGCCTCTTACGACGTGGCTTGGGCACCTTGAGCGGAATCTTCTCCGTTGCTCTTCCAAGCTTCACTGGTGGGGTTGGCTCCTTGGACTCCTGAGTTTTAAGGTCCAACTTATACTGTAACAGTTGTGACAATTGCTAGATGGTGACTGAGGTCTGATTCAACTGTTCCTGCTGCTTTTTCACCTGCGTACTGAATTCCGCCTGTTGTTCTTTCAGTTGCGCGCTGAATTCGGCCTAGTGTTCCCTCATTTGTGCATTGAGGTTCCTAGTATAAACAGCATTATGTTCAGTGGTCCTTTCCTGTTGTTTCGCCAGCCAGTTAATGCTTGACATATGACCTATCTGCTCAGTTTTCAACTCCCTCAGAGTAGCTTCCATCCTCTGAAGAGTAGCATCAGTTGCTACAGACTTGGCTAGCACTATCTCAAAAGATTCCATCACATCTTTAGGAGATGGCTCTACAGGAGGTAGAGCTTCGTTCTCCTTAATGATTTCTGGGACCAACGAAGCCACAGCTGCTTCGTTATTCAAGATGTTGACTGTATCTTGCTGGTTACCAACACCTTTTGGGTTCTCAGAATTTTGCTTGTTGCCATCGAGGACCTCTGTCAGATCCTCTATCACGGGCATGCCGTTCGCAAACTTGGCACGTAGCTCTGTCTCAGACAAACCTCTACATGCAGCTGAGTTATGTTGTTCATACAACTGATGTTCTGGTTTGTTGCATGGAAGCATGGCTCGTGTATAAATATTTGGCTCCGCTATCTTGAGAGCGTCCCACTAGGCGTGCCAAAATGTTCGCGTCGGGTTTCGCTCCTATCGAATAGTCAACACGTGGGGGTGGCGGACATATGTTTTATTCCTGATGCGTTGTGCGCGAGCGTGCCAGTACTTTTGGGTTAAGTACAACCTTGGTGCGGACGATCTCTGGCGAGCGGATGACTCTGGTGAGCGTACTCATCTGCTCCTTTCTACCTGACTTCCTGATCAAGCGACTGTTACGCGGGCGTTGACTAGGCCGGCGCAAAGGGCTCGAACAAGACCTAATAGCAATTACTAAGATTTATTTCCAACGTATTGCAGATTGGTTAATCTTACTCCGATCCTGAGATTCAAAGTAGAGCTATTAATCAAGACCACGGAATGGGTTTTCGTCCAACCTCTTGCAGATTGGGTTAAGTTTGTTACCGGGGTAACGACTCGATTTGTCACAAGGTGTGACGACTAGACACGATATGTCTCTGCGATGCTTCGACACGAACGCAAGGCACTTTCGACAACCGCGACAGGTGTACAGCGACCGGTGGTGGGTGTCGGACTGCGGCAAGGTTGGAACGGTGGTTTGCAGTTGGTGGAAGACAGTTCGCGAGAGATTGCTCTGGAGAGGCTTGCAAGGTTTGCGAGACGCAAAAGCTTGTTTGTTGTTAGATGATTGTGAACCATTTCCAAGTCATATAAGAGTTCTTTATATAGAGAATGCAAAACCTTAATACTTGCGTATCAAGCATAATAGATTTTGAAATTAATTAGGATTCAAGTACCTTAAACCACCTCCAATTCGGATTCCTAGAAGGACTCCAAATCTATTCCTAGAATGAATACAATCTAAAATATATCAGATTACCCATTAACGGATAACCTTCTTACGCCTCGATCCATACTCTTGGGTAAATGTTAATTGGGCCCAAACACTATGTTATCAATCATATGTGAGAATAAAATATTAATAAACTCAAATAGATATTAATTTATTGAAAAATTATATGAATTACTACGTGAATAGAGCTGATATTTATTGAAATATGATTTTATATATATAATTTATGCTTGAAACCTAAAAGGACGCTAGACCGTCACATCTTTTAACATTATTTGTACATAATATTTCACAAAAGCAACTACATGAAGTTTTTAAAACCATACAGAAGACCGATGAGGTTCGAAATTCGTATTGCCTTGTTCATCGTCTTGTGTAGAGTCATTGGTAAAATGTGAAGAATGTTCGTTGATTGATTGCTCTACTCTAAAATTCTGCATATATTGACTTACATGCCAACCATATGAATCAAGTGGCAATCTTTGAGGATTCTTGGACTCATAGTATGTACCACACGTTGCCAAAATAAGGATTCTTGGAGGATTCTTGAACTCATAGTATGTACCACACGTTGGATCAAGTGGCAATCTTTGAGGATCAAGTGCCAAAATAAGCTGACAAAGAATCTTCTGCAGTTCTTGATAGACTTCCATCACTCTTTTGTCTTGGATTAAAGTTACCTTTTGTGGCACATCCACTGTATCCATGACCTGCTGTTATGTCACCATGGTCGTCATCTTAAGTTGCATGTGTATAATATTGTTCCTCAGTAAAATACATTTGTTGCCCTCCATGGTCGTTAACTAGGTGTTTTAAATTGTTGAAAATTAGCTCTTGAAGGTAGGTCAGAAATTTTGTGGAAAATATCGAAAAATATCATAAATTTCGCGGAAATATCACTCATAATAAATAGTAAAAAAATAATAATAATAAAAAAAAAAAAAAAGTACGACGTCGTATGGAGTAGCTTGGCTAGAAGAGTATATTCCCAGTCGCCTCTCTTCCCTTGGCGCCTCAAACACAGAAAAAGAAGAAGAAGAAGAAGAAGAAGTCTGGGCCGATCCGAACAACCATCTCTGTTTTCTGATGCCAGGTTATTCAATTCCTTCTTCTCTGTTTCTTTACTCCTTAATTCCTTTTATCTAGAAGAGAATATCCTAATTCTACATAATCTTACCATCAAAATTTAATTCTTGTTCGCCTCCTCCTCAACTTTCCCATGCTTATTATGTTGTTTGATTATTGGATTTAACAAAAAAAGCATTAAATTGTTTGATTTTTCGGAAAGAAATTATGGTTAAAATGAAAAATTGTTAATTGATTGCTGTACGACTAGTAGTCTTAATTTATAAGACATTGCCTGGCAGGAATGTTGATTTAGAGAGTTGATCTCTGGCTTGAAATTGCAATGGAGAATGAACAAGTGATGATTTTGGATTTAAACCAACAGCCTCGTGATGCTGTAACTGGCTTAGACTCCATACTCAATGAGCTAGAAACCGCCCAAGAACGCATTGAAGAGCGTATCAGACAGCTCGAAGCAGTCACCGCCAGGCAGCGTCACCGCTGGAGACAAGCCCTTGTTTCCCCTCAAGTTATCAGTATCACTCCACCTGCCCATACACCAAACCAACAACACATTCACACTGCGGTTGATGATGATGCCCCAACAGAAAGAGACACAACAATGGAGACTGCAAAAACTAACATACCTGATAGTACCCATTTGATAGCCAAGGCACTTGCAATGGATGCAAATCCTAAGAGGGTAGAGCCTCGTAGTGGGAGCTTCTTCGACTGTAATATTTGCTTGGACATGGCAGCAGATCCTATATTGACATGCTGCGGTCATTTGTTTTGTTGGCCATGCTTCTATCAGTTGTCTTATGCCGATTCAAATGCAAAGGAATGCCCTGTCTGCAAAGGCGAAGTTACTGATGCAAGTATTATTCCAGTTTATGGCCATGGTGATGGTAACAGTTCACAAAACTCAAAGGAATCTGTTTCTGTGGCCCCTCCTAGGCCCCGTGCATCCAGAGTTGAGGGTGTGAGGCAACGGGTCATTAGGCGAGGACCAACTTCTGTGATTGAACAACGGATTCAGCTACTTAGCAACTTAGTTGCAATGGGGGAGAGAAGGCAGACACAAGACCTTTTTGGTTCAAATATGGCTGAAAGAACTAGTTTCTTGTCCAGCCGGTATACATCACCTACCACAGAAACATCGAACACCCAGCAGCATGATTCACTTCAAGTTTCAAGATTATTGATGCAAAGAGCTGCTTCAGTTTCGTCCCTTTCATCAGCACTGAATTCTGCAATGGATTCCGCTGAAAGATTAGTTGAGGATCTCGAGGTATATAGTAATGATCCCCGGATGAGAAGAAACCACCAGCAATCTCCAAGTAATGATAATGGAGTTACATCTTCAAATATCGCTACAATTATACAACCAGAAAACCCGACATCTGATACGGCCACTGAAATCAATTCAACTGTGCTTCCAGCTGCTTCCTTTTTAAGGAGTTTTCCTGCTAGTGCGAGTCTGCAGGATCAGACAGTGAATTCAGAAATAACTTCTACGGTTCGATCTTCATCTTCCAGGAGAAGAAGTTTTCAGAGAGGCTCTGGTGTGTTTATTAATCAGTATTCATCTGAACCTAGAAGGAGAAGGTTGAGATGAAGCAATGATCCCCATCTCAGCAGAATTTGATCAAAATGATTCAAGGTTCCTTCTGTATCCTGAAATATTTTGATTTTTCTTCATATGGCAAAATGTATGAAGTTCTCACTGCTTTTAAAGACAATTGCGAATAGATGTTGTAAAAAGGATACTCCAATGTGATCATCTATGGCATATCTGGACTATAAATAAGGGCAGAGTACTGTCTTCCTTCTTTCCATTCCAAGAATTGAAGCTGTGTAACAGATCATATAGGTAAACTTTATCTTCTAGTTTGGATGTCTTTGTAATGTCCTTTAAATTTTGGTATATATAGTGGCAAAGCTTTTTGAAATTTTGAGCTCTTTATTCTTTCGCTAGATAGATACTTGGTTTTTGCTCATCATCACAAGTCCAAATGTAAAGGCTGGAGGAATCGCTACCCTTACCAACTTCACTCACTATTCTCTTGAGGTTACTTGCTGATTCTAGGGTTGCCAATATTCAACGAATGATGGCTCCCTATTTATGGGACTTATTCAGAGAATCATCGGCAATTTTATGATGGTAAACGTGATGAAGTCCCGGCTGGTATCCTGCCAGACTGGTTCAGTCCATTAGTTTGATGTGCAATTTTATCATCAGTACTGTGTATTCGTTGTTAGTATGAACCAAAACGTTCAAAACCAATTCGTGGGTTCTGCTGAGTGAGTTGCATGTGCATACACGCATTTCATTAGTAAGACCACTTGCTTTTCTGAATGCTTCAAGTTCGCTTACAAAATGCTTTAGACAAATTACACACAAACACCTCTCAAATGTCGAAACATCAGTTTGGGACTGGAATATGCCTTCAATCAAATTCGTCATCTGAATATTATACTCGTAAGGCAGTTGACACGAAGTGAAATAATTGTACAACAAACCAAACAAGACAAATTTATACAGCGAAATGCAATCCTACTTGGTGAAAAAAACCAAAGCTATGTCTTATAAAGTTTGCATACGCTAATTTCCAGCAGCTAGATCATTTCGGAACTGTTCTACAGGTGGAGGAAGGAGAAGAGCAAGCCTAGACTTGTACCTAGCAATGCGCTGCAATCGTTCTTCTCTTAATCTGCAAGTAAAAAAACCAAATCGATATTCAACATTTACATTACCTGTGGAAATATGTTCCAACCTTTTCTTTCCAAAGCATTACACATTATGACTTTTTTCTTTGCACCAAGTGATAGCAGGGTATCATATGTTTATTGGCACACAATATATGCACATTCAGTAATGTTCCATAGTCCATACACCCAAAGTTCCAAATAGGATTAAAGGATTTGACATAAAAATATTATCACTGAACAACAAAAGGTTTTGAAACCCCATGTAATTTACACCCTTAACAGGTTGTTGATTAAGGCACTATGCAGGGTGAGCTTTTCGCTGATATACAAAAACTTTCCATCACCAAAGAAAGACGCAAGTGGCACACAAAAAAAATGTAAACAGTCTAGTGGTAACTGAAAGGTTATTCTTCTCAATATTCAATGTAAAGAGTACGAAACACCCCCACCCCTTCTTCAATTTCTTTTTCCTTAAAGAAAGAGTCTTTGCAGTCAACAGCAGGACCCTACCATTCATTGTACTATGGGCCCAAGTTCAGGCGTTAGAATTCAATCTTGAATAGGCGAGGATATTCATTTATGCTTACTAACCAGAAACATCATCAAAGCCACCTACTTCAGTAAGCTATGAACTTTTAACTTTATAAGTATGTCTATTCGTGAAGCCTTAAAAAAATAAAAAATCAAATGATCAGCTGTAGATTTGCTTGTGTAAGAATCAGATGGTATGAGAAACTTACCGTGCTCGAACCTTTCTAGCACGTTCGACATGTCGTTTTAACAGATCTTCTGGTGATACATTTTCAAGGGATTCTTCATCCTGAAAGCACCATCAAGATTTAATCATTTGGTAAATAAAATAACAAAATCCTAAGTAATAGAATCCCCAACTTTTAATTTTTTGGCCGTTTAGATATACATCTCAGCGGCTTCAAAATATTCCAGATATCCATTGTAAAATTCTTAATATGGGTAAAAAACTACAGGCAGAATCATGTAGCTTTAGCGCACTAATCCTGTTAACCTATTACCCAACTGGGGTGCGCATATTGAAGAACTTACAACCCTCCCAATTTGACAAAAGAACACTGAGATATGAATGCATCATATCAGCATATCATATACCAAGTTATATTTTTCATTTTCTCTTAAACAATAAATTAAAATGGCTTAGAGTAATTTAAACACTCAAGATGTCAATACATTTTCTGTTTCTTTGAAACTAGGAAATGTACTAGCAAAGAATGAGTTTCCAGTGGGCAAGAATCACAAAAAAATTACATGTATATTATATTTTCAAAGTACTCAGCAGTTAACAGATGGTACTAAACAGCACTCTTTCATTAGAAAGTAATTCTTAAGCTAAAAATGGTTGCTTGATAAAATGACCAAGGGTAACCATGAAAGAGAGATGATCAGTTCTAAATACTGAGATAAAAGGAGGATCTGGACTAAGAAAGTGAGCGAGTACTTAACAAAAATGACCAACTTGGCATTTGGCTTAGGTCTGAAGTCACTAATGTCCGAAGACCTATAATTAATGTTGCCCTAAATTTAAAAGGCCATCAAATTCTAATGTTTCAAGAAATAAATTCAAGGTTGCATAAGTTCTTGACAAAGTTTTCAAAACCTTTACAGCTAACAGTTCTGTAAGACCAATGTCCCCAGGATTAATAAGCGTCTGCAACTAAATTCAGCCAGAGATCATCATCATTACTCATCATCAGACATACAGACCCTAAACCCTTCTAATACACTTAATATTTTTTAAAGCTTCAGGGGAAAAAGTACGGTAACAGAATATACGTGGATGTTGCTAGTTTGCTATAGCAAAGAGCATTTTTTATAATTTTTTCCCTGATAACTCATTCAGTTTGCTATTGGTGAAATGGACATGATGAAATGAACTACTAAATGAAAAATGTAAGACTTTGCAAATGGAAGTCCTAAACTATATACCACGCAAAGCTTTTAAGGTCTTCACCTTGATCTTATACCCTTTTTTTATTCGTTTCGTATCGATTAAAACTTACCCCCCATGATAAATAGAAAGTTATTAGAAATCCAACCTTGTCTTCATTGTCTTCTTTTTTATCGCCTTCTTCCTTCTTTGACAGAGTCACACTTGCAATAGGTATGGGTGAAGGCTTTGGAAGAGACCTTGTAACATCACCATATCGAGTCTGCCAACACAGTTAAAATCCTTAGAGAATTAAGGGGAAAAGAGTTGAGAGAAAAAGAAAGAGGTGAATGGTAAAAAAAAATATATCTAAAAAAAAAGGATTCTTGTCCCCACATTTCTAAGTCTTCAATGCAAAGGGAAAGCCCAAAGAAGATTAATATTCCATAAATTGAAATGAAAACTACAAAACAGGAAAGCATGACTTTTGAAACAAGTCATTAGAGATTTGATTATACTTTTCAGTTGATATTACACACAGCAATACCAAACATAACACCAACACAATCTGCAATTTAAAACATCTGTTTACGAAGGGTCCATTCATTTTACATTCGTGGTAAAGATATATCAACTTCTAGAAACTTACATAACAAACAATTGTTTCATATGAGCTCAAGAGGCAATAGCATAAAGCGGCACATAACATGTTTTATCCTTTTTCAATTTTGTATCCATAGCTCTCTCTATATCTACCTAAACACAGATCGAAGAGGATGAAGGAGGAGTTGAGAAAAACAAAGTAACTAGTAACCCAAAGGATTGGTGAAGTTGAGATATACACAATTGATTTTATACCTGACTTTCTTCAGGAGTACCATTCCTCAACCATGACCGACAAAGCACATATAGAGAAGCTCCATCTGTTATCCTGACCTGAAAACATGATTCAATGTCATAAACAGAGGAAGCATAAGAGCCCAAGGCAAGTCTTAGCTTGCAGTCTTGTTATTATTAGCACACTATCCAAACTGTTTCTATGGAAGTCAAAAAGGTTCAAATTGTAGCTGTACCATTCTGATTATAACTAGCTTGGTTTGTTTTCGCCTAAGTTACTTATTAAAACATAAACACCATGTGATTCTGTCTAAAATCTGCACACACATTATGATCCTCCAACAGGTTATGAGTTAATAAAGAAAGAGAGTGTTACTTACTTTCCGATCTTGAATGATGAACTGAGAGTCATCTCTGGTTTTATCCCTTACGGAGAATAAGAAAATCAGTAAACAAAATTTAAAAAAATAATAAACAAATAGAAGGGAAAATAAATAAATGGTAATAAAAAGCAGATTACCTGATGCCATTGGTGTCGGGAGCTGAAGAGGGAGGAGCAACCTGATAAAGATATAGAGAGAGAGATGAGTAGAGGCAAGAATAATAATGATCAATGATGACGTAGAATATGAGGAGTACCAGGCCAGAAAAGCGAAGGTCGGGAATCGAAGGGAGCTTAATTAAAGACTGAGGCTGAGGCTGAGGCTGAGGCTGAGGCTGAGGATAAGGATGATGAGGAGGAGGGTGGAAATTGTGGGGAGAAGGATAGGGAGGGCGGACAGGAGCAGGTGAGGACTGGGCCCCTCGAATTGGGACTGTGAACATATGAGCCGGAGCAGGAGCAGGAGCTATGGGTCTCAGCGGCCTTGTGCTGCTGCTGCCGATGGCCTGCTTGGGATCTATAGACATCTATCTAATCTCGCTCGCTCGCTCACTTGCCGGGTTCCCTTTTTGGGTTTTTGAGGGACAGACACCTCCTCCTAAATTTAAATTTAAAGGAAATAAATACTTTTAATATATAATGTTAGGGAAAATTTTACAAATGATACCCTAAATATTGCTCACTACGAATTTTCATACACCAACTTATGAATTCGTCACTTTAGTACATCAAATTATAACTCCGACCCTAAAATTATACACGCCGTTAATAACGGAGTTAAATAGAGTGTGAAACAACATATTTTGAGGGATAATTTTATCAGTACGAAATTTTCCTCTAAATTTGTCTTTTTTACTCTGTACAATTTTTCTTTCCCTCTAAAAGCTGAATGTCATATTTCTTGTACCTCTACACAATTATTTTTATATTTACATAATAGGAGATAAAGAATGAAAAAATCAGATTTCGACCAACAACAGAAAAACAATGAAAGTGAATGAAAAAAAAAATTTCGACCAACAACTTAAACAAGATCGATCCTTGAATGAAATTTTTTTTCCATAATGTTAAATTGTTAACTACGGTATATATGGGACCTGGTAAGCAAACTGAGTTATTTAAACAAGATCGATTCTTGTACATGTAAAAGGCATTATGAGGAGTCCGACCCCTCTTCTGAGTGCTCCAACGGGTAAAAAGGGGTGTAGCTGCATATTTCGGAAAACAGTACGGGTTAAACACATGGTGTTACAGTAACCCTCTTTTATATGAAAAAAGTATATGGGCCTGCCTCAGTCGTCTCTCGATCTTCTCTTGTTTTCTTGTTTTGACCTCCTGAATCAGTGGTGCTCTGTGAATCATGATTGTTGTAGGTGGACTTCCTCTTCCTTCCGAATCATCTTCGGAACCTTGTTCATCGCAGCCTCAGGTACTCTCTCTCTCTCTCTCGCGATTCTACGTGTTTGTACACAGCTATTGAAGAGTAAGTACGGAATGGAGCTTCAACTGAACCATGGATTTGAGTACTAGAGCTTATTATCATTTTAATGTCCTCAGCAGGCCCTCCAAGCTTTGTTGGCTCACCCGTCCTTGGAATCTGCCTCCAACACATTCAAGGCCATCCCATATAGGAAGGTTTCGTTGTCTCAACATTCAGATTCTGGTCCACAGAGGAGATGGGTTTATCTCTTCCAAAGAGAATATGCAACTGTTGATCCTGCCTATGTCGATGTATGTTTATACATGATACTAACCTCATTTCTATGTTCATTACTAACATCCATGTGCATTTTACTTTCTGCTGTATGGTTAGTGAACTTGTTTGCTTACCATTTTTAGAATCAAGAGTGTTCTTATTTTCACTGCACTGACATGATCTTCCGCGTGCATAGTTTATTGGCACTGATGAAGCAACAACCTGTATGGGTCTTGCCATCCGTAACCCGGAAAATGGAATGTAAATATCAGAGACATTATGTGCTTAGATTTTGCCCATTTCAAACACTTCTTTCTGAATTTCTCATCTTGTCTACAGGACCTCAGTTGCCCATTTGGACTCTCCAAAAGTTGTGGATATGGGTCTCGATCAGATGATGTCACTACTTGTTCAACACAATAAGGACGTGGAGTTAGATGTATTATCTATTTCTCAAATAGCCTTTGCTTCGATTATATATTTTCTGATTGGTTTTAAACCATGCAGCATGGGATTAACACATTTTGCACGTCTAAAATTGCAGGTTCATCTAGTGGGTGGTTTTGAAGATGTTTCACCTAATGTTTGGCCCAGGATCCTCTACTTTGTTATCTATTTTCCAGCGACGTAATTTTTGACTTTGAGACATAATAGTTAAAGCTGAAAATGTATTGAACTTTTGTGCAGCATGGTAACTGTAACACTAGATCAGGAAATCAGACAAAGTTGGATGGTTATTCCTTTCCTTTAGGTGCCAAAATTATTGAAACATTACGGAAGAGACCGGAGAAATTTCACATTCGAACTCTATGCATCCTTCGGCATAACACTAGAAGGGATCCTGAGGGAAATGCATACCCAATTTTCCACGGGTTCATGGTGAGCTTCAGTTCCATGAGTTGCTGTTGAATTTCTTGTATAGTACTTGTTCAATTGAGATAATTAGAGAATATCATTTAATGAAGCAAAGAAGGCCTTTTCTTTCATCGTTAGAGTGTATAGACAGCAAATTATATATTAAGTTCTTGAGAATTTGTTCACGATCTACCATTTGCCTGCATTTATCAACAAATATTGATGTTTGCATGTATATGTGCATAGTTTTTTTGTGTAGTTCATATCAGTTGGCTATTTGACTTCAATGTGCAGTCAACTGCTTATGGTGATCCTTGATGTTCTCAATGTCCTAATATATATGTGTACATATGTATATTTGTGTGTGTGTCTGTGTGTCCAGTTCTTACTGATTCCCTATGTATCTTCATCAACTTTTTGCTCCTTTCCAGATAAGCACTTCCACTGGATCCATTATTCCTGCCAGTTTTGACGAAACCTCAAGATGTCCTGATGAAATTGTCAGGAGAATTCGAGTTTCTGCATGTTATGAGGACTCCAGATGGAAAGGAAGGTTATTGGAAACATATGAAACTCAAACTGATCTTTTTAAAATAGCTCCATGCTGCTGGTAAGGAGTTCTTGCTCTTGGAGCTGTATAAGTTTTGCATTATGCTGAAACCTGTGATCATCCTTGACATATTACTCTCATAATTTCCCTATCTGTTTTTTATATTAATGCAGGACCCTGCGTCAGAGGCATATTGCATTGTCTCTACAAAATTATTCAGATTCGGAAATCCTTCTTATGTGTTCTACTTCACCCTCGGCTGAGGCACCAAATTTTGTAAAAAATCTGAGAAGGTATGTATACCCAGGATTGGTGCTGCTTTACTTTTTTGTAGTTCTCAGTCTTCTCTTATCCAAGTTTGAAATATAACCAGCCAAAACAAGCAGATGTATAGTATTGCACCAAAGAAATAGAAATAAAAAAAAATGTAAGATGTTTGTTTCCCAGATCTTCAGCAAGTAGCGTTCTATAGATGCATTTCGGATATATAAGATAACTCCAAATAAGTTTTGATCATTTTATTATCTGCTTGTGGAAAGATGGTATGTAGTCTATTTAACCAAACCCCCTTATAAGCATATTCAACTAATACTAGGACTAGTTTACAAATGTTGGTGTAGTCTGTAGACATATAAGATAAATTTACTTGAGCTGGTAGCATGAGAGCCTGTCAATAGTAGTGAATGGAGAAATACAATTCAATGCAAGTCTTTTGTTGTTCTTTTTCTTCAGGGGGTGGGACTACTTGATTGAGTACCCAGATTGGAGAGAAACCTTTCCTATGAAGCAGCCACGTGTATTTGAGAGGACTGCTGAGGGAGGCTGGAAAATCCAAAAGGTGCAGTTACCTTGAAGCCTGTTACTGAAAAGAATGGGCCATGAGATGACGTGGTTGTGTGACCATGGTGTCGGAAGTTTCCCACCATCCCATGTACGTAAGCCCAAGTTTTAGTCTGAATTTGGGCTTTATCATTATTATTTTTAAGAATGGAATGTAGGCCCAAGAGAAAAGGTATCCATATCCACCATAGTTTCCCTGCACTGTCCTGTCCTGTCCTGCACCATGTTGGCTTGTTCTATTCAAGTAGTAAAGTTTTTATTTTTATTTGTTTTGAATGATTTTAATTTTTTTTTTTGTTGAAGTGAAGGCTTTGGGGTTCTAATTCCAACAACAAAACAAGGGAATAACACTGGAGGACAACAAAACTTAATGCAACATAGGAGGATAAGAGGATGTTTTTATGAAATTTGGTATCCTATTGGCTTCTGCTTTAGAGTTTTAGACCATTAACCAAAGCCAAATTCCAACTTAATAAGGAATTAGAGATGGAATATATAGACAGTAAGGGTAGTTAGGCAGTACTTACTCAGTTGCGTGCTGGGAGATCAGTTATCTAGGCATGCCTACATGATCTCTATCTCTCTCTTCACAAACACAACACAACCGAGCCCCCTCCCAATCCAACAACAAGAAGAAGAAGAAGAAGAAGAAGAAGAAGAAGATCGACGGCCCTGTGTATTATTAGATTTTTAGTATTCAGTATTATTAAGTAGGTAGGAGACTAGGAGAGTAGGAGGTGTTTATATTTGATAAATCCCAAAAAGAAGGAAAGAAAAGAAAAAGAAAAGGAGAGAGAGAGAGAGAGCACTATCATTCATTTTAAAGCAGAAAATGGAGGGATGAGAATTAGACTCGTCGGATGGAACAATCATCGTCGATGATGAAAGGTGACGGCACTAGTGGCAGTGGAGAAGGAGAGAAGAAGCAGGTGGTGGAGTCGTGGGGGACGTGGGAGGAGCTTCTTCTAGCATGCGCGGTGAAGCGTCACGGCGTCGACGACTGGGACTCGGTGGCCATGGAAGTCCAAGGGAAGACATCTCTCCCTCAACTCCTAACCACCGCCTACAACTGCAAGCGAAAGTATCACGATCTCCAACGCCGCTTCCAACAAGCCGACGCCGACGCCGAAGATGACGATCCTGATCCTATTCCCTGGCTCCCCCACCTTAAAAACCAACGCCTCGCTCAGCTTCGTCAGGACCTCCATCGCTACGACGTCTCTATCCTGTCTGTTTTTTTATCTTCCTCTTTTTTATTTATTATTGTTTTGCTCGTAAGGTTTCAGATCTGATTCGATTTTCGATACTCAGGTCGTTGCAGTTGAAGGTCAAGAGGTTAGAGGAAGGACGGAAAGACGATGATCACCCCAAACCAGATCTGGAGGAACAGGACTCCGAACCACGCAGCAGATCGGAAGACAAACAAAACGACAACAAAAAAACAACACCGGACGGACCGGACCGGTCCAAACACGAGAACCAGTCGGTGAACGGCTCAAATTCCACCTGCTCCAAAACCCACGAGGACCACCACCACCACCACAATAATAATAAAAAATCGGCGACTGAACCGGACCCGCTCCCGGCCGGTTCGGCTCAACCCTCCAGAGGCCAATCCGACTCCGACTCCGACTCTGATAAAGGAAGCTGCGAGACCGTCCGCCGCCAAGAGAGAGAGTCTGGAAGTAGCGAGGCGCAAAGTTCGGCGAGCTTGACGCGGAGACGACGTCGCGAATTGGAGTTACGCAACGAACAAGTTGTGGAGAAATCACAGCCGTTGGCTGTCATTCTCGAGATGATCCGGGCGCATCAGCATGGCTCATTGTTCGAGCGGCGGCTTCCAAGCCAGGTTAGCTTTTTTTAATTATTATTATTTTTTTTATATACTGAAATTTACCTGCGACACATGCATGGCTCCGCATGGGCACCAAACCAACTCGTGCTTTACATTTTTTCTCAAACTCACAAAGCAAATGACGATGAATTTTTATGAAAGTGGCCAATTTTTTACAGTGGTGTAATAAATTTTTTTTTTTTGTTACAACAGTGGTGTAATAGTTTCGAACAAGGACTTTTTTTTATTTTTTCCTCCAAACACAAAAATAAAAAGGAAAAAGAAAAAATGGATTATCTTGGTTTAGTACCCACCACGTGGTCATGATGTTCCCAATAATTTGGACCACTTGAAAATGGTTCTTGTTGTTCCTAAGTAATAAGTTGCAGGCACAACCATATCTAGTGTACCTCAGTTACCGTTAGTGACACTAGTAGCATTAGTTTGGTAGATATGGATTTTTGCATACCTACTCTTGGAAGAGGTCTGTCTGGGAAGAGTTGCTATTAATTTCCCCAAGTGTCGGTTATTTTCTCACTGCAGCTACTGCCTAGAATGATATTCTTTGCTTGCTTTTTTTTTTTTTTTTTTGCCTGGCGGGGATATTCCCAAGTGTTATAAGAGTATAGTTTTTGTTCATTATTTTAAATAAATCAAAATAAAATATATTGGTGTGTGCGTGAAAGTTGAAAGCCAATGGACGGACGTGTGCAGGAAAGTGACGAGTACAAGAGTATCATTCAACAGCATGTGGACCTAGAGACCATACAAGCAAAGCTCCAAAACCAAAAGGAATCCTCCTACTCTAGTTCTACGCTCACATTCTACCGAGATCTCCTCCTCCTCTTCACCAACGCCGTCGTATTCTTCCCCAAATCCTCCATTGAATCTGTCGCTGCGCACCAACTTCGACGCCTCGTCTTGAGTGAAATGAAGAAGAGTAATCTAATCACCAGACCCAACCCTTCATCAGGGCCGTCTGACTCATTGCCTTCCCCCTCAACAGTTCCAACTCTTGCCCAACCCCGGTTACCAAAACACGAGCTCGAGAGATCAGACTCGTTGCTAGCCAAACACAAGTCAACAACACCCATCATTGTGTGCCGCAAACGAAGCTCAATCTCATCAAAGCCTTCTACCGTTGCTCGTAAGGCTAGTACTACCACTGATCAACCAGCAGCAGAAGCGCCAGCAGCTTTTGATATTAAATCACCAAGTAACAGTAAGAAGCCCTCTAATTCAAATAATGCAGAGGAAGATAATGGATTAGCTGCTGCAGCTACAACAAAAGAGAAACCTGTAACTGGAACCAGAAGCTCAAGAAGGATGACGACTACTCATCAGGACAATAATGCTTGCCCTTCCTCCACCAAGAAAAAAAATTCAAGCCCTGCAGAAACTCCCAAAGCAGGTAAGAAAAGAAAAACTCCCGAGCCAGTGACAACCTCGGACAAAAAGAGAAGTGGAGCTGCAGCTGCAGCTGATTTCCTGAAACGAATGAAGCGTAATTCACCTGCACAGCAGAAATTGAAATCGAATAGTGGGACTGGCACTAGTACAAGTAGTAGAGCTGCAGATCAGAAGAAGAGGGGAGGTAGTAAGGCTGACAAGGTTAAAGAAAGGGTGTCACGGAAAAGTGGTGAGGAAAATAAGAAACAAGCGAAAGAAGAAAGCAGTCCATCTAAGCGAAGTGTGGGAAGGCCGTCCAAGAAGGCAGCTGAGACGTCAGCAGCTGCCAATGTAGTTTCACCAAAGCGCTCGAGGGAAAATGGGGTGAAGCAGCAGCAGCAAGAAGCTTCTAAGCGGCCCAAAAAACGATCTAGAAGTTAAACTGGCCACAAATTTTTTAAAAAAATCTTTGATCATGCATGCATGGCTGTGTCTCCAGTCTCGTGTATACTATACAACATTAGTGGTTTCTAGATAGGAACTTAGGATAGGTTTAGTTGTGTTCCTATTTTTGTTACTTTTGGCACTAGACTAACACTTGTATGAGTACTTGAGACTTCCTTTTCTTGTAGCTAGCTTTCGCGCTCATCATTAGCGTTCTTGTTGCTTATGGATATGTTGTACATCCAGGTGGAATTCTGTTTGTTACGACTGTAAATGTATTATCAAAACAAGTTTAACTGGATGAAAAACTCACCGAACATGAGTACACAAATGATGGTCATATATGAGTAAGCAAAGTAACACGGACAACATTTTAAATTCATTGCTGCTCTAGCCTCTAGGTGGTCGGTTTGCGATGGGTCGCGTCCTTCCTAGACCTCCAAGAAATCATTTCTTATATGTTATCCTACCAATAGAAAACTCGTCCTCTTTATCATTTGATCTAGACATCTAGTAGCATGAGTCCCAACTTTACAGGTTAGAAGGTGTTTTCCCCATGAATAAGCACTTGTGTATCTCCAGTATACTTGTAATCGAAGAAACAGGACAACTCCAGGAAAATGTCAACAAATGAAAAATGAAAAAGAAAGCTAGCTCCCTAGCTGAGCTCTGCTGTCTGTACTATACAGAAGTGATGAAGGCCGTCATGTTGTGGTCTCTGGACAGATGGACAACCTAAGCAAAAGCTCCAAAATCAAGTCTCGATGGTAATGATTTTGTCCATTAGAAAAGATAAATATCGTCATTTCCATAATTTGGAAATGCATGTCATGATGAGATTATGTTCACTATCATGAACAAGTAAAAGAAGGGGCCGGTCATAGGTTACTTATACATGAACAAGCACAGCATGCACACTGATCGATCACTATAAATGAAATAATGTTACACGAGCATCAGCCTTTACCTAGGTTGTTAATTCCTCCTGCTATATCTATAAAATGAATAATTATTACCCAATCTACAGTAACTCTCATTCTACAATACTGCCTATATATCTGACGACACCCGAGCCCAGAGTTCTTACATGATGGGGTGATTGTACTAATAACAACAAAAGAGTGGCCTTCGACAACCTCTTTCTTTCACTTCTGGCATCCTTTGTAATTTGCCTACCTTACTATTGCTCACTTCCAGCCTCTTACCAACAATAACATGCGCTTGCTGATTATCAATCCATTGGTTGCCCACGTAAGAATTGGTGCCCACCCTCAGCTGTATATATGCACAAGTTCAATATGAAGCATCAAGGGAAAAACTAACCTTAAAAAACCAAGTGTGCTAATTACTAATAGATGTGATTGACTCGTTTCTGGGCACACACAAGCACAAAGATTGGTACGGTATCTTTCTTAACAGACTGCAATTAGTGGATAATAATATATTATATGCAGCAAGGTACGCTCTGAAGAAGAAAACATGACGAGCATACTTACCACTTTCACCATCAGAAATGTCTGTGAGCTTTGCAATTGCATCAATAAGGGCTAGCTCATGATCCTGCTCAGTCAGTTAAGAGATTAGTAGTGGAAATAAGGTGTGATGAAAAATATTAACTCAAGGGGTACTAAAATCGTCCTTACTTTCAAAACTTTCTTTGCTTTATCAATTTCAGCAGGGTCTGGATGATTTGCACCAAAGACTCGCTCTACCTGTCCAAATTTTTGGAGAAAATGAAATTGCTGCTATGTAACCAACAAATGCACTGAAAATAGATCCACCTATTTTCACTAACCTCCTTAATCAAAGTATCTGTGTGAAGTAACTGTATATCATCTGGCGCCTTCTTTCCAATGCCATTCTGTGATGGTAGAAAATCTTTTCTTGATTGACCCTTTCGGATTCCTCTACCTCTTCCAGAACCTGGAACACTGTCACGGCCTGCAGATCTATTCATCCCATGCCCTGATCCACCATAACCCCCACGTTGAGAGATACCAGGATCATCGTCTACCCATTGAATATCCTCCGGAGATATCTGCACAAGAAGTTATAAGCCAAAATAAACACATAAAAATTCTGGAATTAATATCAGTATTGAGTCGAAAAACTAATCCATTATCACGAAAATATGGGATGTGTTCTCGAATTCTAATAAGTTAAAAGGATGAAAAATCCAAACAATAATTGATTTCTTCTCTTTCCTTCTCATAAATATTTCCCCAATCGAATGTAAACCAAACATGGTACAAGTTGTCAGGACTTTATGTAAAGTTGTAAATGATCTTGAGAATTTATATTGTTCAAAGCAAAATAGTTTAACTATGATGTTCATAAAACAATGAGCATGTTTTGTTCGAGAATCATACTTCGAACATGTTGAAACACTAGACCTGCAAATACCAAAAAAAACAACTAAAAATATTAAAACACAACAGCAATTCCCTAAGTAAGGCTTGCATAATTGATTGTGGTTTTTTAGGGTTCCAAAGGCACAAATATAAAGCGAGGTTTTTTTATTCTCTCGCAGGCATATGCCTTTTGGAACATGATGACAGCAGTAAAATATATTAAAAATTAGGGACAGAAGCAGGGAGCTAGCAAAGAGTGGTGAGAGGCAGACTAATCAAAACAGGGGTGCGTGCAGTATCAAAGAGGTCTGTTTTCTTATTTTATTTAACTTTTCACAACAGAACACCACTAGCCGGAGAAATACAGGGTTAGTAGGATGTCAGGCCGATGGCTTGCTCCAATGTGATCTGGGGTTTGAACCCCCTAAGTGTACCCACCTAGCTATTTGCTAGAGTTTCCTTCCTCCTAAAGATTCAAGGTTTCGACAGTTTCGAGTCAAGGTTGCAAAGAGCGTTAGGCAGTCCAGGGTAGTAATAAAAACGTTGCATATGGCCAGGGACCTATATCTAAAGTAAAAGAAATTTAAAGAAAAATAAATAAATAAAGAAGACAGAATTTTTTCCCTGTAGTGGAAGACGTGTTTTCCAGGTAGACTGTCTTTTCTGGCAAGCCCGAGGTATTTTGTATGTCCACAGGCCCTAATGTGCGCCCAACATTTCCTTCTCAACCATTGATACTATTTGGTTGCTTTGCCTATATATGGTTTTCTCTATAGTGTATGGAAATTCAGACTGCCTACCGCCTGTTAGATATGTAGGACTCATTCTAAAATAACTTGAGACTACATGAATTATCGGTTTAAAGCACAATTTGCAAAAAGTATGTAATTATTATGACGCTATGGGAAGAAAAAAAAATTACTTCAGAGTTCAGACCACATAGACAAAGAATCAAACATACCTCTGATAGATTAACCCATTCCCACGATTCACTAGCAGAATTCATATCGTAGACTAGTACATGTAATCCCTGACAAAGGATGGAAAACGAAGGAGAATAAAAAAACAGACAAATGTAAGGTGCATGACTTTTCACATCTTCATAGCAGCAGAACTATATTCTCAACAAGAACTATAAAAGCCAAACATACCTTAGCTGCATTATAGTCCGTTATAACAGCTTCATAAAAGCTGTTGTCCTCGGGCCACCTAGTCCTAACTTTTTTCCCAATGAAAGGATTAAGTGTCGCTCCTTCCAAAGGCTCATTCCTAATTGCACCAGAAGAGACTCTATTAGAAACTTGACCCCTTCCTGACGAAGGGTGCGGCTTTATTGAAGAAGCACCAGGTAAAATTTGACCCTGCAAACAATATTTGACAAAAGCAAAACAGCCACTTACATAAATAATTTTCAATTTTCTTTTATGTTTAACTCCATATATATAAAATCTTAAACTCACAGATTTATGTTTCTTGCCCTTGGCTACTGGGGCTGGGACTGGAACAGATCCTCTCTTTACATTAGATGAAGATGGTTGGTGGGATGTTGTTGATGGCTGTGGAAGAAATGGTGGTGATGGGGCTACAAAGGATTGTGAGTGTATTGATTGAGTCGTCTTCTGTTTCTTCCGAGATGCAGAAACAGTAGGACTAGGCAACGGATCATGAACAGCTTGAACAGTATTGAGCATGCCCGGTTGAGCCCCACCTCCCTGTCTCCACTCCCTGGTGCAGTCACCCAACACATCACCAATTAAGCGGAAAAAGAATCAAAGTAACCAACTACTAGGAGATGTCTCCATCTCAATTAAATAACTAAGCTAGTTTCTTATATTTATCAAACCTTATCCTCTGTAGGACATCATCTGCATTAACCCGTCCCAGAAGTTCTCTGTGCTCCTCATTCGATAACCTCAACTCCTTTCTAAGTTCTGTTATCACGCTTTCCTTTTCCTGAAGAAAGTACATACATTTCATGCAGTAATTAATTTAAACCTGATCAAAACAAATAAAAGTTAATAGACCCATGAAAAGAGCACGAAAAAGTACCCAAGTAATTTGATCGGCTTGAGCTTTAAAGGCTCTTAGAACGGAACTGTATGCTTCTTTCTCAAGCTGATGAATTTGTGCTTCCATGCCAGTATCACTATACATCCTAGAATACGGGACAGAGCCCACAGCAGATCTTCCATTCCCTGCAACACGGCCCCCTCTAGGAATTCTATTCTGGTGCGATGGAGGAAGATCGTCATCAGTTCCTGCAGTTAATTTTGCAGGCAAAGCATGATCAATAGAAAATTATCGAATGAGATTTCTCACATTACTCTATTTACAGGAATATTAGAACATGAAATTGAAAAGACAAATAACTTTACATTGGTTGCTATGCATGACGAACCAACGATGTAGTTTTACATCAAAAGAATGCACCCAGATCTACTCTATTGTCCTTAGGTACTAATGTAGATGGTAAGAAGTTAAATGAACCATAATACTTTGAGAACGAAATGTATAATTTCTGGAAAAGACAAGAAGTAACAAAATTGGCAATTGGCAACTAAACTAAAAGAAAAACAGCTCACATATTTATTTTCAAAATCTGATTCCTTTTTTTCTTACAGAAATGAAAGAAAAACAAAATTTTTACTTTGTAATGCTTATGAATTTGTGTGTAGAATTCAAAAACCTACTAATGAAAGCAGAAATGTTAACTTCATACCCCTAATTCCGCTTGAGAAATGCAAACGAGCATCAAATTCATGTATGTACTTACACAACAGAAACCCCAAGTTTCAAATATTAAACAAGAAATGAAGTGAATTTGAACCAATCGCTCCAACAAAAGACGCTCAAACTCAAGAGTGGAGTGGGAAACCCTAAAGCCCCAATTGGTGTCGGAAGAAGAAAAGGTAATTAAGAGAGATTGAAAACCCAACCCAAATTGGAATCCAATTTCAGACCTAATAACAAATCAATGGAGACTCACCGCTACTATCATATGGCTCGTGGTCCATTGCTAAATCAAATGGGAGGGTTCGAAACGACGCCGCAGAAGAAAATGAAGGATGGTGATTTCGAAATCCAAACTCCCAAGTGAAGTGTGTGCGTGCGTGCGTGTTGTGGAGAACAAATCAGTCTATCACTGGAGCTTCCAGGAGGCAGAGACTCTTGTCTTCTCACACTGCTATTGGGTTCCAACTTCCAAGTCTTCCCTGTCTTTTTTCTTTGTTCGGTTTTATTTTTTTCTTTTTTCTTTTTTTCTATATTTTATTTTTTATGTAATTTTTCTCCCGGTAAGATATGATTGATGATTTCTTCACGATTTCTATCTACTACTTTATATTCCTAAACTTGCTTCTCATTTAACGACCATAGTTTGATAGTTAACGATCTGTTTTAGTTTCGATAAGATTTTCTGCTGATATGTGTATTATGTTACTCGATATTTTCTTTAAATTTATTTCCTTATCAATTCGTATAGATTTTTAGTATGAAATCTGATTTGTTTTATTTGTTGTATCGTTTCATCCGTTTTTGTAATATGTTTTATGTTGAATGAAATGTCTACTTGATCGAAAAAAAAAAACCTTCATTCTTATTATGTAAAAAGATGATGTTTGAGAACAAGGAAAGTACAGTGAAATGAATTCTTCTTATCTCAGTTTAGCTGTGTTACTAGATCAACGAAGTTCGAAATTTTATTCGGGACAATTTGAACTCGTGTGATTAGAAGGTTGGCCATTTACATACTAATTAACTTATAAAATGAACTTATGTGATTCGATTATATAAAAGATCAAAACAACTTGTTAGTAAATATGTGGATTTTATTTGCATTTTTGACACGATTATAAAATATGTTAGGTTACCAATATGAATTTTTGACAAGGTGATAAAATTTGGGTTTGGATTTGTTTACGGTGAAATGTTTAATACCTCGACATCACACCAACTTGACCAATTGATAAAACATGCGGACCATTTTATGCATGTGTAACTGATTTTAGCCTACTGAGTATACTACCAGGAATCTAATTGAAGCCGATTATTGAATTAACACTATGATCTCGAACACTAGCTACTATTATCAACAAAATAAACTTGAAGAATGAATTGTTAAGCTTATACAAACCTTCCAGCCTACTTAATTAGTAGTAAAGAAACAACTATGAATGCATGGATGATACAGTCTATTTCAGGCTTTTCAGCATATTGAGCTAAAAGGAGAAGGACTTGGAGGTACAGATACATCAACCACTCCTTCCAGCATTTGTGTAACCTTCTTCATGGTGGGTCTTAAAGCTGGATCCTCTTGTATGCACCAAATTGCCACCATTACTAGCCTCTCCAGCCTTTTCATGTCATTTCTGGCCTCCTCATCTTCCTCGACCAACTCTTTTAATCTCCTTTGCTTGTAGCAATCGTAAACCCAGTCAGTTAAAATCACTTCTTCTTCATTTTTCCTTTCCATTTCGAGGCTCCTCCTGCAACAGATAATCTCCAACAGCATCACCCCATAACTGTAAACATCAACCTTTGCAGTGACTGGAGTATTTCGGAACCATTCTGGTGCAACATACCCTCTGGTCCCTCTAATGACTGTATGAGTCAGACTTTGATCACTTAGCAGAAGCTTGGCCAATCCAAAGTCTGAAATCCTCGCTGTGAATGAATCATCGAGAAGGATGTTGGGGGGTTTGATGTCACAGTGGATGATCTGAGTGCTACACTCGTCGTGCAAGTACATTAACCCTCTAGCAATACCAAACGCAATTTGGATTCGTTTGTTCCAATCAGGCCTTGAGATCCCAAACAGGAAGCTAGCCAGAGTTCCATTGCTCATAAACTCATAGACTAGGAGTTTATTTTCCCCTTCATCACACAAGCCAAGCAATCTGACGAGGTTTTTGTGATGAGTCTTGGCTATTGCACTCGCTTCTGTTTTGAATTCCTTTTCACCTTCTTGTGCCACCTTGTCCAACTTTTTGATTGCTACATAGTTTGTTGAGCTTAGAGATGATATGACTCCCTTAAACACAGTGCCAAAAGCTCCTCTTCCAAGTTCTTCTTTGAAACCATCTGTGGCCTCTTCGAGCTCTTTGTAAGTAAAAGCGCCGAAGCGCGTATATTTGTTTCCATAATACTGGATGTGCTAGAAAAAACCCTATGTGATTTGCGGTACGTGTAGAAAAGAAGTAAAGCAATTGCTGCAACAAATAGGATGTTGAGAAACACAGAGCTACCTAGAAGGAGTGCTCCTACTAAGACGAGAGTTTTCTGATCTTTCTTTTCTACGTCTGATTCTTTAGATGCAGGATTCTCCAAAGCATCAGTTTTTGGTATTTTGATAAGAGCCCTGCCGTACCTACTCCAGTCTTGCCTTCCATTCGAGAGTGGAAGCTTCTTTTTCACGCAGTCCCCGTTGACTATAACAGCCACAACACAGTTACAATCCTCGAGGCAAGATCTGCTACACTCATCCTCACCGAATGGCTGCAATACATCATAGTTTGAAGAAGTTGGCCAGAAGGTATTTGCAAGCTCATGCATAACATACACATCTTGTGGCTTTGAATCAACTAGTTCACAACTGTGCTTTCTATCTTGTTTGCAGCCCCACATCTTATAATTGGGATCTATGGCAGAAAAGCCAGGAACGCATTCACAAATAGGCCTTGTGTTTGCATCAAGTCTGCAGTAACTGTTGTATCCACATGGCCCCCCGCCCAAATCTCCAGCTATTGAAGAGATGCAGATGTTACTTGGAATGGACCACAGAGCAAACCAGGGTTCCCAACTCCCATTTTTTGGGGACTTGGGATGAGCATATTGGGTGAAAATCCCATCCCAATCTAGTGTTGCTCTGAAATAGTAATCCCTTGATGGGGATGCTGTATTGTTTGAGAAGGTCACTATATTTCCATTCCTCCGAAACAACACCGATCCGACCTGACTCATTGAAGGCTAGATGATGACCAGAGTTCATTTCATTAGCTGCATCAGATGTTTCGCTTATGAAGTATTGTGGATATGCGTAGTCTGTAGGCAAGGCTATGGTATAAAGCTCAAGCGTACCGGCTGTTCTAAACTGGAGTTGAAATTTGCCCTTGGAATAATTGCTTGCAGACTGCCTAGAATTTAGCTTGTCTCCTATCTCCAACACTTGGGTTGGTAATATGGTGTCTCTGTGGTCTTCGAAGCTCTGCCACAAATGATCTGACTTCTGGTCAGCAAGAACAAAGTTACCTGAGTCAAGCATGGCAGCATAAGCAACTCCACTAATAATAGGCTGCGGCCAGATTTCTTCTCCCCGAAGGCCGGTGAGCTTGAACTCACCATCCTTTGTGAGCTCCACTTTGGATCCTTTTGGTGCTGGATTGTCTCCATTTGCATACCAAACAATAGTCTTTTCTGGAATCTTGTCATACCATATGGCAAGCAAGAAGAGGTCCTGATCACCAATGCGTCGAAATCCAAACGCAAATTCCCCGGAGGGCGATTGCCACGAAACAGAGTTGTCTGATGCAGTAAGGGACGACTCCAAGCTAATGTTTGCAGTTTGAGCTGCAGCTACACAAAACGGTTGGACGATCAGGTAAAAGCCAAGTATGTGGAGAAAAGAAAGGGCCATCTAAGCGTATGGGATACAGAGTCGATCAAATTTGTACAAGGGAACCAAGGATTTGACATATAAACACATACTCTAGCTCTCAGTTTACTTCCTTTTCTGGAGATGTCACTAGTGGAGGTTGACTAATTATTACTTAAAGAGGGATGAACTCTGGCTATTCAATATCTTTAGTTTGCTTTTCTTTTCTTTCATACTTGGTCTGACTATTACTTCCCAACCACCTCTTACGTTTGCAGAGTTTCTGGGTAGATTGCTGATATGAATTAGTCAAAATCTCAAATAGAGTGGTCTCGAACACGCGTATTGACCAAGGACTTCTGAGCTGTTTATTCATGGTTTATATTTCTAACTTCAGAAAGAGGCCCTTTTGAGTGGTACCACATCTGAGGGGGGCTTCCAGTCTTCCTTATTGGGTTTTGATGGAGTGCTTATGCTAGTTGTGTCTCCTTCGTGCCACGGAAGGCGACTCTTCCAATAGCCATAATTTTCCTCATAAACATCCATGATTTACGCTCAAGGTCCAGAATTCTTAAAGAGCTGAAAACTTATCAAAATCAGTAAATCACGACAGAGAATTCCATCTGCGAGCCGAAGGCTCAACTCTCACCCGAAATCACATGTTATGATAGCAGTGTACCAGTCGATGATAAGAGCCATTGAGGATTATGTATCAACCACTAATTAAATGTTCTCATGAACAGAACTAACCAACACATACCTGCTAACTCAAGTCTTGACAAAAGAACTACATCTATCAGGCAAACATATATCCACACAAAGAAAGGAACCTATAAAACACAGATTATTTGCTTCGCCAACAATTCACATATGCAGTTAAGTATACACTTGAAGTCTGTTACTTGGTCCAGATAAACATGTGTGCGTGTTCTACCACAGAAGAGGTATAACAAATTCTATAAAACACAGAGCACTCAAAAGCACAAATCAAATTCAAATCAAAGGCATGCATCTCCTAGTTTCCACCCTCATTTAACTCAGCAATGTTGCCAACAATGTCAGGGTTGTCATCAAATACCTCCTCAAAGCAAGTATTCCAGATGGTTCTATTAGAAACCAGCCCATCCAGCAGGTTGAGAAGCTGGCTTGCTCTCCTTAGCCTTTGCGTCACCAAAACGCTGAGAAACATATCCTTCACCCATAGGTCTTGATATCTGAGTGCTTCCAGTGGGCGCAGCTGAAAAGCTCTCTGTTCCAAAACCCCACGACTCAAAACCAGTATTTACTTGAGTCGTACCTTGCTTGTTCCGGTGACCATTTCTTGTCCTGACAGATTTGACACTGTTATCCGTTGAAGAAGGCTGTAGGGGTTCTGCAAATGGCTGCCATGACTTTGTCTCTGGACTCGGAGTTTTCCTGTCAGATTGATTCTGCTGGAGTTCATAAATGGTTCCTTCTATCTTCTCCCTCTGCTGCAAGAATGATGCATTTGATTTAGATAATAAATCATGTGATGGACAGGATCATAAAAAGTCATTCGGTTGAAAACAATACCGGTGGGGTTGCAGATGACTGAATGCCAGGTGACATTTGATTTCTCAAAGCATCTTTATTCGGTGACGGTGTTCTAGCAGCAAGCGTCTGTTTAAGCTCCTGCAACTCTTGCCTTTGAGATCGGCAAATGGCTGATAGCTTTTCAAATTTGGAAGTTATTTCAGCCTTTTCTAAGTTGGCTTGGTTCAGCTTCTCCTTCAATCTCTCTACTTCAGTCTCTAATGCTTCTTCTTTTCCTGATTTGCTGTTACTAGCTCCCATGCTGAGTTTATTAGTATCAAAATCAGCAACAAATGAGTTAAATGCATCATCTTGAAAACAAGTTGCACCCTCAGGTTTGGATGCCTTTGGCCTCTCAGCACCATGGTCGGAATCCTTCTGGAAGAAATTTATTTCAATGTCCTTTGGAAATCCGTCCTCATTCTTGTGCGATTTCACATGTGAGTTTCTTCGTGCAGCATAGTTTTGAGTATTTTCCACTTTTGCACGGGCACTATTCTTGGGTGAAGGATGATTAGAATCATCAAACTTAGGAACAGTCTCTTCTTCAGCAACAACTGAATCCTCAGCATGCTGAGTGGACCAGAATGCACCAAGTGGCCCTGCACCTCCAGCCTTGGCCATATTTGACGGTTGTGATGGATTTCTAGCTGATTCTCCCACTGAAGGTGGTGGGGGTGGGCTTCTACGAGGCATTTCGGGAGACTTGTTTGTGGGCCTTGAAAAACCTGCTGATTTGCGATAAAACTATCACTTCAACTATTTTATTAAGTTCTGTGGTTGTAATTAATACTTTTGTGCAGTTTTAGTAAAGTAGCGAAACACTTAAAAACTAAAACCAGGTTTTCTTAGAATTGGAAAAGTCTAGAAGTAAGGTCCAAACTTCATGTCAAGTACTTGAAGAATACTTGAAGAATAAAAGGCAAATTCAAACCCGAGAAAGGAGTTTTAGCTACATATTGCGGGAGAGAGAGAGAGAGAGAGAGAGAGAGAGAGAGAGAACAAGTGACACTACGCTCACCTTCATGTTTTCCAGCAGAAAGCATTTCAGGTTGCATATCAGGTAAAGACTTCTGTAAACCAACTGGTAACAGCTCATTAACTCGAAACCACACCTGTCACAGAAGAGGGAAAAAGGTTCAGTAAAGAGTATTAGAATCTCCACACCTATCGTTGCACGGACTCGATTGATCTAAAACTAACCTAAATTCATGGAGATGAATGGCCAATCAAGCAAAGCGCTTGCCTGCGTGATGTCTGGTCTGTTGTCTGGTGATGCCTGAAGCATGTCTTTGATGAGATCTGTAATCGACGAGCTGTATTTGGGTACCTCCGGAATGCGATAGTTTCCATTTAAGATCTGCAGCTTTGACTCTCCATCAAATGCACTTTTGAAGTAGCAAATGCGAAAGAAAAGGCAGCCAAGAGCCTGCAGGTGGAAGTGTTGCGTCATATTGAGGTCACATTTTAATGCATGTGTTCAACTAATCAGAATTGCTATTTATCTGGAGGAACCAATCATCTTACCCATATGTCTACTTTCTCATTGATAAGTTCTCTTCGAAATAGATCCCACATCTAATTCAAAAGGAGGAAGGAAATTATTAAAAGATTTTGAAATTTGAAGTGATTATGCTGTGACATTGAAAAACAAGGCTTAATGCTGAACCTCAGGGGCCCTGTAGGCTGGTGTTGTGTGCTTTCTGATATTGTCTTCTTCAATACCCATTTCTTCAGGCTTCTCAAAGCGCTTGTGGTTGGTAGAAGTGCTCCCAAAATCACACAATTTCCACAGTCCATCCGACCCCAACAGAAGATTTTCTGCTTTCAAATCCCTGAAAAATGCATTCGATCATTAGATACCAATTATATAAAGTCCATAGTAATTAAATATAGACCATAACAGCAGGTAATGGTAGAAGAACTATAACTTGAAGGTTGCCAGGCATCAATGTGTTGCTACCACATCTAGTTGACACACGAAATGGTCGTATAGACATTGTGAGTATCAATTTTCTTTTGTTAATTATCATGAAACACAACTATTAGCCAGTAAGAGAGAGGGTCAACCAATTATTAAGAAAATGTCGTGGGTGAATTTAAACCCTTAAGTGCTAAAAGAAAAGTTAGAAGACACACAATGAAATATTCAATTTCGAACCAAAGTACCTATGAGCAATGGGAGGGGACAGCGTGTGCATTGCAAAAACTGCAGTACACACATCTCTGAAAATTGAGAGGACCTGTTTCTCATCAAAAAACCCAGCTCCTCTATTATCCAGTACGGTAACCAGAGACTTGTCACAATATTCCATGACAAGGAGCGCCTCCTTTGTGCGGCCTAAATCCATGATGGTGTGGGCATAGAGAGTGACCACATTGGGATGTCCTCTGAGTAACTTCATGACATTGATTTCCTTCATGACCAACTCCTGCAACTCTTCGTCATTACAAATGATGTGCTTCAAAGCATACTGCTTTGAGGTATGGATGAGGTCCCGAGCTAAGTAAACACAAGAGAACCCTCCTTCGGCAATGACATTCCTTACATGAATCTTGAGAGTTCCAACGTCAAGGGAGCGGCCCTCGAGGCCAGCTGGCTCCTTGTGCATAAAAGGCTTGAACCTCCACATTATGGGTGGTTGGATCAGAATGAACTGCACCAAACAAAACAAGCAATAGCATACATGATGAATCCAATTACAATGCAATTCTTAGAGCATCTAAACTTTGATCTTGATAGCGAAAAACCAATAACAATGCAAAGCAAATCAATCACTGCTTGTCACTAACCAATACAGATTCTTAGTATTATTAATCTTTGTAAATGAAAGACAAAACCTTGAGAATCTAACAAGAATTCATGTAGATGATTCAAACATCAAAAGGCCAGGAAAAGCTAGATAATTTGAACAAGAAGCAGAAGCAGAAGCAGGAGAATCAAAGTAATAAACAAATGGATGGATCTGTTCTGTTTTGTTCTGTTATGTTATGTTCTGTTTGTAACCAACATAAGAAATAAAAGTGAAAAACTTGGAAGAAGCAGATCTGAAGAAGGAATTGCAAGATTGTACCTTTGAAGTAGAAGTTGAGGAAACAGAAGGCCCAGAGAGATCTATGAATGTGAAACAGATGACGTGCTGATCCAGACTCTCTCCTATGAAACAAAGAAAGAGCCTTTTCCCCAACCCAACTTCTCAATTGTTTAATATATATATATTCAAGAAATTGCTCCTGCATTAATATATAAAAAGAATGGAGAAACAGAGAAAACAAGGTGGGGCGGCAAATGAAGAGAGAGATGGCTGCTCCAACTGGGCCTCTCTCTCTTTACTTGTTTAGGACCTGGGCTGGACAGATAGATTGTATCTTCTTCTGTTGCTGCACTGTCCCTTTCGCCAACGGCGTATCGTCGTTCCTGCTCTTTTGACATGCAAGTTTTGCGTACAATTCAAGTAAAGATGAATTATTTGTTGCCAAATGAGTTGTGAATTTACAAACAAAAATAATTCACTTTCAATAATTTTTAAACAAAAAAAAACATAAATTTGGCTCAAAATCGAATGGACCCAACAATACCATGTAATGTATTATAGTGCCAACAAAATCAATTAAAGCACCCAAACAAAACCAAAACCCAAAAGGAGATGCGTTTTCTCTCCCTCAACCCGGAAAATACTTGTATTCATACCAGTATGGAGGGTGTGTGTCCATATTATCTCTAACTTGCATATTTTGGCAATATAATCAACGATTTTAACCGTTTAAAAATTGAATTAATCAATAAAGATCATCCCTATAAAAAATAAATATAAACAAATATCATTTGCTTAACCGATTGTATCAAATAAATAGATGGTTGATCATGAGACTCCCAACTTTCACTAAAACTATTCATTTGTTTGATGCAATCAAATAAGCAAACGATTTTAGTTTATTACAAATTTTTGCAGAGATGATTTTTATTGATTAATTCAACTTTTGAACTGTTAAAATCGTTAATTACATTACCCAAAATATGCAAATTAGAGAGAGTATGGACTCACACCGTCCATACTGGTATAGACACAAGTATTTTCCCCTCAACTCTAGCCTCCACGATTTTGCAAACCAACTACGACGGCTGAACCTGGCCTTCGCCCTAAGCCATTGTTTTCCGGCCATCCAACGTCGATCTATTTCGGTGACCTATTACTTGGACAGAGTTTTTTGCCCAGAAACAATTATCACCCAATTTTCTCCCAGCAGTGCACCCAATGATAAGATTGGAGGCTAAATTGGAGGAGATCTACTCCTCTGTGGAGATGGAATTTGAATAGGATTCGTCTGAATCGGGTTCGATTAAGGCATATCCTTATTGGATTGGTGACTATTGGCTCTCACACGTTCAGATTTTGACGGGAATGGAGAATAAAATCTCAGATCGGTCATTCCTTAAAGCTGACATCGTGTTGAGAAGTAGAGTGTGGCGGCCTGTACCGATAGTAAGGAAAGGAAGGAGGTCGTGGTCAATTGATGCAATGAAGGAGGTGCAAATTGGTTTTGAGCTGAAGTTGATAGATGCAGCGATTGAGATCGCTAAACAATGGTTAAGAAGTGCGACACTTTGCTTTGTTGATGGCATATACTGCAAGATGGTTTGAAGTACTGGTATGGCGGTGAGTAATCGGCCGATGTACGGCGGAAGACGCTTTGTTGACAGTGACTCTCCGACCTCTACTTGGGTTTGGGTGCCCAAATTAATTTTGGTGTTTGGAGTGTCCATAGCAGATACATTAGTTTTATGGATTTAGCCCAAATTGTGGCCCACACTTATATGCCTTGGTCTTCTAGGGTTTCGCATTTGAGACCCGAGAGGATTCTCCTAATATAAACAGTTTTTCGACTGCACTAGCGGTTCTTTTAGAGTAGTACGGAATGAAGATTCAAGCTTAATAGTGAAGCATGAAATATCCAATGAGTTGACCATGAGGCATATACCACCGTGGATACTACCACACATCATTTTGTCTATCGATGACAGCGGATGGTATTTAATGGCCACTCTGGTTTTTGGATAGTACAAGTTCTTCTTGTTTTGATGACACTCCAGAAAGTATTATAGATGTGTTACGATATCATTGTATTCGACTCTCTTGATTGAGTCATATTTTATTTATAAAATTATTTCCTTGATTTGAAAAAAAAAAAAAAAAAAAAAAAAAGACCACCCAAACAATGGCCTAGAAGAGAAGGATGTGATAGCAAGGCAAACAAAATTGCAGCAAGGTGCCCTATATAGCAAGCCAACTAAAAAAAGGTAGCTCCCATACTTCTTATAATTAAAATTAAAATATAAAAAAAGGTAACCAAAGGGCATAAATGTAACTTTCCTTGAATTAGTCAAATTAGTTTTTACTTAGATCAATATAAGGGTAACAATGTAAGTTTATATAACTAGGTGAAATCAGTTTTAAATTGTGGTTGTCCAACTCTCACAGTCATCTAGTTGAATAGAGGCTGAGCCGCTTCTCTCTCTAAATTTTTTTCTCTCTGCCTTCTCTCTACAAAAACCAACCGTTTGGGTTTCGTTCTCTCCTCCTTCCTCTTGCTCGATCTAGATCGTTTATGATCTGGATCTATGGCTTGGGTGTTGGGGGGGAGACGGATCTCCAATTTTCCTCCCTCTTCTTGAGGGTCTTTCTTTTCCTCGGCTGTGTGTTTTTTTTCCCGTTTGTTGTGTGCGGCGCTCTTAGGAGCTTGTCTCCGTTCCGACCTCTGTTGATTTCCTTTGATCGGACTCATCCTTTCTCTGAAGCTTACTATCTTCATCCTATACCATACGGTGTTCCTCTTTCTGCTTGGATCGGTAACCTCGCTCCTCGGAGCTTTCTCAGTGAGGTTTGCTCACTTTGGCACTTGGTGATGCTACAAGAACCTGTGTACCTTTGGGTGCCTGTTTCTTTGGTCCCTAATCGGATCTCACCTGTCCTTCCCATCCGGTTCATTCCGGTTGCTTTTCAGGGTTTCTTGGTCTTGGCAGATTTGGTTCATCGCGGTGGAGACGGTGTTGGTTACAACTTTTGGGAATTTGATGATAGGAAAATCGAAATCGACTTGGGCTTTTCCACTGTGCTTTCGAGTTGGTTGGTTTGGATTGCTTGCCTACTTCGCTGTGGTGCGGTGTTCTTGACCCTCATGTCGACTGTTGCAGTTTTCTGCTTAGTTGTTACTTGTTCCTTGGTGCCTTTTGGACTGTGTAATTTATGGTTTGTTCTGAAAGGACTTTGGTCCTCTGTGTAACACTCTGGGTTTGAATAAAGCTTTGTGTTCTTTGTCAAAAAAAAAAAAAAACTCTCACAGTCTCACTTTTGCTCACGGCTCCCAAGATAACACGTATATTCTAAGAAGAATCAACATTTGCTCAAATCATGTCAGATCAGCCAAAGCAAGATGAAATAATCATTTGTGGAGGTTGTAGGTCTGGGTTTCAATTTGTGTTGCGGGTTACAGATTTGGGTTGACGTTTTGGTTCAGATCTTAGGGTTGAAGGGTTTTTTTTATTATTATTTATTTATTTAAGGGTTTGGTAGTTTAATTGAGATTAATGCAATGTTTAATAATATATAAAGAAATTATGGCTAATTATCTAAAAATGTTAAGTTTAAAGAGGTTTTATCAGTGGCTCATAATGTGCCATATAAATTAAAATTTAATGAAATGGACAAATGAGCGGTCCCAAATGTGTCATGTGTCCATCTTTTAAGTTTAAATTGTTTTCCAAGTTTATAAATCTTCCAAAATTCTTATTAAATAACTAGAGTGCTCGAAAAAATTCCTAAAAATTCATAATCTCTCACTTTTATGCGCTTTATCCACCGGTGTAAGAGTTTTGAAATAGTGATTTATGCGTGATACAGCTACCCTTAGGGATTTAGTAGGACATAATGTTGATCGCCTAGATCAAAACTTATACGTTTTCGAAAATATATGAATTTTCTATTATAATTATATTTTACTATATGGATCACATCCTACTTGCAAATAACCTAGTATAAAAGCAATATTGCATTAGTATACATGTTGTGATTCAAATGACTAAAATTTAACAAAATTAAAATTAGATTGTTTGATGTATTTAGGACAGTGAAATATGGCCACAGTACGGACTTTATTTATTTTTGTTATTATTTAAGTTTCGATCTACACGGTTTTTCTTACAAACACATGTACCCATCAAGAAGATCCATTAGAACAAATACGATGAAATACTTAATACACGGGTATTATAATAGCTGTGGTTTAATGTCAAAAATATTATAATACCATTAACTTAATACAAGGAAGTTTAATGTCAAAAACATTATAAGAACTCTAAGTATCAATTTAAAATGTATAAATGGAAACTCTCTATCATAAAAAAAAAAAAAAATTAAAAAAAGTGTCATATCCATGTCGCGTGGCTCGAAATTGGATTACCACGGAGAGTGGGGAGAGAACACATGAAATCAAACAGAGGGATAAGTATGATATCATTCTCATGGTCCACGTTTTCCATTAATCACACAGAGGAACTTCTTTCATAATTATCATACCAAGTTTTCTCGGATTGAATGTCTCCAGCCCCACCTCTCTTTAGTGCTTGAGTTAGTTGATAGAGACATACTGTAGGAATGAATAGGACACTTTTTTTCTGCAGATGTCAAAATTTAATGTATATCATCGACTTTTCTACCCCATTCCGCGCATGGATCCTGAATCTACTTCAGATTAGCTTTTCGTTACGAAATACCAGTTTGAGAGAAGAACCCAGAACCCGATCTACGGCCAAATAGCAACTCGTTCGTAAGCATACACACTTTAAGCAGAACTCAACTCAAAGCTATCATTCTTTCAAAACCTTACCTACATAGTCATTCTTGCATATCCGGGCGTTGCGTCGTTGTTTTGCAAGATCTCGCTTTTGATTTGTAGAGTGGATCAAACAAACATGTGTTCAACTTGATTCGTTGCTGCAGTCACTTCGTCATAGTTCTCCGTTTTCTCGTTCTTGTTTGTGTCTAGCTTCCTGGATTTCGTCCAGTTTGAAAAATACTAGATTCTCTTGACAAACCAAGCTGCCTCATCCTCCGATCTCTCCACCACCACGGTCAGCGTGACCATCTCCGAAATTGGCTTGTTCCACAGTCACTCCACAATTCCCAGATCCAAATCAACTCATGCATTTTTAAATCCTCGTCTTTTTCGCTTCGATTTTATTACCGCAAACAACGCGACAACTATTCATAGGCGGAGGTTAGATTGGAAGAAGGGGATACATGGATGGAGGCTCTGATGAGGATGGGAGGTTTGGCGGGGACAACAGTGGTGGGTCCTGGCTGGACGCTAGCGTTGATTAGGTTTCTCATATCTTTGATGTCAGATTGGGAGGAGGAGTTGGTGACGGTACCGCTGTGGGAGATTACCTGGTGGAGAGTTCGGGTCAATTCTATTGTGGATTTGTCAATAAATATCCTCAATATATTACCTTAACAGAATGGTTTTACTGATAATGATAGTGAAGTTTGCATTTATAGTGGTGCCCTTCTTTTTTTATTTTGTGGAGAAGGATGTGCCACGCGTTTTTGGCCCGTACCTAAACTCCGGCGTATTCCACCCCCTTCCAGAAAAAGAAAAGTACACCCTAGAAGGAGGCAAAAAGCTCAGCTCCACAAACCTGAAATTTGAAACAAAAACAAAGAAAACTAACATAAACCAAAGTTAAGAAGCCCCGAACAATCACCATTTCAAAGGGAAATAACAGAATTTGAACGCAGATCCCACCACTGTAACCTGACGAATTTAAACCTTCATTTTGCCAATGCATCTGCAACCCAGTTAACTTCTCGAAATATATGAGAAGAGCAAAAGTTCATCTGAGAAATCCGGTACAAAGAGTAACTCCACTCTACATTGAGTTGCCAAGGAACTGAAGTAGGAGAACGAATGAAACCAAGAGCTCACACAATACGTTTTTTATTTAAGCTAAGTATGTACGTACGTACGTACGTAGTTACTAAAAATGTCACTCACTCTTAATGCATGTACACAAACAAGAGCTCGATCAGCTGGCTCGTTGGTCTTACCTTTATTCCGAGCCTCAGAGGTCACAATATATCTGGCTACTAGATGAATTGTCCAACTTATGTAAAGGCTACATGTGAAACAAGGAGCATATTGCATGTCCGCAAATATGCATCGGGGAGAAAGCTTCATCACAGCTATTGGATTTGAACGTACGTTCTAGCTGCAATGTAGTACGTACGGATTGAGTGATTTCGATTTCAAAGGGTAAAGGAGATAAACCCAGGATGTATTTGAACGTACGTTGAGTTGAGTTCATGCATGCAGTGAGTTGTATTTGTAATCAATCTAGATGACTTGATATAACAAAGTACATAGGTGTATATATACAAAACATGTGAGAAACATGCATGGCTGATATTGTCACCGAACTAAGTATGACACTTTTTAGAGGGTTAAAGAAAACTTACAATAATGATCATGTTATCTACATTACTGATAAGGGAAAATTTTAAGAGCCATACATCAACTTTGCTCTACTGAAAATTAGGATCACTTAACTTATAAAACTATCACATTCGTACATGTACTAACAAATTAGATGCGACTTTAGGACATGCAGTTAACTCCTTCGTTACGAAGCTTACCATTGTCAAATAAACGCAGGGTAAAAATGTATTCCTACACAAATCATTCCTCCTCCTTCTCCTTCAACATCTCTCTCTAATTCATCACCCAACTAATCAGACATGGAATTACTCAGCTTGACCTTCATTTTTCGCATGATTGTTGCTTCTTAACTCATCTTCTTATTCTCTCCCATCATCAAGCTCTTCCTCCGAGCCTAATTTTGGAGGTGCGAGGAGGTGAGGTTTTTTAGATCGAGAATCAAAGCCAGGGGTTGGCGAGCAGCTTATAGGCTGCTGGAGATGGAGCAGCCTAATAACTACACAGTTCGATTTGGTTTCACCTAGCTACGTACGTCGATTACAAGAACAACTTGAAGAGGTATATCACGTCTTGAGATAAGAAATCCCACATGGAGATAATGGGACTTTGCCCTTGAATTTATAAGGGTTTGAGATTCTCCACGTATTGCCAATTGATTTTGAAAGTGAAATCCGGATTAATTTATCATGGTATCAGAGCAGGTTACCCAGCGTGCGTACGTTCTCTCTATTTATCGTCTTTATTACGAAATTCACGTCACTCAAATAAAACTCGCCACACATGCGCAATGTCGTGTTAAGATAAGAAATATCATAAATATGGGAGTTTGCCTAGCATATATATACTAGTTCGAGTTGTTCCTTCTCAAATGATCCATATATATTGTTTAGTTCCATTACTCCAGGCCATGCCATTAGCAACTTGATCGAGAATAATGAGGGAATTGAATAAGGACTTAAGGATTGTACGTCCTTATGTTGATTCATCTGTAATAAGACAGACGTGGGATCTTCCATAGTGTTTAGACTTCTGTACTAACGGGAATTCAAAATGGGCAAGGTCGTACTATCTTACGGTGTTTTCACAAAAATCAATTCAATTTAATTATGTATTTGTTTTATGGAGAATTTACTTTAGTTGGTTAATTGCGTGTCAACATTATTGTAGCTTACTTTTTAGCTAGTTGATTGTTTTCCAAAAAAAGAAAGAAGAAAACAAGGACATCTCAACTCCCTTAATTTCCCTTGATCAAATAAAAATATATCACTGCCAAATAGCTAGCTTAAACAGTTTGGATCTAGCTTGGACAAGTTTATCGGGTCACATTTTTGAACGTGGATCATGTGATTCATGTCATAATTCATGAATACATGGGGTTGAGATTTTGCATATCTACATATAAAGTTAAATATAAACAAGTAGGTAGCAAGATCTTGGAGCGGACGTTGAAGAGTTGTTGAGGCAATGCAATCCCCAATTCCCCATCCTCTTCAAAGATTTTTGGTTGCTCGCAATGTTCTATCACTTTCGATATCACAAGTCTCGGTCGCCAGTAAATATGTGTTTCTTTTTTCAAGTCGAGAGATTTTTCTCACGTAAATGATTTTGTTTACATTAATGATCGAGTATTAGAGCATCTGCACCGGCGAGCAGTTCGCCTCCATCTGTTCGAGCAAGAGGTGGGACCCGGCCAGAGTTGCTCGAGCAACCCAGAATCGAGCTCACACCGGCGGCTTTCTCTCCTCCATTTGCTCGCCCAGTCAACCCTTCAGATTTGCTCCATCAATCGCTCGAGCAAATTTTGCTCGACCCTTTGCTCGATCAAATGGCGGAGCCCACAGCAGGTGGGTGACGTCAAGTCTCTTTTTTTTTTTATTACGGCTCCTGGAAGAGGGACAAGGACGACTGGAAGGAGGTTGCCTCGAGCTAGGCTTCGCCAAAGATGACGACGAGCGCCGCCCTCGAAGGTGGCGATCGCTCCCAAGCTTTGCTGCACCTCCCACGTCGAGCGGCTTCGCTTGGGTATTGGTTCAAACGAAAGAGGGGGTCGAGCTCGTCATTTCGGTGGGTGGCACGAAGGCTGGCGTAGCCGGACGGCGGAGAACGACGGGCGGGAAGGGCCGGACTCGAGGAAGAAGATGATGAACAGAATTGTATAAATGATGGGCCAATGACATGTTGCCACGTGTCAGTTTGACCGGTCATTAAAGTCCAACGGTTGAATCGATCTGGGCCTTCTATTTGAATCAGAAATTTTGATCAAACGGTCAGAATTCAAAGGTAACGGCTACTATTTGATCAAAACGGAAAGAAACCAAAAAAATAGTAAAAAAATCTCAAAAATTTCAAAACTCTCCCAAAAATTTGTTAATTATCTATCGAAAATTATCTATTAGTCGGAAATCTTATCGAAAATCTTGGATAATATCGAGTCGATAATGATACGTGGCACATTATTATTAGTGGTAAATCTATCCGGTAAAAAAAATTTAATTATTTCACAACAAGACAAAATTGAATTGCTCAAGCAAATTGTTAATGGGTGTGTGAAAAAATCGATTTGGTTGAGCAAAATTTGAATTTTATTTGTTTGAAGCAAATTTTACTTATGGGCCCACCAGTTGCTTGAGTAAGACCATTTCATGGGTGCGGATGCTCTTAATGACCTTGGAACTGGAATCGATTCACGAATATGCTCAACAATACCATATAATATCAGTGAATAACAAACACGTGATTTATGATTTGCTCTTTTTATTTGTTTCTTTTATGGAAATGATTGATGTTTCTTTGTTTTATTTGGATTATTGGATCGGACTGATGATGATTATTGATGTACAGGTTCGTCAGATAATGCACATGGAATTCATGAATAATGGAACCCAGAGAGGGAGGGAGGGAGGGGGAGGCAATTCTAAAAACCAGTCAGAAAATAATGGATCCAAATCAAGGATAAGATCATAAGATAAGATGAAGGGGACCAAGCTTCGTAAGGAAATCTCTCATGATCTGATTTGGTCGACTCCCACTCCATCCAAATTATAATCTACTTTAAAGTCTACCATTTCCACAAATAATTTTTAAGATTAGTCCACTCAATACATTACGTCGAATAATTTCCTTATATGCCTACGACAGTGTAATTCAAATCGTGACTTACTAATGGTTCCCGTTCTAGTTGTTTTTCAATTTTGTTAGAGTTTCACAGTACAACCAAGAGTAAAGAATTAATGTGCCTCTAACTTTTTCTCTAATTAGGTAAACCGGGGAGATCGGGGCCCATGAATCATACATATTTCGGTTCAAAAAGTGTGTTTTCTCTAGTGTCTTCCAAGTGATATGCTGCTAGATGGAGGAGTTAGAGACCGGTAGTTAACCATTCGCTATCGGCCCATGTCTTTGACTATATCACCCCATTCTTGTTGTTAAAAAAAAGATACAAAAAAATCTCATTACCATTCATTTTCTTCTTCATCGGCAGTATTTGCCTTCGAAATTTGAAACTAAAACAATAATTTGAAGAAAGAGACTGAAGAATTACCATTCATTTTCTTCTTTATCGGCGGTATTTGTCTTCGAAATTTGAAACTAAAACAATAATTTGAAGAAAGAGACTGAAGATTGTTTTTGGAAAGAAAAGAGTAGTTATATTCCTTAAAATCAAGATAAGGTGTACAGTGTGATTATAGTACATCCTTAATACAACCTGGCATTGTGTGCCAAACTTGAATGTGTTGCGATTCAAATCTTATATTAGCAAGTCGATTAGGGACTTGGTTACAAGTTCTTGGAGCAAAAATAACACTCATATGATGTTAACTATTAGGAAGAGACTGAAGATAAAGTAGTTGAAATGACGAAAAATGCATCCCAAACTACATTCTTTATTGAAATTTGAAGAAGAGAATATATAAGGGGTCATAACCAAAAATTCGATAACACAATCTTAAACAATTAGTCTTTGAAACTGAGTGAAAAATCACACTAATTCATCATGATACGGCATGTGGCATTCTGCAATTATTATCAAACTATATCACAGTATAGAGTACATCTTTTATGGTAAGAGCATTTCCAACAGCTTTTGTAAAAATTGAATTTTCTCGATTTTACAAGAAAAACACCCAATTTTGACTCCAATAGTTATTGTAAACCAATATCTAATTAAAATAGAGAAAGTAAGAAAAAAATTACGTAGAATCTCTATATCTATAAAATTCTCAAAATCTATATATTATTGTAAAAATCCCTAAACTTTAATGTTTGCCTTTTATATTTGACTCTCTCTCATAAAAAAGAAATGATTTATCTCCCTCTCTCTAGTCTTGTCTTTTATTTATATATTCATTAAATTATACAGATTAGCATTTAATTTTTATACTGTAAAATAGAAAAGTTGTTGGAGTTAAGCATATTTTTTTTATAAAAATTTTGTGTTTTCCTCATTTTTAATAGAATTTTTTTGTAAAAACTGTTAGAGATGCTCTAATGATGGATAATAATAGGTATATATATATGGGACATTATGTACAGTAACAAATGTCAATGTCATTACTTAAAGATCGAGATCTTAATCTAATTATTTCCATGTACGAGTGGAGGAGGCAGAAACTCTATAAAAAGGCATGCGATCAATTGAGTAAAAGCATTGTTCTACCAGTATGGCATCTGGAGGCACTGTGTTCTTGTCTATGCTGCTAGCTTTTGCTGCAGCTTCTAGCTTCTCCGTTAGCACTTCCCATGCCTATTATATCCCTTTTAACCGGAGCAGTTTTCCGAGTGATTTCCTTTTTGGTTCCGGTTCAGCTGCTTATCAGGTATACCAATGTGTGTGCTTATATATATATAGATATAAGAATGCATGTATTGAGGGATATGGTCCTTTAATTTTGTTTCTTCAATCCATTTCAGTCAGAAGGAGCAGCATTTCTAGATGGAAGGGGAGCTAGCATCTGGGATACTTTCGTCAGGAAACACCCAGGTCTCTCTCTCTTTCTCTCTCAAACCCCTTTACTGTCATATTTTCTGAGCTAGCCAGTTAATCTGGAACCTGTGTTGTCAACAATGCGAGAGGCCGCGTGCTCTATTTACTTTACTCAGTCGATTTAACGTGTCTGGTTTCGGTTTCCCCATGATTTAGAGAGTGAAGGGCCTACAACTACCGAGAGTACTGGTGAATTAATCATTCCGGTCATGAAACGAAATTGCATGAGCTTATAATTAAGGACTTCATTATCTATTGTGAAAATGATTTTCAATTTTATACTCTACATTCAATTTTAAGGACTTCATTCAAAATTGGACACAAACTAAAACGTTGATTAAAGATCATTTTCAAAATTGTTAAGTTTGATTTTGTAATTTCTACATACGGTAATTGTGTGATAGACAATATGAACTGATAGTCTTGTGTAAAAAACTATAAATTAATGATTTAATATATTAGTTATAGAATTGATCATCATTAAGTAATGATGTTAAGTTAATTATAGGTCATATATAATTAGTATGATGTTAAGCGATTATTCAAAAAGAAACCTCCTATACAAGATTCGGTGATGGGGGACAAAATTGGTGAGATTAGTACCAAGGAAGGCTAGCCTAGTTGAAACGGAGACAGGCAGATTAATTAGTGGTGAAGGAGGCTTGGTCTCCTACTGCTTAGTTGGAATGAGTTTGAATCTAGTCACAGTGTTTAAAGTACTTGATTGTTACTATTTATTATTTCTTTTAAGTATTCTGATATTGAAATTTATGTGTTTCATTGAGATGAAAATGTAGGTGTATTTTTGGCTTTTTAGCTTAGATATAGGTTAGTGAGTCATACGAGATAGTTTTTTTTATTGTCGGTCATATGTGTGTGTTATGTTTATACTACTTACTAAATAAAAGTTTTTGACTTCTGATTAAAAAAAGTAATAAAGTTAAATTAATTATAGGTCATATACTAACCAAAATTGGTAAAATGCATGTCACTGTAAAATCAGTATGTAATATATTATTGCTATAATATAGAAACTTTTTACATGACTTCTATTGAGAAATGTTATGATGTGGGATATTACAGAGAAAATATGGGATCAGAGTACGGGGGACGTAGCCAATGACTTTTATCACCGCTTTAAGGTATATTTTTTATGAAGCTATTGTTTCTAAATAATTAGTTAAGGACATTACAATGAGTTATATAATTAGCTTATTCATGTTCTCACTAAAACTTTCGCTATCGATCCTTTGTGGAAGAGGATATATATATGCTTACAGATTAAGAAGTATGCGTAATGACTTGAATTATTAATGTGACAGGGGGATATACAAATGATGAAAAGAATTGGGTTAGACACCTTCAGATTGTCAATTTCATGGAGCAGATTATTTCCCAGTAAGAAAACAATGTTGTGTAATTAATCTTTGAAGAATTCGATCAATTCGATATGTGATTGACATGCATGTTCTACACTCTTGTGATTCTCAGACGGAAAAGTTAGCGGAGGAGTGAACCCACTTGGAGTCAAATTCTACAACAATCTTTTCAATGAGCTCCTAGCCAATGGTTTACATCTTAATTTTATAACTCCATCAAGTTTATATATTTTTGTACGTGTTAAGATTACTATTTCACTTCTGGCTCTCTATAATTAAGTATTCTGGCTGCACCGTACCACTCTCTATAAATATATATAGGATGCTTCATACCAATTTCTGATTTTATTCACTTGATATGTATTTGATGTAAGAATCACTTAATTACCTGCCTGCAGGTATCAAGCCCTTCGTGACTTTGCTCCATTATGATCCTCCCCAAGCACTTGAGGATCTATATGGCGGCTTCTTAAGCCCTAAAATAGTGTTAGTGTTTGATGCCTTATCTCTCAAATTGGCCAAGAAAGAAACACAATCTGATAATTAATTAGAATTTATAACCAATGGATCATTTTCTCACTCAATATTTTTAACAGAAAGGATTATGGAGATTATGTGGATTTCTGCTTCAAGACATTTGGTGATCGAGTCAAGCACTGGGTCACAATGAACGAACCCAACGGATTTGCTATAAATGCCTACGACGGTGGTACCTTTGCACCGGGGCGGTGTTCTAGCTACAGAGGAAATTGCACTGCCGGTAACTCTGCAACCGAACCCTACATTGTGGCACACCATTTGCTTCTTTCTCATTCAGCTGCCGTCAAAATATACAAGGACAAATATCAAGTACGTACAGTAACCCTGCATTCGTTTCTTCTTCTTCTTCTTCTTCTTCTTTTTTGATGAATATATATATATTTATATATACACACACATTCTTGAAATGATGATATATGAATTGATTTGAGCAGGCTTATCAAAAGGGACAGATCGGGATTACCATAGTGACTCACTGGTGGAAACCCAAGTATCCAGCCCAACTGGCAAGCAGGACGGCCACTCTTAGGTCACTCGATTTTATGTTCGGATGGTGAGTAGCTAGTCTACGTGGTTAGCTTGCTTCGCATTGAAACTTTATTAATAACTTGGATGATTGATCGATACGTAAAACTATAGGTTTGCCAATCCAATATTTCATGGTGATTATCCGGCGGTCATGCGATCTATGGTCGGAAATCGATTGCCGAAATTTACAGAAGCTGAATCGAAGCAGATAAAAGGCTCCCTCGACTTTCTTGGACTGAATTTCTACACATCATACTACACAGAAGATGCACCTTCATCCAATGCTGCTGTCAACCAAAGTTGGACTGCAGACAGACAAGTCGCTGCTTCTACTAGTACGTATCCATCAATCCCACAATAACCAGCTCCGGCCGGCCTTCTTTGTAACTTAATTTTGACTATGCCTGTTGTTATTCTGATGCAATTAACTTACCATTCTCTTCATCGTCTCACAGCTGATAAATCTGGGGTTCTTATTGGTCCTGCGGTATGTACTAATTCCCTAGCCTGTATAGTATATATGTACTAGCTAATCAAAGTTTATTTTAATTATTCATGCTAATACTAACATTAACTATTATATGGTCGATTGGCTACTTACAGACTGACTTGGATTGGCTTTACGTTTATCCCAAGGGGATCAGAGAGGTCCTTTCATATATAAAGGAAAAGTACAATGATCCAAACATTTTTATCACTGAGAATGGTAAAATGATCGATTCTCCTGCCAATTGATTAATTTCAGTAATTTACGTGAATACTAATACTGGTTTCATATATTTATTGTAATTTTGCAGGATATGCATATGGATATAATTCCTCGACGCCAATGGAAGAAGCTCGTAAAGATAATTTAAGATTAAGATACCATCACGACCATTTGTGGTATCTTCTGAAAGCTATTAAGTGAGTCACTTATTCATACAATATATACATATATAGTGTTTATATAATTTATAATTAGAGATGAGATGGAGTTAAACATTCAATTACTATTGATTTCAGGGATGGGGTTAAAGTGAAGGGATACTATGCATGGTCATTCTTTGACGACTTCGAATGGGATGCTGGCTACACAGTTGGGTTTGGCATAACATACATTGATCTGAAGGATAATATGAAAAGATACCTCAAATATTCTGCATATTGGTACAAGATGTTCCTCCTGCACTGATCGATGCTAGCTTATAAATCTATATATCCATCATCGGAGCCTCATCATATCTCTATCTAATGCAACTAAATAAGTTGTTGCAATAAGCTTAGCTTTATTTGATCAAAACTAATAGAAATAAATTGATCTTAGTCTTTCCAGCAATATTCTATATGCTGTGTGACTCCCTTTTTGAGCATTTGCTGCAACTTTCCTCTTGTGTCCGGAGATACATATATATATATATATATATATATATATAGTCATTTTCCTGTGCGGACGTCCGCACGCACTGTTCACGGTGCGGATGCGGCGTTTCCGGCCACTGGCGAGGCGGCGACGCCGTATCCGGCCACTGGGCTTTGCTCCCCTGTGGCCGGCGACCCCGTCTGTGCCGGCCACCGGGGAGCAAAGCCCAGTGGCCGGATACGGCGTCGCCGCCTCGCCGGTGGCCGGAAACGCCGCATCCGCACCTGAAAAAAACTTTATATATATATATATAGCTTCTTTTATTCTGTTTCTTCTATGTTGTATTGCCTTCGCGCGAGTTGTTTAACTTTTGATGAGAAATTGAGAATTATCTTTATTTCCAGAAAATCTATATATGTGTATTGCATTACGTTTAACAAAACGACACAATTTGTATTTGCACTCGTCTTACGCTTTATTCATCAAAAACGTCTTACGTTTTATTCATCAGAAATAACCGTCAAATTTGGCTTCTTCAAACTTCAAAGGGCGAGATATTGACGCAGTAGAAGGATGGTAGGTTTACAAGCTATAAACCTAATTGGTAACAAATGTTCTCAAGCGAAGAACCCTAAAGATAAATTCTGGAATCCACAAGAGAATAAGAGAAAACTCTTGTTTGATTGAAACATAATAAGATAAAACTGTCTACACCCATTTAAGGATGTTTAAATACTACTAAACAAACCCTAGGGCAACTAACAACAAAACCCTAAAACCCAAGGAAATAAACAAACCAAATCCAAAACGAATTAGAAAACATAAATTCTGAAAACATATTAAACTGCTGTTTTGAGGCCCTAAACTACTGTTTGATTCCTGGCGTCGTTCTCTTTCCAGAAAGGTATCACAATCGTCAATCGGAGACCGAATACCAAATTTGCAAATTCCAAAACTGTAATTTTAATTACGATTCTGCCACTGATCGCTATATTTGCAACAAACTCGATTTACCTTTACTGCGATCAATCAACTCCTCAACCTCCTCCGCCATACGCTCTACATCAGATATGTTGTGATGAAATCAAAATTTGTCACTCAAACCCATCATGGAAGATAAATACAATAAGCAAGCAAGACTTTCAGGTGATTGTTTTGAGTACTTTCTCGTTTTTTTTTTTTTTGTTTAGTCAATTCTAAAGCGGAATTTTTAAATATATATATACTATCATTATTACTGACGATTGGGATATATATAGAATCATATCTCACAAATATAAGATATAGAATCATATCTCACAGATCACATTCTGAATATAATAGTAAATATTTTGATTGAATATATGATTAGTTAACAAAAACGTGGTTCATCCTTTTTTCACAAGTAAGTTAATTATTTCGTTATACATACGTATGTCTGGATTGGATGACTCGGATGAGTGATTGACTATTCGACACTCAGATTAATGGCAATACTCGATCAGTAGTGGAACCCATGCCAGGGAGCCACACACACACACATATATATATATATATATATATATATATATATAAAAATATAAGATGGATGGAGGGGTACTCCGATCCTAAAAGAACAGCAAGAACAAAAAAAAAAATGTCAAATCTCTTTGAATATGATACAGTTCCCTACTTTGATTGTAATGCCAACGTAGATGTTAAGTTCTAAAACTGATAATTACACATGTTAAGTTCATCAAGTATATGTATATGTTTAAACTTCATGGGACTCGACCTTATTTTACCACTATAAATATAAATTTATTGTCAAATTTATAAATAAGTGTATCAAATATGTATATAAATTGTAAAAAAAAAGAAAAAAAAAGTACATGTATAATTAAGTAATTAACACGACTTGATTTCCTTATTTTTTTTGCAAGTTAATTGATGTCTGGGGTGCCATGTTAACAACAGGGTTTCTCTCTGTAAACGAAAATTCTAAACAAGCTAGCTGTTGGAAAGTGGAATTAGAAATAGTAAAAACTGAAAAAGTGTCTCTGTTTCCTCTTGCAAATGCTGGAGAAGTAATCGGAGATTAAACACATATTGTCCTAGCTAGACCAAATAGAAATAACGTACTTGCCGACGCATGTATAATATATTCTGGGTCTGACTGATGGATATGTGTGTGATAATAAAAGGATCATGTGTAGCGTCATTAATTAAAAAGTCGATAAAATCAATCCAGTCTCGAAATCATTCCATATATAAAAATGGAGCTAGCTAGCTAGGAGGCCGGAACTCGATCTATAAATAGGCATGCAATAATCAGTTGGTAAATTAAGGCAGCACTATAATATGGCGTTTAGAGGTTCTGTAGTGTTCTTGTCTATGCTGCTTGCTTTGGCTGCAGCCTCTAGCTTTTCCGATGCTTATTATATCCCTTTCAACCGGAGTAGTTTTCCGACTGATTTCCTTTTTGGCGTCGGTTCAGCTGCGTATCAGGTAATATATATATATATCTATCTATCTATCTACGTACGTATCTATATATGCATGTATGAATTGAAGAGGTGCATGCTTGTGTTATATATGCATCAATAAGCAAAGTGTAGCTGCTGATGATATGCTCAATTGATTTTTGTTTCTTCAATTCATTATCGATGCATCAGTCCGAAGGAGCAGCATTTGTAGATGGAAGGGGACCTAGCATTTGGGATACTTTCGTTAGACAACATCCAGGTCTCTCTCTCTCTCTCTCTCTCTCTCTCTCTCTCTCTCTCTCTCTCTCTCTCTCTCTCTCTCAATATATACTAATTTTCTTAGCTCAACTAATTAGTGTGCATGCATGTTCATCTGAGATAGTTTCTTAATTAATAGTCAATTTGGATCATGTGTGATCTATAATTAAGATGGGAAGTCATGCGAGGGAGAGACCATATGATCTACGATACTTTTCTCAATCGATTCAACTCGTTTTTGCTTCTGGCCGGGGATCGCCATGACTTCTCCATTCACGACTTTATCCTGGTCAACATGGAAAAAATAAGTAACTGAATAAGAGCATTGCGTGCATAAGAGCTTAGGGAATATTAAATACGTTCGATAGATGATATAGACCGACAATTAACTGTATATATATAAACATAAAGAAAACACAAATAATAATATATAGAGTCATGATGATAGGGATCAGGGTACGAATACGGGCCTCCAACAGTTACTCAACAGACACAAAAAAAAAGGAGCAGCGAACTCATAAAACAGGACAACTCCATGTCACAAATAAACTGATTTTATACATAAAACATAAGCTCCCAATAACTATTACAATACCCATATATATAGGGTTTACAAAACTTAGAGAATAAATAGGCTTAATCTAATATGGAAAGCAATTATAAGTAAATCCTAAATAATTGTAAAACTATTACCTAAAAGTACCTAAATAATGAAATATTAAAGATTATGAATCTATAATTAAATTACAAATAATATATTTGAAGTTGCCTTATATGCTCCTGCATCAGACTCCCATGGTTGGAAAGAATTCGTCCTCGAATTTAAGCATTGATGGAGGAAAATCCTGGCAAAATCTTTCATTGCTTCAAATTGACTTGTTTGCCATTGAATTTTTCCCTTCCAAATAAATAGATATTTGGAATAAATGCTTAATCTTGATTCCATAAGTTTTCTCTTCACCATTAACTTTACAATCCCAAAACTTTTTCGATCACCCTTGATCTGATTAATGAGATGAACTAAATTTTTCGGAATCTCCACAAGGAATGAATTAACTCATCCAATGAAGTCATTTTTGCTAGACTCATCACAATCTCTAGCAATTGAAACACCAAGGTCCTCAATGCCACCATCACAAACTTCACAATCTTCATAATCATCATATCTCGGTGGTTCATCAAAATCTATGAAACTATTTTTTTCTTTTTCTGGAAATAATTCTTCAACAAATGGAAAATTAAAGATAGTGGACTTACAAATGGGATAGTTGAAAGTACTATGTCCCTCTTCATCAGACTCACACAACGGGGCGCACTTATGAAGAGGGCCAACGCATATCTCCCCGTCGGAACCATCACCTTCTTGGTAGAAAGTTTCGATGCGATCAATACGTTGATGATAGGTGGTAACGGAAAAACCATCCCCGTCGGAACTCTTACGACCTTGTCGTTGAGTTTCGATGCGATTGATACATACCTCAAGTTGCTTAAGCATCCTTTTAATTTCAGCCATGTCATTGTTGACGTCACGACCCTTCGTTCTGAAACCTCCCCTTCTTCGCCCGATCTGAGACATGGAATCCACCAAGCTCTCCCAGAGCTCTGATACCAACTGATGGGGATCGGGTTACCGAACACGGGCCTCCAACAGTCACTCAACAGACATCAGAAATAAGGAGCAGCGAACTCATAAAACAGGACAAATCTATGCCACAAATAAACTGATTTTATACATAAAACATAAGATCCCAAACTATTACAATACCCATATATATAGGGTTTACAAAACTTAGAGAATAAGTAGGCTTATTCTAATATGGAAACCAATTATAAGTAAATCCTAAATAATTGTAAAACTATTCCCTAAAAGTACCTAAATAATGAAATATTAAAGATTATGAATCTATAATTAAATTACAAATAATATCTTTGAAGTTACTTTATATAACAAACTACTCAAAAGTACCAGACAACAATTTAGTTTACAAAAAACTCACTACTTAATTTGATAGAGCAAATAAGGACCAAAATTTACAAATAAAGACCAAATGATGGTAAGTTGCCACATGTTATAAAATATTTTACTTTTTTGCCCCTCTACCATTGAATGAGAAGTAGTTGCTACTGTCGACTATGAATCTAGCTGCTACTGTCGACTTGAAAAACACCTGCTACTGTCGACTTGGAAGACACCTGCTACTGTCGACTTGGAATGTACCTGCTACTGTCGACTTTGAAGACACCTGCTACTGTCGACTAGGAAACTAACTGCTACTGTCGACTTGGAAGACACATGCTACTGTCGACTTGGAAGACACCTGCTACTGTCGACTTGGAATGTACCTACTACTGTCGACTTGGAATGTATTTGCTACTGTCGACTAGGAAACTAACTGCTACTGTCGACTTGGAAGACACATGCTACTGTCGACTTGGAAGACACCTGCTACTGTCGACTTGGAATGTACCTACTACTGTCGACTTGGAATGTATCTGCTACTGTCGACTAGGAAACTAACTGCTACTGTCGACTTGGAAGACACCTGCTACTGTCGACTTGGAAGACACATGCTACTGTCGACTTGGAATGTACCTGCTACTGTCGACTTTGAAAGTATCTGCTACTGTCGACTTGGAATGTACATGCTACTGTCGACTATGAATCTAGCTGCTACTATCGACTGAGAAACTAACTGCTACTGTGATTTTTTATGAGCAAAATTTCGCAAAGCATATGCAATATGGTACTTAAATGAAAGCCCATGACATAAGGAACAACTTTATATATTGTCTCACCTCCAAATTATTGGTGGTTTAGCCGGAAAATTTAAATTTGTTTGAAAAAAACTTAAAAAATGAGGAGAGAGAAACTTGTTAGATATGGGTGGCAGTTGATAATTTTCATGAAAATAAGGGTATTTTAGATATTTTCGCATTAATTACTTAATCAATTTTGATCTACTTATTTTTTGGGCTTGGACTAATTATGTCCTAATTTGTATAAGAAATATGGAAAGTGAGTTTTTAGTTAATTCAAATGTGGTCTGGTACTACTAAGTAATTCTCTATACTTTATATGCTCCAGCATCACATGATCCATTGAATATTAAAACATAATGTAAAATTAATTAAATAGTTTACCTTTTTTAGAGTATATGTGATATCTATTGAGAAACTAAATACATCTCTCTTGGTGGATGACAGAAAAGATATGGGATCACAGCACCGGAGATGTAGCTAATGACTTCTATCACCGTTATAAGGTAAATATGATATGAATTATTGTACTAGAATTATCCCATGTCATTCTCGAATTATGGTTTTTTTAGCTATTAGTAGAGATTTTACTTTTGCCTGACCATGTATCATAATATCGTTTGTATTCGTATGACGTTAATGGAGATGATACGTTATTAATTTCATACAAGAAAAATATAGCCATTGTTATTTATCTACCCTTTGAAGAAGAAAAAACAATTGATTGGCAACATATGGGTTGTGAAGCATACATAAAAATAAATATATGCTCAGAGTTGTACGTGGGTTTTTTCCGCTATATTTGTTTTGTTCTTGACTAGCTGATTCATAAATGGACAGGAGGATATCAAATTGATGAAGAAAATTGGGTTGGACTCCTTCAGATTCTCAATTTCATGGCCCAGATTACTTCCCAGTAAGAAGATAATTTTGTTTGACCAGTCTAAATCATTGAATAAAAGATGAAATATGCTAGAGATCCTAAAGATTTATACCAAAATATAACCAAATATTTGACATATTCAACTCTTGTGCATCTTTATCAGGGGGAAAACTAAGTGGAGGAGTGAACCCGCTTGGTGTCAAATTCTACAACAATCTCATCAATGAGCTCCTATCCAACGGTTAACATCTCAATTTTCTAATTAACTCTATAAAATATCTTCTTAATTAAATTTCACTTTCATATATGGTGAGCAGATCGATTTATTGATGTAAAGAAGTAATTAACTGTTCATGAATCATGAATAATAATAATAATAATAATAATAGAAGAAAAAACCTGACGAACAATTGAACTCATTCCGAAGTTTCCTTAATACATTCGATTTGAGAAGGTATCAAGCCCTTGGTGACTTTGCTCCATTATGATCCTCCCCAAGCACTTGATGATCTGTATGGTGGATTCTTAAGCCCTAACATAATGTAAGTCAACTTGCTAAAAACAACTTGATGATTAGATCTAATAATTAACGACGACATGAATGTGATAATTTATGCGTGCACTTGATATTTTTAACAGAAATGACTTTGGAGATTATGTGGATCTGTGCTTCAAGTTATTTGGCGATCGAGTGAAGCACTGGGTCACGATGAACGAACCTAACGGATTTGCTATTAATGGCTACAACGGCGGTACCTTTGCACCGGGGCGGTGTTCTAACTACGAGGGAAATTGCACTTCCGGCAACTCTGCAACCGAACCATATATTGTGGCACACCATTTGCTTCTCGCTCATTCCGCTGCTGTCAAAATATACAAGGACAAATATCAAGTACTAGAACCCTGGCCTGCATTCGTTATATTTTCTAATTGAATATATGTACTTGAAATGATATATGAGTCGATGTGAATATATATTATGTGAGCAGGCTTATCAAAAGGGACAGATAGGAATTACCATAGTGACTCACTGGTGGAAACCTAAGTTCCCAGAACAGCTGGCTAGCCGGAGAGCCACCCTTAGATCACTAGACTTCATGTTTGGATGGTGAGTCTTAGATAATTAGACGTAATTCATCTGTAGAACAGTGGAACTCTACAGTTGAACTTAATTTATGTTTGATTCTTTGTATAGAATCTGAATAATTTTCATATTTGGGTAGGTTCGCCAATCCTATATTTCATGGGGATTATCCGGCAGTCATGCGATCTTTGGTGGGGGATCGATTGCCGAGATTTACAGAAGCTGAATCGAAGCAGATAAAAGGATCCCTTGATTTTCTTGGTTTAAATTACTACACAACATATTACACAGTAGATGAACCGGCTTCATCCAACGCTGTCAACCATAGTTGGACTGCAGATAGACAAGTCGGTGCTTCTACTAGTACGTATCCATCAATCCTAAACACACCATATACAGTTGAACTGCTCCCATTGCTATTCTAACACAGTTCTATTTTACTGTCACAGCTGATAAGAATGGTACTCTTATTGGTGCAGCGGTATGCACTAATTAATACTCTTTCTTTCAGAGATGTTAAAGTTAAATATTTATTTAACTACTAATATTTACTGTTATGTGGTAAACTGGCTACGTACAGACTGATTTGGATTGGCTTTTCGTTTATCCAAAAGGGATCAGAGAGACTCTTCTATATATAAAGGAAAAGTACAATAATCCTGACATTTACATAACTGAGAATGGTAAAAGGATTGATTCTCCTACATGAAATCCGTGATTAATTATCCAGCCAATTAATGATTTTAGCATATTACGTGCATGCATTCTAATAGTTAGTCTTGTCTATGTGTTTAAATTTGCAGGATATGCATATGGATATAATGCCTCAACGCCAATTCAAGAAGCTCGTAAGGACAATCTGAGGATAAGATATCATCACGATCATCTGTGGTATCTTTTGAAAGCTATTAAGTGAGTCATTCGTTCGATCATATAATTCATGGTGGTTATGTAGCTAGTTAGTGTCAGTTATAATCTGAGATCGAGTTACTTATTCAATTTTTATTGACTTCAGGGACGGGGTTAAAGTGAAGGGATACTATGCATGGTCATTTTGGGATGACTTCGAATGGGATGCTGGTTACACAGTTGGATTTGGTCTAACATTTGTTGATGTCAAGGACAATTTAAGAAGATACCTCAAATATTCGGCATATTGGTTCAAGATGTTCCTCCTACACTGATTGATGCTAGCTTATGGATTGATCCATCACCTGCTGATCGATCATATATTCATATATATATATGTGTGTGCATATATATAAAATAATAATAATAATAATAATAATAAAGCAATGTCCTTATGTATTTCATCTATCTGTTTATGTATCTTCAACGATCTCATCAATGGTACACTTGTCCGCTCATTGTGTTTTCTTGATATTACTTTCCGTTTTAAAAGTTCATAAATGCAATGTAATTTTTTTAGTGGAGATCTACTATGTATTCTTAAGTGGGAACTAAGATATAGTTGAGATGAATTTCCAAAACAATTAAGGTACCAGTCGCCGGATGCTTGAAGGGAATGTTCTATTACAGAATTGTAGAGGAATTGTTAACAATCAAACTCAGAGGGGCCGGGATTGGTAGATATGGTGCAGGCCAAGAAACCCTAGCACAGAAGAGCACCATCGACGTACGTACGCGAAAACTTGGTTTCATCGGTTCCTACTGCGTGCTGCATGAACGGGACTCACATTACGAGCTGGCTCGCCGCCCCCAGTTAACCATATCGATCCCAACTAGCTAGCAGGAGCTGCATGACGTTCCAAATGGCAATGCAGAATCCAATGAGCAAGCCAGTTCGATCAAACACCTCGTCGATCACCTGCATATTCTCAATGTATGTATGTATGTATGTATGTCCCGTAGTTTTAGCTTTAGCTTTTTGGGGTTATTGGTATGGGCTTGTTCATCGGCAATAATTGAAAGTTATTGGAGAAGCAATGAAGATGGGAAAGGCGGAAACATGAAGTTAATAAACACATGGAATGGGGGACAAACATCACATGTAAGAAACATGCAAAGTTGAATTTCCATCAGAGCGCGATCTATCTCTGTTTGGTTTCTGACTACTTAGCATGCATCTCTGTATCTCTTATCCTCTTTTCTCACTCAAATTATTATTCTTCTTCTTCAAAAACATCTTCCATCTCCAATCATGGCCAATCCACCTTAATTCTTCTTCTTTTTGTAACCTAAAACTCAAGCAGTCCCCCGACTCACTGACCCATCCCGTCCCTGCATGCACTCCCATTTAATTAATGCCTATTTCTGCATACTCTTTTTTTTTTCTTTTTTTTTTTTGGGTCCTTTTGGGGTTTTGAGTGTGACAAAAACTAAACCAATCTATCTATACTAGGTTTCAAATAGCCCTTTTTGTATATAATGATAAGTTCTAATTCAAATATAATTTTACAAAATACCAACTAAATATTAATATTATTAATGAAATCACGACCGTTAAAATAAGTTTATGATCAATTTGTATAGAGATGGATCTTTCTCTATTAAATTTGTTACTTACATGCAATATAATTTGCGTGCTGCTCACTCAAAGGCCGACTCTTTGAAGAAAATTCAAAAACTGAGTATCCCCTCAAGGCTAAGCTTTTTGCTTGGCTTCTTTAATTGTAGACTAAAAATGAGAGCTTTCCTTGCTCATTTCATGAACTCCGGAGTCATTCTCTATCTTCGTCTATGCGTTGGTCCAGGATCCCCTACAATCTAATATGGCTAGTTCTTGTATTTGATTCCTCTTGAGAGACAATTAATTAATTAATTGTAATCTTCTTTTCTCTAGGAAAAAATGTAGTGGGATAATATGAAATCAGAAGCACAAAAAGAGCCGGTAACCATTGACGCGATGAAGTCCAAATTAAACATACTAAGGTGAGAACAATTTTAAAATTGATTGTAGTTTTGAAGTGATCGAGAAATTAGATGATCAACCGTTAGTCTCAATTAAGTATGTATAATTAAATTGGTGGATAGATTAGTAATTAATTAAACTCCACTACAGTATTCTTGGGATCTCCTCCCATGCATTTAATTAAGTAGCCGATACTTGATCAGGATTCGAACACATATTTCAAGCGATTACAAATTAACTCTAGTCCTGAGTCCTGACTACAAGATCATACCGAGTCATACATATGCAAACAGCTGATCGGCATATGTTTGCTCTTCATTTCATGATCGATCGATGCCGGAAACGCAACAGATCGATACCATGCAAACAATGTTTTTTCCATTGTTTCGCAGAGTTTAATTGACATCAAAATTAATTACTATTAATATATATATATATATAATTTTTTTTTTTTACTTGTAAAAATTTACATTTACGTCATAAATATTATTTATCATCCACATGCTATCACGTTGATTCGGTGAAATATACTATTTACTATTTATTATTTTCTTCGTATTAATCACAACAATTTGATGGCATGGGTGCATATTTTGGGTCCATACATATCATTTCTACTCATGTCGGCATATTCACCATTTAATATTGTGATGTCGTCGTAGTGTTCAAGAAAGATTGAAAATAATTGCTTTGAGAATTCTTAGCATAATCAGGTAGATGTGGTTGCTCCACCCAACCTCTACTCGATCTCAACTCTGATCGAAGAAACTTCCGAATAATCAGTCATTTACATATCCCTTGCTGTTTGATTAATTGGTTTAAAAGAACCGGTTGTTCAGCTGTTCTTATTCTTATGATCTTAACTACTCAACTACTAATTAAGTTGTATTATATTAGTTGTTTTACATTCTTATCTTATAATATAATGATTTCATTTATTATTTGTGTTCTATATGACCTATGCTAGTTCACTCATAAGTACGACACAAAATTTAGAATGTAGGTTGCCGAAGTAAACTAGCACAAATCCTATAGTTACATACATGAAACAAGTAATAATGATTTTTGGGTAAAATCAATCCTAAAAGACTCGAAATTAAGGAAAAAAATTGAATGCACAAAATCGAAGCCACAAACAATGAGCTTAACTAATATCCATATACGTTTTACATATAAGTTTGTATCCATGCCAGCACCTTAATTATGATGTAAATTTTCAACTTTTTCTGAAAAACGATTATGTTTTAATATTTTTTTGCTACATATTCGACATGCGTGTCAGACAGTCTGATGGCTACCTCATTTCATATTTGAAATTAAATTTTCAAAATCATTTTCATTCTTTTAAATATCATTTCAGAAAATCACTAATTAATAAAATTTTAATAATTAAATATGTGTCATACCGCAGATTGAAGCATAGCAGTTAGATTAAGGCCTCGTTTGGTGTCCGGAAAGGAAAGTACTTCCTCCTCCTTTCCTACGGGAAGAGAACTTGAGGGGGAAGTGAATTTTCATTTCCTGTGTTTGGTAACATAAGGGAAGTTAGCAGGAAAGTTGTAAAAAAAGTGTAATTAATGTAATAAAATAATAGTTGTGAGTAATAAATGCAAGAAATTGAGGAGGGAAGTTGGTTCTTTAGGTTTACAGAAAGAACTATTTTCCCCTTCATTTTTCCTTAATATAGGAAAGTTGTTCTTTTCCTTTGTACATACCAAACAAGAGAAATGAATGAACTTCATCTCCTAATCTCTCAATTCCGCAAAACAAACTAGCCAGGCCTAACAGGTTTTAATATCTAAAAAAGCTAGAGTTTTATGTAATAACACCCATAGAGATTACGCTACCTTTCACTTGAGAATTAACAATATCATTATTATTATTTTTATATACGAAAAGCGACATGATTATAAGTTCAAAGTTGTTAGCTAGCTAGCTTAGTGGCTTGGGTTGGTGGTACAGATACATCGACCAGAACCACCCAATAACAGGTTAACTATTAAAACCTAAATTATTAGTTAACTATTTAATTAAAACCTAAATTATTAGTGTATATAATTGATGTTGTTAACCAATGACAATTATGACAATTGCAATGACAATTACAACTTGAATTTGCACTTCAACATTATATTTATGCGATCAGGGAAGGTAACCAAAATATTATAATTATGAGGACATACTATGCGCCAATCCACAACCATCCACTTCGTCTTCCACACTAACAAAGTCAATTTGGACATTCGTCTTTATGGAAAACGAAAAAGAAGCTAAAAAAGAGACAAGGAAACAATCTGAAGCATATATATATAGATTTCTAATCAAATTATGTCATTATTTTCAGTGTAAATAATAAATTATTCTAAATTTTGTGTCTTCATCATTGATCAAATGGTAATCTAACATCTAATAAAATTTGTTAAGTATATGCTACAAACACTATCTCATGCCGTGACTGATACCTTCATTGTTGACATAAAAAACCTGAAGTGAAAAATAACAATCTCATTACCTAATTTGCTAGAGGAGTGATATGTGCCTAGTCCTCAATTGGTGTAGACCTTAATGAATTAAGAATCAAGTAATTAGCTAGCCAGTCTAAATAATACCGTAAAGGTTATAGGTTTTAATCTCATTAAAATATGTAAAGATAGCCGAATTGGGTCAAGAGATTTTAATAATATTAAAAAAAAAATCATCAATTTAATGCTCAGGCTGAAAAACTTGAATTCTAAAATTTTCTTTTTCCCTTGACATTTAGGTTTGCAACTACAGTTTATAATATCAACAAGAAAAACTCTAGAAAACTCAAGATACAATCAATCTTTCCTAAACATAACACCATTAGTGTGTGCTCTAAATTTGCTAATAGTTAGCTACGTACAAAGTTTGCCACACTACAAATTCGACATTAGAAACGCAAGTTGTTAACTCAGCAATATCGACAATGATCTTGATCAATCTCCGAGATGGTTAAATGGCTTGGTGACTGTCTTGCAACATTCTAGGGTGTTTTATCTTTTTTATTTTTTTATTCTGAATAATACGTTCTCTGGGTGTGTCTTATGCATCTAGTCGATTGCGATGAGAATATGACACGTACGAGGATATGTACAGATTAATCTAAAGTATAGTTTAATAGCGAGTATCAGTTCGTTAGCATTGCTTGCACATCGAATGGGACTAGCTTTACTTAAATAATGCCATGATCCTTACATTTAAACTGCCAACAACTCACAGGTATACTTTGTTTATATATATATATGAATCATCAACATGTTGAATTGCTTGTGCATTTTATAAAACAATTTATACTTGATTGGTGTGGGCATATAAAGAAGTAGAAATTTAGATGTCATCTGATAAAGGTGGAAACTTATTTTATATATTGACTATAGTAGAGCGGGGCTATACATCCATGCTTCATATTTGTATATATACATATACAGACCCAGTTTGCTTTACTATAATAGAAATTAAAAAGAAAAAAATACAGAAATTAAACTACATAATGACACTGAAACACTGTTTTTATATAATGACGAGAAATTTGACCTTATGCGGCATGTGATTGTGAAGTTCACAAGTGTGCCAAAATGTTGACCAAGTTTTTTTTTAAAGTTTTAATTAAAAGTGGGTCAGAACTATTAAACCAAATTATATGAAATATGAATGATTCAAACAATATGTTTTTAGCCTTTGGGATAGGGTAAATTGTATTTAATTAGAAGCAATGTAACTATGAAACCGTGGTTGGCTGATCGAACGTGTATGACTGATGAATATTTGACTCAACTAAAACAACTAGCAACGGCCGGTTGACAGATTACCTGTGCGGTATTCCCATTTATTAGCATGCTTGAGAAATGACTGCTGCCTGTTGCCCTAGAAATGAATACAGATCAGTAGTAGGTAGCTTAGGAAGCTAAGTTGTGAGACTTTAGAAGCCGTGATGATCGATCATCATCAGAGTACGTATCAAAGTTTGAAAAGAGATGGATACGAGTTTGTTTGAATATGATACATGAGAAAAAGACATGAACAAAGGCACAGCTGGAGCCTGTAAGCTGTGTCTGCTGCCCATTATATTGCTAGCTGCTGGGAATTATATTATTCTGAAGGACACCCAACATAAGTATGTAATGGCATGGCTCATGTTATTGCTGCACTAATCCACAGATAATCATTATTTCATTAATATATGACCCCCACAATATAATTTACATAGCCATCAGGTGTTGCCTTTAATTTGTTTGTAAGAAAAGTCTGGATGTATATTGCTAGCTAGATGTTCATACTAATAATTATTCATGAATTAATTAATTGGTTCTTACTTGTCTTTCACAATAACAGGGAAAAGCAAATTAATCACTTGTCTAGCAAGTTTTCATCATTACATGTTTTCGATCAGGTTCTTGTTTAAACCAAACACGATTGGCTGCTGACCGGGTCGTTGGATTTGTGATCGATATATCACAACTGATCTATTGACATGTATGTATGTTCCTTTCAAAATCCAAATCAATATGCTTGCTCCATTCTTGTTCACCCAATTATGGATCATGAATGTTCACTATATTATGTACCTGTTGAGTAGTGTTTAAGAAATTAAGCAGTCAAATTACATATATGCTATAATTGCCAAATGTAATTAGTAATGGATAAATTAATATCTGTGCACTAAGCTGCATGAAATCGGGTGTGGGTACGTAGAAGCGAAGCGTTTGGAAAAGCAGAATTATTTAAAAAAAAAAATAAATTTGAAAATGGGTGCGTTTTAAAAGCGTCAAAATAAAATAATATATATATATATATATATATATAAGAAATATAATTATGAAGCTGATCAAATACACATTAGACTCAATTAAAAGGTCATTCCATTTACCAAAATTGATGTTTTAAACCCACAACTCTCAATATTATGATAGAGAAAAGCTGACGAAAGTTGGGTACTTTAATCATTTCCATTTATTAGAAGGACTTCATCGAATTCCAGACCTAAATAATAACTGGGATGTGCCTTGACCAACAAGACTCTTTCTTTGTGTATTAGATCTCCGCCTCTCCATCTTAGCGTCCCTCCTCGTCTCCATGGAGTCTATATATCACTCTTTTCCCGTCCTTTTTTTATCACTCTTGAAAATCCGAATCCGAAACACTCAATTTTTAACTTTATTTTTTTATTCCACGCCATCATTCTCTTTTCCGTCACTCTCACTATCACTTTCTTTGTTCTAGTTGACACTAAATATGTGTCGTATTTTCTATATTTTTTTTCTTAGTTACAATTTTCAGTTGGGTTATTAGAAATCGGAATCGCGCCTCCAAAATTGGAATCTCACACTTCCACTGCGCTTCTAAGTATGTCTTTTCAGGAAACGTGCTTCCGAGCGCTTCCACCGCCCACCCACTTCATTTCCGCTTCGGAAACGTGAAACACAGGTTGAGTGAAGCTTCCGTACTTCCTAGTCCGTGCATGACTAAGAGATAAAGCCCGTAATTAGTTTCTTGTAATTGACTGATATCGCCTACTATGTTCTTAATTCTATTTTGAGAAAATTATTTCGAAACTTCTCAAAGACAAAAAAAAAAAAGAGAGGTAGAGAAAAAAGAAAAAGAAAAAAAAAGCCACGTGGCGTGGGGATTGAGAAGTCACTATCTGCCACGTTGTCATTGATGCCAGCGTGGAGATTCTGGTGGGTTCCAGCTGGCAGTTGTAGATCATTGAAGGAATAATTTTGAGCTGCTTGGGGAATTGGGCAAGCAAGCAAAGCCCTCCTCAAGCTTAGAACTCCAGCCTGTTTCGAGTTGGGAAATGGCGGCACTCTCACATGCTCTGTTTTCTTTTCATGTCTAGCTACATTCATATGTGCCTAATTTCTTCCAATAACCATTCAATCCGTTATCCTCACAAACTTGTATACTTCTTGTATTTATGTTCTGTCTCAAATGAAAATCTCGTTTTTAGTCGAGAAATGTCTCATTTTATTTATAGCCTATCGAATAAAATTGTGCTCTTCCAAGTCATACGCTTCCGATGAAAGTGATGCGTCGAACAAGTTTCTTAAGCAACAATTGAAGGCCATCTGTGTTCTCTAGCGAGCTCATTTCTACGTTGTGAGTAGTGACAACAAAAGAAAAGGAAAGGAATTGAAAGAATAGCCAATTTGTACGTAGGAAGACGAATCCATTCGTATGTATGAACAGTTTGATTAGTTTTAGTCGCAATCAGAGCTGGAATCCCTTGGAACACGACACTCATACTTGCCAAGATGTAAGTTGCACGACATACCCAGTGAATCAATAATTCTAAGCTCTTTTTTCATTTTTCAATAACCCAACTACTGCTCCACCCTCAACCAAATGCCAATGCTTTCATTATTAGTACGTGTTCGTAGTTACTTAATTTCTACTGTGATGTAATTCACTTTAATTTCCACATATTGTTATGGTATGAATGATCATCAATAATGTATTATCAATTAGCTGGCACCTGTTGGCTTTGTCAATTGCCATGCCATGCCATGCCATGCAATGCACAGACATGACATTGTTTTTATATGAATCATTGGTAGGAGGAGTGGAGAGTTTGAACCAATCCACAATTAGTCGTACATGCTTATAATCCATCATCAAGAACTAACTTACTAAATTCATATATAATTGCTAGATTCCTTCACTTGCAAAAAATTAAGCTAAAAAGGTTATATACTTCACATCCCACTTAGCTTAGCTTTGATATATAAATACGCAAAGCAAAGCACACAGAGAATAAGCCAGAAGAAGCCTGCCTCCCTCTTCATCCCATTTGTCCAAACTCCCCAGAGTTTTCCTTCTCTTTTCTTCGTTTTCTTTTCATAAATATAAACGTAAACGCGTACACAACCTATCGGACGGACTTTCATGTTCCCGCCGCCTGTTTCTTCCTATTAGCCCCATTCTCCCTTTTCCATATTCCTCTCTCTTTCCCTGAATGGTCAATACTTCAATGCTGCTAGTAAAGTAAGGTAGCTCATATATAGAGAAAATCATCTAAACAAGAAGAGGAAACAGAGCTTCTAGCTCTCTCTGTGTCTGGCTCTTACTCCTTGCTCGGTCCATATCAATGGCCAAGTCAAAAAGCAACAAGAACAAGGTCTCTTACATTTCAGTCCCTTCTCAGATTATCAATTCTCTGTCTGCATCTTCTCTGCAATCCCTCCTTACTTCACCCAAGAAATCTTCAAGGAGCAAAGCTAGGTACTTGAGCTTTCTGACCAAGTACAGGAACCCAAGTTTCTGGGTTTTCTTCCTCTTCCTCTTTGGATTCCTGGGCATGCTCAAGCTGGGTTTCAATTTGAACACTTTAATCTCCTATTCTTCTTACCCATGTACCACAAGCCAGCTCCAGACCTTAGTCTCCTCAAATGGGTATTTGAAATCACACATGAGTATTGCTTCCAAAGAAAATGGTCAGAAAGCTGAGGTCTTTAATAGTTTGAGTCATTCACTTCCCCTGATTCTAAAGGAGAAGGAGGAGGAGCCCAAATCAGAACCAAACAGTGATAAGGCAGTAAGTGAGTTCTGGAAGCAGCCAGATGGTTTGGGGTATAGGCCATGCTTGGATTTCACCCGGGACTATCAGAAGGCGAGTGAAGTGACAGTGAAGGACAGGACTAAATACTTAATGGTTGTGGTTGCTGGAGGCCTGAACCAGCAAAGGAACCAGATTGTTGATGCTGTGGTTATTGCTAGAATTCTTGGGGCTGCTTTGGTCGTTCCCATTTTGCAAGTCAATGTCATCTGGGGAGATGAAAGGTACATCAGTTCTCATACTCAAACATACCACATTTATTCAATTTATGTTTTCCCTCAATGTACTACTTACGAATTTCATAATTATAGCTTAGATGAGTCTTCAATCATTTCAATACCCAGATTTATTGATTTCGTACTCTTTCTTACCATTATCGGTTCCCCTTCCTTTTCTTGAATAGCTTCCTATATGGTTAGGCTATTGTTGATGTTGGACCTGACAGTGGTTTCCTGTGTTGTTGGTTTGTGATGGATGCAGTGAATTTTCTGATATATTTGATATGGAGCATTTCAAGGAAGTTCTTGCTGATGATGTCCGTATAGTTTCTTCACTACCATCAACACATATAATGACAAGGCCAGTGGAGGAGAAACGGACTCCTCTTCATGTTACTCCTACTTGGATCCGGTCACACTATCTCAAGAGGGTAAGAATCTTCCTTTCTCTGTTCCAGCTTTGAACCAATCCTGCTCCTCTTGTTTTTCAGAAGATGTTAATTGAAAATCATGGAATAGAATAAAGACGCTTAGGCAGTTATAGTGGAGTTGAACTTATTTGTGGGCCTTGTGACGCACAAATAAGCTTGGTGTGGGGTGCATTCCTGGGAAAGTATCTGCTGTTGTCATCGTTTTGGTTTACTAGTGTCACTGCAATGGGATGGAAATTGTTCTAACTTATTAGAATTATGCTCAAGCTTGGTCAGTGATCACACAAATGAAGAGCCATCCATTTCACGTCAATAGCTAAATCTTACCACCTAATTGTTGAAGCTGGATGTTTTGGATAGATAAGCAGTATATGCTGCCTTCAGACTAGGACCAATAACTAGGGCCAAGTTCTAAGTTCTATGATTTCGTTTCCCCCTTGGTTTAAAAAAAAAAAACATAAAACAAAAAAAGTGTAATTTTTCCTGTGGTCGATTTCTATAACATTAATCTCTTTTTATCTCCACAGATTAAAAGAGAAGGGGTTTTGCTTCTAAGAGGCTTGGATTCAAGGCTCTCAAAGGATCTTCCTTCTGATCTTCAGAAGCTTCGATGCAAGGTTCTATACTTAACTTTCCCCCTACTGGACCAACTCTGTTTCTTCTTTCCTGCTCATATGATGGATTTTTTTTTTCACCCTATCACAATGCCTATATTTGAGTCACTTTGTCTAATTACAAAGATGAAATGAGATTCTTGAGAAAGCTAATTCTAATATTTCCTTTGCTTGACTTCAGGTTGCTTTTCATGCCTTGAGGTTTGCTCCTCCAATTTTGGGAATCGGTAACAAGCTTGCGGAGAGGATGCGTAGCAAGGGACCCTACCTTGCCCTTCATCTAAGAATGGAGAAGGATGTATGGGTGAGGACTGGTTGCCTTCCTGGTCTGAGTCATGAATACGATGAGATAGTAAACAGTGAAAGGATACAACGGCCTGAGCTCCTAACTGGACGATCAAACATGACCTACCACGAAAGAAAACTTGCTGGTCTCTGCCCCTTGAATGCCTTGGAAGTGACTAGGTAAGAAAGGTCTAGCAATATATGCATTTGCTTATAGAAACCTAAGAGCAGTTCGTCGATAATGAATTTTGATGTATCACAGTTATCTAACTTGGAAACTTGTGTTTTAGGTTGCTAAAAGCTCTAGGAGCTCCTAAAGATGCAAGAATATATTGGGCTGGAGGGAAGCCACTGGGCGGAAAAGAAGCCTTGGTACCATTAACCCGGGAATTTTCCCATTTTTACAACAAGGAAGATCTTGCTTTGCCTGGTGAGCTAGAACCTTTTGCAAAAAGAGCTTCTGTCATGGCTGCCATTGACTATATAGTTGTTGAGAACAGTGATGTCTTCATGCCTTCTCATGGGGGAAATATGGGTCATGCACTTCAGGTATAGTAATTAATTTTGGGTTTATATATTAATTGTTCAAATTAATTTTGGGTTTATATATTAATTTTGTGACTGAAGTTTACTTCGTGTATTTCCTAATTTGAACAACTCAAAACATATATTTTCGTGAACATAAAATGCAACAGCTTATATGCATCCTAGGATTCACAAGCTGATGACCAAATTTTCTGTGGCATTACTTGACCAAACTTGATATATTTCCTTTTACAGGGACAACGTGCCTATGCTGGCCACAAGAAGTATATAACACCAGACAAAAGGCATATGCTTCCTTATTTTCTGGATTCTTCGCTCCATGAAGCAGAATTTAATAGGATCATAAAGGAGTTGCACCGTGATTCCTTGGGGCAGCCAGACATACGGATTAGCAAAGTTGGGAGAGATGTTACAAAGTATCCCATCCCGGAGTGCATGTGCAGTGATTCGCATGCTCATCCCCATGAGAATGAGAGTCGACGCTGAATGTTCCAGTATGGCAACTGCTGCATATTAAGATTGAAACTTTTCGATCAGCAATTCCTTGAATCTGAGCCCTTTTGAAAAGTGTAACGTTGAATATTATTCAGGGCAGTGATGGTTCTTTGGATAGCCATTTTTTCAGAGCAACCGCGGCACTAATACGCACTATCCACTCATTTGTGAGTGTTCTCACTTATTCCTCTGAGACAAATTCAAGCAAAGCAAGAAGACGCCTTTTCAGGCAACAGTCTTATGGTTCTGTGGATGGCAGAAAAGGCGAAAGAAGGCCCCATAAATTCTTTGATTCGTTTTAGGAAGAATTCTTTTAGGATATACTGTATACCATATTGGTTTCGTTAATTCGTTGTACTACTACATCGGTGTAATTATTAAGAACATGCTTGTAATTAAATAAGTAAAATCTAAAGTGATAATCTCTTGATTCATCTTTTAGTCTTGCACTAAGATAGAAATGATATGTTCTGCGGTTTTGCATGCAAAGAAATTACTGGTTACTTTCGTGTCTTTGTATTGGTTTTTCGTCTGCATGAAAGAAACAAACATGTATTAATCCAATATGTCAAAACAAAGAAGCAATTGCAATCAACAAGACAAGGATTTGGCCCAGACGGCGAAGAATATATAAAATCTAAGGAAAGAACTGAGAAAAATTAGAAGAATAGACAGAGGCTGGGAGAACAGGCAGACTGCTTTTATTCTTTCATCCAAATCTTTCTTCATGAGGCTTCATTTGTACATTTTATAAAACCCAATAATAATGCCCCATATACTGGTGCATTGGTCATCAAAAAATTAGGTACAAATTTTTGAGTTTTCACAGTCAAATGCATCATAGAATAAATTTAGATGGAGATGCTATTAGGGACTCCCATTCCTGTGACCCCAGGTTTTGAGAATGGTTTCAGAAGCTCATATGGGACTACACCTGCTCCAACTCTGTTTCTCAGGTTCTTATCCGCATTCCTCTCATTGATAGTTCTTTCTAGCTCTTTTAAACTGTCTTTGAAGCCCTCGAGTGCATCCTTTATAACATGATCTTCACTCCAAGAGGGCTCCGAGATCCCTCCAATATACTCCTCTTCGGTTGAATGTTCCGATAACAAATCTAACACAGCCATCACCGTTGTTGCTTGAATCTTTGAAGGAAAGCAGTTTAACAGTGCAGTTTCGGGTTTCGCCACAAAATTTTCGAAAACATCATCGGATGGATCTTCACATGGCATGTTGGTTCGAGCTATTGCAGGTCTGTTTGGGAAGTATCCAGCATATGCGTACTGTCCAAAGTTCACTGCTGCATGATGACCAGATGTCACCCAAATTATTGTTGTCAAAACATGAATGAGATCTTCTGGGGTTTTCAGAACAGGCCACCATGGCTCATGTTTCTTATCTTCATGGCCTTTAGTTCTAACTTCTGTCCACCAACCCTGAAGCTCCTGATCACATTCAACAACTCTAGCGTCTTGGTAGTAGTGATTTACGTAGTCTGTCACCCACTTCTTAATGGCATCCCAAAGAATAAGTCCATCGTTTGCAAAAGGGTAATCTTCAACTGTTAGCTTCAGACCATGCTTGGCCGTAGGATCCTCAACTGCCATTCCCCTGAAAGTAATTTAAAAAAATTGATTAGTACCCTAGAGGGCCTTATCCTACTCAAACTGGGTACCAAACATAAAATGGAAAAGTAATTGCAGTCTGATCCTGTATATACCTTCTTATCAGATCTGCTGGCAAAGCTTCCATGTCAAAGCGCCAGAGCTTCTCATAGGCAGCAGAACTGAGCTCCATAGAGTACTTTCCTGGAGAAAAGCTACTCTCAATGATTCCGCCTGCATTAATTAGAATTTCTCGGCCTAGAGCATTGATTTCCATTGTATACCGAAAATGAGGGCAAAGAAGTCTATAGATCGGATGGACAGCACTCATTTGCCGATTAGCTGCAATTATGTACGGTTCTGTCACACAGTGAGTCCGCAGCCTGTGAAATTTATAATCACAAAAAAGTTACCCAACATGATCGATGTATGTGCATAAATTATTATAACACACACGAGTAAGAATAAGGATTAGAAACCAGTTTAGTACCATTGTCTTACCAGTGGATCACAAGCTGATGATAGCCAGAGTCATGAGCACAAACATGAGCTTTAGCAAGCCTCCATAGCCAGACACCTGTGGCATCCCAGCATGGGGAGAAGACTTGCTTCCATTGTGGCTTGTCACCAAGTGGTGGTCGAGTAAGTTCTATAGCAATTGGCCTCAGGCAGCCATTCTCAGTGAGAAAGAATAGTGTCCGAGAACCATATAATGTGGTCCCTTCAATTTCTCTCACTTTGTTCACTAAAGGAATGAGCAGGTCATGATAATCCAAAAGAAACAATTTCTTTTTGTCCAAGGCCTGCATTTCAAGTTCAAGCGGTTTTTCCTTTCAAAGAAAGCAAATAACAGAATAGGTCGAGCATAAACAACTGAGTCAGATGCATAATGCATCCACTCAAACAGATAGATAATCAAAACAGGAGGACGTGATAAGATCAATACTGTGAAGAATGTGAAACTAGCTCGCTAGGGAATTTATAGTGTACCTCATTAACAGTCATGAAACCCTTAATCTCTTTCTCCACAAGATCAGTCGTGATCAATGATTCAGGTGAGCCGTAAACCTGAGGGTCAAGTTTACTTTTCAGTGGCCATTCCTGTAGTGAAAAAGACAATTTAAAAAGCAAGAGCTGATGGCTACAATAGAAAGGAAAGAGTGAGAGGTGTATCAACTAAAAGTCTAAAACACAGAACTGAGGAGGGGAAAGAAAGACAGAAAAAACTACATATTTAAGTTTATTTATGGATGTAAAAGAGTTGTATCCAAAAAATCACAAGGTAAGAATACCTTCACTAGCTCAATACTAAATGGATTAAGACCAGCTAGAGTTTGCCGAGAAAATTCTTCGTCTCTGAACCAAGACAATTTATCACCTGCAATATAAGAGATAAATCAAGAGCTAACAAATTAAGGGTTGTTCCTTGGAACTTCTGCACATATAGACAAAACGAGAGGACAGGAGGCATACGGTCAAGCAGTGCAGGGGTCTCAAAGAGAAAAAGATCTTTCTTTCTATCACTGATAGCCTTCACTGTCTTTAGAAGCACGGACTTAAAGAAACCAATTGTGTAGGGCATAGGGATATCTTCATTAAACAAAGAATCTATATCTCTGAAGAGCGGGAATCCTAAGTCCGGATCAATGAGTATTATCTTAAGCTGAGGGATTAAAGCATGCAGCACAGATTTTAGTGTCTTTCCGGAGAATGTCAGATGTTTCTCCTCTGAAAACGCTTCATCTCTTGGGATATACACATCACTGGTTCTTTCTTCAGATAGTGGGTCTGCATTGACATTTGACAAAGGATTACAACATAATTTTAAACTTAGACAGCCTCAGTGAACAACTAAATGGAGATAAATGTTTTATTGAATTTACAAACTTAAATATCACAGATACATTTGGTGGATATGTTAACAGATGCGACTGATCATCCGATTAATAACGAATCCGACTTTGTCTGCCAACGAGTGTTCAATTTAGTGTCTAGAATTTGAGAAAAGTTTTGGTGAAAACATTATCTTACTGATCAGATTTGTGTAATTTTAAAATGAAAAACTTGATTACAAATAAACGTTTTAACAGAAGCCTAGTGTTCAAGCACAACAAAAGTATCCATTTTGTTTATTTCTAGTGGTTAGTGGTTGTTACCAATTTCAGTGCGTGGACGTCCTGTTCTGCAGCGCCTAGGGTATGGAAGGTCATTGCCGCCCAGGACTGGCCTAGTCAGATTGTTATCCGGATCGCCGAGATCATTATATTTATCATAATCGTAAATCCTGTCCGATGTTTTCCTTTCGCCTTCTCCATTTCCTCGCAAATTGACCAGCTCCTCTTGTCTTAGCCTCTGCAACCCACTTGGAGTCTCTGATGGCAAGTAAGACTGGTTCATTGTGCACACAAGTTAAAATGTCAGAGTTATGAAAGGCACATCTTTTTACATCACGGAAACAATCACATACAGCATTGCACCATAGTAATTTAAAAGAGGAAACATAAGAACCTTGTTGGTGAAGAAAACTCTCTTCTGTGCATTAAAGTGCTTGGAATGAACCCATGAGGTACAGCGAATGGTGAGAGTGGAGCCATTTGGGAAGCCGATGAGGTCGATGGTCTGGATATAAACCTCCTTGCTGTGCAGATTCTCGACCAGAACAGCTCCAATCTCTCCAAATCCTGCTGGGATTCTAAACTTACTCTCATATATCACCTCCTTAACGTTTCTCCACACTCTGTGTAAGTGCCCCTTGATCGCTTCCTTCTCTTCCCTCGTTTCTACCAGAATTCAATAGATATACAATTAAATTTCAACTTCACTCTCCTGAGTGTGGTTCATAACTTCATATAGGCTTAGTTTGGGACAGCTTTTGAGGCTGCTTTTGAGACTGCTTTAGCTTTTGGGATTAATATATGGCGTTTGGTAAAGTTTTTAAAAGCTGCTTTTGGCCAAAATAGCTTTCTCCAAAAGCTGAAATCGAAAAGCTAGAAAATAAAGCTTTGGAAAGCAGCTTTTGAAGAAAAACACAGAGCAAACAATGTTGTTCTAATGAATGCATTGTAGTTGCAATATTAATAGACTCTAATATATTTTGTGTAATGGTTCCATTTGATTATGGTGGAAAATACTTTGTCTAATATTTTAAATGAATTGTGTTTAATATTTAAGAATTATTCGTAAATCTTTTATTTGGTCCAAACAACTGGTCATACATTGGAAAAAAATTATACCAAAATAATTGCCGAAAACCATAGTCTATAATTTAGAGAAGTAATATTCATTTTAATAAAATTTTAAATATTTATGATTATTTTGGTAATTACACTCACTCAAAGTAAATCACTTTCTACTTCGAAGTTACCAAACACAAAAAATTATTTTTCGTTCTCACAGCACTTTTGAAAACAGTTTACCAAACACCTAAACTGCTTCCTCTCACAGCAAGTTCAAAAACTATTTTGCTCACAGCTAATTCAAAAGCCATTTTGCTCACAGCACAGCTGTCCCAAACTAAGCCATACACATGACTCTTTTTTTGTGTGTGAAAGAAATACTTTCAGTACAAGGTGCCAAGCCCAGGAGCCTAAAGCGGCCCAAATACTATAGGGAATGAGGAATCCCTTGGATCGAGTCCGACATAGAAATCAAAATAAGGGTAAATTACTCATATGGTACTTGATTTATAGCTAATTAGACACTTTGGTACCCAACATTTCAAATATAACAGTTTAGTCCCTGGAGTTGTGACACTATAATACTTATGTTGATTTCTTTGTTAAATGTAAGGGGTAAAATTGACATTTAAGTATAATCTACAAAAATAAAATAAAAACTTGTATTTTCTTAATATTTTGGGTTAAAAACATGCATTTTGTAATGTTTTTTTAGTTATGTTGGAAACATAAGTTAAGAAATGCAATCGTGGTAATGTAAACACTCACAAGACTACTCCATGGAGTTATATCTACTCAACCAAATGTATTATCGTGGGTATTCAAATCACAAATACTAGATTTACTAAACAAAATTTCATTTATTTTACCTTTAATAGAACTCAAAAGTTTAATTCATTTTTTTTTGACAAAAAATTAAATCATATTTATTTTCTCCCAAAAGATAAAAAAAGAAGAAGATGATTATCAAGGTGATAACCAATAGCCTAAGATGCATAACACTCATGTTTTTAATTATATATATATATATATATATTTAAATGTCAATTTTACCCCTTACATTTAACAAAGAAGTCAACATAAGTACCATAATGTCACATAAACTTAACTTCAGTTACCAAACTGTCTTTTTTGAAACATTGGGTACAAAAATGTCCAATTGGCCATATATACGTCAGGTACCATAGGAGAAATTTACTCTCAAAACAATTTGGCAAAAACAAAAACAAAATCTTTTTATGTAACCTTAATTCTTAAACCCTAAATCCCTAATATGTTGCTTAATTAATAAAGATATATAATTATAGCTGTGAAGAGCATAGTGGCTTTAAAACAATATATGTTCCTTGACCTTAAGATCCAATGGAAACTGCAGCACTGCAGCTACCAGTAGCTGATTGGAAATTATCGAAATATAACAGAGACCTGATAGCTAGTTGATGAGGTTTCCACATATGATGAATGAAGTTGTAAGGGAAGGGCTTACCGGGATCAAGCTCGACGCTAACTAGCTCCAGCAGAAAGGTTTTGCCTATCAAGTCCTCAAGGTGACGAGTGATCCCTATAGTGGATAGGAAGCCTCCGGCAGTTGCTATGATCGTAACCACCGCTTTTACAGTTAATACTGCCGGCTCATGATCTGCCGGCTGATTGGGTACATCACTGGAAACTTGTCCAAGATTACCACCCTGAAGGGGGAGGATGTTGAGGGATTCTTGCTGCAGCTCAGAAATATTCATCCTAGCTAACTAATATTGTGTAGCTTAACTTTTTGCTTGCCAGAATGGTCTACTACGTGCGAATATTTATAGAGAAAAATAGCTACAGAAGAACTTGCGATTTTTTTTTTTTTTGACTGGCAGAAGAACTTGCGATTGGTTCGGTTCTGTGGTATGAGTTATTATACAGTAAAAAATTTTTAAAAAAAAATTGTCGCCCCGCAGCACAATGTTAACAGGATTTCTAACAACTACGTACGTACGTACACTAGGTTGTAAAACATGCAAATTGTGAAAGAAAATTCATTCAGTGAATAATCCGTACACTCATTGACAATTCCTGATAGTATTCTATTGCTATAGATATTTCTGTTTTACCAAACATGCATCAATTCTCATTGTTTTCTTCTACCTAGTATTGTTTCTTAATTTTGAAAAGCTGGTGTGACTGAAATATATAGAGTTTATCCAAGGAAAACACGTTACCTACTTCACTAGATGTGAGTGTATATATATATACAGGTAATACAGCCCTTCTTTGCTAATGACATCCGCACCAATGTTTATGGTGCATATTTGATATTTTGACTGATTTTTCAATTGAATTTTTACATCTCCACCGTCTAATCTTTAAGTACTCACGTATAGATAATCTCTGCAAATTTTCAGCCAATTTGATAATCGTTTGCATATCAAACTAAATTAAAACAAATGGACATACTGAATTTTGTCAAAACTGAATCGTTCATGTTTATTATAGAAAATCGCACTTTTGAATGCCTTTACGATTATCAAATTGGCTAAAAATTTGCATAGATGATCTATACATGAGTACCTAAGGACTAGACGGTGGAGATGTAAAAATTCAATTAAAAAGTTAAGTTAAAATATCAAATCCGCACCATAAGTATTGGTGAGGACCTCCTTAGCAGAAAAAAATCCTATATATATATATATATATATCATTCACACGGTTACTAATGTGAGAACATATTTTCATTATTGAATGATTCATTATTGAATGATAGTCAATGTTTCTGTAATTTTAGTCATACAAGAGATAGTGATTCCACCTACGATATTTTTTACTAATTTTCGTACGAACTTTTGTTAATGTGGTAATGTGACCTATTATCACAAAATTAATGAACTAATTTTGTTAATATTTTGTTAGTGATATTATCCTACGTGTGGTCAATATCACAAATTTGGTACAATGAAATTAGGAGTAGAGGGAATAAAATAGCTTAACCCACAATCTTTTTGCTATTTTATTTTAAATTTTAAATTTTTTAAATTTATATTTTATTCTTACAAATTATTTCTATATCAAAATATTTTAATATTTCAGGATTATTTCTATCAAAGTGAGTTTTTTTAAATAATAATATATATACATATATAATATACAGTTCCTATCGAGGGCTCCATTTACGTTCGTAAAGATTCACGTGTGTGTGTATATATATATATATATGAGCAAAAATCTGGAAATTGGACCCACAACCAGATTTTTCCTCGGATTTTTGCCGTATCGGAAAGGCTATACTTTCTTGGATGTTTGGCTTTTCTGTGCTGATTTATGTTGTTGAGTGACACTGTTGGTATTCTTTCGTCTGGGGCAAAATCTTTCGACGATCAATGAAGAGGTCTTTGCAACTTGAAGATGGCGGTTCACCAGTAGCCATCACTGCAATCACACGGGAGCAATCTGACCCCTTCATTTGGTTTTCATAATAAATATTGAAACCTACCTCAGCACTTCATGATCGTCGTAGTAACAAGGCATACGTATGAGGAGAGTACATGAAGGAATTGAAGGGAATGGGGATCATCATGTAAGATTAAACCATGATGAGAACTAGACTTATATAAAATGGAGAAGTTCTGTAAATAAGCTATGGACTTATAGCTTGTATATTTAAGTAGACTGTTATACACATATAAGTTTAATCGGATTAAGGTGTAAACAGTAAAGTCTGTTAAGAATAATATTCAAAGTATAGATCATTAAGACAATTGGATAATAACAGGAAGTTGAATGACAGTTTCTTGATGGAAGAAACTGTCACAAAACTGAAAACAACAGTTACACAACTGCAGCCTAACCAATTCTGATCCCTTATAATACACAGTATAAAAGGCATTCTCATATATTCATTTTGTCCCATCAAGCAAAACAGAGAAACTAAAGTGTGTGGAACTAGAAGAAGATCGATATGCAAACTACTGGAAATCAATCAAGTTAGTATCTATTGTCTTAGTATCTAATCTTAATCTGTCATAGAATACATGTTTCAAGCATATATATAGAACTTACACATCAGCCCCAGCCTGCGTATGTGCTTTTGTGAAAGGTTACATCATCTATTTGTCTTCGTTATTAATAAAATTTGAGTACATTCTGTGACATGAAAAAACTCTCTCCTTGATGAAAGAATAACTTAAACTTATACAATAATTCTATGTCTTAAGTATTAAATAATTGATTAAACAATTGATTAAATATTATCTAAGTAATAAGAGTTGAATAAGAAATGTAATATTTGTGATATATTTGTAACACAGAATTAATATATTGAGTAAGAATCTAATACAGTATCTGATATGAATCTCATGATAATAAGGAAATAATATAGAGATAAATTAGGACTCTTTAATGGGCAAGACACTAGTTGATCACTATAAATACATGAGCATTAGTCCATGACATCATCACTAACGCGTTTAGCATCCTATCCCATTCAAGGAGCAATTGTGAGAGATATTCAGAAGGCTAAAGCTAGAATACCAATGGCGATCAGTTTCAATGCCTCATGTATTATTCTAATCTTGGGTTTGATTTTGTATTTACATGGTTAATGTTCAACTTTAGTATTAAAAGATTATTTGGTTTTAATCTTTTAATTGGTATCAGAGCCTAAAGAACCATGCATGTAAATCGATTAAGAAAATCAAATTTAGTATTAAGGGTTTTTACAAAACTTTTTCCGCAACAAAAAAAAAAAACTTCAGAAAACGGGCCAGCTAAGCAGACCTATTCAGAAACAACCTTGTGCCTGTGAGCCGTGCTACCCAGCCTGCGACCCGACCCGGAAACTTCTGCAAAGAGATCAAGAACTAGTCGTTATTTTACAACAACTATTTTTTATAGGGTTCTGGTTTCTGGCTGGGAAGAAGACGCACAATTTCGTTCAAGAAATTCAAAAACCCGCAGCTCGCAATTTAGGTTAGGTTAAGAACATCTAGAGAACCCTAGAAGCATCCCCGGCGTGCAAATTAGGTTAAGTTAGATGGGGACCGGAAGAAATTTGAGATTTGTGCTTGATTCTCTGTGTGTTCTTGATTGCTTCGATTCGTTTTGTGTGCTATGTAGTGGATTGCGTTTTGCTTTAACTAACAATTCATCGCTGTAGCAGAGGCTAAGGTATGTCAATTTGGTGAATTAAAAAATTCTGACATCTAAGCTTTCTGCATCAAATATGTAAAATTTTCTTTGGTTATTGTTGTGATTTGGTCTCCCATGTTTAATTTTTTATCATAACAAGAAATTTACAGAAGAAAGGAGTGGTTTTTATCAAGATTTGGTTTAACTTGATTTCAGTAAGAACATATAGAAATTCTTTAATTGTTTTTGTTTTTGGTTTTTTACTTTTGTGAATTGTAATTGCATATAGAAAAACTTTTTATGATTGCAGACGATCAATTAAGAATAAAAACTTAAAAAACTTGTGTTACTAGATTTTTAAAACATGCATATTTTGTCTTCCATAGAAGTATCAATGTAACAGCCCAGCCCATACACTTGAGATATTGTCCGCTTTGGGCACTCTCTTCTCTGGCCCTCAGAGTTTTGTTTTTAGGAGCTCAAGAGCAACTTCCCAGTAGGTCACCCATCTTGGGATTGCTCTGCACTCAGCAAGCTTAACTTCGGAGTTTCCATCCCCTCTGAAGTCATTGAGCCCCCAAAACGCGTCTCTATGTATTGAGCTAACTCTGCACATATAAGCAGAGCATCCACTCTTTCCCGCACGATGTGGGATGCGTGACCTGCCTACCTGCTAGCTTCCCTAACCAGGTCAGGTTAGGGTCATCACAATCCACCCCCCTTAGGGTCCGACGTCCTCATCGGCACACTTCCAGCCGGGGACAGGCTCGGATACCATCTGTAACCTGGCTAGGGTCATCACAATCCACCCCCCTTAGGGTCCGACGTCCGCGTTGACACACTTCCGGCCAGGGACAGACTCTGATACCATCTGTAACAGCCCAACCCATACACTTGAGATATTGTCCGCTTTGGACACTCTCCTCTCTGGCTCACAGAGTTTTGTTTTTGGGAGCTCAAGAGGTCACCCATCCTGGGATTGCTCTAGGCTCAATAAGCTTAACTTCGGAGTTCCCATCCCCTCCGAAGCCATTGAGCCCCCAAAACGCGTCTCTATGTATTGAGCTAACTCTGCACATATAAGCACAACATCCACTCTTCCCCGGGCGATGTGGGATGCGTGACCTGCCTACCTGCTAGCTTCTCTAGCCAGGTCAGGTTAGGGATTGTGATGACCCATTGTAGGATCCTCAACTGCATCCCCCTGAAAGTAGTACGAGCAAATAAGGCAATTTGTAACTGGAATTCCATGGACTACCAAAACTTACATTCAATATTTATGTGAATAATTAAATCTCATAGTAGATTCATCAAGTAAAAGACCTTCTAACTAGATCAGCAGGCAAAGCTTCCATGTCGAAGCGCCAAAGCTTGTCATAAGCAGTAGAACTGAGCTCAATCGAGTACTTCGCTGGTGAGAAGCAACTTTCAATGATTCCACCTGCATTAATGAGGCTTTCTCGAGCTAGAGCGTTGATTTCCATTGTATACCTAAAATGAGGATGTAGAAGCCTATAGATGGGATGCATTGCACTTAGTTGTCGATTAGCAGCAATTATGTATGGTTCTGTACAACAGTGAGTCCTCAGCCTGCGAAAATATAAAAGCACAGCCGTGACACATGCATTTGCTAGCTAATATTGCCCCATATCGATGATTGAGGCTAAAGCATTTAAACTTGTATCACAGCTTCAGAATCCGCCAATAGTCTATATATTAAGGACCAATGCATTTTGGTAACTAACTATGAACTAGCACTTTAAAAAAGATATTGAGCAAAATTCTTACCAGTGGATGACCAGCTGATGATATATAGCCAGCATCATGAGCACAAACATGGGCTTTAGCAAGCTTCCCGGCCTATAGTGGATAGGAAGCCTCCGGCAGTTGCAATGACCGTAACCACAGCCTTTATGGTCAGTACTGCTACTTGATCATCTGCAGGTTTGCTGAGTACATCATCGAAAACAAGGCAAGAACGGACACCGTAGCGGGGAAGGATGTTGGTGAGGGAAGGATTTTCATGGTGACTGATCATATCATCAAAGTGGGATGTCTTCTGCAGCTGAGAATTCATCCTAACTAACGTTTGCTTTTCTTGCTAGCTAGTTGATTGATGATCAGCCATTCAGCCAGCTTCAGTTTTGCCTTGCCACAATGGTCTACCGGGTCGTGTATTTATAGAGAAAAATAGCTTACCCTAGAACTTGGAAATAGTTTGGTGGGATCTGTACGTAGTTAGAAATTATATCATATATATATTACTTTTAAAAGTATATATGCTGGTGAAAGTATATTAGTGAATGCATAATATTTCGAGCTATCGTGGTTTGCCTTCGACCTTACTCTTGGATGCTGTGGAAGAAAACTAACAACGTTAAGTTGTATTTGAATATATGAATGTATAACACTATGCAAAACGTTACTAGAGTGCGCTGAATAGTGAAGACCTTATTATTCATTACTTGTGCATCAAGCATTCAGCATTATAGCTGTTATTTATAATGCAGACACAATTAACATGCTATTGATTCCTCGAGCTAGTGACTGATACAATTATTACAAAATCAAATGCAACATAGAATATATAGAATTTAGATGGAGATGCTATTAGGGACTCCCATTCCTGTGACCCCAGATTTTGAGAATGGTTTCAGAAGCTCATATGGGACTACACCTGCTCCAACTCTGTTTCTCAGGTTCTTATTGGCATTTCTCTCATTGATAGTTCTTTCTAGCCCTTTTAAATTGTTTTTGAAACGCTCATATGCGTGCATTATAGCACGATCTTCAGTCCAGGATGGCTCCAAAATTTCACCAATATATTCCTCATCAGGTGAATGAGTCGATAGCACATGTAACACAGCCATCACCGGCCATTGTTGCTTGAATCTTTGAAGGAAAGCATGAAAACACCAAGAAGGATCGAACTAATAAAAGGGTATGAAAGAGTTTGAAGAAAAACAGAAACAATGAAACACAGTGATGTAACTATAGTGGAAATCTCTTAAGAGATAAAAACCACTAAGAAGACTTTTAAAGTAGTCTACACTTCGATCAATCCAATAAGGTGGAAATCAGTTTACAGAAGTTCAAGTTGAGATGTTCAACGCAATCTCTTTACAAGCATATATCAAAACTAACTTGAACTATGATTCTAATTCTGTAAATTAGCATAAACGATTCCAACAGATGGCTTGAGTCACACACCGTAGCACTCCAATGATCAGAGATCCTGTAATCAATAAATCACACAAGTGAGATATGATCAGAGGAATAACTCAATGAGTCTGGTAAAGAAACAGAAGATGTTCACAAGAACAATAGTTCAAAATGATATATCTAAAAATGCACACCGTTTCACTTGCAAAGAATCTGATATATATAGGCACAAAGCTCCCCCTTAATTAGTGCTAAAGAAATGTAATCAGATAATGAAAATCAAATGAAATCAAGGCTTTCCCTTAATCTGATTAACAAAAGCATTTAATAGCACAAAGTCAACCAAGATGTAAAAGGAAATAATTAACCACAAAGGCATGACATAAGGAAGAAAAAGAAATCAGACTATAGAAGGAAGATCTGCAGATTCTCTGAAAACTGATTTGGACACCCAAGTAGTTTTCCTAGTAGCACTAGGAAAGGTTGTGTTAAGTATCAAACAAATCCTGCAGCTTACAAACTCCCCCTTTGATGCTTCACACAACCTGAAAAGACAAAGTCATATACAAGAAGTGAACACAGAATATCACCAAGAAAGGGAGAATCAGTTTCCATCATTTTTCTCTCCTTCTTTGATGAACCAATATAACTAAGATTCAAACAGATCAAAAAGAAAAAAGAGAAATACTTGAAACTAAGAAGTCTGATGCTTAGGCATCATTACAAACCAAAACCAAAAACAGATAAAATGTTCATCAGAGAGAAAAAAAATAAGAAAACAAAAAATGTTTGTTAATTTCTAACAAAGCAGCAGTAGCAGCAGTCTTTTTCTCCCCCATTGTGGAAGCATCAAGCATCCTCCCAACCCTTTGTAGCCTTGGCACCCCAAGCTTGCGAAGTTGCAGCAGCAGCAGCCAACTCCTTCTCTTGTTGTCTCTGAATGGCCTCGTCCCAGAGATTTGGTTTAGGAGAAGAAGAGGAGGGGCCAAGATCCGGAGAACACATAGGACTTGGAATAGGAGAAAGGATTGTAACAGGAAGAGAGTCAAGCCTGGAATGAATGTTGAGAACAGAATCAACCAGAAGACCAATGGTGGAGTTCAAACGATCCAAGTGACGTTCAATCTCGAGAAACTTTTGTTCCAGACGATTGCCAGTGAACTCCTGAGAATGCTGAAGGCGAGAGAGAGATGCAAGAACATGATCAGGGCCTTGGCGAGACGAGCCAGCAGGAGAGTTAAGAGCATGCAAGGAACTGAATCTGGGGTCTTCAAGATTGACAGAATGAATATTGATGTTTGCCCTGCGCTCAGCATCACGACGCCTCTGAAGTTCACCAACTCGAGTGGGATAGAAGGTACGAGCCATGACCAGAAACTGCACACTTAGATAAAACGTGAGATCTAATAAAGAGAAAGGAAGAAGATGATATGAATACAGAACAGAAGTTATCCTTATATAGAGAAGAGAAACCCTAACACACAGAATTAAAAAGGAAGAGAATTCCTACAGAATTTGAAAAGATATATACCATAAATGATATGTAACGCCAAGGGGTAAAGAATCAAGAGAGAAGCGGAAGCGGAACCAATTTGTAATAAATACAGGATATACACAATATTCAGTCCCAAATCACAATATTGCATGGAATGGAACAAGGAGAGAATCTCGAGAGAAATCTTTTCAAATCATTTTTACCATTCTGCATTTAAGCTGAAACACATCACTCCCCCTTTTAACAACCATTCTAACATTCTTTCAAAGTCACAATTTTGCATCTTGACAAAAGTCAAGATCAGACAATAATACAGCCTCCAGAATGACCAGATCATTTCTGTTTCTCACCTACAAAACCGATTAGAGCATAACCAATAGTGTAGTTACTTTAGAAACAACCTGGTCTTTTAATTTGTTCAAGGAATTTATGAGAACATTTTAAGAACAGCCAATCCTTTTTCAACTCCAACAGACAGAAAAAACAAAGAACTCTCGAGATTAACTGATCCCACATCCATACAGTAAAATGAAATAGAAGAAATGAGATAAATGAGCAGGTTCACAATATTTTGATGAACAAGAGAGTTTATCGAACATTTGACAGACTCATTACTCCAAGAGCATTTCTGAGAGTAATGAATCTATCAACATCCAAAGCTTTAGTGAATATATCAGCAAGTTGATTTTCAGTAGGAACAAAGCTTAGCTCCAGAATATTTCTTTCAACCAGATCACGAATGAAATGATACCTTAAGTCAATGTGTTTGGTCCTTGTGTGCTGTACTGGATTCTTTGAAATGTTAATGGCACTTGTGTTATCACAGAAAATTGTTAATGTGCCTTGAGAGAGACCATAGTCTTCTAACATGTGCTTCATCCATAACATTTGAGTACAACAGCTACCAGCAGCAATATATTCAGCCTCAGCAGTAGATAAGGAGATGCAATTCTGTTTTTTGCTGTGCCAAGCAACAAGATTTGTACCAAGAAAGAAACATCCACCAGAGGTGCTGCGTCTGTCTTTAAGATTGCCTCCCCAGTCAGCATCAGAAAAACCTGCAATTTCTGCATTTGTCTCACAAGAATAAAAAATTCCACAATCTAATGTAGAAGAAACATATCGGATGATACGTTTAGCAGCCTCAAGATGAGATTCTTTTGGATCAGACTGAAATCTGGCACATATTCCTACACTGAAACAAATGTCAGGTCGACTGGCAGTAAGATAAAGCAAGCTTCCAATCATACTTCGATAAAGTTTTTGATCAACTTGTTTCCCTTCATTATCCTCACTGAGCTTAAGAGTAGTACTCATTGGAGTAAGAATAGTTCTTTTCTGTTTCAAGTCAAGACCAAATTTCTTTACAAGATTTTCTGCATATTTAGTTTGACACAAGAATATGCCATTCTCAGATTGTGAAACTTGAAGACCAAGAAAATAATTTAAACCTCCCACCATGGACATTTCAAATTCATTTTCCATAATACTTTGAAATTGTTTAGCAAGTTTTGCACATGTGGATCCAAAAATAATATCATCAACATAAACCTGTGCAATAACAAGATTATTTCCAGACCTTCTTATAAAGAGAGTTTTGTCAACAGAACCACGAGAGTATCCTTTCTCCATCAGATAGCAGGAAAGTCTGTCATACCAAGCTCTAGGAGCTTGTTTGAGACCGTATAAAGCTTTCTGCAATTTGTAAACATAGTCAGTATTGTGAGGATCAATAAATCCTTTAGGCTGTTCAACATAAACTTCTTTATCAATTTTTCCATTCAAAAAGGCAGTTTTTACATCCATCTGATGTAACTTGAACCTGAAATGACAAGCAAGAGATAAGAGTAATCTAACAGATTCAAGTCTAGCAACAGGAGCAAAAGTTTCATCGTAATCGAGACCCTCTATCTGTGAGTAGCCTTGTGCAACTAATCTTGTCTTATTTCGAATTATATTGCCTTTTTCATCACTCTTGTTCCTGTAAATCCATTTCGTTCCAATAATGTTGCATTTATCAGGTCTAGGAACAAGTTTCCACACATTGTGTCTCATAAATTGGTTTAGCTCATCCTGCATAGCACAAATCCAATCACTGTCAGATAATGCTTCAGTAATATTTTTAGGTTCAAAAGCAGACACAAAACCCAGATTGTTAATGGCTTTCATCTTAGTTTTGTTAGTGATAACAAAACTTAAAAAGACATTAGTTGAATTTTCCACTTCAGTTGCAATTTCTTGAGGAATAGTCTGTCTTCTTGTGACAATGCCTTCATTTATTCCCCCAATAATGTCTTTAGAAGAGTGATCCCTAAGAACCTGTTTATAACCTTGTCTGATTTTGGAACCTTCTCCAAAGACAGAATCTTCATCCTCAGAAAGATCCTTTGAAGGTTGATCAGAATTTGTATCTGGTGATGAGGGTTTGTATAATGGAAAAATTTCGTCACAAACTTCAACCTGTCTGACAAAAGCATCATCCACAGCAACATTAAAACTTTCAGTAATGTTTTTGGTAATCCTATTATACACACGATAAGCCCTGCTGTTTGAAGAATATCCAAGAAAGACTCCTGGATCACTTCTGGAATCAAATTTAGCAAGATGTTCCCTATCTTTATAAATATAACAGGGACTACCAAAAACATGAAAATGTGCAACATTAGGAATTTTTCCTTTCCACAGTTCATAAGGAGTTTTATCAGTTCCATGTCTTAGAAAAACCCTATTGCTAGTGTAACAAGCTGTGCTTATAGCCTCTGCCCAGAAAAAAGGTCTAATACCAGCAAAATGCAACATAACTCTAGCCATGTCAAGCAAAACACGATTTTTTCTTTCCACAATGCCATTTTGCTGAGGAGTAATGGGAGCAGAGAATTCATGAAAAATACCTTGTTCATAACAAAAATTAGAGAAGGCAGAATTCTTAAATTCAGTACCATTATCAGACCTGATTCTAGTGATTTTAAGACCAGTAGACCTTTTTTCATTCCCAAGTTGTAAACTAAGTCCAAGAAAAGAATCAAAAGTTTCACTTTTGTCTTTAAGAAAATTTACCCAGGTGAACCTAGTGAAATCATCAACAACAACCAATATATAGCTTTTACCTCCATAACTCTCAGGTTCAGCAGGACCAACAAGATCCATATGAAGAAGTTCCAAAGCACATGAGGTATTCTTTGCATTTAGTACTTTGTGTGGGGATCTGGTGAGTTTTCCAAGTTTGCAGCCACTGCAAAACTGAGAAGATTTACCAGACAGCTTAGGTAGACCCCTCACACATTGCTTAGATGAGAGATTTAGCAAATCCTGAAAATTTACATGTCCCATGCGTCTGTGCCACAAAGTAAGAATTTCTTCTGCATTAGAGCTGATTAAACAAGAATTATCATCAGACGAATTTTCAGCATAAACATGATAGCAGTTATCAGATGCCCTTGTTCCACTCATAATCAGATTATTACAAGTGTCAAGAACAATGCATCTTTTCTTATTGAACTAGATGTCTTCATGATCATCTGCAAGCTGACTTACACTGATCAAATTTGCTGTTAACCCTTCAACATAATAAACATTTTTAAGCTCAGGTATATTTGAGGTTTTAACAGTACCTTTTCCAAGTACATTAGCTCTCCTTCCATCACCAAAAGTGACTTTTCCAGAAGTGAATTCATTATCAAAGAAAACAAACCAACTCATATCACCTGTCATGTGTCTAGAACAGCCACTGTCCATATACCATAGATTTGGATTTTTTGTTGTTAAAGCAGTAAAAGCAACAAGACAAGTGGCAAGAGTGGGTTCCTCCTCTGAAATAAACTTAGAGAATAGACACACATCTTCATTATCAGTAAAAGAATGTTTTTCCATTTTTCTCCAGCTTTTACTGTTACTCCCTTGAGTATTTAACTTTTCAAATTTGTTTGTCAGATTTTGAATTAATCTCATCTGTAATTTTAACTGTTTCTGCAAAGTACCAAATTTGTCAGAATCAACAGAAGAGGTAGAATTCAAAAACATAGGACAGTTTGGTCTAATGTGACCAGAAATTCCACAATGATGACAAGTAGGAGTGAAGTGAGTTGTAGCAACCATTGACTCAGTTACCTCAGTTGGAACAGCAGTCTTATGCGTTTTTTCATCATCTGAACAGTATTTTGTGACCTCTTTGACAAAAACAGTCTCATTAGAGCTTTTACCAGAAAAACCAAGACCAGAAGTTCTGTTATGAGATCCAGAATTGAGTAACATTTTAACAGCTTCAGAACTCCCTTCAAACTTGGTGAACTTCTCATGAGCATCATCAAGTTTTACCTGCAAAGTGTTAACTTCAGAAGACAAACTGTTATTCATGTTAGAGCTAGTTAACAATTTCTCATTTAACAAATTTATCTCATTAGACAACATTAATCTTTCAGAACCCCATTCAGTCTGACTTAATTCATCTTGTAATGCCTGCATAGAAGAAGTTAGATTAGATCTTTCAGCATCCCAATCACTTTGTGCAGATAAAAACACAGATTCAATTTTTTCTTTCTGACAGGTAAGAGAATCAACTGAGATTTCAAGGTGTCTCATTTTCTTATTCATGCTTTCTAAAACATCACAGAGTTGTGAATATTTGTTCAGCAGTTCATCATAGTCACAGCTCTCATATTCACTTTCACTATTATCAGAATCAGATGCAAATGATGCCATCAGGGCAACATTTTTCTCTCCCTTGTCATCTTCATCATCACTCCATGAAGACTTCATGGCTTTCTTTTCCACAGACTCCCTATATTTTCTGTTCCCACAATCTGCAGCTAAATGACCAACACCACCACAATCATAGCATTTAGGTTTAAAAGAAGATGACCTGTTATCAAGCTTACTGCCTTTATTTTCAAACCGAGCAAATTTTTCATTTTTGAAATCAGAACCATTTTGTGCCCTTTTTGAATCAAAATAATTTTTTGTAAAACCAGATCTTTTGTTTAGGATTTTTCGAAATTCCTTTGTTAGCAAAGCATATTCAGCAGCACCATAGTCCTGATCAATTTTTTCAGAGGTTTTTACAGCTTTGAAAGCAACAGTTTTTGGTTCTTTCTTTTCTCTTTTATCCTCTTCTGCAAGTTCAGCTTCAAATGTTTTCAGATTACCTATGAGTTCTTGTAAAGAGTACGTATCAAGGTCATATGCATCTGAAATTGCAGTCTTCTTTTCTCTGTATTTTCTAGGCAGGGATCTGAGAATCTTCATGACAATATCATCTTCAGCAATAGTCTTCCTAGGATTGACACTTTTTATAGAGCTAGTTATAGCAATCACACGCTTATAAAAGTGATCAACAGATTCATCTTTATGCATTTGCAAAGAATCAAATTCATGTAATAACAACTGTAATTTATGTTTTCTTACTTTAGCATTTCCTTCATACGAAGTGGCTAAGGTATCCCAGGCCTCTTTTGCAGTATTACAGTGCTTGATTTGAACTCTTTCATCTTCTGAAAGAGCAATAAATAATGCATTCATAGCCTTATTTTCAGCTTCACTGTAAGCAATTTCATCAGCAGACCATTTAGAAAACGGTTTAAGAATAAAAACATCTTTTTCCTTCTCAATAACCGGATGAGACCAGCCATGCAAAATACATTGCCAAGCGCGAGAATCTTGAACAGAGATAAAGGCCTTCATCATACCCTTCCAGTCCTCATACCCCTCACCTTTAAAGAAGGGAGGAGTATTGACAGAAGTTCGTTCCATCGTGGATAAGAACTAAGGATCACACTAAGCGAATTAGTGACCTGCTCTGATGCCAATTGAAAACACCAAGAAGGATCGAACTAATAAAAGGGTATGAAAGAGTTTGAAGAAAAACAGAAACAATGAAACACAGTGATGTAACTATAGTGGAAATCTCTTAAGAGATAAAAACCACTACGAGACTTTTAAAGTAGTCTACACTTCGATCAATCCAATAAGGTGGAAATCAGTTTACAGAAGTTCAAGTTGAGATGTTCAACGCAATCTCTTTACAAGCATATATCAAAACTAACTTGAACTATGATTCTAATTCTGTAAATTAGCATAAACGATTCCAACAGATGGCTTGAGTCACACACCGTAGCACTCCAATGATCAGAGATCCTGTAATCAATAAATCACACAAGTGAGATATGATCAGAGGAATAACTCAATGAGTCTGGTAAAGAAACAGAAGATGTTCACAAGAACAATAGTTCAAAATGATATATCTAAAAATGCACACCGTTTCACTTGCAAAGAATCTGATATATATAGGCACAAAGCTCCCCCTTAATTAGTGCTAAAGAAATGTAATCAGATAATGAAAATCAAATGAAATCAAGGCTTTCCCTTAATCTGATTAACAAAAGCATTTAATAGCACAAAGTCAACCAAGATGTAAAAGGAAATAATTAACCACAAAGGCATGACATAAGGAAGAAAAAGAAATCAGACTATAGAAGGAAGATCTGCAGATTCTCTGAAAACTGATTTGGACACCCAAGTAGTTTTCCTAGTAGTACTAGGAAAGGTTGTGTTAAGTATCAAACAAATCCTGCAGCTTACAAAGCAGTTTAACGTTGTTGTCTCGGGTTTAGACATAAAAGTATCGAAAATCTCATTGGATGGATCTTCATCACACGGCATGTTGGTTCGAGCTATTGTAGGTCTGTTTGGAAAGTATCCAGCATATGCGTACTGACCAAAGTTCACTGCTGCATGATGACCAGATGCCACCCATATTATTGTTGTCAAAACATGAATGAGATCTTCTTGGGTTTTCAGAACAGGCCACCATGGCTCATCTTTTTTATCTTCATGGCCTTTAGTTCTAACTTCTGTCCACCAACCCTGAAGCTCCTGATCACATTCAACAACACTACCGTCTCGGTAGTAGTGATTTACATATTCTGTCACCCACTCCTTAATGGCATCCCAAAGAATAAGTCCATCGTTTGCAAAAGGGTAGTCTTCAATTGTCAGCTTCAGACCATGCTTGGCCGTAGGATCCTCAACTGCCATTCCCCTGAAGGTATAATAAAGTTATAAACGAACTAATTTTATAGTGGAACTCCTATGTGGTGCTCTAGGGTATTATGCTACTCAAACTAGGTAAAAAAAATAGAGTATTTGTACAACATAAAATGGAAAGAGTATTGCCGACTGATCCTATATATAAAATACCTTCTTATAAGGTCTGCCGGTAAAGCTTCCATGTCAAAGCGCCAGAGCTTGTCACAGGCAGCAGAACTGAGCTCCATAGAATACTTTCCGGGTGAAAAGCGACTCTCAATGACTCCGCCTGCATTAATGAGGCTTCCTCGAGCTAGAGCATTGATTTCCATTGTAAACCTAAAATGAGGACAAAGAAGTCGATATACGGGATGCAGAGCACTCATCAATTATGTATGGTTCTGTCACACAATGAGTCCGCAACCTGTGAAAATAAGTGTGATTACAGACAATTTACCCCGCATATACTATATGTATATGATTGATATTTACTAATTCTGGTTACCATCTGCCAATAAGAAAAAGGGTTTAAACCCGGTTTAGTACCATTGTCTTACCAGTGGATCACAAGCTGATGATAGCCAGAGTCATGAGCACAAACATGAGCTTTAGCAAGCCTCCATAGCCAGACATATGTGGCATCCCAGCATGGGATGAAGACTTGCTTCCATTGTGGCTTGTCACCAAGTGGTGGTCGAGTAAGTTCAATAGCAATAGGCCTCAGGCAGCCATTCTCAGTGAGAAAGAATAGTGTCCGAGAGCCATATAATGTGGTCCCTTCAATTTCTCTCACTTTGTTCACTAAAGGAATGAGCAGGTCATGATAATCCAAAAGAAACAATTTCTTTTTGTCCAAGGCCTGCATTTCAAGTTCAACCAGTTTTTCAAACGTTTATATAATCGAAACAGGAGGATGTGATGAGGTCACTACTTTACATATTGTGAGACTAGCTAGCTAGGGGTTTTATAATCTACCTCATTGACAGTCATGAAACCCTTAATCTCTTTCTCCACCAGTTCAGTTGTGATCAATGAGTCAGGTGAGCCATAAATCTCAGGGTCAAGTTTACTTTTCAGCGGCCATTCCTGCATGTGATGCAAAAGTAAATTAAAAACAGCAAGAGCTGAGGGCCTGTAGAGAGAGAGAGAGAGATCTAACAACTAAAACACAGAATAAGGGAGAGAAGGTTTTGGTTTACTTAAAAAAAAAAAAAATCCAAGGTAAAATAATACCTCAACCAGCTCAATACTAAATGGATTTAGACCAGCTAGAGTTTGCCGAGAAAATTCTTCGTCTCTGAACCAAGAAAATCTGTCACCTGCAATAGAAAAATCAAGAATTAACAATATACGGCATTGTTCCTTGGAAGTTCTGCACATTAAGATATAAATATGACAGGAGGCATACGGTCAAGCATTGCAGGGGTCTCAAAGAGCAACAGATCTTTCTGGCCATCGCTGACAGCCCTCACTAGCCTTGGAATGACAGACCTTAGAAAACCAATTGTTTTGGGCTGAGACAATTCAATGCCTTCATTGAACAATGAATCTATTTCTTTGAAGAGCGGAAATCCCAAGTGTTCGCGTCGGATTTTACTCCTGTCGAACTATCAACACGTGGGGGTGGCGGACGTAAGTTTCAGTCCTGGTGCGAGCGTGCCAGTACCTTTGGGTTAGGTACAACCTTGGTGGCGGACGACGTCTGGCGAGTGAATCAACCTTGGCGAACGGATGACTCTGGCGAACGTGTTCGTCTGCTCCCTGCTACCTGACTTCTTGATCAAGCAACTGTACGCGGGCGTTGACAAACCGGCGTAAGGGCTCGAACAAGACCTAAGTAAACGGTTACTAGGATTTTTCCTCAACCTTTCGGTAGATTGAGATATCTTACTTCGATCCTGGGATGCAAAGCAGAGCTAAGTATCAAGACCGCAAATGGCGTTCGTCCAACCTTTAGCAGATTGGGAAAGACTGTTACCGGGGTAACGACTAGATTTGTCACAAGGCGTGACGACTGACACTAGGTGCTTCAGCGAACGCATACACGACGCAAGTTTGCAACTCTGATCGGCGCGAGTAAGCGACTTCGACTGGTGCAGGTGTGCTGGGACGTGCAGATGCTGGAAGCGATAGGTCTTAGCGATGCTTCGACACGAATGCAAGACACTTTCGACAACGGCGGCAATCAAGGTTGCGGCAAGGTTGGAAGAGTGGTTGTTTGCGGTTGGTGGAAGGCAGTTCGCGTAAGATTGCTCCGGAGAGGCTTGCAAGATTTGCAGGGCAAAAGCTTGTAGTTGTATGGTTGAGAACCCTTTTTACGTTATCCTAGAGTTCTTTATATAGTGATCTCAAAACCCCAAATACATACGTAACAAGCATATGGATTCTGATATCAAATAGGATTGCATTTGTTAAATCAACTCCAAGTCAGACTTGAAGGACTCCAAACCCTTTTCTCAGATAGAAACTGATTTAAATGAAATCGGATTACCCGCCAATGGATAACCCTACAGGCTTCAGCCCTTAGTCCTGGACAAATGTTAATTTAGGCCCAAACATTGCCCCCCAGCCTTCGAAATTAAAAACCCATTGCAATTGAAGAAGGCTGAGAAAGCCCACTCAAACTTGTTTAAAAATCTGACGAACACGTCGTTCCCTCTAACCGATGCAACTTTACCAAATTAAGCTCAAATGACTGTTCAATAAACCCTAAACCGCCTCAAGTCATACCGATTCAGAAATCTAAAGACCTCCTTTCAGATTCTATAAAACCACCACCCGAGAACGTGAAATCTAATCCAAAATCTCAAATTAACCATCATGGCTTTAGAGATCAAGCGCTCAGAAGCGCTTCGCGGCAAAGAAAGAATTCAGAAAGCTGTCACCGAAATCGGAAGCCCCTACTGCACCTCAATAATCTCTCCAGATGACTACAACCGTGCCAGACTAGGCCCGAAGCAAAGAGAAGTCACCCTCCAAGGCATGTCCTTATTTTTGGATCACTGCCGTCCGCCTCCAATAATTTTTCGCGATCAGGATGTCATGCTTCCAAAATGCTCAAACCATTTCGAAGCCCCCATCACTACTGGTTGCTGGCCTTTACCCACCCCAGAAATGATAAAGTGGTACAAAGCCAGAGAACAACTGGATGCCTTAAGATGGCGTCGTGCTGGAATAACAGAGGTCTTGGAGCTCTGTTTCAATCTAAACCAGAAAGGCGGAAATCGATGCGTCTTCTTGTCCTTAGTAAGTTTTTGGAATTCATCCTCCAACACTTTTGATTTTCGCTTTGGGCAAGCTAGTATTACCCTCCTAGACCTGTACGCTGGGCTAGGATTTCCTTTAAGTAACAAGCCCTTTGAGGCGGATAATTACACCCATGACCGTTTTCCCCCCACCATCATCAACCACACTGGAAACTTCAGCTACCATGCCTGGATGAGCGAATTTAGCCAACGGGACGACGATATTGGAGGAATCGCCTTCCTGGATTTTTGGCTCAACAAGTTTATCTTCTGCTCAACCGCCTCCAAGATGTCAAGAACTTACAAAAGGATGGCGGAAATCTTATACGCTTATGAAGAAATTGGCCTCGCACAGATAGTTCTTGCACATCTATATCGGGGACTCCACACCCTGACCATGAACCCCTTTAACCTTACAGTTCCTGGACCGCTGTGGATTCTGGATATATGGGCGAACATGTACTTTCCGGGACTCGCTTCAGAGCCCCGAAATATTGGCGAAAACAGAATCAGCGGCGCAGCATATGTTGGCCAAGAACCAATGTACGGGCAAGGCTATGCAGCGTGCTTCGACATCATATATCAGACAGATGCGCCAGGCTTCTATTCAGAAGCTCAGATGTTGCTCACTCGCAAGCACCCTCATGCTCTAAAGACCGGCTTCCTCCCCTCTGCAGATCAAAGTATTGCAGGAAGAAATCTCTTTCTACAATGCATATCAATGGCGGACCTCCCACTTTTCAACTCAATCAGAGGCGGCCAAGGCTCAGAAGTGTATGCCCCTCATCTTTTCGCTCGCCAATTTGGCTTAACACAGCATGCACCCTATCTGCCAATCCAAAGCTGCAACATCTTCTCAGCCTGGCGACCAAGCAAGAGCACACCCGTGACTCCCAACATTCCATGCTCCTCTTGCCTGCGTCCAGCAACTCTCCCCGCTCCAGAAGAATGCCTAGAACTGGTAATCTCCCAAGAAGCCACTGCTGACTATGATACTTGGTGGCAAAGAATTCGTGGGAAGGATTTTCTGAAGGAAGGGTCACTCTACTACTTTGAAAGGGTATTCAGAAGGCATCGCAATTGCCTTACTGACTAAGACAAGGTGGTGCTCGACGGGGGTCCTTTGCACCCTGAATTACCAGTTGAAGAAACTCAGGTGACCATTCGCTAAGTCATAACTCACCCTGAATATGGATAAGTTTTAGAAAAAACCATTAACTGATTCTTATTCTACAGATTTCAAAGAAAGTGCTTCCTGTTGAAAAGAAAAGAAAAGCTCCTGCAGCCCCTCCAACAGCAACCAGATCTAAGAAAAGAGTAAAATCTCCCCCTCCAGTGGTCGAAGAAGAAGAAGAAGATGAAGAAGACAATACGCCAGTAAGTCATTGTTAATCCGCCAAAATATCTGCCATCTGCCAACTATTCTTTTAGACCAAATTATAAACCTGACGTAGTTGGCGAATCTTCTTCCACAGGGACTAAACTTGAGGCGAAGCAGAAGACCAACCTCCAGCACTACTCCCGCCATGCCAAGACCAATTGAAATTTCCTCTGGTGAGTCTTCCAATTCCACTAGTTCACCTTCGGACAGTTCCGAACCTGGACTTAGAATTTCAGATACCTGGGCTGAGATTTCATCCGCCTGGCGAGAATATGGGATTCATCTTGACCAAAGTAGAAGAAAACTTCCTATTGATGTAACCCCATTAAATTGGCTTCCTGCTGATACAGGTACCATCCAAACCTCTCTGGCCGCTGCTCCGACCTCAGCTTTCAATAATCCACTGACCAGTCCAGCCTTCTCCGCAGAGAAAGCCATGGAGGGAACTTCATCCGCCAGTGCTTCAACAGTGCCAGCGATCATAGCGAGAACTCCGAGGGTAACACAAACGAATCCACTTCCTGGACCGGAAGTGATTGGGGTAACAGTAGAAGAATATCTGGAAGCCAACCCAGATGTAATGATAGATGCAAGCCTTTACCAAGACGTGCCCCCAGCCTCACCCCAAGGCGAACCTGTGGAACCCAGCATCCCAATAGTGGAAATTTCGGCGGATACTCCTTCTGGCTCAGAGGTACCCCTAAAACAACCCTTATTGGATTCAGTTTTAGTTTGTTAAGATATTAATTCTCCTTACACCTGTGTTCTTTTCAGGTGACAGAGATTCCTAACCAGCCTAGGAGTACTGAGAGTGTTGGTGAACGGAGCCTGGTCATGTTCTGCCCCCAGCCAAATGTCCAAGACAAAGGTCCATCCGCTACCGGCTCTCTCCAAACTGCCACTTCTAGTGTCCAGTTTATCCCATCGCTTAGCAACGACCCACTGCTACAACCGCCAATTCCTCAACAAAATGCAGCTGAACTGCAAGAAGCCTGGGATCTCCTCAGCCAAATATATCAAGCAGATCTCACGGATGTAAAAGTCCATGACAGGATCCACAGCGCGCTGCAGACCATAAAGAACCAACTTCCACTCCTGCCCGTCATAGTGCAAACAAAGATAAAGGAAATTCTAGGCATCTTCCCCAATCTCCTTGCAAATTTCCGAAATAAAGCGAATGAAATTCCCAAACAGGAAGCCATTGCCCAGAAGAAAGCTTCAAACCTATCTGAAGTTGTGAACTCCTACTCCTCGCTGATGCTTTCTGTGGAGCAGGAAGATGAAGCAGAAATCAAGCGTCTGGAACGAGAAAAGGAGCAGATTGACCAGAAGATAGCTCTGGTGCGAGAAAGGCAGCAAGGTCGTCTTGATGCAGCAGCTGAAAAGAGGACACAGATCGCCCAGCTCAAGAGCGAAACAGTGCAGAGCCAAAAAGATACCTTGAACTCAAAGGCTGAACTCCAACATTCGAAGGCGAAACTTGCTAGACTAGGTTTTGAACTGTTTGAATTTTCATCTACGCCCCTCAAGTAAATTGGGCTTTCCTTCATGTATCCATTTTTGATAATATTGGATAAGTGTTCTCAACCAAACCATACGCGAGGCCCAGATCTATCTGGCCCGTTTAGCATAGCCTTAATTAGTCCTTATCTAGAACTGTCAATTTTCCAAGATGCGGTCAACAATCAAACTGACATTTAAAACTTGTGATTTCCCATGCTGCAAACGGTTGAAGACCATAAAAGCCTTCATTATTTTGATAAGACCGACGATATGAAACCCTAATCTATCCCAGCCGTTGGATTTCACTTGCCATTCGCTATAAAACGAAGCCCTTAGTATCTGAACTAAGATTATCTCTTTTATGTTCAATATGTCTATCTCATTCTCCAGTTTCTCCACCAAGCCTCTATGGCTTCCTGAGTCTTTTCCTCCAGATCTTATGGAGATGTTTGTCAAAACACCTTGAGTCGCATAGTCTGGTATTAAATATGTTCTAAGTCGCATAGTCCGGTATTATGCCCCCTGGACAACATAGAATATGGATAGAATCTCCAAAAGAAGGAGCTTTGAGATTGTTCTCCGGGGTATGATAGCTACTGGTGACTTAGAACCCATCCGCCGCCATGACGGTCACTTTCCTTCTGCGATCTTTCAGAATCCTGTTAGTGACCAGAGGTGACCGTCGGTTGGCATCCACATCCTCATCCCTTCGCTCTTCCCTCAACCTTCAAGGCCTTCCCTTTGAGGTAAGGCTCCAAATAAAGGTAAAGGTGGATGAAGAAACTTACGAGATGGTAAAAGTGATGAGGATTGGAGCAGGAGATCGGAGGAGGAACGATACACATCCACCCCCAAAAGAATCTGTGAAACAGATCCTCTTCTCTCTTTCGTTCAAGAAATTTAGAAGTATAGGAATTTATGTAATTTTGTACTTGTAAAGCTCTTGACCGCAAAGTCATTCTCAAAATAGAATCAAGAAAATTTATATCATATTGACCCTGTCGAAAAACAAAAAATTTGCTGTTTTCCGTGTTGAATGAACAAAAATTGTTGAAAACGAAAATTGTTGAAAACCATAAACATTGATTCTCAATCTAACTAAGTAAACGAACCTTCAACAGATTCATAACAAAAGAAAGCAAACTACAAAACTAATGAACCTTGAACAGATTCATAGTCTAAATTGTGTAAATATCCTTGGCGAACTGCACCACTAACGGACTGAATCGCCAAATCTTCTATGAAGAGTATCCCTTGTACTGCCCCCTTAGTAACCCTAGGCTGAGGCGAAGTATGCTGCCAAAGCCAAGGGAACTAAAGCAGAGTGTTGGTGTATTGATAGGAGGTCTTCAAGTTGAAGTTTGCCCCCCGGTCTCGACCGTAGCGAGTGGCTCTTCAAATTCCCAAACGCTAGGAAAGTACTTCTTAAGGTGGCGCCCATTAATGGGGTTACGATGGACCTCACCCTCCAAGTCTCTAAGTTGATACGCACCCTTGCCAATAATCCGATCAATGACAAAGGGGCCCTCCCATTTGGGAGACCATTTACCACGTCCGGTATCTCGTTCGCCAAAAGGAAGCACAGCCTTCCAGACCAGATCGCCTTCACCATAAGACTTCCCCTTAGTTCTTTTGTCATAAGCTCTGACAACCTTTTTCTTTTCCAAGACTATGTTCTGTAAAGCATCTAGTCGCTGCTCGTCGAGATCTTCATGTTCCTGGAACATCGCCTGAACGTAGTCATCTCCGATTAATTGATGCTGTTCGCGAACTCGGAGAGAGCGAACATTGATTTCCAAAGGAAGAACAGCATCATGGCCAAACATCAAGGCATAAGGAGTAGTGCCTGTAGGAGTTCGTTTGGACGTACGATACGCCCAAAGAGTATTGTCTAACTCCGTGTGCCAGGTCCGGGGATTATCCGCCAGCATCTTTTTGATGATAGAAATAATCACCTTATTGCTAGCTTCAGCTTGACCGTTCGACTGAGCGTAGTACGGCGAAGAGTGCAGAAACTGAATGCCATAATCTTGAATGAACGTCTGCGTACTTTCTGCCATGAATGCTGCCCCCCTGTCCGCCACGATACATTCAGGAATGCCATACCGGCAAATGATATTCTGGAATATAAAGCGAATGACTGTTGCTGCGTCACAATTTCGAACAGGGATGGCCTCCACCCATTTGGTGAAGAAGTCTGTACCAATCAGCAAGTATTTATGTTGAAGAGAAGAGTTCGGATGGATTTCCCCAACAAAGTCAAGTGCCCAACCCCTACCTGGCCAAGGTTTGATGATAGGCTGCATTGGGATATTAGGAATCCGTTGAACCGGTCCATGAATCTGGCAATCAACACAGCCTTGGGCAAAGCTGATGCAGTCCTTAAGGATAGATGGCCAAAAATAACCATAACGGCGGATCAGCCACCGCATCTTTGATCCACTTTGGTGCGAACCACATACTCCCAGATGGACTTCACGCATGAGCCTCTTGGCTTCGATACCAAAGACGCATCTGAGGTCCACACCTTCTTCGCCTCGGCGAAGCAACTCATCACCCTTAAGTAGGTAACTGGTAGCTAAGTGCCTGGTTCGCCTTTCGGATGGTGCAGAAGGATCTTGTAAATATTTAATGATTGGTTGCCGCCAATCAATATCAATGGTGTCGAGGGTAGCAACCAACCAATCACCTCGCTGTTCCCTTCGTGCAGCAAAAGATGGCAACGTCCTACGTTCTACTTTCAGGATGCGTTCTTTGACGCCATTAGCGAGAGTAATACCAGTGGCGAGCTGTGCTAACTCGTTGGCGGCAAAGTTCTTTTCACGAGGGACGTAGTCGAGCACCACATCAGCAAATTGATCCAACAACTCTGATGCTCGTTCCCAATAATGTATTAAGTGGAAAGAGACGCATTTGTAATCTCCCAACAGCTGCTTGATGATTAATAGAGAATCACCATACACTTCGATCTCTTTAGCGTCCATATCCAGTAGGAGTTCCAGACCAATAATAAGGGCTTCGTACTCAGCCTGGTTGTTTGTACAAGTCCACTCCAACTGGAAAGAGTAGGAATGGCTTACCCCTGATGGACTTTGGATGCAAATTCCTGCACCCGCCAAAGAATGTGTGCTACTTCCATCAAAGTACAGGATCCATGGTACCGTGCCGACCATGTTGACGAAGGGGATAGGATCTTCAACCGATTCGTCTAAAGGATGATGGAGTAAGAAATCAAAGACTGCTTGACCCGTCATCGCCTTGAGCGGTGCATACTGCAATGAAAACTCAGAGAGAGCCAAGACCCACTTGCCAATCCTACCACGTAAGATAGGTCGAGTAAGCATGTACTTGACCAAGTCCGTTTGAGCTACCACAATGGTGGTAAAGGAAAGCATGTAGTGGCGGAGCTTGGTCGCTGCAAAATACAACGCCAAACAAAGGCGCTCGATAGGAGAGTACCTTGTTTCTGCATCTAAAAGGGTTCTACTGAGATAAGAAACCGCATATTCGACTTTCTTACCCTCTGTCGTAGTTTCATCCTGGGCCAAAAGCCCGGCAACAGAATTGTTAGAGGCAGAGATGTATAACTTGAGTGGGATCCCCGGTATTGGCGGTCGTAATACTGGCGGACTGGCCAAATATTCCTTAATCTTATCGAACGCCGCTTGATGCTCAGGTCCCCAAACAAAGTGCTCATCTTTCTTGAGTCGCAATAAAGGAGAGAAAGGAGCAGTCTTCCCAGCTGAGTTAGAGATGAAGCGGCGAAGAAAATTTATTTTGCCCAGCAAGCTTTGAAGCTCCTTCTTGTTCCGAGGCGCCGGGGCGTCTAAAACAGCTTGTGCTTTGTCTCCCGCTACCTCGATACCCCTGTCATGTACCACGAAGCCAAGGAAATCACCAGCACGAACCCTAAAAATGCACTTGGCTGGATTCATTTTAAGCTGATGCTTCCTCATCCGTGTAAAGACATCGTGCAGATGACCAATATGGTCTAACCTGGATTTCGACTTAACCACCACGTCGTCAATGTAAACCTCCAAAATGATTCCCAGGATGTCATGAAAGATTAAGTTCATAGCACGCTGATACGTAGCCCCCGCATTGGTTAGGCCAAATGGCATGCTAAGATATTCAAAGGCTCCAGCAAAGCCTGGGCAACGAAACGCAGTCTTATGAATGTCCGGATCGTAAATTGGTATTTGATGATAACCGGCCGTGCCATCCATGAATGATAACATTTCGTGCCCCACAACTGCATCCACCAAAAGATCCGCAATAGGCATAGGGTATATATCCTTTGGTGAAGCAGCATTGAGATCTCTGTAATCAACACAGACCCTGATTTTGCCGTTCTTTTTCCTAACAGGAACCACATTCGCCAACCACTGTGTATATTGGGCTGGGCGGATGATTCCTGCATCCACCATGCTCTGAACTTCTTTCTTGACCGCCATAGCGGTTTCGGCGTTCATTCGCCTCTGTTCTTGCCGAACAGGCCTGGCACCGTCCTTAATAGGTAATCGATGGCACACCAAGTCCTTGGATAATCCAGGCATATCTTGATATTTCTCCGCGAAGCAATCCTTGAATTCGCGCAGCAAATTAATTAGATGCTGCCTTAGTTCGGGCTCAAGCTGCTGACTAATCCCCACCTCTAAAGGCTCTTCAGATGTACCAAGATTAATCCTCTCCACGGGGTCCCGTACCTTAGGTGGTGTGTCGTCTAAAGTAGCTGGTGCCGGTGGAATGGGTTCTACTTCTTCAGTAGTGATGACGTCGTCTTCATCGATACACTCAACTAGAGCGACCGTATCTGAGGCTAATTGCTCTGCTCTAAACATTGCCAGTCGCTGTAGTAAAGAGATGACAGCTTCTGTCTCCTCAGCTGCAGAACCGTCAATCATGTTAACGATTGGTTGAAAATCGATGGAAACAGGTCAAGAACAGTCTGCCTGAGCCTGAGCTAATACCCACCGTGTTAAGTCAGTGAAGGTCACCCCTAGCGGACGACCTTTACTATCAACCCCATCAATCACAAGAGGACGCATAGTGTTGTAGTAATAATCTGACTCCAAAGTATTAGTTGCTATAGAAAAGGGACGCTCGTCCGCCTTGACTAGAACTGGTTTATCAGAGGTCGGATCCCACATGAGCATCTCCTGATGTAGTGAAGATGGAACTGAGTATGTTTTATGGATCCAATCGCGTCCCAAGATCATTGAATATGGGACTGTAGTTTCCGTCACGAAAAGACCCTGACAAGCATTGGAAGGCCCGAGCTTAACTCTGAGCACGAGGAAACCGGCCGTTTGGGCCACAGCACCGGCAAACCCTCTAACTTTAATAGAAGAGTTCTGGATTTTGTCCGCGGGAATCTGAAGTCGCTCCACAGTACTAAGAGTAATAACACTTACCGCCGCCCCATTATCGATGAGGATTCTGTTGACCTGGACACCTTCCACCTCCGCTGTAACGTAGAGAGGTTTGAGATGTTGAGTCATTGTAAACGTGGGCTTAGTAAAAGCCATGTGCGAGTTATCCAGATCAGCGACTCCCTTATGGTCACCAAGTGTTGATAAGGAATTCAAATCCTCGTTGGCAGGAAGATCTTCCACGTCTGATGCTGGAATGAAACAAACCGGCTTGTCCACCGCCTCCTCTTGTATAAAATACGCAGTAGGGATTGGTTTAGACAAAGCATAACTAGAAGATAATATGAAAGCCATATTACAATCCAGAATTGGTTCATCCCCATCTGTAAAGCTTTCTTCGTTCTCCAACATCTCATCATTCGCATCCGGCATGTCTCTATCAACCCCGGACGAGCTCGTAGGCGCCTTAGTCTGAGACGTTATAAGAGCTGCTTCTGCTTGCTTCACAGCAAATTCGGTCTTCAATTGCTGAGCGACGAACTGAGGAAAGGGCTGATCATATTGTTGACTGACAACCGTCTGACCCGTGAGGACTTGAGTCGTCTTAGCCGATGATCTGCTAAGGGCTGGCGTAGATCCTTGAGGTTTTGGTTGTATGTCAGGGACCCTAGTGATTGTTGATGTAGAAACTGCCGTCATCCCCTTAGGCTGCCATTTCAGAATAACAGAGTCTGTCTTCTCTGTTTTGTCAGAGGTGGTTTGGACGGACTTAGGTTTTGGTAGGGCCTCAGCGGCTGAACGCAGAGGTATCCTTTCTGGAGAAAATGCTAGCTTCCTGCGAGGAGTTCTCTGAGGTGCACCATCCGCGGCAGTAGGATGCGCACTCCTTTCGTGAACATTCCTCCTTCGAGTTGGCGATTTCTCCACCTGTCGTACCCGACGAGAATCAATATAAGTTTTAGACTTATAACGTTTGTAGGCGTCACGTACGTGCTCCACGGGCATGGAGAGTTCGTCAGGAGTCACCTTCCCTTTGTTCAAAGCCTCTAAAGTCCTTCTTGCCTTGCCATACCGCTTTTGAACATTCCTAGTTGGCGGGACTGGTTCTTCTACGATTGGCTTCGTTCCTGAAGGTCCAGGGTCCTGCCGGGACCTCGCTGGAGTAGCGAAAGCTGTTGTTTCTTGGTGATGATATTTCATCCGCTTGGGGTCACCAAAACCAGAGTGAACCGGCCATGGAGGATTCCGCTTGGCCGTCGCGAGAGCCTTGGCTGTTGCCTCCTCTAGCGCCTTCATCAGTTCTTCATGGGTAAGAGGTATTCGACAATTTATCTTACAGTCAAGGCATAACTGAGCCCTAGGTATTGTTATCAGTTCTTCCTCGACTGGCGGATTAGCTTGTTTGTCCGCTCGCTAGGTGCTATTGGGTCTGCCCTGATCGATGACATTCACCCAAAAGTGCTGAACGGTTGCCACCGTGCCATTAGCAAACTGGAGGGAACCCTCATTCAACCACTCCTGGATTTGATCATTCAACCCAATGCAGGCAGATGTACTGTGATCGTTTGAAGGGTGAAAAGCACAATGGGATCCGCCTGACCCTTCTTGTCCATGTGGCTCCAGCATGAGTTCAGGAGCAACCATCCCCTTTTGGCTTAAAGTTCGCCAGATTTCCAATGCCTTATTCGCGTTGTAGGTATAGGTCTGGAATTTAGAACCCTGTTGACCAGGTTCCAGTTCGCCACCGACATGAGGAATCAGAGCAATCATATTTACGTCCGGAAAGGGCCGAGCCTCTGTCCATGTGGGTTCCTTCGGAACGTCCATCACCATGATTTTATCGTTAATCCAGGTCTGGATTTGGTCCTTGACCTTGACACAGTCCTTAGTATAATGATTAGTCATGTTGTGGAAACTGCAGTACTTCTTGCCTGTCATGTAGTCTGGTTTGGGTATGAAACCACCTTCATGTTGGAGCCGTCCTTGTTTAAACAATTCGTTGAGGATCTCCGGTGCTTGATGAGCATTATAAGTATACTTCTCAAAAGCGGACTTCAAAGGCAAAGAAGCCATAATCTTAATAGGATCCTTAGCGAACCTCACGCTTTTCGGTTGTAGGGGTTGGCGACCCAACACCTCCACAACCGCTACGCTTTCTTCGTCTTTGGTATCATCAACCCAAGTGACCGTGGGCGCTGACTCAGCATCTATGGTCGCCACCGTTTTAGTAACAGGGGGAACAGTTGTCTTAGGTTTTAGAGTACCTGGAAAATACGACAATGGAATGCCCTTCCTCTTGCTGTTCTGAGCCCTTGTTTGGTCGAGGAAGTGTTGATGTCTGGCTAACCTATTGGTTAAGTCTGCCATATTCGTCACATACACTTGCTGGAAGTGCGCCTGGATTTCCGGCTCAAGCCCTGCAATCGCCAGCTCGACCATGGTCTCCTCCGTTAGCCTATCCTTGCATTTAGCTCGAAGGAGCTTAAAGCGCTTCAAATAGTCGATGGCGGACTCGTCAGGTTCCTGGTTAGTATCCGCCAGAACCTTAATGGTTATCTTAGCTTCGACCACCCCAAACATGGTCCTAAAGAGACCCTCCATGGATTGCCAATCTGGAATAGAACCTGGCGCTAGGTCTCTGTACCAAGCTAAGGCCGACCCTGTGAGGGAAGTTCCGAACAACTTCAACTTAAGAACGGGATCCTGGGCGTAAGGGCCACATTCATTATGAAAACGAGTTATGTGGGTCTCTGCATCTTCAGAAGATTCGCCCGAGAAAGGGGTAAACCTTATATGCCTGAAATTCACGGGCCATGGTGTCATATTTACAGCTAGTGTAAGTGGATTGGTATAGGTTACACCGGGATCCGGCAAACCTTGCATGGCCCTTAACTGCTCATGAAACAGCTTTTGTACTTCGTTGCGGGTCATAACACCCTCAACGTCCTCTTCTTGAGCTTCGCCTTCGTTGTCAGGTGGCGGGTTTATGTTCCGACCACCTCTCCTCTGCTGTCTATTCGGGTTGACAGCTTCAGATCCTCTGTTATTAGGCTTAGCTCCTTTATTTGGACCCTTCTCCGTTATCTTTGTGAGTTTTAATAGAGGGGTCTGTTCGTTAGGCTCAGATATCTCAGTCTCGAAACCCGTCTGCACCAGCTGCACCAATCGCTCGACAGTGGCATTGGTCTTGTCCATCTGTTCCTGCTGCTGCATCATATGAGCTCTGAACTCCTCCTGCTGTTGCTGGAGTTGCTCGCTAAATTCAGCCTGATGCCCCCTCGCTAATCTATCAAGATTTTTAGTGAGAGAATTAATATTATCAGTATTCCTATGGGTGTGCTCCGCCAAAGCACGCATGTTAGCCATATGACCGATCTGCTCAGTCTTTAACTCCTTCAGCGTAGCGTCTATCTTCTCTAGGATCTCATCAGTAGCCTGAGATTTTGAAATTATAATGCCAAAAGACTCCATTATTTTGTCAGTGGAAGGTATCCGAGGTGGGAGACCCCCATCTCCATCATTGGCTTCAGTATCCCATGGAGCCACGGCGGCATCCGGGATATCGCCTTCCTGACGGCGATCGGTGATATCCGCCAAGTTTGCGGGAACTTGGTTACTTCCTTCGAGGACCTCAGTCAGATCCTCGATTTCAGGTCTGCCATCTCCAAACTTGGCTTGTAGTTGGGATTCGGACAGACCCCTACATGCAGCTGAGTTATGCTGTTTCAACAGCTGATGTTCTGGTTTCTTACAGAACGACATTGGTCGCTTATAGATATTGGCTTGCGCAATCTTGACACCAGTCCCACTGGGCGTGCCAAAAATGTTCGCGTCGGATTTTACTCCTGTCGAACTATCAACACGTGGGGGTGGCGGACGTAAGTTTCAGTCCTGGTGCGAGCGTGCCAGTACCTTTGGGTTAGGTACAACCTTGGTGGCGGACGACGTCTGGCGAGTGAATCAACCTTGGCGAACGGATGACTCTGGCGAACGTGTTCGTCTGCTCCCTGCTACCTGACTTCTTGATCAAGCAACTGTACGCGGGCGTTGACAAACCGGCGTAAGGGCTCGAACAAGACCTAAGTAAACGGTTACTAGGATTTTTCCTCAACCTTTCGGTAGATTGAGATATCTTACTTCGATCCTGGGATGCAAAGCAGAGCTAAGTATCAAGACCGCAAATGGCGTTCGTCCAACCTTTAGCAGATTGGGAAAGACTGTTACCGGGGTAACGACTCGATTTGTCACAAGGCGTGACGACTGACACTAGGTGCTTCAGCGAACGCAGACACGACGCAAGTTTGCAACTCTGATCGGCGCGAGTAAGCGACTTCGACTGGTGCAGGTGTGCTGGGACGTGCAGATGCTGGAAGCGATAGGTCTTAGCGATGCTTCGACACGAATGCAAGACACTTTCGACAATGGCGGCAATCAAGGTTGCGGCAAGGTTGGAAGAGTGGTTGTTTGCGGTTGGTGGAAGGCAGTTCGCGTAAGATTGCTCCGGAGAGGCTTGCAAGATTTGCAGGGCAAAAGCTTGTAGTTGTATGGTTGAGAACCCTTTTTATGTTGTCCTAGAGTTCTTTATATAGTGATCTCAAAACCCCAAATACATACGTAACAAGCATATGGATTCTGATATCAAATAGGATTGCATTTGTTAAATCAACTCCAAGTCAGACTTGAAGAAGGACTCCAAACCCTTTTCTCAGATAGAAACTGATTTAAATGAAATCGGATTACCCGCCAATGGATAACCCTACAGGCTTCAGCCCTTAGTCCTGGACAAATGTTAATTTAGGCCCAAACACCAAATCCGGATTAAGTGATACCTCAAGCTGAGGGAGCAAAGCATGCAGCACAGATTTTAGAGTCTTTCCAGAGAATGTCAGATGTTTCGCCTCTGAAAATGCTTCATCTCTTGGTATATACACACTGCTGCTTCTTTCTTCAGATAATGGGTCTGCGTGGACATTTGACAATAGAATATCAAATAACATCAAAATTAGACATCCTCAATGAACATATTAAAGAGCAAAACATGGTAATACTTCCCTTGTTACAACTAAATCATTTAGTAGATATTTATTTTTATTTTTTTATACATTTGGTGCATATATAAAATCCGAATTTGTTTGACGTTGACCAGATCGAGTAGTGCTATAGAACATAGACACCAAATGAATCCCAAATGTATCGAATACCTAGTTCCTAAATCCCAACTAATGTGAAGGTGTTCATTTTAACGTCTAGAAGACTAGAAAGTTTTAGTGAAAGTGAAACTACATTTTCTTACTGATCCCAATATGGTACTTGTGAATTAGAAAACTTGATCAGTAAGTAAGCCATCAACAAAATCCATTTTTGTTTATGGCTAATGGTTGGTGGTTACCCTTTTCAGTGCGCGGACGTCCTGTTCTGCAGCGCCTAGGGTATGGAAGCTCTTTGCCGCCTAGGACTGGCCTAGTCAGGTTGTTATCTGGATCTCCGAGATCATTGTATTTATCATAATCGTAAATCCTGTCCGATGTTTTTCTTTCACCCTGTCCATTTCCTCGCAAAATGAGCAGCTCCATTTCTCTTAGCCTCTTCAACCCACTTGGAGTCTCTGATGGCAAGTAAGACTGGTTCATTGTGCACACAAGTAAACATGGCAGAATTATGAAAGGCACGTCCTTTTACATCAAGGAAACAGTCACATACAGCATTGCAGCATAGTAATTTAAAGGAGGAAACATGAGAAAATCATAACTAGTTCACCTGTATCAAGAAGATATATAGTTCATCCTAATCATAACTAGTTCATCTCGATCGATGGATCACTAACCTTGTTGGTGAAGAAAACTCTCTTCTGTGCACTAAAATGCTTGGAGTGAACCCATGAGTTGCAGCGAATGTAGAGAGTGGAGCCATTTGGGAAGCCGGAGAGGTCGATGGTCTGGATGTAAATCTCCTTGTGGTGCTGATTCTCGACCAGAACAGCTCCAATCTCTCCAAAACCCGCTGGGATTCTAAACTCACACTCATATATCACGTACTCAGCTTCTCTCCTCGCTCTGTGCGTGTGCCCCTTGATCGCTTCCTTCTCTTTTCCCGTCTCTGCCACAATCCAAATATACAATAATTAAATCCTGAAAAAATCATTAACCGAAAGACGGTGCTCAAGCGCACCTTTCCGATGTATTAGGGTTTCTAGCTTACTCTAGCGCATATTCTACACATTGCCTTTCGGCATTCTACCACTAGGTCTGCTTGATTTTTCATTTTTTTTTAAATCAATGCTTTAGGTTTGTACTTTGTAGGATATGGTAGAACCCTCTAAGGAATCCCCCTCTTCGCAGGAAGGTCCTTTAACTCTAATATATTGAGATTTGAATTAAACTTGGCCTGGCCGGTTTGGTTCCTTTGCCTGGGTTACTTGATTACTTGGTTCTTCATTGTGTCCTTACTTAGGGTTCTAGGCTTTCAATGTCTCTAGACGCACAGTACTAGATCTAATGGTGCTTATAAGGGTGGGTTACTATGTAATTAAAAAAAAAAAATTAAAAAATTGTGTCAGTGCGTGCTTGTAAAACAGTGAAAAAAAAAACTATGAATATTTACATGAATGAGAAATAATACAGTGTAAACTTTTACCGGAGGAGTTACACATTAACAAGATACATTTCCACGTTATTCCTATGAATTTATGACGAACATTAGCTGACGATCTCTATAATCACTAATTTATGACGAGAACTCGAGCTACTTAATTAAGACTCGTAGGTAGTTTAATTAAACAATGAATTACTTAAAAAAAAGTTGTGGTTGCATGTCAAAATCACGTCACAGAGTTAGATGCAAGATTGTAAGTTAGAACTTCGAAGTGAAACATCAAAGAATAAGTCTTCACTCTTGGCTCAATTTTTTTTTTTTTTATTATTATTTTTTTATTTTGAAATATTTCAAAGGGCAGAATAATTGAATCTCTTCCGAGTAAGAAATGCATATATTTATGTGTTAGCGCGCGTAGGATTTTTCAGGTCCTCTGTATGATTAGCAATCGACAATGGAAGCATGGCGGAACTTTGTTCTAAAATAAAGAGCAAAGGAAATATATATGCATGCAGATTGTATACCTAATATTTTGTTGTGAATTGGAAAACTTGATGATCAACGACTGGCATGGTCGAGTTTAAAATGTGCAAATTTAGCCAATATACACACATAGATACATATATACACACAGACACACAGAGACACACACATATATAGCTGTGAATTGAAAGAAAAATAGAGCAGTTGGTACGTGGGAATTAATCTATAATATATATATACTGTATATGCAAATTGCTTGGTTCTGCAAGCTGCTCAATGTGTGTGTGTGTGTGTTTTGGTTGATTAGATCATACATAACTGGAAATTATATCAAGAACATAGTACGTATGTGGCATAATTTAAAACAAAGTCCTTGACCTTAAGCCCGAAGGAAAACTGCACCTCGCGATCGATCTGGTTGCAAATGATCGAATATAACTAATTAAACCTGAACTAGGTAGCTAGCTAGTTGATTAGGTTTTTGATATATATGATGAACGAAGTCTAATGCAAGGGCTTACTGGGATCAAACTCGGCGCTAACTAGCTCCAGCAGAGAGGTTTCGCCAAGCAAGTCCTCGAGGTGACGAGTGATCCCTATAGTGGATCGGACGCCTCCGGCTGTTGCTATGATCGTAACCACCGCTTTTACAGTTATTAATACTGCAGCTGGCTCATGATCTGCCGGCTTATTGAGTACATCATTGGAAACTTGTCCAAGATGACCACCGTGAAGGGGAAGGATGTCGGCGAGGGAGGGATTTCCATGGTGACTGATCATCAGATCCTCAAAGAGGGATTCTTGCTGCAGCTCAGAAATATTCATCCTAGCTAACTAATATTGTGTAGCTTAACTTTTTGCTGGCCAGAATGGTCTACGTACTAAGTCCGTGTATTTATAGAGAAAAAAATAACTACAGTTCGAAGAACTTGCGATTGGTTTGGCTCTGTGGTAAGAAAAGTTATTATACAATAAATAAATAAAATTGTCGCCGCAGCACAATGTTAACAGTATTTCCAACAACTACGTACGTACTCTAGCGAATACATAATAAGGCACACTAGTTTGTAAAACATGCAAATTGTTAAAGAAAATTCATTCAGTGAATAATCCCTACACTCATTGACAATTCCTGATAGTATTTTATTGTTATAGATATTTCTGTTTTGCCAAAACATGCATCAATTCTCATTGTTTTCTTCCACCTAGTATTGTTTCTTAATTTTGAAAAAAATGGTGTGACTGAAATATATAGAGTTTATCCAAGGAAAATTTTTACAATTCTACGGTACCTACTTCACTACATGTGTGTGTGTGTATATATATATATATATATATATATATATGTCATTGACACAGTTACTAATGTGAGAACAGATTTTCATTATTGAATGATAGTCAATGTTTCTGTAATTTTAGTCATATAAGAGATATATAGTGATTCCACCTACGATATTTTTTCTAATTTTCGTACGAACTTTTGTCAATGTGGTAATGTGACCTATTATATATGGTTAAAACGGATGTGGTATTTTTTTTTTTTACAAATTTGGTACAATGCAATTAACTTGTTATTTTGGTTCAATATTTAAAGTGTGATGAATATCCATGTACCCATTCAAGGAAAATTTCTCTGCTTCGGTCTTACATGTTCATGATATATACAAATGGTGGAAGACCAACAATATTAGCCAGACTCAGTGAAACCTGAGCTAACTGCGTTTTGTTAAGGATCATAATATATAAATGGAAATAAAGAGAGAATACAAAATGATCATTTGTATATGAGGTACGTCGCCGTTCTGGCGTTCTCGACTTCTCTCATCAGTCGCATGTGATTCTGGCGTCCTTTTTTTTTTTTTTTTTTTTTTTCATATATTTTCAGAAAATTTTGTGCATGGATTATGCCCTAATTATTAAGTGTTTACATCTCAAAAAAAAATTATTAAGTGTTTATTGGGTACGTAATTCCCCAAGACGCAACTCGATCATCCTTAAAATTATATTGAAAATGTATGAGTATCGATCAAACAGCCTGATGGAGCAATTAGGATCGGAGAAGATCAAATTGCTTCTGATTACACGTACGCTTCAGTCAGATATGCAGTCCGATCCATACTAGGATTAATTTGCGTGCCTAAATAACATAGTTTACAAAATCCTACCGAGTTAAAATAACCATAACCATCTCACAAAACCAAACTATGTACAATTATTTACTATCAAATTAGAACGTACTTAAGAATACGCAAATGGTATTCACTCTCAAGTTTCACCTCCTGACAATGTTTACATAGATTATAGAGGTCTGAAAGAAAATGCAGTGATCATGTCGGAATTGAAAGATGCAAATTGGCCAAGTGTACGTGAATAATATATATACGGTTAGTAATACGTACCCAAAAGATCAAAATTGTATGTTTGACCTTCTAGAGGAACTAAAGAAATATGCAACAGGTAACCATCTTTGTGGTTAATTTATGGTGATTGATCAATGATTCAATGTTCATGAGACTATGGATTATGAATTAGGTTTATGCTCGATCTTATCTACTCTTCTTATATATGTTTGCTTATATAACAGGAGTTGGAAGATGTACGTAGTAGGCAACGCAATTGCAAGAATGCATGCCTTGTAGCCCAAGTATCATCATGTGTGTGTCTATATATATATACACCACATTTTATATATATATATATATATATATATATATATATATATATATATATATATATAAATGTTATTTTAAGAAAAGAGAGACATGCAGGTGGCGGTGAGTTTCAGAGTGTATTAGCGCCTCGCGCGAAGACTGCTAATGATCGAGGAACTGCAATATATACATATATATATATATATATATATATATATATATATATACATTTTCTTTATGAGAGAAACAATTCAAAATAATAATTAGATTTTGGTGAGTCTCACTTACATCTTACTTACAAAATAAAGATTATGTCACTAGATCAAATGAAAAAAAAAAACTAAAATATTGTCTAATTATAATATGTATGAATATTTATATTAATTCAATCATAGGTAGATCTCTATGATATAAATATTTTTTGAAAGAATCTCTATGATAGATATAATATATATTCAACGTTATCTAATCATGAGATTAATAATACGTAACAAAAAATGAAAATGAAGTGGGATAATAAACGTCAATGACTGGTAGGTTTGACGAACAATTTAACTAGCTATCAGATAAGATAATGTCAAAGCACAGATAGAAATGCTTTCTGGCTACATATATACAAGTATGAACTATCGTTGGGGTATATATGTTTAAATTGCCATTAAGTTTCGACCTTCTTTCTAACGTCGATCGCTTACTATCAATTATAAAGCACAAGATCGTGGTCCATAGACTTGGCCTAACAATTGACATTTCAAATATAACAAAGTTGATCCTTTAACACTGTTCATTGCATTTTACTGTTCATCGCATTATACTGTTCATTTTACTGTTTAAAAGCGTGCGAAGTGTGCGAAATTTTGTTATGATCTCTTCTTCCCTCGCCTCTTTTTGCAAACCCATAAAGAGATCTCATAGCAAACCCAAACTGAGTACAAAGATTTACTAGATATATCAATGACACTACAACAACACAATGAGAAAAAACACACTACTGAGTTAAAGCTGATCCCGTATGGTAGAAGCTGCTGAACATGATGAAAAGATATGTGTTCGTGTTCCAGCTGAAGAAGAGTGCAAGTAAATTAGGTGAAACAACCAGCCTTGAATTTACAATCACATACATTTCCTCATCGAAAACGGACACCACAAGTAAAGCAAAGAATTGGTGTAAAAGCTAAACCCTTTGCATGAAACACTTCAGAGGCAATCAAATTCACATAAACTCAGCAACCCATCACTTAAAAGATGCAAGTCTAGAGCATATCCATATCAAACAATTCAAAGGTTCAAACTTTCAAGCAGCCCACCATGAATTATTAATCAGTCTAATAAGAAAAGGACTGATCAAACCCATTTACTGGTAAATTTCAAAGATCGGTTCACCCACATACAAGGTCAAATTTGGATGGCCGAAAACCTCAACCCAAAATTTCATTACAAAGCAGCTGGTATCAAAAATTGTGAAGGTCACACAGAATCAAACCAGAATTGAAAACCCAGAAACAGTAATAAAAAACCAAGGCCACCAAACCATAACAACAATAAGAAAGTTCCAATCTTTGGGTCTGTTTAAACGCGTTGAAGGCTTCAGACCCTCACCCTACCTTTACCGATGTTAAACAGAACATGCTCAGCAAGAACAAAATTTTGACCCATAAAAACCACCAAAAATCAAGTCTTTCAAATCCAATCTTATCACCACCAACCGATCGATTCAAAACAAAAACAGCAGAAATCGAAAAACTTTAAACATACCCAGATGAAGAAACCGATCTATGTTCCAGAAAAGGGACAAATTAGGCCAGAAGATGATGATGAATTTCCTCTCTCTCTCTCTCTCTCTCTTTCTCCAGAAACATGAAATAAAATAAAAAAGAGGGTTGGGAGAAAACAACACAAAACCCACCGAGAGAGAGCAATGGGGTTGGAGAGAAAGGGAGAGAGGCTTTGGCTCTTTGGGCGGATGAAATGAAATTGAAATGAAGTGTCAAGAGAGAAAGGGGATTAAAGAGGGGAGGAGGAAGGGGACAGTAATCTTTAATTTACGAAATAACCCAAAGAGAGAGACAACCGTGGAGAGAGTTATAGAGATAGATTGCAGTTTCCTAACAAAGAAATATGTATTTCTTACACACCCATAAAACCAAATTTAAAAACAACAAAACAAAAATCAAAACCCCTACACCTCCACCTACTAAGCCTAAGCTCTGACGCTAAACTGTTAAAAGAGGAGGCTATGATGAGATTAAGATGGTTCTAAAGGTGCCCTTACCGTTTCACTAAATACTTCAAAATTTCTTATATTAACCTCTCAGTACATTTCAAATATAACAAAGTTGATCCTTTAACACTGTTCATCGCATTTTACTGTTCATCGCATTATACTGTTCATTTTACTGTTTAAAAGCGTGCGAAGTGTGCGAAATTTTGTTATGATCTCTTCTTACCTCGCCTACTTTTGCAAACCCAGAAAGAGACCAGACCTCACGGCTTCACTCTTCTTCCCTCGCCTCCTTTTGCAAACCCAGAAAGAGACCAGACCTCACGGCTTCCCCTGAATCCCCTCAGACTCGATCTCATAGCAAACCCAAACTGAGTACAAAGAAGAGACATGAGAGATTGAGTAATCGATGAGCAATGAGGAAGCCCTCTCTATCGGCATCGATTGGTGTTAAGATGAAGAACAATAACGAGATATGAGAGACTAACACATGAGTGTTCTAGGTTGACGGGGTTGGGTCCATTGTCCGATTTGGAAGATCACCACCGACATCATGTTTTTTCTGGGCTGGGATCTCTCCAGACGACCGATCCTTGCCGATATTGACGGATCCTGGTCGATTGGGAACGCTGAGCCGACGTTATCAATTCAATTTGCGGAGCTACAACCAGGTATATCTCTATTTGTTGTTTTGATTATATACTATTGGGTTTCTATTACAATCGAGTGTTGAGAATTTTGCTGGGTACGTTAGGTTTCGATCCGAGTTTGCTTGCTCAGTTGCTGTTTTATTGTTGGTTTTTTTTTTTTTTTGGAACTTGCTTCATATATGAATTATAGAGTTGAGATATTTGTATCCCGTCCTATGTCTACTTATTGGTTTGATTATAAAGTTAAGCAACTTAGCTTACAGTAGCTTACATAGTATAGCTCATTTGAAAAGTGTTGTAGCCACTATATATATATGAGAAAATGGTCACTGCTGTGCAAAAAATGGAACTTTACTCTCAGCCTTTTCTTACTCTGCCTCTCTTGCAATCAATCACCACTGTTTTGGATAAGATGGTCTCAGCCTTTTGCTCTCTCACAATCAAAACCGTATTTTGCTTGATTTCAGATCAGATAGCCTCAGCCTCTTGCTCTCTTATATAGCAGTTTTTATTCAATGAATCAGCTTTAGTTATGTATTGTAATATTCAACTTATGTTTGTAAATTTTGATGCTTTAATTTGGAGACATTTTATTTGTTAAGTTGAATGTATATTATTCTTAATTCTTATGATCAATGCCTAGAGTTGACGAAATCGATTAGATTTGCGAAATCGCTAACGAAATCACCGCGCCTCGCGCGCGGGCTTTCAACCTAGTTTACTATATAAAATTTCGCGCTGAAGGTCGTGCACTGTTCCTAAGAACAGTCCCATTATTGCCCCAGTTTGTGAGATAATTTACGAGGATGCCACCCGTTTTGCCCTCAGTTTCGTTTTAATTACAGTCATGCCATTCATGTAAAATCGATGTTGATCGACACGCGGCATTTATTCTCCCAACCCTTCAGTTTCGGCATTTTTTCTCCGGTCTCTCTCCTGAAGCTTCCAGTAGTCGTTCTTCCTCTTTCTCCGCTCCAGTCTGTTTGAAACACTCTCTTCATCTGTTCTTTAAGGTGGGGTTGGGATTTAAAGAGGAACTTTGGTTCTGGGTTTTGTTCTGGTGGATTTGTAGATTTCCATCTCTTTGTTTTCTTATTCATCTCTGTGTTTTGAAGCTTCCAATCTGTTTTTGGTCACCATCCAAAAACAGCTTTTTCCTCTCTTTACTCTTCAATCTCCCTCGCTTCCGATATCGGCCGGCAACACAAAATCCCCAACCCTAAAAGCTTTCGCCGCCTCCTTCAGTTATAATTTGGTGAGCTTTCCCCAATTTTTGTATCATCTGTTCTTCAATCTTATGGTCACTGTATTTCTTGGGGCTTTCCTCGATCAAGTCATCAAGATATAAACTATGTTCGCCATGGGTTTTCTTCAACGAACATCAAGGATCTAATTTAAGCTCAGATAATTTATTTTGTTTTTGAAATAGGTTTGTAAAGTGTTCCGATCATCACCTGTGATCGAATAGGGTTGAAGAATGATGGGCATGATTTGGGGAAAAAATTTATTTTGTCCGCCAATTCTTGGCGTCCTCATGTTAGGTACGACTTGATTTCATTTCAGTTCGCATTTCAATTTAATGAAGCTGTACAATTTTTTTTTATTTTGATGAATTGTAGGAGTGATTGTTGTGAGAGTTTGCTATTTGCAATTTATGCTGCTTCAGTTTGGGCATCGACGAACTCAGGTATGTTGACATGAACATAGACTTTGACAAGTTGGGTGTTTCACATTTGAATTCCGTTTATAAAAAAAAAAAAGTAAAAAAAATTTCCAGTGGGTCACTTTCAGGAGTATGATGTCTGTTTGATATTCAGGAACCTAATGGAGTAATGGGAATAGTGGCATCTAGCTACTGCTATATGCGAGCAATTCATGCAACAAGATAGTCTCTTTTTTAACTTGGTTGTTGCATATAAGGATTGTGATTTTTATTCTTACTCAGTTGTTTATATAGTATAATAATATTAGAAAAGTAACCTTTGCAGTTTGCACATCTCTGTTGGATTTGGCATTTTCTGGAAATTGCAGTTGATTGATTGCTCATGTTGATTTACGATTGCAGAAGAGGGTTATTGGACCAAATTGAAGTCGCGTGTAAGGGTAAATGCTTGCAAAGTTTATATATTCACAGGTTCATACCTCATTTATTGTCAATTCATGTCAAGTGAAATGCATACATGAAGTATATGGTTCAGGATTTGTCTAGACACAAACATATATGAATAATAAATTTTTCCTAAAATTTCCTATAATTCTATACTAAAACTGAAGAAGAATCATTTTTGTAAATGTGAAGCTTAATAGCTTACTCTAAGTACACCGTGCAAAGATAACATATTGATTACATGCAGTGTTATCATGACAGTATAATTTTTAAAGAGAACAATTACAGAAAATGTTTTCATATAATTTACCAATTTTGTTTTAGTAAAGCAGGAAAACCATACTTAATAGCATTACTCATAGACATAGGCATTATGAGCATATACAGATGATTCAAGCTAATTGTTTAACTTAACTTTGGAAAAGGAGTTGGTTCTGGGAAAATGTACTACAATTACTGTGTTTAAGGTTAATTGTTGGAGGAACCAAACAGTGTTTGACGATGTGTATGATTAGGTTAATGATCTTAATTTTTCTACCTTATTGTCGATTCATTATTTTTGGCATTCATAAGACATGTTCCTTGAAACTCTTCAATTAGGCACCATCAGTTTTAACATTTGTCTTTGGTAATATGGAAATACTGGTTAGATATTCTTATTGATATGCTGATGATGGTGGGGCGATCCACGACCCCTTTCCCTACCTGCGTCGCCGGATTCCGAGTAAGAAGAATGTTTTGGTTCGATCGTTTCTGCGGTGATAACCAAGAAACAAACCCTCTCTCTCTTTACCCAGTAATGACTCTCCGTTTCCCAATTTCTCTCTATATCGTGTCGGGGAGAAGACGCAGAAAATACACGCAACAACACGTCGAAACAGGCTGAAGACAACGAAGTCCAGAAACCCGATGGCAATTTTGTAATAAAACCCACATGCAATGAACAGTACCCAGTGGGTAATATGGATTATAACATATTACAATATGTCATTCTAAGCATTTTTTTGGGGTTTTTAATTATGTTTTTAATTTAATTAAATCTTGATATTAGACCTTTTTAAGCGTTTTTTTTTTTTGTTTTTTTATCTCTTCATATTCAAGATGGTGCTGTAGATATTACGTATCAACAAAATGTGTCTTAACATGATAGAACAAACATCTGATTCTAGAGATGTATGTAATACTGGTGGAGATTAAATCCGTAATTTACTGTGCTAAGTGTATTCTAACATTACTTTGGTTTTTTTTCCCCCCATTATTTTAGACCTTTTTTTAACTCAATTTTTATTCTATAATTGTTATGGTTGTCATAGATATGTCACATCAGCAGTTAAGAACTACCAGCAGAAAATCTTTTCAAGAACATGTTTTCAATGAATATAGAGATGTAGTTAACATTGAGGGAACAACAGCTTATGGGAGTATTTCAAATGACAGTGAAAATATGATAGGTAAGTTATGTGAATACATTATGTGTTGGTGTATATCAATATGCTGTTATTTTCGTAATATCCAGATTTATTTGTGTTTTTGTGTGTTTGTTATATTTCTTTTTTGTTTTGATTTATTGATTATGGTTTTTGCTGAAGAATAAAAGGTGACAATTGTATTAGCAAACTACTTATTCTTGACTTTTTCCATTTTCAAAGTACTTTAATTCATCCACATATATAACAATTATTCAACCACATTCATTTAAATGATAGGGAACTCATGGAATTGACATCTTCCACATCAAAGCAAGTTCAAACCGATAAGTAGAAGATGGAGTAAATGTCTTTTTCCGTATCTATGGTATGTTAATATTAGTAGCATTGTACATATGGCTGCAACAATGTCATTTTTGAAGCAGTTTTACACTCAACTACAACACTGTCCACGACCTCCAAGTCTCCCTTCACTAACTGAAATTATCATTTTTGAATCACTAGGAGGAATTGTACTTTTGTGTTTGCAAATATTGTTATGTTTAATTCTTGGACACTAGCTATGAACTATCTAAACAGTTGTATCTATAAATCCTATTAGTACTAGCAACTTCATTACTGTATGCTGTTTTTTCAAACCCGCTGCTAATTTACTATATGCTATTCGCGCTGAGGGTCTTAAACTGTTTACGTATTGTTCGGCAGAACTACTGAAGTATTAAAGTTTGGGTCTCTATTAAGAATTTTCACCATAATTGAGTCCATACAAGTTGAAAGTTTGTTTAAGGTCAATTCTCTTAGCTGCTTTGATTTCTGTTCTGAACAGATTTAGAAGATTTATTGCTTATTACCGCTTCATGTTCTTGCAATTCAAATCTATCAAGATTGGGATGTCATGTTAATGAGCTAAACAGTTGGGGACGAAATGTGAATTCAATTGAATGAGAAATGAGATTTTCAGTTCTAGAAAATTTGTTTTCTGTTTGTTTGTCATTTGATAGTTATCCACATTGTCTGTGGTCTCCAAGACACAACTCCGACTTCGAATTTTTCCTTATAACTTAATTGTTTCTTGGAAGAACACACACAATAAACAGACATCCCTTGCTTCAGACTTTTAAGCTAAAAGCTTTTACCAAATTGTTTGTTGATTTCATATACTTGAAGTGAGATATGCATGGTATACGAATAATACAATAGTTTGTGCCTAAAGCTTGCTTCAGTATCTTTAATATTATATACAATGTTATACAAAAGATTGAACAACATCCATTTTGTTGTACTGCTAAACACGAGTGAAAAGCATTTCCATTTTTTCTCCTTTAGTTCATCTCAAATTTATCTCTTCATAAGCCCTTCATGCACAAAGCTACTGCAAAGCGCGGCCCTACACTCTAGTTATCTTACAACGACTCTGGAGTCTGGACCCTAAGAAATTAAGAATAACCATTTTACAAACTTTAATTAGAGAAGAAAATTCTGTGAAAATCAAATCAATTCAATTATTCGTAATAGTCTGGTCTTTGATCTACTCTAATCTATAATATACAGTCGTGAAGGAAAATTAGCTTATTGATAAATGTGGGAGTTAAAATATACAATTTGAGTCTGCGTTTATTGGTCTATATATACATACCAAAAGGAACATCCTCCGGCGGCTTTCAGAATGTTATTCTAAGATTCAGATTCAGTCACCATGGAATAATTAATACAGCAGTTGCGCGCAAATGGAATTATCTCTCATTTATTTTAATTAGCCGTCGTAACATCAAGTCTTTTTTATTTTCTCTTTTTTCTTTTTCAAATATATTCTGTGGACCTGTTTGGGCCACAATTGGAATTGGTTTCAATTGGGCTTTTATCCCGAGGCCCAGAGGGGTTTAGGTTTAAACCAAACCCGATATTCATGTTTTCCCGCCTCATTTAGGAAAGATTACTCGGAGGGGGAATATTGATTTATTACCTAATCAATTCGGGGTTACTTTGTAGTAACCTGATTTTACAATATACGAATTTCCTTAATGGATAATGAGGGGTAAATGCTGATTGGGATAATTAGGGATTGTTTCGGTAGCAATCCATCCAAAAGGATATCTTTGCCGAATCAGTGATTGATTGGCAGTGGACTCGATTGGGTTGATCTCGACTTTAATAGGTGGTGATCTTGACAGTATTTGACGGAGAAGAAGTTTCCTAAACAAAGAGAAAGACTGATCTCGATTGATTCTTAATCGATTAGTTTGGAAGCAGAATAAGGAAGGACAGTCCTAATGAAACTCGGAATCCGCCAGGCTGGATTTCCCAGCCCTAGGGTTTCATGAACCATATAAATATAGCTCTTTTACAACGAAGAAAAGGTTCTCAACCAAACACAAACAACCACAAGTTCTAGCGCACCGCTAACTTGCCAAAGCCTCTCCGGAGCAACTCACGCAATTTGCCTCCACCTGCGATCGATCCAATCTCGCATTCGTGTCGAGCGGTTGCTGAGCGACTCACGCAATTTGCCTCCACCTGCGATTGACTACGTCTCGTATTCGTGTCGAGCGGTTGCTGAGCCAATCGAATCAGTCCGCTACTCCGGTAGCAATCGAGTCGTCACTCAGGTGACACACCCGTGGTCTTGGTATAGCTCTGCTTTGCTTCTCCGGATCAGAGTAAGATCCTCAATCCTTAGGGGGTTGGGAAGAAAATCCTGTTAGAGAGTTCTATTCAGGTCTTGTTCGAGTCCTGTACGCCGGCTTAATTAGTCAGCGCCCGCGTAGCAGTTGCTTGATCAGGAAGTCAGAGTCAATTGGGAGCAGACGAGAAGACTCGCCAGGGGTCGCACGCAGTCGAGTGGCACCGCTCCAAGGGTACTGGCACGCCTAAAGCACACAGAAGACACGCGAGGAGCACGCCTCCTCCACCCCCAAGTGCTGACTGTTCGCCGGGTGCTGAATCCGCCACGAACATTTTGGCACGCCCAGTGGGACATAGTGTCAAGATTGCGGGATCTATCAAGGGTCATCCTTACGAGAGGGTAACCATGAACTGTTTAAAGAATTCCCACAAAGAGCTGCTCAAACATGGAACAGCTGATTGTAGGGGATTGACCGAAGCTGAAGCTAAGAAGGTGTTTGGCGGGACCCTGGGGGACGAGGCAACTATTGCTGCAGCCCTAAAGGTCGTGCGAAACAGGAAAAATCAAAACCTGTTATCCGCGGCACCAGTTGTCGCGAGGGTGGACGAGATAGTTGAGGAGGAGGCTGCTTCTCAGGATGGTAACGACACTCTGGGCCTTACTAACCGGGCAGCCTCACTTGGTTTTTTGGATGAGGGGTTCGCGGATGAGTCTGCGGATTCGCCTGCGTCACCTATGGCACAATTTACTGGGGAGACTGCATCTCCCACAGAGGTGACGGATACTTTGAGGCTGCTGATCGACAAATCTTGTCGGACAGATGACGCTCTAAAGAGGGCCAATGATGTGGTCGTCAATCTAAGTGAATCCGTTAAGCGAATGGAGACTGAGCAGAGGGGGTTCACTGCCAATTTTAAGTATCTCGCCGGACAGTAGAGCCGGCTGGGGGATAATTTGACTGCCCATGTCAAGAACTCTGAGGTCTGCTGGCATCAGCAACAGGAGCAGTTGGCGGCTACCAACGCCACGCTCGACAACATGAATGCCTTGATGGGGCAGCTGTTTGATCGGTTCGACCAATCTGAAGGGTCTGACCGTGCAAATGCGAATACTAACCAGCCAAAGGATAGGCGAGGACGACCGACTGGTCGTGGCGGAACTGGCGGACCAAATACCGGGGCTGCTGTAAATCAGAATGGAGGTCCTGTTCCTCCTGCGGGGCAGGCTAATAACAATCCGCCGGAGCCACCAGCGAATGTTGTGGCTCAATTGACTTTGGATGATATTGGCAGGATTTTCGCTGACATGCTTAGGGAGCTGCAGGGGTTGCCCGACATCGACAAGACGTACGAGAACCCATTAACTCAGGAGGTCAACTGATAGGAGCACAATGTGCGACGATATTATATGTTTATACCCTCATTTATGCTTCGTTTAACCCTTATTTGTCTAAGATAGAGTCATAATATAGTTTAGTGTTAATTTGGTAGAGTTTTGGTGAAAAATGGTTAAGAATCCGAAAAATGACTAAGTATGAGAAATCTGGAAAATAGTGCAAAATATGTCTTTTTCGCGATTTTGAGATGAGTGAAACTATGATCTATCCTTGTCCGAATTCTATGAAATTTGGTGTGCTTAATATTCATATGCTGAGGAATGTCGTGTTAAAATTTCAGATCAATCGGAGTGCGGGAAGTCACCCAAAAGATGGCTGCAAAACAGCAGTTCGAGCAAACCAATCCAGGGACTTCCAGGATTTTCCTGGGACTGTGTCCCAACTTCGAAAAATCATTCCCGTCGACTCACAAGGATTTTGATCAAACTGTTTTATGGGGAGATGGCCATATGTGTCTAGTTTATCTGAGACTTGGAATCGCATCAATCGGAGTTCCGAGCGTGGAGATATGCCGGAATTACTGCAGCAAGGTCAAATCTGCCGATTCCAGGAACCTACTGCCCCCTTTTTGTGTTTTCTGTTTTTGATGGACCAAATGGTGTACAAATGCATATGTGAAGATGGTTCAAGCTTTATGAAGGGAAGAGGAAGACACTAGGCCATGGCATTGAAGAAAAATACAAGAAAGAAGTTCTCCTAGTCAAACTAGGAGAAGCTGCCGATTGGGGCAGATTTATGCCGAAATTGTGCTGCCGGCATTTGGGATAGTTTCGATGGGCCAAGACATGTCAAATGAAGTCCAAGATCATACAAGAAGTCCATGAAGATGTGAAGCCCAAGCCTTGAAGAAAAATTCAGAAAAAGAAAACCTAATTGTACTATGAAAGGAAGGTTGCAAAACCTAATCCCATTAGGTTTTCTGAAATCTTTGTGCATAAGGGACTGCCGGCAGTCTCTCTCCCTTTTTCCTCTATATATACCCCCACTTTTCATTCTGAAAAATCATCTCATCTCTTGCAAAACACTAGCCGAAACTCTACCAAAAGTTCTACCAAAGTTCTAAACCGAAACCCTAAAATACATAGTCACCGATTCCACCACCACCATTCACCACCGAACCCATTCCCTGCCTTACCTGCTGCCGAACCTCTTTCACCACACCAAGACGAAGCTCTCCAAGGTTTCTAAAGTGTGATCCATCCCTATGACTTGTATTTTTATTTTCGGTTTAGTCACATTAGTTGTTATAAAAATACTTTGTTTTCGTTTGGTATTGTATGATGAACATGAATTGCGATTTTTGTTGGAATTTATGTGATGACTTTTGCAATCTTTAATTCATGGATTTTGTATGTTTAGATAATTAGAGCAATGGTATCAAAAGCATGTTTAGGATTTAAATTGGTTAGTGGGTTAAGGATGTTCCTTATAAACCGAAACATTAGTTGTGCTTAAGCATTTGTTGTTTGCATGTAAATCTAGGTGTTAGGTTTCATCTAACCTGAGTAGAATGAATAAAACTATAGGCCTAACGGTTGTTTTGATTTGTTGTGCTCACCTAGGGTATAAAACCTTAGCTAAAACTTGCATGTTAAATAAGATGATTGACAACCTTGCTTATTTGCATGTTTTCGATTTAAGACTCTTGTGCGTTATATGTTAAGTCTTAACCGGATTAGCATAATAATCTTTAGGACTAGAACGGAAGTTTGTTCTAAAAGAACTTGAGGAAGTCTAGTAACTAGGTACAGAGCGAAAGCTCTAGTTGCGGTCGAAACGAATTTGAATTGTGAACATGCTAAATACTAGTCTCTTACTTTCTTACATATGAATCTTTGTTTTAAAGAGTCTTTTGTGTGAACTGTTTTGTGAAAGATGATGATCACTTGTAAATATTAGACTTAGGATTTTATTTTCTGTTTTTGTTGCCGTGCCTAGTATTAGGGCAACAAGCTGCCGTACCACCGATTTCCCCCATTGTGACGTGTGATTATGTAAATATGTATTTGTTTTTGTCTAACAATTTCATATCTCAGGTACCCTTAATCTCCGGCCTAGAACGATCCCTACTTGCTCATACTACTAACGATATTTTGTAGGGTTATTATTGCATGCGAGCTTAGGCTCACGTCATCAATGCAATCCCGTTCCCTGCTGGGTTTAAGCCAATCCGTTTTACGCCGTTCACCGGCCAGACATCAGAGGATGCTGAGACGCACATCATGCGTTTCACCAATGAATCGGGTCAGTACGCTGAGGACCCAATCATGAAGTTGAAGCTCTTTCCTACATCCTTGGCAGGGGAAGCAGCTATCTGGTATAAACACTTGAAACCTGGATCAATTCCAGACTGGAAAACCATGGAGGTTCTCTTCAGAACCATGTTCGGTATTGTGGAAGCGAAGATCGGGGTCAAGGACCTGGCAGAAACCGAGCAAAGGCCTGACGAATCGGCCACTGACTATTTAAGAAGGTTCAAGCTGGAACTAACCCGCTGCGAGATGGAAATCCCAGAGGAGCATGCAGTGAGGATGGCGATCGATGGCCTGGTAGATGAGATCCGCCAGGGTTTCAGGCAGGTTCACGTGACCACTATGGCGGATCTGACTAATCGCCTGGGTCAGGAGCAGCATTATGTGAATAGGTCCAAGGAAAGGAACGAAAGAAGGAAGGGGACTCCTATGTCCTACTATCCGGGAACTCTGAAGCCCAAAACTCCACTTTCGACTGCTGCTAAGACCGTGGCAACTATCCAGGCGGATGTTGTGCCTAGACCAATCCTAACTTGGGTTGATGACGAGGAGTTGGAGCACGAGGTGGCGGTTATTGAGCGGACCGATCAGAAGCCTTTGCAGTCCAAAATAGCGAAGCCGGCCAGGGAGACTGTGAAGTTAATAGCCCCGCTTCCAACCAAATTAGCTTTCCAGGAGTATACCTACAACGCCCACAAGGCTCCGGAGATTCTGCAGGAGTTATTCAACCTGAGGCGTCTGCACCATGATGGCGGATTTATCCCCAAGCCTGATTACATGGCGGGAAAAACATACTGCAGTTACCACAATATGAACAATCACAACACCAAGGATTGTGTGAAACTGAAGGACCAGCTGCAGATTTGGATTAACGACAACACCCTACAGTTGGAGAATCCCACGGAGCCGAAATGGGTGACGGCCAAGAGTGGCCCGCAGATCAATGCGATTGAGATTGGCATTGGTTCAGGTCCAACACAGCAGCCTGGGAAGCAGTTTTCCAAGTTTCAGGAGTATACGTACGACGCAAGCAGGGCGGAAGAAATTTGGAAAGTTATGGTGCACCACGAGTCACCGGAAATTCAGGAGTTCTACCAGTGCCATCCCAATAGTGGGGATGGCGGATATGCATGTATTTTCCATCGTTCATTTGACCACTATACTTCTCATTGTGTAGGTTTGAAGGATCAGCTGCAGGAATGGCTGAACGATGGCAAATTGGAGTTTTCTGAGAACGAGGCCAGTCCCGGCCCAGAGTTTTGGATTGGGGCTGTGGAAGAAGAGGACATGGTTTTAGTCCCTCGTTCTAAGCTCTGCCTCACCTGTAGGTTGACTACAGGACAGCCGATTACTTATGATGAGTTTCAGGCGGCTCTGAAGGAGGCAGAGGAGAAGGCTGAAAAGAGAGCCCTTGAGAAGGCTAAGTTAGAACATCCGCCTCCCGAGAAGTCAGGCAGGGAAAGTTTCAAGCGGACGAAATATCACCATGGGTCCGAGGACAGTTATGCTAGCAGGACAAGGCTTAGGCAAGATCCTGGACCATCCGGGGTAAAATCAGTTATTACTGGGGGTTCGCACAAGGCGGCGAATCCAGAGCCATATGCGAAAGTTTATATTCCGCCAGCTTCTAGGAATGATCCGAAAGCGGACATATGGTATACCCAACGAGACGGCAAGGCGATTGAGCTTGCTGCAGTGACCACCCGGAATGAAAGGAGACGCTTTGGGAAGGCAAAGAGGACCTTGGCGGATCTGGCTTCGGGAAAGGTAACTGAGGATGAGCTATCAGTACCTGTGGAGCAGGTGGAACAAATCCATAGGCGCTACAGAGTAAGAACTAAGTCCTACGTGGATTCCAGACGACAGCGCCACTCAGAGGCTCAACCGGCATCTTAGAGGAATGTGCACGACAGGGTGGCGGATCTGCCAAGATCCACTGGAGCGCCTCAGTCCAGGCCAAGGCGCAAGCTGGAGTTCTCTCCTGAACGTTCAAAAGCCAGGCAGTCGCCCCCAAGGAGGACCCAACCAGAAGCTTCCGACAAGCAGGGGATATCGGAGGCTCAGGAGGATATGATGGTGATCGACACCAGGAAGGGCTCTACCGTTATGAGGTGGGTCCCTAAAGAGAGCAGCACATCACTAGCTGCCAGCACGAATAGCGTGGGGGTTCCTATGAGGGAGAATGCTCTCAAGGAATCCAGTGTAGCTTTGGCAGAATCGAGCAGGCCGCCCATTACCATATCTCAGGGCAAGCCGAAGGAACAGAAGGCGCCTACTAACTTTGTCGAATATGCAGCTAAAAAGCTGCAGATGAGTGTGCCAGCTAGGCCATCCTCAGCCGCCTCCAGCGCGAAGGCTGACTCTGAAGTAGGAGACGCAGACCTCGACAAGGAGGATGAAATGGTCGACTACGAAGAAGAGCCTGAAGCGGCGGATGAAGAGGAGGTGCCGATGGATGAAGAGCAGCCTGAGGATGAGGCCATGGTCCATCATTGCAGCATGGTTTTCATACTTTCGTCAGCTTATGCTTTGCCAGAGCCTGTGCCCACCGCTCACTTCATTGACACTGAGGAATCACCAGCTACTGTCTATTCGGTACAGGAACCTGAGGATGAGAGTGAAGCAGAATCCGAGCCCGGGGTTTTTCGTTCCAGCCACGAATATCCTGAAGGGGCTGGCGACTTTTTGAAACAGTGTGTGATGTTCGCCAATCCCACGTTCAACATGTCCCAACATATGAAGCTTTTGTATGTCACGACAGAGGTGGAAGGGATGAAGGTCCGCAAGGTTTTAATAGACACAGGGGCCGCGATGAACATCATCACCACAACTACCATGGAGCAGCTCAAGATTCCAAAGCAAAAGCTTATTCAATCTGTTTCCAAGGTGAAAGGACTTTCGGGGAATGTTACTCCTACTGCTGGGGTGGTCATGCTCAGGGTAAAAATAGGACCATCCGAGGCTTACCAAGCCTTCTTCGTTACAGAGGCTAACGCTCCCTATCACATGATCCTAGGGAGAGATTGGATCCACAAAGCATTAGCAGTTCCCTCATCTCTTCATCAAGAGATGATCATGTGGGATCCAGTCGCGGATTTACAGGTGCTCATCAAGGCGGATGAGCGTCCTTATTCTGTAGCGGCCGTCCAGTTGGAGGCCAGCTATTACAATAGGAATATGAGACCTCTCAGAATTGAGGGGGTTGATCATAAGGGGCATCCAATTGGGGTGACCCAGAACGAATTGTCTCAATGGGGAATTGCCCAGGCTATGACAGATTACAGCCGGCCAATTTCCGTTGAGTGTCTTCCCAATGCATCCAATGAATGACGCCCTCTCACAAGAGGAGTTAGAGGCCTTTGCTCTTTTAATGCAACGATTGACTATCTATAGATTAGAGCAAATGGCCTGGGAAGAGGTCGCACTGGTCGAGTGCATTGAGGAAGGCGATAGTGAAGTTTTCACAGGGGTGGAAGTAATTCAGCCTGCTCCAGCGGCGCTGGATGATACTCCACCCAAGGTACGTGATCCTGTAGAAAAGGTCAACCTGGGCACAGAAGCTGAGCCCATGGAAGTGGGGATTGGTCAGTACCTTGAACCAGAGCTGAAGCAGCAACTGATAGGGTTGTTGCACGAGTTTAAGGACTGCTTTGCAGAAAAATACCAAGATATGCCGGGTCTATCGAAAGATTTGGCTTGCCATCGCATTCCCATCAGGGAGGGTTGCAGGCCAGTTAAACAAGAGCAACGGCGGATGAATGCTGAAACTGCAACGGCGGTCAAACAAGAGGTTCAAAGCATGGTGGAGGCTGGGATAATCAGACCGACTCTTTATCCGGAATGGTTATCCAACATTGTTCCTGTGAGGAAGAAGAATGGCAAGATCCGAGTATGTGTGGACTACAGGGACTTGAACGCTGCATCACCTAAGAACGTTTACCCTATGCCCATAGCGGATATGTTGGTGGATGCAGTTGCGGGGCACGAGTTGCTATCTTTTATGGATGGGACGGCAGGCTATCACCAGATTCCCATATATGAGCCGGACATCTCCAAAACAGCCTTCCGCTACCCTGGTTTTACTGGAGCATTTGAATATCTGAGTATGCCATTCGGTTTAACCAATGCAGGAGCTACATACCAACGTGCGATGAACGTTATCTTCAGCAAAATATTGGGGGACATCCTGGAGGTTTACATTGATGACGTGGTGGTAAAGTCAAAAAAGAAGGAGGACCACGTTGATCATCTACGAGGGGTGTTCACTATCATGAGAAAGCACCAGCTTAAGATGAATCCAGCTAAATGTGTCTTTGGGGTTTGTGCTGGTGACTTTCTAGGGTTTGTGGTGCATGAGAGAGGCATCGAGGTGGCTGGCGATAAGGTACAGGCTGTGTTAGACGCACCCGCACCAAGAAATAAGAAGGAATTACAAAGTTTGTTGGGTAAGATTAATTTCCTCCGAAGATTTATATCAAACTCAGCAGGCAAGGTTGCGCCCTTTTCTCCTGTGCTCAAGCTCAAACCGGGCGAAGTCTTTAAGTGGGGTCCTGAGCACCAAGCTGCTTTTGACAGGATCAAAGAGTATCTGGCTAGTCCGCCCGTCCTTCGGCCGCCTACGCCCGGTATTCCTCTCAAGTTATATATTTCCGCATCTGATATTTCTATTGCAGGACTGCTAGCCCAGGATGAGACCCTGGCGGATGGAAAGAAGATCGAGTATGCAGTTTCCTACATTAGTCGGACACTATTGGATGCAGAAACCAGGTATTCACCAATCGAAAGGCTATGTTTGGCCCTGTACTTTGCTGGTATCAAGCTCCGCCATTATATGCTCTCTTTCACAACGATCGTGGTGGCACAAACAGACTTGGTGAAGTATATGCTAACAAGACCTATCCTAAGGGGTAGGATTGGCAAGTGGGTGTTGGCCCTTTCAGAGTTTTCCTTGCAATACGCGCCACTCAAGGCTATGACGGGTCAGGCCATCGCGGATTTTCTGTTACATCATCCTATTGAGAAAGAATTCACAGAACCGCCAAAGTTTGTTGATATGATCCGCTACCAGCCTTGGATTTTATACTTTGATGGTAGCAGTACCAGTAGGTTGGCAGGCGCCGGGATTTGTATCCAGAATCCAGCGGGTACTAAATATCATTATTCTTTTCAGTTGGAATGGACGTGCACCAACAACCAGGCAGAGTATGAGGCTTTACTCATTGGGTTGGAATTATTGATCGACCTGGGGGCACAAGAAATAGAAGTACTTGGGGACTCAATGTTAGTTATTAATCAACTTCTGGGGGTCTACAAGTGTGTCTCTTTCCATTTGGTGCACTACTATGAGCGGGCTATTGAGCTTCTGGATCGTTTCATAGACGTTTCCTTGGACTATGTTCCCAGGGAATTGAACTCTGCAGCTAATGAGTTGGCGCAACTAGCCACAGGAATCAGTCTAGCCCAGGGAGTGAAGGAAAAGATCCTTCTGGTAGAGCGCAGGACTCTACCATCTTTTGCTATCCGCCGGGAGGACTGCGGAGAGTGGTTGGTGGCTACAGTCGAGCCCGTCGATACTGACTGGCGGATACCAATCATAGCATATTTAAATGACCCATCTGCACCGTCTGAGAGGAAAATCAGACACCTTTCAACTAATTACCTTCTCAGGGGAGACGACCTATTCCGAAGGGGGGAGGATGGAGTCCTATTACGGTGTATCTTTGGCGTTGAGGCCAAGCGGATTATGAGGGAGGTACACTTAGGGGCTGTGGTTCGCACCAGTCCGGACCCAAAATGAGGTGGCTTATTCGAAGATACGGATACCATTGGCCATCTGTGTTGAAAGACTGCCATAGTTTTGCTCAGGGTTGTCAGGATTGCCAAAGGCATGGACCAGTTCAGCGGATTCCAAACATCCCTTTACAACCTATCATCAAGCCTTGGCCCGCTAGGGGTTGGGCATTGGATTTTGTCGGAGAGATTCACCCACATTCTTCTTCGCAGCACAAGTTTCTTTTGCTGGGGACTGATTTCTTTATGAAATGGGTGGAAGCTATACCAACCAGGCACTGTGATGCAGACACCGTCATACGCTTTGTGTTTCAAAATATCATCTGCCGGTATGGCATTCCAGAATGCATAGTGGCGGACCGGGGGGCAGCCTTTATGGCTGAGAAAACCCAAACCTGGCTAGCGGATTACGGTATCCAGTTCCTACATTCCTCTCCGTATTATGCTCAAACCAATGGTCAAGCAGAAGCTACTAACAAGGTTATCATATCCATCATGAAGAAGATGCTCGCGGATAACCCAAGATCATGGCACACTCAACTTGATAACACACTTTGGGCCTATAAGACTTCCAAAAGGACTCCTACGGGCACTACTCCTTATGCGTTGATGTACGGCCATGATGATGTTCTGCCATTGGAGATCAATGAAGCTTCTTTGAGAGTTCGTGAGCAACACCAACTGCTTGGTGACGACTATGTGCAGGCCATGTTCCAGGAACATGAAGACCTTCATGAGAAGCGGCAAGAAGCCTTGGAAAGCATCATCCTCGAGAAGCAGCGGATCGCCAAGGCCTATGATAAGCGGAGCAAGGGTAAGTCCTATGGTGAAGAGGACTTGGTCTGGCAGGTCGCTCTGCCCCTCGACGAATCGGGTCGTGGTAAATGGAGTGCTCGCTGGGAGGGTCCGTTTGTCATCGATCGTATTGTGGGAAAAGGGGCGTACCAGCTCAGAGACTTGGATGGGGAAGTACACAGAAACCCCATCAATGGGCGATATCTTAAGAAGTACTTTCCAAGTGTCTGGGAGTTTGAGGTTCCCCCGGCGGATGAGGATTCTGGTCCGACTTCCTCTTAATCCAGAACGCTCGGGGGGGGCAACAAGTTAAAGCGGCACATCCGCTAGGGGTGTTTCTGCCGAATTTTGGGTTTTTCCTGTCCTTCATTGCCAAACTGTTAGGGTTTTGTGCTTTTCCTTGTTTTACTTCGACATCCGATTAGGGGTGTTTATGTTCTTGAACTTTTTCTCATCACTACAATTCCATCTTCGCGAATGAGCGGTTATATATACTGAAAATACAACTTGCTTTAATTATAACCAGGCTTTGCGGCCAAGGGCACTACAGGGACAAGGAAAATACAAAAAGAGCTACTAGCTAGCTCTGAAACCATGTCTACATCTCTTTTAGTCTTTGCTTCTGGCGGATTTCTCTCGACTGCTCTGTATCCGCTAGAGAAGACTCCAGGGGGCGGGTCTCCACCGCCTTAATTCAACCATTGCCAGCGGACGGACACTCTTTCCCAAGTTCAGCTGAAGGAAAGAGCGGTTGAGTCGGCTGAGAGGTAGGTAATGACCGTGCCAAGGAAGGAGCGGGAATGCTATGATAGGCACTTTCAACCCTTCCTCCGTGGTTGATGGCACCTAACTGGGTCACAAGCGATACCTGACCCGGGGAACAGCCAAGACTGGCCGGGTATGGGCTACACACCTCGAAGCATAGGCTCAGGGCGTATAACGCTAGGTGACCGGGGTTAGGGTTTGTTTAACGCTGGGTGACTGAGGTTACTGGGGTGTTTAGCCGGAATTTCAGCTTATCTGGTGGAAAGGCTTGTGGCAACCAGAGGATTGGACCATTTGCAAACAATACTAGGGTTGCCATTTGTGCTCTAAGTTGGCAAATCTGATGAGGTTTTCGCTGCAACCAGGGGTTTCTTTTATACTACATCTCGGGGGGAATCCAACGGTTGGGGGTTAACGGGGCTTTAATGCTGTGGTTTGCCCATATTTATGAAACCATCCGTTTCGGTCGCCTGTTCAGTTGGGAACCGGTACGTAATAAAAGGGGTTTGACTCGCGACTTCTCGGGCTTCCACCACGGTTCGGTGACTGTCAAATCCTGCATTAATCACAGCTTACTTTTCCCACGCATCCGCTGTGGCCGCCTGAAGCTGGGCTTGTTCTCTGATCCTAGGGGGCCAGATTTGCTTCATGGCGGAGGGGCTTCTACTCGTTTATTCAATCACAGCCCATTCAAGGGGAAGCCATTTGTTTGTTATCTAGTTTGCTCGGCTTTGCTTTGTCTTCACGCATCCGCGCAGCCCAGTAAACTAGGGGGGCAACATACGGGCAGTATCCGCGCTCATTTTTTGAACTCTCTTTAGGGTTAAGCCCTATTGTCCTTTGAATTCGAATTTTCAGGAACATCCGCTTGGGGTGTGCCCTAATTTTCGCCTTTGATAATAGGGTTTTCTATGCAAGTTTTGTTTCCAAAAATTTTTATTTTTATTTACAAAGTAAAGGGGCTTTGCGGCCGTGGCTATTACAAAGGCGGAACTTAAATACACGCAAAGAAACCAATCATATATCCGCGAGCTAGCTCTGATACCATCTCTGTATGTGGGGGATTTCCGCCGGTCCTTCGGTCTAGACTCTTTCCGAACAGGGGTCGAAGACGGAGATCTCGAGAGCATGGTAGATAGAGCATGAAGATTGTTTGGCAGAGACTGTCTTGGCGCCGAAGCAGAGTGGCAAATAGGCATCCGCTGCCTACAGTCTCTCGTTTCTCTAGGGGCCCAATAGACCGGCGCTATCCATCTCCGCTGTTGTCTGGTCGGTCTCAGCTCCGGAAAAGGATGACTGAGACAGAATTTCCTTCATATCGAAGAAGACAACTGGTCTATTGAGGCTTGGCCATCCTCACGCTGGCGGGTTTTCGACTCAGGCGAAGACTAATGGTCCCATGAGGCGTGAGGAGAGTACCCGAGCCGGCATCCACGCTAGGCCTCCGACCGATGCGAATAGTGGGGTGCTAAATCAGCAGCTACCAATCTATGATCACATCCGCCCGGGACATAACATGGGATGTTATGGTTCGGGATTTGTTTAACATGGGGTGTTATGATTCGGAGTGTTCAGAGGAACATCCGAACTAGATCTGGTGGAAAGGATTGAAGAAGCCATAGCGGCTGATGGGAGAACCTAAGGATTGGAATAAAGAACAACATTCTAAGTTGATTTAGGGTTCTCATTTCCGGCCAATGAGGTGTTGCTCTTATAGTCTTATGGGAAAGTAATCCGAGGGCTGAGGTTAACTTACGCAGTTATTAGGCAGTTGGTTGTTGGAACTGCTTGGGCGTTTGAATTTCAAATTTTTTGAGAAACGGTTCTGCAATTTCGACAGTAATGACGAGACAGTTGCGCAAGGTTTGGTTTTTGAACCAAACCAAATTGGGCTTGGTTGTCAATAAAATAGACGGAATACATATACATATATTTGTCAAGCCAGTTTCCATTATGGGTTGGGCCTAAATTCGTACAGTTGCAGGCCCAATCTCTTGATTTTAGCCTTAGTCTTGCTGATCGAGCGGTCCAGTTCTACGTTGACTTTCTTGGCCCGACGCTCTTCCTCCTGTAGTTTAGTTGCCAAAAGCTTTTGTTGGTTTAATTGATCCGCGCGAGTGGCTTGCTTCTGGCGGAGGAGGAAGATTTTCTGCTCTATGGCCGCCTTCATATCCTCAAGTTTGGCTATTTCAGCTGCCTCCGTGTCGTTGCCAGCCGCAATGACTAAAGCTTGATAGGCGCGGACGGCGTTGGCGAAGGCCACGCCAGCTTCTTGGAGCTGGGCATGCTGGGGGGACTGGGCAGCCAAACGTTCCTGCAGACTTTTCAGTTCCGCTGGAAGACTAAGCAGGGCTGCGTTGGCTTCAGTCTGGTGCTCGGGGGGCAGCTGCTGGAGTTGGCCTTTAAGAATGTCAAGAGCGGAGACGAGCTCGTCCGCCACTTGGGGGTCTGCAGGATCCTTCTCTCCTAGATGCTCTAAGAATCCCCATGCTTCCTGCACTTCTATAGGCTCCTCTTCAGGGCTGTGGGGCCGGGGAAGGAGATCTTCGGCCAGAATGGAGGAGGAAGCAGTTTTATCCGGAAGTCCAGAACCAGATCCGCCAGGAGTCGCAGAGGACTGTGCGGATGGGGTAATGACCAGGCCCATGATGGCTTCATTCTGTGGCAGGGGGATCAGATCCATAGCTGATTCCGTTGGGCCGGGATCCGCAACCTGTGGGGTGGCACTCATGGTTGCCACCCTATCATCTTCCACCTTCTCATAATGAAGGAGGATTGGGAGCAGTTCTAACCAGGGGAGGTGACAATTCGAAACATAGGCAGTATATACCTCAGCGGTCTCTGGGTGAGGGTTTGCTTCTGGCTGGGCCAGAGGAACCCCTTGTTGCCCTTGCTGATCAAGGTCAGTTGGGTCATCCGTGGGAGTTGAAGGTTGTTCAACCCGGGGGGCAATAGCGGCCAGGGATGCCACACCGGCAATAGCTTCCTCTTCTGCTAGTGAGAGATCAGGTGCAGGGGAGGAAGGCTCACCAGCTGCTGGCTGCTCGACGCATGGGTTTGTTTCTTCTTCTTCTTCATCTTCTTGCTCCACCTCATGAGTTGAGCTTGAGGCCAGCGGATTTGGAGTGGAAGAGCTACCGGGGGCACCAGTGGTTAATAGTAGGGGCTCGTCTGTCGGGGCCTCCGCCGTAGTGTCGTCTGGGTTTTCCTCCGCCTCCGGTCCAGTTTCTGCTACAGCAGGAAGTGTCAGGATCGGTTGAGTAGAACTCTGACTCACTGTTAGGGCTAGACTGGAGGAAGTACCTGCATCAAGACAGCGCATAGGAGCAGGTTGAGGAAAACTATCGCCGCAAATCTCACGAGCAGTTTGGTAGAGGTTCAGATAGTCCTCGTCGGAGCTAGAAGAACTTGTTTCTTCAGAAGGATAAGAGGACTCACCAGATGAAATCTCGAGCACCGCGGGGCCTCGGTTGGTAGTTACAGCAGACGAGGAGCGCCTCCTCCGAGGTGTCTGCAAAGAGGGATAGAGTTGGGATATCTACGTCACATAGGTAATTATTGAATTGATATCTAAAAACGCGAAGAAGCTAGGGAGATGTTGAATTCACTTACAGGTGCGTTCTCCTCCTCATCAGTTTTTTCATCCGCTTCAATGGTCGTTCTACTCTTCTTCGGGGGCGGATGAGCCTCGCATACTGCTTTGCGTTTTCCTTTGTCCGTCGGGGTTTGTCCGGATGCCTGTTTCATTAAACAATTAAGAGTTGCGTGAAGTTTTTTCTGGCAAACCAAAACAGTAGTAGGACGCAGGGCATATTACCTTTCTTGGGGGCATGTCAACATACAGCGGACCGCCCTTTAGCACCTCCCGATCAGCTGGGGTAAGGTGCCCGCCCTGATCCCGGAAGAACCTCTGGAAGTAGAAGACGGATGGTTGTTTGAAGAGTGGGCCTCGCAGGCGTGCCCACCATACCTGATATGAACCAGTCGCATCCGTAGAAGCCTTTAGGTGGGGGTAGCAGTCCGTGTTCCGCATGGTGAGAAGCTCCAGGCATGATCCATCGCTGGCATCAGACGGCCGTGGGAACTTTTTGCTATTCCGCCACGCCGAAAAAAGATTCACACTTTTCAATGGCGGGTATGGCAGGATTTGAGTAAGGCCGAACTGCCGTGCAAAGAAGTGAGGCGCGTAGACCTCGTGGCTTGGATATTTCTTGTCACTACAGAGGAATGGCAGGTCCATCATGGAGATGCAGTGAATGAATATCCATCGACCTTTAGACTCTTGTTTGCTGGAGGGAAGGAACCCCCGGACTAGTCCGCGTGGATACTTCAAATGGATCAGCCGCTGTGCCTCTGCAAAAAATTCCCTGGCGGATGTGTTGAAAAAGACGTCGAGGCAGACGGCGTAGCTGAGGTCAGGACTAGCGGCACAGCCGACATATTCTTGCCCCACCACTTGATCAGGCCTAGAAGCTCCCTTCATGGCTGGACTGAGTTGGGAAAAGTGCATTTGGCACCAAATATCCAGGATCCAGAGTGGACCAGATTGAGCACAATTCATTGGCACGGCGGATATCTGGTGCAGACAGCGGTAAAGGTGTGCTAGAACGTATTGGGCAAGGCCAATTTCGTGGCCGGTATAAATTACCTTCGCCATACGGTGGTAAAGCTTGGTCATTTTGTTGGTGGTGGAGCAGAACACAAATTTGTTGAGCCAGAAGGACAGAAAGGCTACTCCGCTGAGCTCATTATCTAGCTTGGAGGTATCATCCTTCCACTTCTCCAACCCAGCGGCCTCGACGGCATTAATAGCGCTTCGGGGGACTGTCCTTTCGGGGTAGTATCTCTCTTCAAAGGCTCGGGGGCCGATGGGGAACCCAAAGCCGGCATAGAGGTCTAGTAAGGTCACGGAGGCATGACCGAATTTGAACTCAAAGACATTGACCGTGGGGTTCCAGAGGCTGATCAGCGGAACAAGGGCGCACCTGTTGCCTCCTTTTGGGCTGAGGCTGAAGCAAAGTTTGATCGCATCAGCAACCCCAGCTTTCCTCCAGATCTCTCTGTCGAGAGGGCGCCGTTCTGCATACCAAGCTTTCATATAGGGCTTGACCAGAGGCCAGGCGGCATGGTTTACGACGGCTTGGTGATGGTTGGTTTGAAAATTTGAGCACTCCGCTGGTTCTTCAGAGCGAAAAAGCGCCGGCAGCGGGCGTGTCGGGCTTTCGAGTATCTGATTGGCTCCATCACTATCATCAGGATGGTAGCCCACCACGTAGGGACCTAAGGTGGCACGTTCCTCTTGGGGAAGGCTAAGATCTGTCTGGTCGTCCTTCCAGGAGCATTTGATAAGAGGGAGGAGTTGAGTCTTGGCTTGATTCGCTACGGGGTAGCGGATAACAAAGTTCTTTGAGGAGGCCATTAGGTTCAAATCGGGGTTTCTTCTGAATCCGGGCTCAGGAAGAGGAAGAAAAGTGGTCTGAAGGAGAAACCAAAGATCTCAACTTGATTTATAGGAATCCGAAAGGGGTTCTTGAGTTGTGAAGCGTTGGGTTTTGCAGCAATCAAGGGTTTAGGTGAACAATGATACCGTTTCGAATTGGGAAGTCGTGATTGGTGAGGAAACGGTGCAATAGTCCAAGTGTTTAAATGCTGCGGATGGGCCGGTGTTTGGGGCTCAGTCTCTCTTCTATTTCGTCAAAACTCTCAATATCGGAGACTGGGGGGCAATGTTTGGGCCATAATTGGAATTGGCTTCAATTGGGCTTTTATCCCGAGGCCCAGAGGAGTTTAGGTTTAAACCAAACCCGATATTCATGTTTTCCCGCCTCATTTAGGAAAGATTACTCGGAGGGGGAATATTGATTTATTACCTAATCAATTCGGGGTTACTTTGTAGTAATCTGATTTTACAATATACGAATTTCCTTAATGGATAATGAGGGGTAAATGCTGATTGGGATAATTAGGGATTGTTTCGGTAGCAATCCATCCAAAAGGATATCTTTGCCGAATCAGTGATTGATTGGCAGTGGACTCGATTGGGTTGATCTCGACTTTAATAGGTGGTGATCTTGACAGTATTTGACGGAGAAGAAGTTTCCTAAACAAAGAGAAAGACTGATCTCGATTGATTCTTAATCGATTAGTTTGGAAGCAGAATAAGGAAGGACAGTCCTAATGAAACTCGGAATCCGCCAGGCTGGATTTCCCAGCCCTAGGGTTTCATGAACCATATAAATATAGCTATTTTACAACGAAGAAAAGGTTCTCAACCAAACACAAACAACCACAAGTTCTAGCGCACCGCTAACTTGCCAAAGCCTCTCCGGAGCAACTCACGCAATTTGCCTCCACCTGCGATCGATCCAATCTCGCATTCGTGTCGAGCGGTTGCTGAGCGACTCACGCAATTTGCCTCCACCTGCGATTGACTACGTCTCGTATTCGTGTCGAGCGGTTGCTGAGCCAGTCCGCTACTCCGGTAGCAATCGAGTCGTCACTCAGGTGACACACCCGTGGTCTTGGTATAGCTCTGCTTTGCTTCTCCGGATCAGAGTAAGATCCTCAATCCTTAGGGGGTTGGGAAGAAAATCCTGTTAGAGAGTTCTATTCAGGTCTTGTTCGAGTCCTGTACGCCGGCTTAGTCAGCGCCGGCGTAGCAGTTGCTTGATCAGGAAGTCAGAGTCAATTGGGAGCAGACGAGAAGACTCGCCAGGGGTCGCACGCAGTCGAGTGGCACCGCTCCAAGGGTGCTGGCACGCCTAAAACACACAAAAGACACGCGAGGAGCACGCCTCCTCCACCCCAAGTGCTGACTATTCGCCGGGTGCTGAATCCGCCACGAACAGGACCAACTAATTTGTATGCAAGTGCTTGTATCAAATGAGGCAGATAATTTGGAAATGGATTCATCTGATTTCAGCAGGTCTGATAATGCCAAAGGGATTATATCACCTAGATTATACGTACGTTACTATAATTAAGTGAAGCTACATGCAATCTTAAGAGTCTCCAAATAAACAATGATCGAGGGTTAAACGAAACCATATATCATTGAAATTAATTATTAGGGTTCAAATATCAGTTATCACTGACTGATGCAGATTAATTTGCGTTAATTACTAATAAAATTGATAAAGCGCGCATGCATAATCAACAGAATTTAGATGGAGATGCTGTTGGGAACTCCCTTTCCTGTGACCCCTGATTCCGAGAATGGCTTCAAAAGCTCATATGGAACAATCCCCGCTCCAACTCTGTTTTTCAGCTCCATATTGGTGTTCCTCTCATCAATAATTCCTTCTAGCTTCTTCAAATTCCCATTGAACCTCTCGAAAGCTGCATTTATCACAGGGTTTTCAGCCCAAGATGACTCCACATTCTCACCAATGTACTCCTCGTCCGGTGAATGGTTCGATAATACGTCTAAGACAGCCATAACTTTTGTTGCCTGAATCTGTGAGGGGAAGCACCTCAGCAATGCAGCTTCTGGTTTCTTCAGAAATATCTTGAAAAGATCGTCGTTTGGATCTTCGGTTGGCATGTTGCTTCGAGCTATTGTAGGCCGGTTTGGGAAGTATCCGGCGTACATGTACTGACCAAAGTTCACTGCAGCATGATGTCCAGCTGTAACCCAAATTATAGTCGTCAAAATGTGAATGAGATCTTCTGGGGTTTTCAATACAGGCCACCATGGTTCATCCTTTTTGTCTGCATGACCCTTGGTTCTCACTTCTGTCCACCATGCTTGAAGCTCATTATCAGACTCCACAAGAGTTGGGTCTGGATAATAGTGGTTCACATAGTCACCCACCCACTCTTTAATGGCATCCCACAGAATGAGACCATCATTTGCAAATGGATAGTCTTCGATTGTTAGCTTCACACCATGCTCAGCTGTAGGATCCTCAACTGCCATCCCCCTGAAAGTAGTACGTGCAAATAAGGCAATTAGTAACTGGAATTCCATGGACTACCAAAACTTATATTCAATATTTTTGTGAATGATTAAATCTCATAGTAGATTCATCAAGTAAAAGACCTTCTAATTAGATCAGCAGGCAAAGCTTCCATGTCGAAGCGCCAAAGCTGGTCATAAGCAGCAGAACTGAGCTCAATCGAGTACTTCGCTGGTGAGAAGCAACTTTCAATGATTCCACCTGCATTAATGAGGCTTTCTCGAGCTAGAGCGTTGATTTCCATTGTATACCTAAAATGAGGATGTAGAAGCCTATAGATGGGATGCATTGCACTTAGTTGTCGATTAGCAGCAATTATGTATGGTTCTGTACAACAGTGAGTCCTCAGCCTGCGAAAATATAAAAGCACAGCCGTGACACATATGCATTTGCTAGCTAATATCGCCCCATATCGATGATTGAGGCTAAAGGCTTTTAAATTTGTCTCACAACTTCAGAATTCGGGTTTGTCTACAGTAATTTGACATATACCATACTCTTAATTTATAATTATTTAAACACAATTTACCATTTTTCTACACTAAATTTACAACATTGACAACACATTTACAATAAATGTTTTTATATATATACATATAATTAAACCAATTTCCTACATTGACAACCATATGTTCATAAACTTGTTAATATTTTGTAGCTGAAGTAATTACAACTAAGAGAACTATTTTTATCCAAACAATCACTCTATGTACTATAATGACAGTAAAATTTGTTGTTAAATTTGTAAATGAGGATACTGAAGAAAATTTCTCGAAATCCAGTAGTCTATATATTAAGGACCAATGCACTTTGGTAACTAACTATGAATTAGCACTTTAAAAAAGATATTGAGAAAAATTCTTACCAGTGGATGACAAGCTGATGATAGCCAGCATCATGAGCACAAACATGGGCTTTAGCAAGCTTCCACATCCAGCAACCAGTTGCATCCCAGGTTGGGGTAAACACTTCCTTCCATTGGGGCTTGTCACCTACCGGTGGTCGAGTGAGTTCAATGGCAATAGGCCTCAGTGTGCCATTCTCTGTGAGGAAGAATAGTGTCCGAGAACCATACAGTGTGGTTCCTTCAACCTCTCTCACTTTGTTCACATAAGGCATAAGGAGATCATGATAATCCAAAATAAAGAGCTTCTTTCCTTCTAAAGCCTGCATTTCAATATAAACCAATTGTTTACTTTCACACAAAAGTCACAAAGCAAATAACAAAATGTAATAATAAGAGTGGAATTATATCTATGCATGTTACCTCATTGACAGTCATACTGCCTCTGATTTCCTTCTCCACCAGTTCTGTGGTGATCAGTGATTCAACTGGTCCGTAAATCTCCGGGTCAAGTTTACTTTTCAATGGCCATTCCCTTACTAGCTCTATGCTATATGGATTAAGACCAGCTAGAGTTTGCCGAGAAAATTCTTCATCTCTAAACCAAGAAAATTTGTCACCTGCATAATTCAATATCAAGGCATTATATGAAATAGATCATGAGGCCAACAATGAGGTTTAAAAAAAAAGGATTATTGTTTATTGGTTTTGCATTGATATATAAAGAGGCAGCTCGCCAGGCAGTCGTACGTACGATCAAGTATTTCAGGGGTCTCAAAGAGCAAGAGATCATCTTGGCCATCGCTAATTGCCTTGACTAGCCTTGGGATGATTGACTGAAAAAAGCCACTAGCTGCTGGCTTAGGCAATGTAACTCCTTCATTGAACAAAGAATCTATGGCCGTGAAGTAGGGAAATCCTAGCTCTGGATCAATAAGTGTCATCTCAAGCTGAGGAACCAATGCGTGTAGCACAGATTTCAGGGTCTTTGCAGAGAATGTTAACTGTTTTATCTCTGCAAATGCTTCATCTCTTGGTACATACACACTGCTGCTTCTTTCCTCAGATAATGGATCTGCATTCACACAATAAAATGATAAGATCGATAATCACACATATATATAGCTCGTACAGTGTTGCAGTCTAAAATATTCAATTAGTTAGTGGTCATATATATATATTACCCTTCTTAGTGCGTGGTCGTCCAGTTCTGCAGCGCCTAGGATACGGGTGCTCTTTGCCACCAAGGACAGGCCTAGCCAAATCATCTTTGCTATCCGGGTCTCCAAGATCATTGTAGGTATCATAATCATAAATCCTTTCAGATTCTTTTCGCTCGCCCTCGCCATTTCCTCGCAGAAGTTGCAGCTCCTCTTCTCTCAGCCTCTTGATCCCACTTGGTGTCTCTGGTGGTATATAAGACTGTTTCATTGTTGACATTAGTAAAAAATCGTCATTAAAATGCATGAAACACTATTAGTACGTGCATGTAAACGAAACTAGTCGATCATATTCGTACCTTGCTGGTGAAAAAGACTCTCTTCTGCTTATTGTCATACTTGGAATGAGTCCATGAATTGCATGGAACAATAACAGAGGTGCCATCTGGGAAGCCGGTGATTTCGATGCTCTTGATGTAAGCCTCCTTGTGGTGCTCATTCTCAACCAGTACCGCTCCGATATCCCCGAAACCGGTCGGGATCGTCAGCACACTCTCGTACGTCACGATGGTCTCTTTTTGGCGCACTTTGTGGGCATACCCTCTTATTGTTTCCTTCTCCAACCCAGTCTCTGTTGTAAAAAGGAATTAGATACCTATGACCTTTGTTGCCAATGGAGATCGATGCTTGTACGTACTTAGTAAAAAAGTGCATCATTTTTTTTTTAAAAACGTAATTAGAACCAAATTTTAACGCTCGTTACACATGATCTATTCCTAAGGGCTTAGAATATTATTTCATTACATTTTTCAGGGAAAAAAAAAATCAACAAATAAATGAGAGCCTTTGCAGCAATCCAGCATATTGAAGTAATTTTTTTGAATATTATTGATATTGACACAGTTTTCTCTTTTTTGTTACGAGAAGGTTCCTTCTTCTTCTTCTTTTTTTTTTTCACAAAGTAAAAAGGAAAAGAAAAAAAAATGAAAAAGGAAAAGTGGCCATGCATTGATAGACTCACGGACGGCCAGTTTAGACTGGTCTTATTCTCTTTCAGAAAATGACGAAACTGTAACAATTTAACTGTTATTGGTTGCGTGCAGACTCGTACGACGTCGACCAAGACTAAGTGATCACTAGCTAGTCATTTTTGATATTGACCTATTATCTTTTTCTAAAAGAAATAATTCTATATTTCTTTTTTGGATACGAAATAATTATACTTTTCCGGTAACTTAATTAATTCTGTTAGTACATAATTAATAATAATAATAATAAGAATAATAATAAATAATAATAATTCTGTTAGTATAAAATGCAGAAAAGCGAATCAAAAGGAAAGCCGGATTTTTGCGACCTTTTCTTTGGCCTTTTGCCATGATGCTAAATCTGTAAAAAAAAGGTTTATAATTCTAGTAAATTACAATTGATATTTACTACGTACATGAATGTATATTAATTACATATGTTCTTGATGTATTGCGAGGAACGTAATATATATATAGAAGAATTCTCAGCTGCGGACGTCCGCACGCACTGTTCACCGTACGGATGTCGCGTTTCCGGAGATCGGTGAGGCGGCGACGGCGTATCCGGCCACCGGGCTTTGCTCGCCCCACCCCGGCGACCCCGTCTGTGCCAGTCCGAGCTCCATCGCTCGGGGTGGGGCTAGCAAAGCCCGGTGGCCGGATACGCCTTCACCGCCTCGCCGGTCGCCGAAAACGCCGCATCCGCACCGACGGACGTCCGTAGCAGAGACGGACTATATATATATATATATATATATATATATATATAAAAGACTATAAGCTACTAGTAGTAGTACGCGACCATTCATAATCGTAGTTACAGCTCTAAAATAAAGATTAAACACGCACAGATCGATCGATGCACTAATAGAGACTCTGAACGACTGAACCCCTTATTCTACTTCTTTAATAATTGATGATTTTTCTAAGAATAACTATTAATATAACCTTATTAATTATTAGTTAAGGACTGAAGGCCTGAATTTCATGCACAGGATAGCTAGGCTGCACAGTTCTTAACTTGTTGATTTATTGGTAATATATGATATAATCCGTATATTATATATATACACATATATTTCTTCGTTATAAGTTATAATTCAAGCTTGTTGGGAACAAGTAATATGCAGTATGCTGTATGCATGTAGATCAAGAGGGACGAGTTAGGATGCACTTATTACAAATAATCAACTAATTAAGTTAATCTCTAGCTCTTGTACGTAGCTAGCTTACTGGGGTCGAGTTGAGAGCTGACAAGCTCGAGAAGGAAGGTTTTGTAAAATATATTGGGTGTGATATTGCAAATATAAAATTGAAATATATATTAACTTGAAATTAGAAATAAAATTTCAGAAATAAGTATGATGAAATACTCAACCAATACCGAAGGAGTTTGAAAACGGATTAGGAACAGTCGAGTCGTGTGTGTCACACACTTTCCTTAAGACAATTACGCCGCCTCTACCGGTGCAACAGGTCTATTGGCGCTCGTCTCCCAGGATACAACGACTAATGAATTCTTGAAGCTGCACTGCAACAAGAAAGCCTACGAACCACTTGTACCTTCTATCTATCACCAGAAGAAACGACACGAGAGAGAAAAACTTTGGGAGATTGTCTGATAATATTTTTGGTGATACAAGATCCCTTGAACAAATGAATAGGTCGCTCTTTATATAGGGGGTAAAGAGGCTACTACTTTAATTGCCATGAATTCCGAAATGAATTTCATATCATAAGTTATAGCCGTTACGTAATGAATTCAGAAATGAATTCTAATTCATATGTCATAACTATTTCCTCAATAAATTCCATTTCATACGTTACAACAGTTACACAATGAATTCGGCAGTTACAGAATTCAATCTCATTAAATCTGTCGTTACAGTATTTAATCTCATTGAATCTGCTGTTACAAAATTCAAAGGAGTTCTGTTGTTACACATTCCAGAATTCAAGTAGTGAGCACGTTTTGGGTGACAATTTCTTATTCACACCATAACCAATTTAACAAGATGATTATATGAATTTGTAGTCCTCATACCGGAGAATACGAATTCACATTTTATCATTAACGAATATTAAGTGCGTCCACTTAAATTCTTCTAATTAAATTGGTTAAAATAAACGGTGATTTTCACCATTTTCCAACAATTCCCCACATGAATGAAATTGGCGACCAAAGACTCGGTAGACATGGTGATAGATTTCTACGGTTGAAACCTGCATAGGATAGGTAGGTTTTACCCTTTGAACCTTCCCTTGTGAAAGTATGATTATGTTACTGACTAAACAGTAGACGCGATGTCCTTGAACTATTCGTCATTTTGTGTAACTGATAGCATACCTCACACAGGAGTCTTCCTGGTACATTACAGTTCTCACTATTGTGTCCATTTTGGCCTTGGACACGTGCCTGGTTCTGTAAGAGTTTGATAAGAATTGTGCCCCAACAATTCTCTTAGAAGCGGCCCCACTTCTCTCTTACATAGGTGATCTCTTAATTAAGAGTAACCCGCATTACTCCGCTCGGTTTTACCCGACGCATAAGAATCATTAAAAGCTTTAGCTTAACCTCATTCCTTACGGGCATCACTGTTTTTTCATCATAGGAATGGACCTGGGAAAAACTCCCCACAGTGATCCGATATGATCTCTACAATTTAGTTGTCCCTTTGAACCTAGATCTTGGGATCTCCAGTCAGCTAGGTTGGGTATCCACTGTAAAGATTTTTATTTCATGGGCTTTAGTCTCATTCCTCTTGATGATTTATCAACTAACTCTCTAGTTAACCATTTGGTTAGCAGATCCGCAATATTATATTTTGACTTCACATAGTCAATCAAGATAACTCCAATAGAGAGTAGTCAATTGGTATTATGTCCTTGAAGGATGTGTCTAGACTTACTATTGTACATCTTACTATGTGCCCTGCCAATTGCATATTAACTTGTTACAATAAATTGCAGACACATGTCTTGTCAATCTTGGAATATCCTCCATATTAGTGTAACCATTGTGCTTCTTCCCCACATTTGTCTGGTACCACAAACTCAGACTTCATTATTGATCTAGTTATAATGGTCCGTTTGGAGGATTTCCATAACACTGTTCCACCTTTTAGTGTGAACACATAACCGCTAGTACACTTAAAGACTATCGTGTTAGATATCCATTTTTCATCTCAGTATCCTTCTAGGACAACACAACTCAAATATTACTCGTGTGTCTCTTTGACTTGCTCACATAAGCAATATCCATATTTTTCATGTCAAATATGAAATTTAACATATCTCTAGTGGATTTGATCATCTTATTATTGCTTTCAAATAATAAGCATGTCATTACGTATCCACTTACTTTTAAAGCATCATAAAGCATCATATAACATACTTTGACCCTTGTCAATGTTAATTAGTCTTCATAAAGTACCATAATTAACATATATCTTGGTCTATCATGTCATACATTTGGATGACTCAACCATAGAGGTGAAAAGACTATTTTATTCATTCTTTAACAAATGTCATTACAAGAATTAAATAATCCACCACTCATGGCCTTATTTTATTTTAGACAAAACAAATTTGTCCTCACTGAGTATATACTCATATAGACCTCAGGAACATACAATTCTTTATTTTAAATTTAGTTCCTTTCTACAATTCAGTTTATAAACTTGGCTTGGTCATACCACAGCTCCAAGTCTTTTATCTCATAGTCATAATTATTGACTTCATCCATGCCCTGTTCGTTGGACATATTTTCAACAAGTGCATCAAGTGAAGCCCATTCAATTTCTCAGATATTTTTTTTTTCTCTTTGTGAGACTGAGACATGTATTCAGGCAATCATATCCATGGTCGACACCTTGGTTGACCATTTGGTTGTTTCAGCAATTTTGCAATTCTGAAACACACCCATAAGTGTTAATTAATAACCACTTGAATTCTTCTAATCAATGTATACGTAGGTTACAAATTTCATAAGGCAACAATGTCTGTGTATTTGACATATATAAATCATCACCTTCATTGGTATTGAAACCATTGGTGATCATATTGTCAAATCTTCTATGTCATTGCATTTGTATTGTTTTAAGCCATATAATGACCTCACCAATTTACACACCTTCCATTTTCATCAGGAGCCGAGAAACCCTCAGGTTTTTCTATATAGATTCTCTCTTCAATATCTCCATCTATAAAGTTATTTCCATACTCATTTAACGTACTTCACAATTTTCCAACGTGGCAATAACAAGTACCATTATGATGGAAGTAATTTTCGTCACTAGAGTTTAAGTGTCGAAATCATCAAGGCCTTCATTTTGTCTCTAGCCTTTCAATTACATTTGCTTGTAATTGTCTATCGTCACATCCGACTTCATTTTCCTCTTGAAAATCCACTTGAAACATAAAGTTTCATGACCAAGAAGAAAATCCACAAGTTTCCCAAAAGTATGATTCGCAAATCATATTTTAGTGGCATCTTCCTAACAAGGACAATACACAAGGTACCTATCCCTTAAGGATTCAGACTTACTCAATCTTAACCATACATGTTAAGAGTCGGAACTTAAGGATTTTCCAATCCTTACCTCAGTTCCCCATTTATTATGCTTCATTTAGGAAGCACAATACTGAATAACACAAAATAAATTTTGTGTTAATGATTTTAACCTCACCCGTTACACGTATTTATTAACGGTTTATAAGTTATTAATTAGCTCATCAAGTAACCATTAGATGGTTGTTCCAAACTGTATTGATGACTATTCAACTTATTGTTACAAGCTAATGATTTAGCTTTTACAATCCATCACCAACAATAAGTTGGAGTTACTTGAACATACATCTTCAACGAACGATGCAATTTTCAGAGTTCCTTATCATATCTTGCACACAAGAAATCTTATAATTATGTTCATGTCAAATTCAATTGACTGATTCCACATAATTTTTCTTTTAGGTAGAGATTCTCCACCTTGAAAGAACATCCCCACATTCGCAAGTAATTATAGGATGACTTTCTTCATTTCCATATTCATATGGAATTGTTTTCTTAACAAACATTTTAGATATCTTATTTAAATGATATTTAGCCGATAAACTGGCAACTCACCATACACTCGGTGGTAATGCAAAGCTAAACAACATTGCATCCATCATATACTTTAAGATACGATTCTCTCGTTCAACCATGTCATATTGGTTGTGGTGAATAAAGTGGTATTCATGTATGATCACATACTGAGCACAGTCAGTAAATGATGATTCATACTCATCTCTGCGGTCGATCACTTTTATGATCTTAATTGTTCAATTGAGTTGAATTCTCATCACGTTTTGTATAGGCTTCATTGGGGACAAGCCACTTATTATCGAGTTAATACCAAAACCGTTTCTGGTCATTATACTCGGCATCAATTGGCAGTTATAAGCTATTTAATTTGTCGTCAATAATGTTTATGAACAGTTACAAACAATCCATTTAGTAGGCTTCAATTGTACATCATGACTAAGGTTTATGAGGGGTTACAAACCGTTACAAACCATTTAGTTCGTCATTCAATTGCATGCCATTACTAAGGTTTATTAGCCGTCATAAACAGTTGGCAATCCAAGTGATGTTCTCCAAGTGATGTTGGATTTCACAACATCTAGTGCAAGCTACTCATAGTTTGCATTAATTAACACTCATTATCACATTCTTCTTTTCAATCAAAGGACGAGATGTGGCCTATAGCTCTTTCAGTGTTATTAAAACATTCCGTTGCCTTTTTTCTTGAAAATACACACAATGTGTTATTTTCCTAATCAATAAATAATATTCGATATTATTTCTCTATTGATTACAAGGTCAAATTCACAAGGAATTTCTCATTGAATATCTCAATATTCAATCACTTGATTTTGGAATATAACCAAATCACAGTGCTTCATTTTTACAAGGAATCCTTTTATTATCCTTGAAAAAATCCTCATTAGCGTAGGTAGCTAATCAATAATTCCTTTGGAGTCTATTTCTCTTTAGACATCGTTTTTTATTTCACAACAAAACTCCAAAGACAACCGCTTCCTTAAGGCGACATCGTTTTGGTTTAGTAACCAATTCCTTTAGCCAACACCCTTCCGTTAGGCAACCATTTCCTTAAAGAAACCACGTTAGTCAATATCACATATATAAAAGTTCTTAAGATTGTAAAATATATTGAACCTCGAAGGTAACGAGTATTCCAAATTATATAAGCAATATCATAGTTAATTGTCTTAAGATTGTAAAATATATTGGGTGTGATATTGCAAATATAAAATTGAAATATATATTAACTTGAAATTAGAAATAAAATTTCAGAAATAAGTATGATGAAATACTCAACCAATACCGAAGGAGTTTGAAAACGGATTAGGAACAGTCGAGTCGTGTGTGTCACACACTTTCCTTAAGACAATTACGCCGCCTCTACCGGTGCAACAGGTCTATTGGCGCTCGTCTCCCAGGATACAACGACTAATGAATTCTTGAAGCTGCACTGCAACAAGAAAGCCTACGAACCACTTGTACCTTCTATCTATCACCAGAAGAAACGACACGAGAGAGAAAAACTTTGGGAGATTGTCTGATAATATTTTTGGTGATACAAGATCCCTTGAACAAATGAATAGGTCGCTCTTTATATAGGGGGTAAAGAGGCTACTACTTTAATTGCCATGAATTCCGAAATGAATTTCATATCATAAGTTATAGCCGTTACGTAATGAATTCAGAAATGAATTCTAATTCATATGTCATAACTATTTCCTCAATAAATTCCATTTCATACGTTACAACAGTTACACAATGAATTCGGCAGTTACAGAATTCAATCTCATTAAATCTGTCGTTACAGTATTTAATCTCATTGAATCTGCTGTTACAAAATTCAAAGGAGTTCTGTTGTTACACATTCCAGAATTCAAGTAGTGAGCACGTTTTGGGTGACAATTTCTTATTCACACCATAACCAATTTAACAAGATGATTATATGAATTTGTAGTCCTCATACCGGAGAATACGAATTCACATTTTATCATTAACGAATATTAAGTGCGTCCACTTAAATTCTTCTAATTAAATTGGTTAAAATAAACGGTGATTTTCACCATTTTCCAACAGGTTTTGCCGGAGAAGTCGGTGAGGGTGTCGAGCGGTGCAGTCAAGCTAAGGGTGGAGAGGAGGTTGGCTCTGTTTCTTGCACTGTAACCACTGCCTTTACTGTAACTGCAGTATTATTGTTTTGATCCAACCCTGTCGTGGTTGCCGTCGTCGACCCTGCCTTTACTTCACCGGAGGCACGGATGCGATTATATTTTTTCCTCAAGTAGTGCTTTGTGTGGCCGCGTGCAGCCGGAGGAAGATTAATGTGGAGGACGGAAGGGGTGCTCAGAACGGCGGAGCAACCGGGTTTTGGTGGTAAGAGAGGTCTAGATCTAGCGGAGGTGGGTGGTTTTTGCAGCTGATGAGGCTTCATCATCATCATGATTAGCTACAAGCTAGCTAGATCTGTAGGTTTAATTTGCTAGATTTCTCCAACTCCTTGATGGGTTCATTACTCATTTATATACACATATTACATACATGTGAAATATTTGGCTACAGTTGCGTCGTACATATTGATGTGAATCATGTTTTACACGAAATATATGAATAACTGACCAAATACAAATAAGACGAAAGGCGGACCCAATAGGGGCCAGTGGGGGACCACTACAACACGAATACTCTTTTTCGACCCCATTTTTTGGTCAAAAATAACACTATAGTACCCTCCTTTATATATATATAAAAAATAAAAATAAAAATTCGTCAGAAATACAATTTTAGGATGAATATTTTTTTTGACAAATTAATAGTTTAGAGAACGATGGGATGAGGTGATAAACATAGAGAACGATGGTTCTTGAGCTGCTGCAGGAGGGAAGAAGTTTCTGGGTACGTATTCGGCTGGTGCAATGGCAACCGTGCGGGGAAGAAGGAGCAAAATGGTTAACTCGGGGAGAGAGAAGAAAGGCAGTATGGGCCTCTTCTAAAGATGGCATTGAGCTTTTAGCCCTGTCTTATTCCGGGTCAGGGAAAAACAACTTAATTATTCATTTTCATTATTTTCGCCATCGATTCATGTTATTGGGTTCGAATTTTGGGCCCAAGACTGAAATTATCAATAACACTAAATCAACGACGAGCGTTGTGCGTTTTCGTAACCTTCCACACCATACCCACTATGCAAGCCCTAAAGACTCATGTATGCTGCTTGGGCCCGCATCAATAGCATGCTTGCTTGGCGAGTTAAATTGAGTATATGTATAATCATAAAAGTTTTACGCGTGAACGTATTTTAATCAAATGCTTGATTTTTCATGTATCAACATTAGCTTTTATATACACAGTAGCAGTTAGATTCTCTATCCATATTAACAACATTTAAATTGACAGTTTCAGCTTTTAAATTCTACAGTAATAACAATTAAGACTGAATGTAAGTGTGAATATTAAGAAAGGTAAAAAAGTAAATTTTTAGTAACAAGTGACATCTTGGCAATACATTCTCTTAATTTGTAAAATTTAGTCTTAATTTGTACAAAAAATATGGTAAGTGACTTATTTGTTAATTAAATTATTGTCATGTTGTGTAATTTGTTATTTTTTATTAGAAGAGTTAATTTTTGAGTTTATAATTTTAGTTTAAAAAAAAATTCACACTACGACTTGAAGGCCCAATTTTGAGAGTTCACCTCAGATTTGAAAATCTCAGGTCATGACGGAGAATTAGATCAGAGTATGTTGCCGTCAAAATTAAAGCAACTCCATATAAATGATCGATGAGTTGATAAAATTAAATGGCAAGTTGATCGATCAATATAATTAAATCTCTTGTGGTCTCCTCTCGATGAGATTTATAGTCTCGTTTCTTCCGTTGGGCATTTCAATCAACGACACTGCCTAGCTAAATTAGGGAAAATGTACAAGCTTTCCATGTGATAGGTATCTGGCTATTTTGATTTACCCAATTCGCAATTATGATCGTACTAGCTAGTTCTTTACAGAAACAAGGAAGAAGATAAAAATGACCAGTTGGAGTCTACTGAATCACTCCACCGACCCAAAGTGCTTCATGTGTGTGGCATCGATCATGTATGCAATAATAACATCCAAGGGACATTTGGTCTGATTGCTAACAAAAGAGCATAAATTAGTTTTGCATTCCTATTTTCTATTTAGTGGATGGTTGTGAGTGTTGCTAACAAAACACTAATTTTACCTCGAATTTTCTTTAATTATTGAATGTATTTTATGCTTTATGGACAGTTCACCTTTCATGTGCTTGTGACCTTTGTGTAGTTGATCCTCTCGAAACAACTTGGAAAATGCTTCCCGCTTGCTACAGATTTGGCCGAGCTGACTAATTATGCTGATTACTTCCGTCTTATCTAGATTGAGATTCGTTCTTTTTAAGAGGGGATATGAACTTCTCTGATATAATCTCACTTACATTTACCTTGAGGGGTTTCCCTGCACTTGTATTATTTGCCTTGAACAAGAGTTTTTCTCAGAAAGATTATGCTTCCTCTCTATCATGCAGCACCAGATCGTTCTCGCTTCCTCAAGTGCGCAGTAACCAACGAACAAGGAAACACTGATTCAAAAATGATCATGAAAACCGACCAACAGCAGCCCACCTTAGCTATTTAAGAACATAACCATAACTCCATGAAGGTTCTATTCTGATATGGTTCAAAATTTACAAAGAAAACTATTAATGATTGTTTGCAAATGGAAACACAAGTATCTAATGTGAACCAAAATCTCTTGAATGAAATCTGATCCCGAGATAATCATTGAAAGAATTAAAAAAAAAATAAAAAAATTCATTCGTTTACATGACTCAATCAAGGCTCCTCCGATACATCTTGTTCCGCATAAGGACCCTTGTGCTAATACCTAAGTATAAGACTGAAACAACCTCAGAACAAAAGGCTCGTTTTTTCTATCTGCCGGTGAACAAAAACCCAGCTCCCTCTTTCACATCAGTGCATGAAAGTCGATTATTTCCCGCACAAGGAAGCATCATACTATGTTCAAGCACAAGCCGCACTGTTTGTAAACAATTAGCTCTTCGAAACAATATCTGCCGTCCAAAAAAGAAGCAGCTAACTCACCACGATCTAAAGCAAGATCATCCTCCGCCATTCAAACTGGTTTGATATTGAGCTGGAAGTTTAAATTACAAAAACTTGTGAGGATTGAGCCACAGTTCTGAAGCCAAAGTGAATGATAAAGGTGTACTTGTTGCATCACTGAGTTGTGTCTATATGGCTCCGACAAGAGAAGCCACTTCATTCGAAGTATGTGGCCACAATGGTGAAAGTGCAACTACTTTCCCAATGACAATGAGCGTTGGTGATACCAACTCTTCTGATGTAATTTCATTGGCAAGATCCTTCAGTTCTGCAAAGACCTGTAAAAATGCAAGATTTCAACAAAATAAATCAGTTAAGTTGACTGCAAATAGAACTGGAAATGAGCAAGCTGATTATTAGTATGCTGAGGCATGCTATTGATTTAGCTAATTAGTAATTAGGTTGACTGTTAGCCAATGACAGAACCCCCTGGAAGGATTATGAATATAATAACTAACCCATTCAAGTGGCCTGCCTTTATTTACATGGGCAAATAATTGTTACTTCTCTTCCTTGCAATTATTACAATATAGATTAATTTATTTTCTGTGTTTTTTTACTAGCATATTTCGATTAAAAAATTCTTCAACCAGAGGAGGAAGCTTAGCTTTAAATTAAAACCAGCACGTAATAACATCAATTGAGTAATCTAAGCATATTGAAAAAAAATTAAGATTATGATTGCTAATGAACTGCTCCATTAAGATGAATTAGCAGCTGCATATCTAAAACAAATCAAAGAATGTGGTATAAGTGTATAACTATTGATTTTCATAGAATCCTTTTTCTTTCTCTATGAATTTCATACATCAATTGGTTACATTAAAGCTTGCATCTTTTTTACTAATTCTTTACCAATGCTGCCTGGAGTTGCTCACTTTCAAGAATCAAACCTTAAACCCATGACAACTTAAATCATGGCACATTTAGGTGTTGGAGAAGGCAATGCCCAAATCTATAACAAAAGATAGAGAATGGGCGGTAAACAACTTCTAATAAAAGCATCATTTACAGTTCCACGGTTTAAAAAAGAATGTCCAAGCTATCTTTAAGTAAAATTACTTAATCTGACTTAGGAAAAGATGATGCCTAAACTTCTCGGAATTGTTAATTAATATATTCACCGTCCATGACAGTCTTATTCTACTTGCCAAAGACAATTTAATAATTGCTGAGCGGCATGCAGTAGTGTAGTACAAAAAACAGAGTCCTACCAGGTATTCAGTTTGATAATGAACGAGCGAGGTCCTCATAATGAATCAGGTAAAGAGATGGACACATTTCGAATGCAACAGTCTCCAAATGAAAGAACATCTTACCATGCGCTGTTGAGGTGTGGTCCCTCGCTCAACTGCAACAGCTGGTGTTGTTGGTGGCAGACCATGATGAACCAACTTTTGAGCAAGAGAAGGGAGAGTTGACAAACCCATGTATACCACCAAGGTCGAGTCAGGATCAGCTGCATTCTCCGCCACAAAAAGAGGATCTGTTCCTCCCTTCCTGGAGTGCCCAGTCAGAAATCTGACACTATTTGCAACACCTCTGTGAGTTAACGGGATTCCGAGCTCTGCTGCTATCCCAGAAGCAGCAGTGATACCTGGAATGTAATAAAAGATTTTGATTTTTACCAAATCAAACAAGGATGCATTGTTTGCTAATTGACAAGATGACCACATCCTAAATAGGAAGAAAGTTGTGCATGGAATTCTTCTACCTTATAGCTAAAGGCAAACTGAAGAAGAGTCCCTTAGTTTCTCCTCAATAGTAAGTAAGCCGATGTTAAGTGTGTTTATTTTCTTCTGTTTATTTTATTTACCCCTGCTTGGAACTTAAGGACTTTCAGTATTTAGGAATTAAGAAGAGACTTGTACTAATTCCAGGTATCTCTTTTTTTATGAGGTAGAGGCGAGGATTTTCACTTCTTTAATAGGAAACTTATATGAAACAGGAAGTGCTAACAAAATGTGCCAGCAGTCCACAGAAAATATAAACTCCACAGCTCAGTATGATAAACAGCATACATAGAACATCATAATCAACGCACACCAATAACCAAAAATGACACAAAACAAGACCGCCAAATTGCAAACAACCATAGACCTAGGAAAAGCCAATAGACAATGAGAACAAATCAAAATTGAATCAAGACTCATACTGTTAAGGAAACTTTTAAAGATTAAAAAAAATGTCTCACTTAGATACCATTTACCATTGCTTACAATGTTGGATATGCTGAAGCAGCATAACTGAAGATTTCTAAATGTTTTTTCAGTTCAATTATGAACCTACTCAGTTTCAAAGTAGTATGTAACTAATAGAGACCTAAAGCTTCCTGAGACATTCAAATTTCATAAAAAAGGCTCAACTAAATGATAACATTTACTAATACTGACTCATTATTGTACCTGGAATAACTTGAACTTGAATTCCTTGTTGTTGCAAAAAATCCATCTCCTCTCCGCCCCTTCCAAACACCTAAAGAACAAACAGTACACATAAAAATGTTGCAAATCATGTAAGGAACAGTCATAACTTTCTGAAGATAAAATCTAGGAACTCACCAGTGGATCCCCTCCTTTTAGTCTCACAACATTAGCTCCAGCTTCAGCAAAACTGAGTAGCAATTCATGTATCTCCTCCTGAAATTAGAACAAAAGGATCCAATTACTTACCAGTTGCACATAATCCCAAAATTCATTAAACTTTACAATCATTTTCACAGAATAAAATGTGTTACTAACCCAATTTAATTCATTAGACCTTTACAATCATGACCACAAACCCAAATGCCCAATTCGCCCAGTTACACAAAGATTTAAAATTTACAGTTGGGGAACACAGTCAATTAGAAATAAAAGTAAAATGTGAAGCTTGGTTTGGCTGAGTTCAAGAAATGGTGAAAAAGATTAGAGCTTGACCTGGGTTCTGCTATGGTAGCCAGCAGTCTTGCCAACATAGACAAGTCTAGCATCAGAGGCAACAAAATCCAAGACATCATTGGACACCAACCTATCATACAACAATAAATCAGCACTCCGAATAACTCTGACAGCTTTCAATGTCAGGAGTTCAGGGTCCCCAGGGCCAGTGCCCACTAAGAACACATTTCCAGGCCCACACTTGGCTCCACCACAACCTCCTTCCTTCTCTCTCTTCTCTCTCTTCTCCCTCAGCACCTCAAGCAGCTTTCTGAGCTCAGGCAGCTGCAAAGCAATGTCGTTCTGCCTTATGAAATCAGAATCAGCATCAGAATCAGGAGGAGGGAGGGTTTGGTTTAATTGGTTATTGTAGAGCCACTGGTCTCTTTGGTACCTCTCGATAGAGTGCTGCTCTGTAAAAGGGGAAGTATAAGAAGGGGAGGAGTTGAAGTGAAGAGAGCAAATGGGTTGAGGGTTTAGGGAGTTGGGTTTTCTGAAATGGGTGGAAGACAATGAGGAAGACAGAGATTGAAGCCTAGAGACAAGAGCCATGATGACACAGAGACTGGAACTGGAGGAGAATCACAAGTGTGTTTGTGTTGGGAATGTAGAGCATTTGAAGAGGTTTTTGAGTACGTGAGTGAGACTCTTGAGAGAGACGAGAAGGCCAAATTGGTTTTGGCTTTTGAGGTTTTGAGAGGGGCACTTCTTCTCTTTTGCTACATGTATTGGGCCGTCTTTTGGTCACTTGGTACATTCCTTTCCTCCTCGTCTCAAATTAAGGTGTTCCCTTTCTAATGCATTCGCCGCCGACGGACCAACTGACATTTTCTATTATTATTCTTTCAAATATTTTCCGATATGATTAACATAGAACTCTATCCTCATTCCTATGATTCTCAACGTCGTGAAAGCAGAGTACGTACTTGGGCAAATACAGTATTCACTTTTCTAGTTGCATGCAATCTGGAAGTTATATGGCTTCTCGATTGATGATGACCAATTCTGGTTGAAGCTTGCTTGAGAGTTGAGACTTCAACATCGATTAAGAATATGGTTAATTAATTCAATTTCTCGTTGACAAAAAACCATGTTTCTGCTACCCAAAATAAATAAATAAATAAAACATGCCAAATGCTGCTACATACATGAGTATATGATCATTGGGTCTGCCCTTCTCAGCTGTACAACTGCCACCATAAGAATCTTCATAGTTAAAGAGTATATGATCATTGGGTCTGCTCTTTAACTATGATCCTGCCTGTATGAAGTTTTACATACATATATATTGTTTTCATCCTTTTTATTGGGCATCAATGGTGATTAATGCATAACATAAGCTCATGCTAAACTAGGACAGTTGCATTCCTCTTACACTCATTAAAAACTCATGCTAAGATTATTTTTACATACCTCCCCGCTATCACATAAATTGAAAGACAACCTTATTAATCTGTGTACTATACGTACGCTGAACTACTGTAGGATAATTAGGAGATAGATTCACAACATCAAGAGCTTAGCTAGTACTGAAAAATCAATATTCTTAATGATTTGGCCTGCTTGTCATTTTTACAAAATTAAGCTGTTATTAAGCTAATAAAAAAAAATGTAGATTACAATCGAGCAATATAAAAGTTTTGCTGATCAGTATTGATTTGAAATTGTCAAGAAAATTAGTCAACTGCAGCTGAACTTCGTACTGTATTTCTTATAGCTAATACTCTAATAGGATGGTAATCGAAAGGTACAAAAGGTAAATGAAACGATACATAATATATATGCTATGCTATACAAAAAATACATTGGTGCCCTGGATAGGAATTAAATTCTAGTAACCCTGAATTACTCACTCTTAGTAAATATATTAACATCAATTTTAATTATTAAATTCTTATTATTAATAATAACCAATGGTCATTACTCTATTACACTACTAACACGTCGAGTACCAGTGCTATGAACAGTTTTGTGGTTAAGGCCTTCAAAGGCTGGTATGGTGGTGGTGGTGGCAGCACCGTTGACTAGTTGCGGGTCTTGTTCGATTCACTAACCTCTAAACCCAAAACCATAAAGAGATCTCAACCAAGAAAGAAAATAACAAAAAAGCTATCTAGGGCCTAAAAATGAAATCAAGCAAGCCATTAGTGCAACAAATCCTTTTCTGAACCCAATATCTTTAACCATGGCAACAAAGACATAGTTCAAAGCGCACGTAAAACACAGGCTACAATGTCTTGGCATCTTGCCACTGCTGAAACTAATTTACATGTCCGCACAAATGATATTCACAAGTCAAATCACTGGTGAAACTACACTTGCACAGATAACTTCTCAGGTCCTTGCAGCTTATGCTGCAATGTGATTTTCCAGGTCTGTTTTTTTCGGTGTGTGCACTTGTCCAGGTCCATGTACTCATCCTCTTATAGAACCTCGGTGTAATCTTCTAGGGGGTTGCGACAGATCTCATCAACCTTAGACGCCTCCACCGCTCGTCCTCCCTGTTCATAGTCACAGCACTGGAGACACCATTCCGGAGTAGGCTGGAGTAACTCAAAACCACATGCGCAACATATTACCAAATAGTCCGGGCCAATAATTGAACCGGGCGGAACAAACTTCAACAACGGGCAATTGACGGTGTGGTGTTGGTCACTACCACAGACCCGACATCCTTTTCCTCCGACGGCCTTCAGTTCATTTAACCTGAAGCCTGTTTATTTTAATTTCCATTCTTAGATGCCAATAAAAAAAAAAAAAAGCAGGACGATGGTGCTAAATGTACCCACCAATAACTTAATTTACACACATAAAACCCCTTTACTAATCACTTCAAACAGATACAGTACTACCCCACCTTACCAATGGATAAAATCGAAACTACCAAATTGTACAAAGAAGAGAACTGAATGAAATAATTCAAATAACAGAGCAATAACACCCATAATCAAACTCGAGGAGAAACTGACAACAATAATGCACGACAAATGGATCAACAATCTTAAGTAACTCAAGGACGACAACAATCTTACTTAACATTGTAATATGCTGTTGGAAACAAAAAATTACACAGATTTCGGGTATAAAATTCAATTCTGGCAACGAATGAGAAAAATAAATACTTTCTCTCCCAGAAAAGAGCCAGAAGCTCTCCAGGCATAACAGAACTCTAAAAAAAACAACAGGTGTACTACATAAACAAGAGCTTGCTAAGTCAATTTTAACATTTAAACATACCTTCGTAGATCAGACTGCATGCAGCAGCACTGTCGTCTGGATTATCCTCCGAAACCTCAGACCGTTTTCGTTTCTTTCCAGGAGCAATTTCAATCTCATTATTCTTATCAGATTCCAGTTCTGATGCATTTAATGTGCTTCCAGCATTAACATTGGACTTCTTGTCATCCTTCACCACATAAGTAGCTTGGGTCAATTCAGATAGAACCATTCCATCAGGTTCCTTCTCTTCATCAAATTCCTCTCTGTGAGAAAAAAAATTAAATGAAAGACACTATTCACAATCTTGGAGCAAAATGAAATACAACGGGAAAATGCTCCATAATCAGTTTGACAGAAAGTAATTTGGTGGGTGGAAAGTTGAACAGGAGGGAAAAAAATCCAAGATGAAGAGGATTATTATTTATTAAAAAGGTCCCAATGGATTTTTAAGATTCAACTTCTAAATCTAGGGTGAACAACGGCGTTTTATATCTTGAAGACACCATAACCTTTTATAACTTACAGATGTGATGAAGTAACTCTAAATGCATGTAGCAAGCTGTCTGTATCAAGAAAAAATAAAATTACAAGTATAAATAAACCTGTGCTTGATATTGATACAGCAGGATAGTTCTTGCTGAAAATCCTCAATTTTCAGCAGGGTTCCACTAGTAACTGGAGAAAGAAACTCGGACAGCACCTATATTTCATTCACAACGTAAATGAAATTCTTCAATAAACAAACTGATACAGGGGAGCAGATTTTCGCAAGTGACATTATGATAACCCTACCTTATCAAGGTTTGCTTCATAATTTATTATCATGGCTGCATCCAGGACAAAATCATCTTGATAAAGTCTAGCTGCTCCGTGCATAATGAGCGGAGAGTTCATTCCAAGCTTGTTCTTAACTACCTTTTCAACTATGTCCCGTAATGTAGCACGGTTAGTATTGATCTCTAATGATAGTGGTGTCTGCACAGAATCATTTACATCGCATTCAGACTTTAGATGAAAGAAAAAGACCACCGAAGACAGAACTCAGAAAAGAGCATTTTGCATACCTTTGAACAGACATAGCAGGACTTGTTAGGTTCAAATGGTTCCACTGGCATGAGCAGCATCTTTTCTATTGGATGTTCAAGGCAATAAGTCATCCTGCTTGACCAAATCAGGGAAGATCAAACGAGTTGCCAAACAAGTAAAATTGAAAGAATTCGTAGTAGAAACCTCTTCTGAAATTATTTCAGAAACACAAAATCTTCATAAACATACAATTGAAACGACATGTCTGAAATATTTTTCTACAATTCACACATACCAAGCAGGCGCCCAAATACCAAACAATGCAAGGACTTATTATTTGGAAAACTTGCTAGTATAGAAACCATATTCCTTTAGACAAGAGAACACTAAATGACTTGAAACTTTGGAAGTGGATTTCCCTTTTAGTCCTATACACATACCAAACGGTGCAACTAACACCAATGCCAGTGAGACATCACCAGACCACATGGTTTTTAGCTTCTGAGTCAATATGCAGTAGAAGAATCTTTTCCTTCTAAACATGTATGTGAGCACGGACCCATGGCTTATCCCTTTGATGCCCAAAAATATGGTGCTAGGAGTGCATTTGCAAAAGTGTGAGCGCGTGCAACGGTGGGCAGATACTATGTATCAGCAAAATGAAAAAAAATCAATACTACAAAACCACAAAAAGGCACAGATTGCTTGAATTTCTAAAACTGAAAATAGTAAGAGAAATCAAGGAACACACTTCTCAGCAATACGAAGCACAATTCAAATAGAACAGGGTGGCTATTATGCACACCTGTAATTTTTTTTGGCATTTTGCAGCACCTTGACAGTCTCAATGGCAATCAACCCAGCAATAATTGCATTTGTTGTTGCAACAGCAGGGACAGTATTACCAACAATACCTTTAGCTTCAAACTGACTATGCAGTGGGATTCCAAATGCACTGGCCCTTATGTTTGCTGCTGCAGTAACAAATACTACAGCTAACTGATCATCTTTATCAAAAGTTATGTTCCCAATCTCCTGCAGACCCAGACCACAACAACAAAACCAAAAACAAAAAAAGAAAGTAAGAATTCAGTATTCACCTGTGGAAAATAGACGATAGAGATAATGTCTTTATTTAACAGCCGAGAGATCAGAGTAACCTTTTCCTTTTTTATGAAAAGAAGTTTCAATGCTTCCAGAAAGACTCTAGAATTTTCCATAAGGCTCAACACAGCTTGTGAATTCTGCAGTCCTAGAGATACCATGGCAGGTACTGACAATGGATCATTCGTTGCACCACTTTTTTCTCCATTTCTGTTCTGCTGACTGACATCATTAGGCAGGGCATCCCTACTATATATGGGTTTTGGTCTACAACGGTTATTCCATATCTCCTCATTAGACAAAGCGACCTCAATGTTATGACCAAATAGATGATCATATATTCTTCTTCCATACTGCTCGACGTCTTCATCATGCCTATGATCATAAACATCTTCTGCCTGTTCTGATGAGCTATCACCATTCAAACCATTGGTCCTACTCTTGTTCCCAAAAATCTTTGCAAAGAGAATTTCCTTCGCCCATACCATGCAGTGAACAAACTGCAAATTCAAATAGAATTAAGAATCTGGTTTCTTCACTTTCTTGAGGGCCCATTCCCAATAGAATTTTTGTCTTTCATGTACATGAATATCTTTCATAGATTTACATTTGAGGATTTCAGTTGATGTAAATAACTTCACTATCAAGTAAAATTATGATTTTAAAACAACCAATGCAAATTAGACAATCATAGACAAGCAAGAAAAAGAACATAAGCAAAAGAAGAAAAACTTAAAAACTTAGCATCAAGAAGAAAAAGACCATGTCTCAATACCTCTGATGGAGCACTGGTTATGGTGCAGACAGGGTACGTTTTGGCAGCAAGTTTAGGCCGGCATTCGTAGCACTCTGTTATTCCATTCACATGTACGGTCACCTGCTTCCAGAGTCAACAGTTTAAAAGGGAATAAATATATCATGTTGCACCAAAAGAACCGCAGCACCCTACCCCTTTAAAAAAAACACAAGCATGGACAAATATAGCAATCAATGTAGTAGAACTTCGAATACAATGGTCAAACAGAATCAGATGTTTCCACATATGACCCTCAATAATAATAATAATATTAATACCTTCATCTAACATACTTGAAAGTATTTAGCATTGTGCAGCAATTAGATCCGTATATCAAAGGACTGACATAAAAAATGGGAGATACAAATTTAAAAAGAACATCTGGTTCATCCATTTGGCTAGCTAGAGGAAGGTTAAGAAGACGATGATGACATAGTGTTGGTTAATGTGAATCTATACAGTGAATTTATCTTGAATTTTATAGTATCCTACCATTAGAGGTACTACTGTGATCCTCAGCTCATGAATACTTATCAAATTCTGATGAAAAGATTGAATTCAATCCACATACCAACTAAACCAAAGCAAAGAAAGTTTTAAACTTTTTTGGAAAAACAAGCAGAAAAACAACTTTTAAGCATTACAAACAGCAAAGTAACAACCTATTTCATTTAAGAAACTATAAAAGGAAACTGTTTTTGCAAAACAACTTTAAGGCAATATATCACCTGTCCAAGGAACCCAACAGTCCAATTATCGATTAAAGGAACATCAGCTGCCAGGCACAGGCGATTCACATGTCGCCTGGCATCGAAGTTGTCGAGTGCCATCAAAACAACGTTAAATTGTTTAAAGAAGTATACACCGAAATCAGGTTCCTTAATATTTCCATGGTGTGAAGTAATGCTTATCTCAGGCCTAAATTCCAAGACAGCTTGCTGAGCAATCTGTCAAAAATATTCACAAGGAATTTTTATACAGACACAGATCCGTATAGAAAAAAAAACAAACAATATCACAGGTATACTTACACTGGCCTTGGATTTCCCAACATGTGATTGTCGAAAGAGAAACTGTCCGTTGAGGTCACTGACTTCTACAAAGCCCCTGTCAATCTACAATTTAACATGAACAACTAAACAAATGAACAACTCATAATCCAGCTATCTCTACCCAAACCACACAATTTAGAAACCTAATCTGGACTATTTCAAAGTGAAGGCCATGAATAGAAAAACATAAAAAGAGGACCAAATGGAGCAACCAACGTAGAAAAACTCATAACCCATAAATCCAATTTGCAACATACTATGTAATAAGATCATGGCCTATACTTGTTTCTAAATTGGAAATATCACTCAGTGAGTTTTGAGGGAAACAGACAATATGAATGTCTTGGCAACCGGAGAGGGCAAGAGTTTTGAGGACCTCGCAGCCAATACGTCCTGCCCCAATCACCAGAACCTTGGCGCCCTACAAACAAACAAACAAATTTTCAAAAACATATACAAAATCGAATTTAGGGTTTTGAGAGAAACCCGGGGTCAGGGTAACGTACCTGCTTTATAGCTTTCTGCGGAGGCGGTGCAGCCATGGGAGTCGGAGAGAGAGAGACCAGTAGAGAGGAGAAAAACAATTACAAATAAAGACCCCGATGCCGACTAACGTATATTTCTCACAAAAAACACGTACAAATATAAAATTACCAATAAATACACTTTTATGTTCATAATTACTAACAGTACAATTCTATAGAAAGCTAATCACACGACAGTTATTTAGAGTTGAGGAATGCATATAACACTGTTGTGCATGACGGTGTTATGTGATTAAAATACTTACAATATTGGAACACTGTTGTGTGACTGTCGACGTGTCTCGGAAACGAAGACTATATTTAATGGACTGTGTAGTCCCAGAAACGCCTCCCGCGTGGTCTTACTTACATAGAGACCGATTTTGTGAGGACTGTTGAAGCCCAAGTGATACGCTTCACCTCGCTCTCCCCTCACGCAATTTTTTCTCTTCTTATTCAAGTTCAAATTCTGGATTTTTCTAACTGGGTGTTTTTTTCAAGTTTTTCTGACTGGGTATTTCTCAATTCAATGACAGATTTGGTAAGAATCAATCGATTTCATGACTGAGTTCCTCTCTTCTCATAACATTATTGCTTTTCTAGGTTTCACTCTTCTCAAAACATTATTGCTTTGATTGTTTTTTCTCGGATGGTAGAAATTTAGAGATTGTTATTTTTTTTTTTGGACAAGAAGAGATTGTTCTCTTGGGCAAGCTTTTTTGCTCCTCAAGTTCTGGGTTTTGTCCTGGGCATGCTTTTTCTGCAACAAATATTTGGGAATATATAAACTTGGGGAAAGGTAAATTTTGCCAAATGAAAAGTCCATCTTCAGAAGAAAGGTGCGAACATTCCATCTTCAATGGTCATTTGATTTCAGTTTTGTAAGTGAAGATACAAGTCTTGGAGTTGTTTTGTAAGAAAGACTCATGCAGAATAATTATGAAGATATAGAGTAAAGGTGCAAACTTTCCATCTTCAAGAGCACACATTTGCTGAAGTTATAGAAAACTCTAAGACCACAAAGAAATCATTGGGGTGTTGCTGTTTGTGTTCGGGTGGATCAAATCGTTGGTTTTGCAGGTTGATTATGTTGATGGGAATTAAAAAACAAAACTTGATGAATGCTATATTTAGACGTGCTTGCACCAAACATGGATTAGGCTTGCTGTAGAATAATCAAGCTACAATACTCCAGGGTTTCTAGTAGAAATTAAGCTGGGCTATGAGAATCCCATGAAACAAACACACCCTATATGTAGATGACAGTTATAAGAAAAGGTTAAGAAAAAGGGAAAGCTTCAATTGTGAAGATATAACAATCACAAAAAAATTTTGTTTTAAAATTGATAGTTTTGTAAATTGGTCCCAGAAGGAATCCGCACAGCAGCTACTATTCAATTTTAGAACAGATACATCTTTGCCTGTGACTGTCAAATACAAGCAAGAAGTAAAATATCGGATATCGAGGAAATATCGATGTTTCAAAATACGGATATTTCGACCAAAATATCGATAAAATATCGATCAATTAGAAATTTTAACAAAAACGACGGAAACTATAAGAAATACATGGAAATTTGTATTAAAACTTTCTAAGGTTGTTTTATGCTATGTTATCGATCATATGTGAGAAGAAAATATTAATAAACTCAAATAGATATCAATTTATTGAAATGTTATATGAATTACTATGTGAAATAGAGCTGATATTTATTGAAATATGATTTAATATATATAATTTATGATTGAAACCTAAAAGGAGGCTATACCATCACACCCTTTAATATAATTTGTACATAATATTTCACAAAAGCAACTACATGAAGTTTTTAAAACCATACAGAAGACCGATGACGTTCGAAATTCGCACTGCCTTCTTCATCGTCTTGTGTAGAGTCATGAGTAAACTGCGAAGAATATTCGTTGAATGATTGCTCTCCTCTAAAATTTTGCATATATTGACTTACATGCCAACCATATGCCTCAAGTGACGATCTTTCAGGATTCTGAGACTCATAGTATGGACCACGCGTTGCTCCATGATGATCATCATCTGAGTTAATTTGTGTCTGTGACCATGAACTATCACTGGATGGCATACCATAAGGCAAGTAATATGATGGATACGGTATTGTAAAGTTCTGACCATGATTGTAGGGTTGATAATTACCGTGATCCATACCTATTGAGCCAAAATTAGCTGACAAAGAATCTTCTGCAATTCTTGATAAACTCCTATCACCCATTTGTCTTGGATTAAAGTTACCTTTTGTGGCACCTCCACTGTATCCATGACCTGCTCTTCTGTCACCATGGTCGTCATCTTGAGTTGCATGTGTATAATGTTGTTCCTCAGTAAAATACATTTGTTGCCCTCCATTGTAATCATTTATTTCCACTACCACTACCAACATGTCTTATGTCATTTATTCCTGTATCTCCCCCTCTATTACTTGATGAGCTTCCTGATCTCGTATCAGATAAACTGTGCCTCGCCAAAGAAGAATGGGAAGCATGTGGACATCTAGACTTTGGATTGGATAGAATATTATCTCTGTTCATGGCAGCTTCAAAGGAATCGTTCCCATCATTATCTCCAATAACCTCTTCTTGAATAACTCGCTCGACATCTATTCCTTCATCACGAGCTGCTGCAACAATTCTCAGCGATGGATTTTGATCTTCATCATCCAAATGTAGTGGTCTAATCCATTGATAAAGTTGATCTCTCTCTTCATCATCAAATTCTATACCAATATCAAACACATCCAATGGATCCTGGACATCAATGTTATCTTGGTCGGCTTCTTTGTCACGGAGTTGAAGCTTCATATTATAGTAACAAAATACAAATTTTTCCAGCCTTTCATATCCCAAGCGGTTTCTTTGTTTTGTGTGAATTAGAGCAAATGTGCTCCAGTTTCGCTCACAAGCTGATGCTGAAGCTGTTTGAGATAAGACTTTTATGGCCAGTTTCCTCACAGTAGGTGCACTTGTTCCATACATCACCCACCAATCAACTGTAAACAATAAAAGAACAAAATATTAATTTTTTAATTAAATTAGATTTGTAATTACACGAACAAATTATACAAACATACCAGGAGACATGTTTCCTCTAGAGACAATTGCAGTTGGCGTGGAAAATGAAAGCTTTGAATCCTTAAAATATGTGAGCTGAATGTTTGTGAAGAAATTAATTATACACATCCTTTGTCATAATTGTAAAGAATAAATGACAAATTTAAAAAAAAAAAAAAAAAACTTCATAAGCCGAACCTCTTTTCCGAAATTTCCTATTGTGGGGCAATTAGGGTCCAACTTTTGAAATACATTATGCACAGCTTGAATTAGCTCAGGATCATCTCCAACTCCTTAAACTACCTATCATCAATAATCTTCACCACCCATTTTGCACCATGTTTTTTTGCCAACTGTTCTCTAAGTACACGCATCAACTCATAAACTGCACCCATAGTTGGATATACTTCTGTATCAATGACGCGCAATACTTTGTAAAGAGGCTCAGATAGTTCACACACATTTTGTGCTTGACTCCAAAAGATTGGATCAAGTACATAACTTTCAACAGTACGACCGTGGTTTGTACGACTGAAGTTGCTATCACTCCACCAATCACTTGTGAACAACTGCTTTAGCCCCGATTTCCTCTTTAGTAAGCTCTCTAATGAAATGAAGTTAGTGGCAAATCGAGTAGGTGCAGCACGAACGATCTCCCCTTTGCAGAATTCACGCATCTTTGCCAATAAAATATTATGATTATAAAGGTAATTTGAAATAGCTTTACCCTTGTAAATCACATCACGAACATTTTGCTTTTTTCCCATTTCTTCAAACATGAGATCAATGCAATGAGCCGCACAAGAATTCCAATAAACATTATGATGCTTCATCAACTTCTTACCAGCTTTCACATAATTTGCTGCGTTGTCACTCACCACTTGAACAACATTGTGCTCTCCTACCTCCTGGATAATGTTCTTCAACAATTTGTATATATATGCATAATCCTTTTTCTCAGTAGAAGAATCAACAGACTTGAGAAAAACAGTCGTACCTTTAGAGTACACCATGAAATTGATGATAGACAATCTTGTTGGCCCTGTCCACCCATCACACATGATTGTGCATCCATAAGTTTCCAATTGAGCTTTCAATCTATCAACATAATCAGTGATGTCTTTAAACTCCTTCTCCAAGCAGTACTTGTGCCTGATCTCATGGGGGGTGGGGGGTTACACTCCTTCACCGGCTCTTTGACATCCAATCACCATATTTTTAAAGTGAGGAGATGCAACTTTTGATGCAGGTACATTTTCGTATATGAAAAATTTGCTTATTAACCTTCCCATTGCCTCCTTCACTGAACCCCCTGAGAAGAGATTTTTCAAACTTTTCTGGCGTGATCGAGCCGACTTTGATAGGTTTGGTGCGAGTGGTGCGGTTACTGGTGCTTCCCTGAAGCTATGGGTTCGTTGTGTAATCGTCCCACTGCTCTGCCCTCTGCTGGAAATTTTGTGGAGATTCTATCCCATTGCACCTTCTTTGACTCTCGCAAAGCTTGTCTGAACTGAGCTCTCTCCTCCGGTCTCATGTCTTCTAGATAATTATCTTCATCTTCGCTACTGTCATCTAGATCCCCAAATGATTCTCCACGGAGTTCGGCTCGAATTTCATCTACTCGTTGTGCTTTTTTGCTCTTCTCTGCTTGTTTGTTCTTTATTAATGAAGCAATATACTTCTTCACATCTGTCGGGACCGATTCACATCTTTTGACATTGCTACTAGGATCAACTCCGCTGAGATGATACTTCAAACGTGTGACTCCTCCGCTTTTCATCATTAATCCACAAATATTTGCATATTGACCCATTCTTGTTTCCGAGAATGGCATCCGCATGCTCCCAAGCTGAATCACGTCTACTTGACCCACTCTCACTAAGCATTGTATAGTCGTTAAATCCCTACATAAAAAAAGATAAGCCATCTTATTATCATAGAAAACAATAAAATTGTAATTACATACATTATCATGTAAAATGATTACACATTACTATTTTAATTACATGTTACAAAAATATATATTATAGAAAATATACAACCTCGATTGCTTGCTCATCTCCTTGCATATATATTTTAATTACATGTTCCTATTCTCCTTGCCTGCTTTATCTTCTTCTTTTGCCTCTTTATAGATCAAGTCATAGTAACATGAACCTACGAACAGCTCTAATATGACATACCTATAGATACATATGTACTCTGCTTCTTTTGACTCTCTACAGATGAACTAATGGTAATATGAACTCAAGTCGATATAAAGAATTGAAAACAGCACTAATAGTCTAATATATATTTATGTAGATTCATATAGCTGAAGATTATAAAAGTCTTAACATTATATAAAGTTTGGAAGACGGAGACTGGTGCGCAAGAGAATAGAGAGGTGATCAGTAACTTGCATGGAAATCAATTAAGATATATTTAATATTGAGAATCAGAGATTAAACAAACATTATTACAGCCTTTTACCTTGATGGTGACTCGGTTTCTCGATCACTCGGGTTTACAGAGCATCATCCATAGACTAAAGTTACAAGTAAAAAAAGTTGAGTATGCAAAGATGGAGGTAATCAGAATTAAGAACCAGAGAAAAGTTGTGGTTCCTAACTTCCTGTCTTCAAATCTATTTGAACTGAGGGGAACTTGATAGGCAAACGCAAACCTAATCTTAAAACCTATCTTCAAATCAAACCTATTTTCCACACCTGATCAGCTGATCTTCAAACCTATCTTCAAATCAAATCTATTTTCCACACCTAATCTTCAAAGTCTACACCCACACATAAGTGGGAAACTGTTTTAGATGGTATAACTGGTAGGTATGCTAATTGACTGGTAATGAAGGTAAGCAAAAACTACAGCTCCGAGCAAAGACATAGTAACAGCACAAACCCAAACTCTGAACTTGAAATTCTATCTTATTATCCATCTTACCTAAAACGTCAAATTTTATCACGAGGGAAGACCACAATTTTAATTTCATCTCCTTGTTTTTAAGCTATTGCGGGATGTATCCCAAACCAGCTTTGCATAATTAGTATGATTAACTATCGATGGGGAACAAATTTCGTGGGGCATCAATAACACTATATATATATAGCTACTGATTAATCAGTTATCAAAGAGTTTCTCTTGCTTTTGTCATTTCTCTTTTCATAGACAATTACAAATCATGATGCCAGAGACAGACGCGATAATGTGAGAAATTGGAGAATGGGGTGAGGCAAGTGCTTTATTGGTTCATCTAGAACATTACATATGTCAAGTGATATAAAGTGATTGCATTAAAATTAACTGATGCCAAAGCTAGGACATAATATATGTATGTATTGCCGTATTGGTATTATTCCCCAATGCTTCTTCTGATTACGTTGGTTGAATACTTGAATTCTTCTGATTATGCTTCGTATTGGTAATTACACCAGAGTCCAAACCAAGCAACTGTAAGTCTGTAACCATCATAAGCCACAGCAGCTTGCTGAGCCCATCCCACTAAACAAGGTCCCTTTGTTGTTCAGAACCTGAGGCTACTGACCTAACTGTGCTGCATTGCCATACAAGTCTAAGTAAAGATCTATCCATCTCAGTACTATCTCTCTTTTCTCCTAGATTCCCTCTTCATTTGGTATTATTCATATAAAGTCTTAAAATATCGGAAATTTCACCGGAAAATCGGAAAAATCAGTGAAATATCGACGAGAAACTGAAAGAATTGAATCGAAATATCGATCCCACGGAAAAACGAAAATTTCGCCGAAAAAATCGATTTTGCATTCCTTGGTTGGAACATGTGAGAAATGTGGTTGGAAAAGTGCTTTAAACGCCCAGCTGCATCATTTTGATGTAAAACGTATTGTCTTACTGTTAACAATTTAGTTCATACGTTTTATTGGTATTAAACATATAATTTTGAAATTATGATAGACTAACTGTATCTATATAACAGAGAAAATGTCCAGTGGGACCTTGATATGGATGAAGATGTAGTATTGACGGTAGGGAAACGTGCTTTACGCCAATCAGCATTGGCTGATCCTGGCAGTGGAGGAATGTTAAGAGGTATTCCCTTCTCCACCTTAACAATAGTGTCCATATGGTATCTATAATTATGGAAAGATTTTGGGTTTAATTCTGAAGGAAATATACAGTATCCCAAAAGAAAATAAATAAATATAAGAACTTGTCTAAGTGTAGTTTCTTTTAGTACATCCTATGAGCCAAGTGCAAAATAATAACTAATAACACTACTTTTCTTAACATGATCAATCAATTGAATGCAAAGAGTTAAGATCTCCTATGTTTTAATAGATTCAATGTTATTTTTCTTTGATTAGGTTATTTTGGGGATGCTGTTGACTTTCAAGAATTATGGGTGCGTCACACGATTCAAGCTGTGTATGAGGCGCCGGAGAGTACATTTCCTGAGTCAGATATATACGTTATTATCCCTAATGGAGATAATTATGACTTGTTTAGTATGCTTTACAGCCAGCTGCCTGGGTAAGTAACTAACTATTCATTATTTCGCGATTAGAGAATATAACTACTTAAGTTAATTGAACCCATTATTATTTTAACAGGTTTCGCGGGAGTATTCAGTGTTTGGGGAGTGCCGGAGTTCGTTCGTATTTATACCTTCTCAGATTTTCCACAGTGGTTCATGCAAGAAAAATGTTTTCTAAGTGTATTAGAGTCTCCTAGTCGCTTAGAATGAGAAGATTTTATGTGTATCCTGAGCAGCAGCAGTCTGTGATTGGTTATGTGGGTATGGCATCACGCCAGTTTCTGATGCAAGCACATTTTTAGTCTTAGGTTAGAAACCAGAAGGATTGTATGCGTATGTGGTTTATGCAGAATCCTTCTAGTTTCTAACCTAAGACGCATACAATCATTCTAGTTTCTAACCTAAGACCAAAAATGTGCTTGCATCAGAAACTGGCGTGATGCCATACCCACATAACCAATCACAGACTGCTGCTGCTCAGGATACACATAAAATCTTCTCATTCTAAGCGACTCGGAGACTCTAATACACTTAGAAAACATTTTTCTTGCATGAACCACTGTGGAAAATCTGAGAAGGTATAAATACGAACGAACTCCGGCACTCCCCAAACACTGAATACTCCCGCGAAACCTGTTAAAATAATAATGGGTTCAATTAACTTAAGTAGTTATATTCTCTAATCGCGAAATAATGAATGAATAGTTAGTTACTTACCCAGGCAGCTGGCTGTAAAGCATACTAGACAAGTCATAATTATCTCCATTAGGGATAATAACATATATATCTGACTCGGGAAATGTACTCTCCGACGCCTCATACACAGCTTGAATCGTGTGACGCACCCATAATTCTTGAAAGTCAACAGCATCCCCAAAATAACCTAATCAAAGAAAAATAACATTGAATCTATTAAAACATAGGAGATCTTAACTCTTTGCATTCAATTGATTGATCATGTTAAGAAAAGTAGTGTTATTAGTTATTATTTTGCACTTGGCTCATAGAATGTACTAAAAGAAACTACACTTAGACAAGTTCTTATATTTATTTATTTTCTTTTGGGATACTGTATATTTCCTTCAGAATTAAACCCAAAATCTTTCCATAATTATAGATACCATATGGACACTATTGTTAAGGTGGAGAAGGGAATACCTCTTAACATTCCTCCACTGCCAGGATCAGCCAATGCTGATTGGCGTAAAGCACGTTTCCCTACCGTCAATACTACATCTTCATCCATATCAAGGTCCCACTGGACATTTTCTCTGTTATATAGATACAGTTAGTCTATCATAATTTCAAAATTATATGTTTAATACCAATAAAACGTATGAACTAAATTGTTAACAGTAAGACAATACGTTTTACATCAAAATGATGCAGCTGTGCGTTTAAGACACTTTTCCAACCACATTTCTCACATGTTCCAACTGCCTTGGTGCAAATGTTTCCAACCACATGTCTCACATGTTCCAACTATCTCAGTGCAAACGTTTCAAACCACATGTCCCACAATGCATAGCGAATAACGCTATACACAACAATGCATCACTGATTCTGATGAAAGAAAAAGCTAAGAAGTGTTATTCCTCATTCTTAATTTGAAGAAGTGATTTTAGTACTTCACTCTCATAATTGCAATCCATTTTGATCTACTCAAAAGGAAAGTGCAAATGGTAAAGATTTGAAAAGTGAAGTCTTAAAATCACTCCCTTAAGTGTATATCAAATTGGTTGCTACAAATATAATAATGTTAATTTACGTACTCGTTCAAAGAAGCCTTAGCATATCGCCAACCAGACCCAATTCCACCATACAACCTATTTTTCATTTCAAGCGTCTTGCTAAATCCATCACCAACTAAATAAACCACAGAACGCTACATCAAACAAAAACAAAATCTTGTGTGAGAATGTTTTTCTTTAAAAGTTTAAAGTACCCAGCAAAAATCACAACAACAAAAAAATGAATGATAAATATTAAAAATAAGTGGTTAATAAAATTTACCTTTTCCGTATGACTCCATCCACCTACGTAAACGTGGACTGGTGAACTTTGTGGTGGACATGGATTTTCCTTCAAATATGAGTCGGCAGCTTTCATTAACACCTCTATCGGTGTCTCCCATATTCACCTGCAATATTTATAATTAATTAAATAAGATCCAGTAAATTATAAAAAGTAAATTATGACTCATTAGTTTTAAAGATTTACTCACCTTAGCAATTAAATGCCCATGTAAATCGATTATTCGGCTGGCACTCCCGGCAGCAGCCATATACACTCCAGGAGTTAGCTCGAAAAACTTCGATTCATCATCGCTGACTATTTGCCGAACTGATATCTTCTGATCTGTAGTTCTAGTCCCTGAGAATAAAGTAATTATATAACCTTGTCTGAAAGAGTTAGCATATTATTATTTAATTTCATAAAGTAAATATTAGTTTACTTGAAAAATGTGTAGAAATAGTTGATCTGGAATCAACAAAAAAAAAGACTCCTCTTCTCAAGCGAATAACAAAAACGGTAGTGCCATGGCTCAGCGATACTTCCACTCCTGTGAGATCATCGTAAATCCATCAGTCATGATCTTATAAAACTATGCAGTCAATTAGCATCAAACCTACTTATAAGTAGTGCATACTGATTAAAATTGATTAATAACATTCTGTCATAGCATAATTTCAGTCTATAAGTAGTGCATACATCTACCCTTTAGTCTTAAGCAAGAGGAATGGTCAGATATATTCAGCAGTGATGCAGAATTCACAAGTACGAACAAAAAAGAAAAAGACAAAGAAACAGACTATCAAATCATAATGAAGATAGCTTGATTGTAAAATTAACAAGCAATTATACCAGATTGATTGTAAGGCAGCTTCCGTACAGGCTCACCAACTCCAATGTCGACATCCAACACCAAAGAATCTATATATATAAATATATATTAAAATTATTCACACACAAGTCACAAGTAAGAACGAAAAAAAAAAAAAAAAACAGACTATCAAATCATAATGAAGATGGCTTAATTGTTAAATTACCAAGCAATTATACCTGATTGATTGTAAGGCAGCTTCTGTACAGGCTCAATATCTCCAATGTCCACATCAAACACCAAAGAACCTATATATATAAATATATATATATATATATATATATATAAAACATATTAAAAGTAATCACACACAATTCACAACAACAACAAAAAAAAGACAAAGAAACAGCCTATCAAATCATAATGAAGACAGCTTAAATGTAAAATTACCAAGCAGTTATACCTGATTGATTGTAAGGCAGCTTCTGTACAGGCTCACCATCTCCAATGTCAACATCCAACACTAAAGATCCTATTATATATATATATATATATATATAGAATTTTTTTCAGGTGCGGACGTCCGCACCTGAAACGGACTGTATATATATATTAAAAGTATTCGCAGGACATGAATATCAAAGTACTTGCTGAGAATGAAATAAGACCTTGACCATAATCATATTCCACTTCAAGAACAGGGTGCTTTGTGCCTTCATCACGGCCATCAAAAACTTCCGCATTCTACATTGAAAGAAAACAGTGTAAGGATCTCCCAACTTTTGAAGAATAAAGATAAACTTTCCAAAACATGAAAACATCTGCATAGCTAGTACAAGTTTCATTTAGGATGCACACCTGAGTAATAAATGCATGAAATTAGGGCAACTCTAACAGTTGATACAACATCCAAGTAACATATAAGTACACTTTAACTGGAAATTAAGCCACCAGACTATGTAATAGGTATGGAATTAAAAAAGACAGAAACTGTGGCTTATAGTAACACAAATGCATAAATAAAGTGCACATTTTGAAAGTACAAGCATTTACTGGCATGTAACAAAACAAGCACTTGAAGCATTGAGAAAATATACATGTTTGTAGACCATGTTTGTCCAATTCGAATCTGTGCCTGACATTGAGTCACATTTATCCACAAAAACTTGACTTTTTCTAAAAAGAGTTGTGTTTAACTAAAAAGAGGGAAAGAAACAAAATCTAAACATGTCCATAAATTCCAAAAACAAGCCATACACCAGGCAGGACTCATATTACACCCATTCACCTATACATGACTGATTCACTGTTCTACCGATACTTGCTTCAACATAAACCAGATATAAGTACAGAAAAAGTCACACAATCATTGAACACATTCAGGCAGAAGACAGATAATATGATCAGAAGGCAAACAGTATATGTAGATATTAGTACTGAAATGAAAATTACTTTATCCGACTTGTGTTCCATTGATTAGAAGGCAAGTAAACCCTTTTTGAATTAAGATTCAGGTATTAAATGCGCTTCCTTTCCCTTTTCGGTCTTGAGCTTTTTCTCCTTCAATCCTTGTTGCACTACATAAAAAAAATAAAATATAAAAAAAAAACATGTAAATCAGCACCTAACATCCAAACAACGAAAAATTAGGGTTTGAGGCTCCAAGGCTACAAATCGAGGGGAAAAAATATCTCACCTTGATCTTTACTTGGGAAGAATTAAGAGAATCCGATATGCCCACTTTCAGATTCGGGTTTGGAGGTTTTTGATGTGATTCTTGTCTTAGATCTTTTGATATGGCAAATGTGGTAAATGCCGCCGACGGTGACGGTGACGGTGGTCGGCTGTGGTCCGGTCAGTGGGGGTGTGAAATGTGAACTGTGACCAAGGATGAGGCTAGGGCTTGTTACAGGGTGATAGGTTCAACCCTATCTTCTGCCTTGTTTTCCATTCCCTTGTTATTTCCTTTCAGTATAACTTCATTGTTGCTCTCTTTCATTTCAACTCTAGTCTTGTCTTATCACAGGGCGTGTTGGTGGTTTTGATACCCTCGAATGCAAAAGACTAAATTACCCCTTCTTGTTGGGCTTTTTCCTATAAAAACCAGAAACGCCCAACTATGGGAACTGTCATGGAGGAATGTTAATTCACAATTTAAGCTGTAGCCAATTGTTCTAATTATATTTTGCCAATTTACACTCTTAACTATGAATGATCCTGCTTATATGAAGTTTTGCAAGCACACAAGGTTTACATACGTAATTGTTTTCATCCTTTAAATCAATGCTGTCAATGCATATGCTAAACCAGGACAGTTGCATTCTTTCCTCTCGCACTCATGCGAAGATGGCCTTTACATACTCACTCATACTTCATACTTCATACTGTATTTCTTATAGCTAGACGAGTCAGCAGTTTAATAGGATGGTAATCGACAGGTTCAAAAGTTCAATGAAAATGCATAACATATATGCTTTGTTATATAAAATAGATACGAAGCAAATTATAGATTTATATATGGTGAACTGGAATCACTAAAACAGTCATTACATTATTAATACGTCGAGTACCGGTACTATGAACAGTTTTGTGCTTAAGACCTTCAAAGGCTGGTGGTGGTGGTGGTGGTGGTGGCGGCATTGACTGGTTGCGGGTCTTGTTCGATTCACTAACCTCTAAACCCAAAACCATAAAAAGATTTCAGCCTAGAATGAAAATAACAAAAAAGCTATCTAGGGCCTAAAAATGAAATCAAGCAAGCCATTAGTGCGACAAATCCTTTTCTCAAGCCAATATCTTTAACCATGGCAACAAAGACATAGTTCAAAGCGCACGTAAAACACAGGCTACAATGTCTTGGCATCTTGCCACTGGTGAAACTCATTTACATGTCCGCACAAATGATATTCACAAGTCAAATCACTGGTGAAACTAATTCACTTGCACAGATAACTTCTCATGATCTTGCAGCTTATGCTGCTATGTGATTTTCCAGGTCTGCTTTTTTCGGTGTGCGCACTTGTCCAGGTCCATGTACTCATCCTCTTATAGAACCTCTGTGTAATCTTCTAGGGGGTTGCGACAGATCTCATCAACCTTAGACGCCTCCACCGCTCGTCCTCCCTGTTCATAGTCACAGCACTGGAGACACCATTCCGGAGTAGGCTGGAGTAACTCAAAACCACATGCGCAACATATTACCAAATAGTCGGGGCCAATAATTGAACCGGGCGGAACAAACTTCAACAACGGGCAATTGACGGTGTGGTGTTGGTCACTACCACAGACCCGACATCCTTTTCCTCCGACGGCCTTCAGTTCATTTAACCTGAAGCCTGTTTATTTTAATTTCCATTCTTAGATGCCAATAACAAAAAAAGAAAGCAGGACGATGGTGCTAAATGTACCCACCAATAACTTAATTTACACACATAAAACCCCTTTACTAATCACTTCAAACAGATACAGTACTACCCCACCTTACCAATGGATAAAATCGAAACTATCAAATTGTACAAAGAAGAGAACTGAATGAAATAATTCAAATAACAGAGCAATAACACCCATAATCAAACTCGAGGAGAAACCGACAAAAATAATGCATGACAAATGGATCAACAATCTTAAGTAACTCAAGGACGACAACAATCTTACTTAACATTGTAATATGCAGTTGGAAACAAAAAATTACAGAGATTTCAGGTATAAAATTCAATTCTGGCAACGAATGAGAAAAATAAATACTTTCACTCCCAGAAAAGAGCCAGAAGCTCTCCAGGCATAACAGAACTCTAAAAAAAACAGGTGTACTACATAAACAAGAGCTTGCTACATCAATTTTAACAATTAAACATAATGAAATACCTTTGTAGATCAGACTGCATAAAGCAGCACTGTCATCTGGATTATCCTCCGAAACCTCAGACCATTTTCGTTTCTTTCCAGGAGCAGGAGCAATTTCAATCTCATTATTCTTGTCAGCCTCCAGTTCTGATGCATTTGATGTGCTTCCAGCATTACCATTGGGCTTCTTGTCATCCTTCACCACAGAAGTAGCTTGGGTCAATCCAGAAAGAACCATTACATCAGGTTCCTTCTCTTCATCAAATTCCTCTCTGTGAGAAAAAAATTAAATGAAAGACACATGTCGATTCACAATCTTGGAGCAATATGAAATACATCAGGAAAATGCTCCATAATTAGCTTGACAGAAAGTAATTTGGTGGGTGGTAAGTTGAGCAGAAGGGAAAAAATTCCAAGATGAAGAGGTATTATTATTTATTAAAAAGGTTCCCGATGGCTTCTTAAGATTCAACTTCTAAATCTAGGGTGAACAGCAGCGTTTTATATATTGAAGACACCATAACCTCGTATAACTTATAGATGTGATGAAAATGCATGTAGCAAGCTGTCTGTATCAAAAAAAAAAAAATACAAGTATAAATAAACCTGTGCTTGATATTGATACTGCAGGACAGTCCTTGCTGAAAATCCTCAATTTTCAGCATGGTTCCACTAGTAACTGGAGAAAGAAACTCGGACAGCACCTAAATTTCATTCACAACGTAAAAGAAATTCTTCAATAAACTGATACAGGTGAGCAGATTTTCGCAAGTGACATTATGATAATCCTACCTTATCAAGGTTTGCTTCATAATTTATTATCATGGCTGCATCCAGGAACAAATCATCTTCATAAAGTAAAGCTGCCCCGTGCCTAATGAGTGGAGAGTTCATTCCAAGCTTGTTCTTAACTACCTTTTCAACTATATCCCGTAATGTTGCACGGTTAGTATTGATCTCTAATGATAGTGGTGTCTGCACAGAATCATTTACATGGCATTCAGACTTTAGATGAAAGAAAAAGACCACCGAAGACAGAACTCAGAAAAGAGCATTTTGCACACCATCGAACAGACATAGCAGGACTTGTTAGGTTCAAATGGTTCCACTGGCATGAGCAGCATCTTTTCTATTGGATGTTCCAGGCAATAAGTCATCCTGCTTGACCGAATCAGGGAAGATCAAACGAGTTGCCAAACAAGTAAAATTAAAAGAATTCGTAGCAAAAACCTCTTTGAATTTATTTCAGAAACAAAAAATCTTCTATAAACATACAGTTGAAACGACATGTCTGAAATATTTTTCTACAATTCACACATACCAAACAGGCGCCCAGATACCAAACAATGCAAGGACTTATTATTTGGAAAACTTGCTAGTATAAAAACCATACTCCTTTAGACAAGAAAACACTACATGACTTGAAACTTTGGAAGTGGATTTCCCTCTTACTCCTATACACATACCAAACGGTGCAACGGTGGGCAGATACTATGTATCAGCAAAATGAAAAAAAATCAATACTACAAAACCACAAAAAGACACAGATTGCTTGGATTTCTAAAACTGAAAATAGCAAGAGAAATCAAGGAACATACTTCTCAGCAATACGAAGCACATTTCAAATAGAAGAGAGGGTGGCTATTATGCACACCTGTAATTTGTTTTGTCATTTTGCAGCACCTTGACTGTCTCGATGGTAATCAACCCAGCAATAATTGCGTTTGTTGTTGCAACAGCAGGGACAATATTACCAACAATACCTTTAGCTTCAAACAGACTATGCAGTGGGATTCCAAATGCACTGGCCCTTATGTTTGCTGCTGCAGTAACAAATACTACAGCTAACTGATTATCTTTATCAAAAGTTATGTTCCCAATCTCCTGCAGACCCAGACCACAACAACAAAACCAAAAACAAAAAAGAAAGAAAGTTAGAATTCAGTATTCACATGTGGAAAATAGATGATACAGATAAAATGTCTTTATTTAACTGCAGAACGATCAGAGTAACCTTTTCCTTTTTCATGAAAAGAAGTTTCAATGCCTCAAGAAAGACTCTAGAATTTTCCATAAGGCTCAAAACAGCTTGTGAATTCTGCAGTCCAAGAGATACCATGGCAGGTACTGACAATGGATCATTCGTTGGACCACTTTTTTCTCCATTTCTGTTCTGCTGACTGACGTCATTAGGCAGGGCATCCCTACTATATATGGGCTTTGGTCTACAACGGTTATTCCATATCTCCTCATTAGACAAAGCGACCTCAATGTTATGACCAAATACATGATCATATATTCTTCTTCCATACTGCTCGACGTCTTCATCATGCCTATGATCATAAACATCTTCTGCCTGTTCTGATGAGCTATCACCATTCAAACCATTGGTCCTACTCTTGTTCCCAAAAATCTTTGCAAAGAGAATTTCCTTCGCCCATACCATGCAGTGAACAAACTGCAAATTCAAATAGAATTAAGAATCTGGTTTCTTCACTTTCTTGAGGGCCCATTCCCAATAGAATTTTTGTCTTTCATGTACATGAATATCTTTCATAGATTTACATTTGAGGATTTCAGTTGATGTAAATAACTTCACTATCAAGTAAAATTATGATTTTTAAAACAACCAATGCAAATTAGACAATCATAGACAAGCAAGAAAAAGAACATAAGCAAAAGAAGAAAAACTTAAAAACTTAGCATCAAGAAGAAAAAGGCCATGTCTCAATACCTCTGATGGAGCACTGGTTATGGTGCAGACAGGGTACGTTTTGGCAGCAAGTTTAGGCCGGCATTCGTAGCACTCTGTTATTCCATTCACATGTACGGTCACCTGCTTCCAGAGTCAACAGTTTAAAAGGGAATAAATATATCATGTTGCACCAAAAGAACCGCAGCACCCTACCCCTTTAAAAAAAACACATGCATGGACAAATATAGCAATCAATGTAGTAGAACTTCGAATACAATGGTCAAACAGAATCAGCTGTTTCCACATCCGACCCTCAATAATAATAATAATAATAATAATAATAATAATAATAATACCTTCATCTAACACACTTGAAAGTATTTAGCATTGTGCAGCAATTAGATCCGTATATCAAAGGACTGACATAAAAAATGGGAGATACAAATTTAAAAAGAAAATAGAACATCTGGTTCATCCATTTGGCTAGCTAGAGGAAGGTTAAGAAGACGATGATGACATAGTGTTGGTTAATGTGAATCTATAAAGTGAATTTATCTTGAATTTTATAGTATCCTGCCATTAGAGGTACTACTGTGATCCTCAGCTCATGAATACTTATCAAATTCTGATGAAAAGATTGAATTCAATCCACATACCAACTAAACCAGAAGCAAAGAAAGTTTTAAACTTTTTTGGAAAAACAAGCAGAAAAACAACATCTTAACCATTACAAACAGCAAAGTAACAACCTATTTCATTTAAGAAACTATAAAAAGAAACTGTTTTTGCAAAACAACTTTAAGGTAATATATCACCTGTCCAAGGAACCCAACAGTCCAACTATCGATTAAAGGAATATCAGCTGCCAGGCACAGGCGATTCACATGTCGCCTGGCATCGAAGTTGTCGAGTCCAATCAAAACAACGTTAAATTGTTTAAAGAAGTATACACCGAAATCAGGTTCCTTAATATTTCCATGGTGTGAAGTAATGCTTATCTCAGGCCTAAATTCCAAGACAGCTTGCTGAGCAATCTGTCAAAAATATTCACAAGGAATTTTTATACAGACACAGATCCGTATAGAAAAAAAAACAAACAATATCACAGGTATACTTACACTGGCCTTGGATTTCCCAACATGTGATTGTCGAAAGAGAAACTGTCCGTTGAGGTCACTGACTTCTACAAAGCCCCTGTCAATCTACAATTTAACATGAACAACTAAACAAATGAACAACTCATAATCCAGCTATCTCTACCCAAACCACACAATTTAGAAACCTAATCTGGACTATTTCAAAGTGAAGGCCATGAATAGAAAAACATAAAAAGAGGACCAAATGGAGCAACCAACGTAGAAAAACTCATAACCCATAAATCCAATTTGCAACATACTATGTAATAAGATCATGGCCTATACTTGTTTCTAAATTGGAAATATCACTCAGTGAGTTTTGAGGGAAACAGACAATATGAATGTCTTGGCAACCGGAGAGGGCAAGAGTTTTGAGGACCTCGCAGCCAATACGTCCTGCCCCAATCACCAGAACCTTGGCGCCCTACAAACAAACAAACAAATTTTCAAAAACATATACAAAATCGAATTTAGGGTTTTGAGAGAAACCCGGGGTCAGGGTAACGTACCTGCTTTATAGCAGGCGAGCGTTTCTGCGGAGGCGGTGCAGCCATGGGAGTCGGAGAGAGAGAGACCAGTAGAGAGGAGAAAAACAATTACAAATAAAAACCCCGACCCCGAGTAGCATTTATTTCTCAACCAAAAAAAATACAAAATTACCGATAAATACACTTTTACTCCATCATTAACAACAATACACTACTACAAAAAGCTAATCACACGACCGTTATTTAGAGTTGTGTGAGGAAGGCCTGCATTGTTGTGTATGGCGGTGTTGTGTGATTAAAATACTTGCAACAATGGAACACTGTTGTGTGATTGTCGACAGGTCTCGGCAGCTGCTCGGCAGAAATTCTCGGCAGCTGCTCGACAGAAATGCTCAGTAGGTGCTTGGCAGGTCATGACATAAATTCTCAGCAGGTTGGGTTGTTCACACAACAAATGCTCTGTTGACAGTAGCCACGGGGTCCCTACCCGGGCCCCCAGACCCATTGTCATGGGCCCCGGGACCAATCCAAGGCCCGGTGCCGAAAGCTGAGTACCCGGCCCCGAGGCCCAGCCGGTCTTCCTTGCAGCTAGGACCCGGGGACCGGGGGTGCAAGTCCGCCAAAGCTAGGACCGTGGCAGTCCTAGGTTATGTGCAGAAGGGAACCAGTCCCACATCGAAAGGTGAGGTCAGCCCTCACACCCGTCAGTCTATATAAGAGGCATTAAGAGCACCAACCACCTTCAGTTATAGGTAATAAATACTTCAACTACTCATTCCCGCTTAAGCTTATCATTTATCCTAACCGTACTGACTTAAGCTTCGGAGTGTAATTGACCGGTCCCGCCCGGTATCTTACTAGTAAGCAGGATCCGCAGGAAGCACCTAGCCCCACCGCTCTCTGTAGGTCCATCCGGATTCTGACAGAAACATTTAGCGCCGTTTATAGGAAAAGTTACAAAAAGCTGTGTTGCTTTACCAGCGGATAGAGGTCAATCGATTTTTGTGTGGGAAAAAATTAGTCACGTAAAAATGTCTGGAATATTGGAAGAGGTAGGTCGAGGTGAAAATCTAGAAGAGCAAGTCAATCGGATCATGAGCTTTGCTCCTGTCGATACTTCAGGAGCCGGACGGGGGGAGCCGGCTGACGACGACAACCGGGATGCCGTTACTGACCTTGATCGTCATGGCACGATCGAAGGAATGAGAGCGGAACGGGGGAAGGGTCCAGAAACCGATCCAGTCCCCGCTTCCGGTCCCGAGCTCATACCCGCCGTAGATCCTTGTCTAGGAAACGACGAACTGACCGATGGCAGTCAAGACGATGCATCCGATCCCGGCCAGTACGACATGGCGGGGGAGGTGGAAAAAATGCGAGAGGAAGTCTACCAGTTGCAAGAAGAGGGCAATCGGGACCGAGAGGAGGCGAGCGCCAGATATCAGGAGATGGAGGTGCTAAACGAGGCTCTGGTGGCCGCCCTGGAAAGGGGACAACGGCATAATGCCGCTTTGGCGGCGACATTCGCACCACCACCCGGAGGGTCCCCACCTAGGGAAGGGGGACAGCCTTCCGGGGGAGGAAGAGGCAGCGGGAGGGAGTTTCCAGCCATCGCTGCGATCCCGGAATACGTCCCGGCCGCCCTGTGGGAGGTCGTCTCGTGTAATGAAGGGACCATGGATCCAACGGCCAGAGCGCTCCAGGCCTTATCCGATCGGTGGCAGATATGAAATCACAGATGGAGGCCATCGAGAGAAGTTCTGCGAGGCCGCAGGAGGGCACGTGGTTCAACGAGCGGGCCGGACCATTCTCCCACCGGGTATTGGAGTCCGGGAGATCCCGCACCCTCAAGTCACTAAAACTGACTTACTCCGAGGCTGGTTGTCCATACCAGCATCTGGACAGCTTCTGATCCCAAACAGGAGCCAAGGGCTACTCTGATGCCACTTGTTGCAACCTGTTTCAAGAAACCCTACCCAGAGAGGCGCTTAGCTGGTTCTACGAGCTCCCGGCGAATTCTATAGAGGCATTCGAGCAATTGGTCGATATGTTCGTTAGCCGATTTATCCTAAGAGTGGAAGGAGCCCGGACGTCCAAAGTTCTCTTCAATTAAAAAAAGGCCGACGGCGAGGAGCTGAAGCCATATGTCAACCGTTGGCAAACAGCTACCGTCGGGGTCAAAAACCTGGACAAGGGGATTGCTGAAACGACATTTAAGCAAGGCCTCCGGCCTGAGAAATTTTCATACGCCATGCGGGTGGACCCACCGTAGGGCTATGACGAGCTGATGGCGATGGCGATCAGGCACGCCCAAGCCGACCACGAAACATACGGAAACCAGCAGTACAAGAGGAAGCAGGAGGAGCCGGCCTCTAGCCAACATACCGGTAGGAACTGGCAGCAGGGCCAAGGGCAAGGAACGTCGTCCAGCAAACGGAACAAGGGTTGGGGGAATCAGCAGTACCGGAGGGACACTTATGAAAGCCCCCTGGAGAATATTAAACTCACATCCTACCATCGCCCCCTGGCGATCATGCCAGCGGCCCGGCAGGAGGTCTTCTCTACGTTAACCTCTTCTTACAAGGATATTCTATACGACAACGGGAACGTAATTCCTCCGCCGCCGAAAAGAAAACACCCTAAGGGGAACCTCACAAGGGAGCAGACTGACAAATACTGTTCTTACCACGACGAGGCCACTCACCGGACAAATGATTGCATCGCTTTAAAAAGAGCGGTGGAAGGGCTAATCTGCAACGGGGGGAGCCCAGCCGATAGCCTGCACGAACCATACGCCGGGAGAAGTGACCCGGCGGAAGATAACGCATGTTGCCCCGGAACCTACTATGATCGGGCCCCGGACAGCTTTGTCGTCCTCGAGAAGTTTCAACTACAGGCAGAGCCTTCTCCTCGCTAGGTACCTCGGATCACCGGCAAACTCGGTATTATCCCACTCCAAGCCCGTTGCCTACCCCAACAACTATAGTGCAACAATTTTGTATGTCCCTACTTAGCTAACTGTTCTAGCTGTTTAGCCGATGTATATCCCAAGTTTTTTTTTTATCCAAACAAGTGTATAGACAAATCCTACAGTCAACACAAGGGGAGCAGATAATCCAAAGTGAGACAACAAAGGAAAGATTGGTTCAATAGATTCATACAAAATGGTAGAGTACACCGGATCGAAACGGTACATTAAAAAAAAAAACAACAAAAACAAAAACCGGTGGAGGATGGGCTAGGGAGCAGTCGCTTGCTCTTCTCCTCCATTAGCAGCAGCTTTATCTGCAGCGGTCTCTTCGTCCGTAGACTCGTCCACCACCACCGTTACGCTCTTTACTGAACCCCGCTGGTTGTGGATCCCCTCCTTCCTCTGACAGCCCTTCTCTGGGAACGGCCTCCGCCTGCGGTATTTTAGTGGTATCAAGGTACCCCTCCGCCGTCCACTCCTCGTAGGTGTCCGCGATACCCGCTAGCCTCGCCTCCTCCAACAGTGCAAGCAGCTCAGCACTCTGGCGGTACTTCTGCACACACCGCTGGTACAGCTCCGGCACCTCCTCTACATCAGCGGGAACGCGGGTAGGCACAGCGGCCACGGCTACCTACTGTTGGAGTTCATGCACCTTGGCCTCCAGCTCGGCCCTCTCCTCCTCCAAGGTCTTCTTCTCCTCCTCCAGCTTGCCCACCTGCTTCCGGGCCTTCTCCTCCAGCCGGGTTCTCTCCCTCTAGAGCCTGGACTTCTCTGCCTCGAGCAGGTCTCGGGCACCCGTCAGAGCTGCCATTTGTTTCTTTAGCTTCAGCAACTCATCGCCCGCATCCATCTGGTACAACTTATGCAGCATCTGCAATATTAGTAACTAGCAGAAAAAAAAAACAACAAAGCTAGGCTAGAGGCGGTCAGGTCAGTTAGCAAGCTTACCCGGATGGCCATCCCCCGGGCATGTCGCCGGTCGTCCTCCTTCCGGGCTTCCAGAACCGATGGGCTGTCCAGATCCATGCCCTTGATATCGGTCAACAGTTCTCGCACGAACGGATCCTGCTAGTTGGCCAGCTCCCTCGCGGGACTCTTCTCTGCCACTGGTGAGTTTGCGCCCAAGTTGGACAGCCCGGGTCCCGCAAGAGCCTTCCCCTTGTCGGGTCCGGTGGCACCACTGGACAGTTTAAACCTCTTGGCTAACCTGTCCCTCGCACTCCCACCGATGAGGGTTACAAGAGCTGAGGGCGGAAGCATCTCGCGGACCCTCTTCCTCTTCTCACCCAGATCGGCCTGAGTGGACATAGCCAGGCCAACCAGAGAGGTAGACCTGTTGACCATAGGCACTGGTCCTAGCCTCCGGGGAATACCGCCCGCACCTCCAGGAACCCGGGCCCGCCCGCTAGCAGCCTTCCTCAGTCCAGGGGTCGCCACGTCCATTGTAGGAGCCTTCTCACGGGATATTGTGTACCCCTCGTCCGGGACGTCCATCCCCACGGGCTCCCCGTGCACGACCCGATCCCCAGTTTCCCGATCCACGGTTGTCCGCGTCGTGGCTTCTCCCTTCTCACCTATCTGCGTGGCTAGTTCTTCATTATCCATGGCAAGGGTCTTGGTCGAGACCGTCCGGGCAGGTACACCTACAAACAAATGCAAGTCATTAGACCAACCATCAAAACTACCCACAGCAAAGGTGAAGAACAAGCAAAATTTCCTGGGACCCACCGAGCTCCATCCTCAGATCACATGATTCCAGGATGTTCCACCAGATGAAGTTGTATGAGCTTCGCTCCAGGTCAGACCAGCACCCGAAGATCTTGGCTATCCTATCCCTCTCTAGGTCGGATAATTCGTACGACTGATCCCCGATTACTTGCACTTCTTCTGTCACTTCACCCCAGCTAGGACCACCTTTTTCCTCCAGTCCTTATCAATCCAGGAGGGCAGGTGGGTGACTATCGGCTTATAATCTCGGGCGGCAAATGTCACACATCCACGGGACTTGCCCTTCTTCGAGTACGTCAACCTGTACAAGGCCCGGAACTCGCCCACCGTAGAAAAGCTCATGTCTGAGAGAGCGTAGAGGCATCCTAGGCTTAGTAGCTGCCTCCACTGGTTGTCGGGTAGCTGCGCCGGTGATATCCCGAGCGCGCTCAGCAGGTATTGCACATAGTTAGGCAGCGGAAGGGAAAACTCGTACCGGAATTGATCCTCAAATACTGCCACCCACGCCTCTTTGGGGTCGCACGCTGATTCTCCCGGGTTCAGTGCCCGAAGCTTCACACTATCGAGAATCATCCACTTTTCCCGTAAGGCCTCTATCTCCCCGGGACCCATGGACCGCTCCTTTTCATCACAAACAATGCTGCGATCCCCTTCCGTCAGCATGTACAGCGGTCTAGCGTCGTCCTCTACATGGGTAGACCCCATCCTCACTCCGTGGGGTATCTCACCCTTGTGCCCCGCTAATCCGGATGGCGATGCCTCACCGCTCGACCGATCCGCTGCCTCCTGCCCGGAGGTCGACGAGGCGAGCCAATCCTCCAGCCTCTCTTGGTCATCCGATACAGGTCGCCTAGGGACCACACCGGAATTTTTGCTCGAACTCTCGGAGCTCATCTCACCTAGGGGGGGGGGGGGGGGGGAAGACAACCCATCAGCCAGAAATCCCCAGATCTCGGCGCGACTCGGTACAAACGAGGGTTCCCCACCCAAAGCAGCCCAAGAAGCAGAAACAACAACAATCCAAACAACTCACAAAAAAACAGAAGGAAATTTCAGCTAAGGGAACGCATAACTCACCGATTAATATGCACCACGGAAATTCAGTGACCGGAAAGCACAGCGCAATGACGTCGAGCAGGCAAGACACACAGGCGAGTAAAACCAATATCTCCCCTCTCCAATTTGTCTTTGGTATTTTCTCTCTAAAGAAGTCTTAGCAAGAGTGGCAATGCACGAGAGGAGGGAGTTTATATACAGGTCCGATACCCTAAACTACCCCTTTGAATTCCCCCCAAAAAACGCACTAGGGCACATCAAACGCCCACGGATCTGGACCGTTCATCTCCGACCGCTCACTACGGACACGTGCCCCATTATCGGTAGGCGCCCCATACGTCATCAGTTGACGGGACTAATGGGCTGCCCTCTTAAATGCATGTCGCCCACATGTCCAGCGTGTAGAGTGTAGAGGACGGCATAGGGGCCGGGGGCTTCAATCAAGGTGCCATGTTCACCACCCCCCCCCCCCCCCCCCAACCTCTCAACAGCCAACCCGTTCCTAAGCGGGAACGTGAAATCTTAAGTGGGAAAGTGGCATCCTAAGCGGGAACATGAAATCTTAAGCGGGAAAGTGGCATCCTAACAGAAAAGTGGCATCTTAACGAGAAATTAACGATCCAACGGTGAGTTGGTACTCCAAAGGATAAGTGGCATTCCACAACGAGAAGTTTACTTCCTACGGAATAACCGGTGTGCACATCGATAAATTCCTACGGACAAGCCGGTACCAACTATGGCTTCATATCAAAGGGCTTTATAAACCCGGGAGACTCGTTCTCTAAAAAAGGACGAATCTTCCAGCAGGCTCGAAACCATACACTCACTTCACGCCCGTAATAACAAGGCTATGAAGTGCCCAGTGCCACGCACTGAATCGGGAGACTCGTTCTCTAAAAAAGGACGACTCTTCCCGCAGGCTCGAAACCCTGCACTTGCCTCATGCTTGTCCGAACATAAGATGAGACGTGTGGGGCGGCGGCCGATGACAAATCGTGCCCGGACCCACTGGAAACACCTCGGAAATATTGATATCTAGGTCACCGGTGACTGTTACTGACTGGTGCACACTTGGGGGACTCGTTGATCCCATTCCCCCTTCTCCGGTTTCCCCGAGCATAACACTACATGGCGGATTTCAACGCCACATCATCGGTCCCATGAGTCACATCATCATGTCTGTATACAAACTGTGCACGAACAATCATAAGACATACATTCACATCATTATGCATCATCATAACAGGTCCTCTCGAATGTCCGGCCAAGTCCAATCTTAAACACGGACTTGGGGGACTATGGGACCGGTGGGTTTGCATCACAGCGGGTCTGCGGGCCTCAAGACGGATAAGTCCCCATTCAAGATTGCACTTGACCGGGAACTTGGGGGACTTGTTGACAGTAGCCACGGGGTCCCTACCCGGACCCTCAAACCCGCTGCCATGGGCCCCGGGACCAATCCAAGGCCCGGGGCCGAAAGCTGAGTACCCGGTCCCGAGGCCCAGCCAGTCTTCCTTACAGCTAGGACCCGGGGACCGGGGGTGCCAGTCCGCCAAACCTAGGACCATGGCAGTCCTATGTTATGTGCAGAAGGGAACCAGTCCCACATCGAAAGGTGAGGCTGGCCCTCACACCCGACAGTCTATATAAGAGCACCAACCACCTTCAGTTACAGGTAATCAATAGTTCAACTACTCATTCCCGCTTAAGCTTATCATTTATCCCAACCGTACTGACTTAAGCTTCAGAGTGTAATAGGCCGGCCCCGCCCGGTATCTTACTAGTAAGCAGGATCCACAGGAAGCACCTAGCCCCACCGGTCTCTGTAGGTCCATCGGGATTCTGACAGAAACATGCTCCATTTGTATTTGTAGTGTGATGGTATTCACATAACAAATTTATTTTCATGTTTCATCTTTTATGTTGTATAAACTGAAATCATGCAACAAAATATGTGTTATATTTTGTTATCTGATTTGCATTCGAACAACTTTTATTTTGACTGTTGTTGTGTGGGAGATTTCATTCACACAACAAAACTAGATTTTGTCTTTGTTATGTGCTTTTGATTCCAACAACACATTATATTTTTGGCTTTTGTTGTGTGAGACATGCTGTTCATATTGTAAATCAGTGACAAAACCAAATCCAAAAGTTGTGAATAAAACATTCCATATGATCCAAAATGTCATAGCATTGTGCTTAGGGTAAAAAAAAATAGTTTTTATCAATACATTCTGGTGTTTCTAGAGCTTGGTGTTTTTCCGACACTCGTCCACTGGGAAAATGATGCAGTCAAGGGTCGCCTTGAAGATTATGAAGCGCATGTTGAAAAGAAGATCGACACACTTCTGTCTGGAAATTAAGTTTCAATCATTCCAATCAAAAGATGTATGAATTGCCGTATGTTATGTGACGTTTTAGACTTCAAGTCAAAGTTTAGCATCTATGGGAACTGGGAAATAAAGGCTCCATGGAGATGGAGGGATGTTAATTCACAATTAAGTACTAAGGATGTGTTGCAGTTCGCAGTAGCCAATTGCTCTAATTTTATTTTGCCAATTTACACTCTTAACTATGAATGATCCTGCTTATATGAAGTTTTACAAGCACACAAGGTTTACATACACAATTGTTTTCATCCTTTAAATAGGGCATCAATGCTGTCAATGCATATGCTAAACCAGGACAGTTGCATTATTTCCTCTCGCACTTAATAAAAACTCATGCGAAGATGGCATTTACATACTCACTCGCTATCACATAAACTGAAAGACAACCTTATTAATCTGTATATTATACACATGCGGAAATGCTCTGGGATAAGTAGGAGATACCTCAAGAGCTCAGTCAGTAATGAAAAATCAATATTCTTGATGATTTGGTCAGCTTGTCATTTTTACAAAATAAAGCTGTTATTAAGCTAATGAAAAAATGTAGATTACAATCGAGCAATATAAAAGTTATGCTGATCAGTATAGATTTGTAATTATCAAGAAAAATAGTCAACTGCAGCGGAACTTCATACTTCATACTGTATTTCTTATAGCTAGACGAGTCAGCAGTGTAATAGGATGGTAATCGAAAGGTAAAAAAGTTCAATGAAAATACATAATATATATGCTATGTTATATAATATAGATACGAAGCAAATTATAGAATTATATATGGTGAACTGGAATCACTGAAAAATGAATAAAATAATTTACCACAACCTCTGCTAAATACACATGTGGACCAAACTTCTCTATACGATCAAAAATTTCTTTGCAATTGCTGTACGAACTCAACATTGAGCTCCCCTCGTTAGTCTGACCTGGCCATTCCAGCAAAACTCCAGATGGGGAAAAATTAGCCTGCTTAAAGTTACAGGTTACTGATTGTAGAATAAATGTCAACGGCATAGCCACACAGAAAGAAAATTGGACAAAGAAAAAAAAACGAAACAAAGAGGAAAACTCTTCAGTACAACATTATACCCATACATTACTGATATGAGGTAGTAACCAGCCTTCCTTAATCTACCATTAATGTATCGGTACAACAATTTACTTATATGGAAGAAAGAAGGATGACTGATAAAATTAAGAAGTGGTCTGAGTTCCAGTAGTTCACTCTTGCAAATGTTGTAAAACTCATAAATTTTAACATACATAACAAAATCTATAAGAATAGTTTATGCGGATTTTATTTCTAACCCTGTCAAATATCAACCTCAGCTTCTTAGACCTAGGGTCTACTCCTAAGTTTCACATTCATCCCACACTCAAACAGATACAAAATAACTTTTTTACTTTTTGTTAATTTTGTTACTCAAGTAACACAGATTAAGTCTTGTATAGTTTTTTCACATATTCAGTAAGAATGTGTCACAGCATAGCAGATTGCACAATTGAAAACACATTAAACCCACCAAAAAACGTTGAGACACACAGCTCAACCACATAAGTAGGCAATAAGATCCTTTACCTATATATGTGAAAGCTAAAACACACATTAAGCAACCTCGGATCATCTTAGATTTGGGCCTTTTTTAGTCAACTTCAAACTAATGTCACCATAAGGGACTTCTTGTTTTACATCAATAATATCATAACTCTTCAAGACCTGAAAAGCACCGGGAATAATTACTTTTACTAATATAAACAGATGACAAAAGTTTATGAGAACAATTACATACAAACAAACACTCCTCATTACCTACTACAACAGGCAGCAAAACAAATAACAATTTGCTTGTTCACAAACTGATATCAAAATCATACTAAAAGTTTTGTTTCCTCAAGGCATAGATTTTTCAATAAATAGGTTATACATATCAAGTGTCCCAAATTGCATGCATACTTCATTTCAGCGATCAATAATATAGTGTGTGTGTGTGTGTGTGCTCCACCACAGAACTTCAACTAATTATATGAGTTTATTAAACCACGTGATGCAGCATAGAAATCATTCATCCAACAATACATTGTCCATTGTTGTAATGCCAGTTCAAGTATGCAAATGTGGTACGAGAAAATTTATTCTCTTCATTATCCTGCTAATAAGTATTATTCGAAACATTTACTTCTTTTTGCCCTTGATTTATTCAAAACAAAAGCTCAGGAATGTATGGAAAAAATTACCAGTGTTTCAAAGAACATTCTAGCACAAAGCTTTCTTTTTTTTCCTTCTAAAATTTTGTTCAAGCTGAGATCACTAGATAGGTCTTCTGGAGATTGGCTTTTCAAATATTGAGCCACAGCCCTGCATGCAAAATAAGTAAAACAATAAAATACGCAGGTAGAAAATTCAAATGTACCGTGACTAACATCGCAGCATCCTTTATGAATACAGAGAGAAAGGATAGGAAGAGAAGTACCTGGATCTGACTGACAATGATTCATCTCCTTCTGTCCCTTGAGAACCTAAAAAAAGCACACATCAATCATCCAATCAGTGTATATAATAGTTCAATTAATGATAAATTCACTTATACACAGATGATATAAATAACTTTCAGTTACCAGCTGGTGTACGATTATCTGCTTCCAGAAACCAAAGATCCTACAATAAAACATTTCAGCAAGTTAGACATTTGCTTCATAGTTAACTAGTGAGCATATCACAATGATCATTTCATGTTATACATCACATTTGTTTGCCACATCATATAGCATTATGTGCTAACTAGTGTGCATATTATTCCTATATGTTTCACTCACAGACATTATGACTTCTACTGTAACTTTCATCCTTCAATAGCCTCTACAAGTGTATTGTATAAAAAATGACAGCACATGAAAAACTAAATGTCTGAAATTAGATAGGTAGAAAGATAAGCTTCAAAGATATGGCATGTACTTGATAAACATAGCTCAGTCAAGGCTCAGCATATATGAAAAGAGTGGGCTAGTTTAGATCGATCTTAACCGGATGCTTAGAAATTCTTTTTTTTCTATATTATAAATTTCTATATTAAGAAATTTATAAATAGAATAGTAAATTCGGTAAGATAAAATATCAAATCACAAATTCATGTGAAATCCTTGTTCTTTTTTATTCAGTCGCTACAAGATCAACAATTCCATGAGCTTGGGCTTCTGTTGGAGTTGAATTCAGCTTTATTATTATTATTAATATTATTATTATTATTATTATTAATTTTTTTTTTTAAGAAAATGAGGGAGCTGTGCTTAGTTTAGCAAGCTGATTGCATCATGTTGAAACAAGCCTTGGGTTCTTTACTTCGAGTCTCTAATATTATACTGGGCCCTAAATCTAGTGCCTTACATAAACAGAAATAAACTGAGGCTAGCACTGTTTAACAAAAGAACAAAAAGTGACTTGAAAAAGCATAAATTATGTAAAGTATTAAAAACACAATTCACAGAAAAACACATGCGACCAAATACTCAAACTTACTTCTGTTTCTGCAATCATTGACTCGGGATTATGTGAAGGATCTGTGTACTCAGGATGTACCCCCTTCTCTACAGTTGTCCTTGGTGTTCCAAATTCAGACTCTCTATATCCAGCTGACAATGTTAAATCTGGTGTCTGCAGTATTTGAGTTCCAGTATTTGTTTCTGGTGAAGGAACTGAAGATGACCCTATTTTTGATGGGGCAGGAGTAAAGTTATCGATCATTGGAGAATGCCTTCTAGGTGAATCGGGAGAAATATTGACCTCATCATGTTGAACACCTCTAAGGTGTTCAATGTCTTCACACTCAGTAGCAGGAGAAAAATGGGACTGTGGACCGTTATACACTGGGGAAGCTTCATTGGCAGGGACAGAGTCTCCAACTCCGTGCTCTGGGGAGACATCAGCTGTAAGAGGAGGTAAAGGAGATCGTGCAACCCTATCTTCTGAGAACACTTCGGTTGTGGGAGAAGCAGATGTTGGCCTAGGGTCTGGAAGAGATTCCTCAAACAAATGGGATTTTGTAGATATGTATGATTCGTTATAAATGTTACCAAGATCAGGGCATAACCCTGAAGACAGAAAATAAACTCATTACCATGGAAGGGAAGCAGTAAGAGAAAACTAGTGAAGGAAAAGACAACTTAATTACCAGTTAATGAAAGCTGAAGGAACGCTTGTTCCTTTCTAAGTGCATTATTCATCTTCCAAATACCCAATGAAGAAGACGGAAGCTTCTTCCTTTTGCGCCTCAAATCACTGGCATCTTTAAATGTCTTCCCAATAAACCTACATATTCACAACCTTGTCTCAGTAACCAATACAAGAAGGATGTTGGTCCTATTCGAATAATATCTGTAGTCTTACTTGTTAGATAACACAACAGGATCATCAAAGTACTGTTTTTTCCTTTTCCTTGGTCTTGGCTGCTCAATAGGTGGCTGTTCAATACGAGGTGTTGATTGAATTGCTGCAACAACAAAAAAAAAATAAAAAAAGAGAGAGAGAGAAACATTAAAAGAAGAGATAAAGGGGGAGATTCTTATTTTACATCTAAAGCATAAGTTAACTAGAAATAGTAAAGCAAGCGCACCAACTGAAACAGATGTATTGATATTCAGCCGACCCTCTGATAAAGAAGCCACAGAAGCTGGTGTTCCTGAACTTGGCTGGACCGCTGGAGATGGCCCAGTTGAATGCATACTTCCCTCCATGATTGGAGAAAGAACAGCTTTCTCATTTGTTGGTGGGTCATGTGATTCAGTAACATCATTCCCATGACTAGAAGAAAATAGAAAGGTTTCTGAGTTTATATCAGATACAGCATTGCGCTGGGTTTCTATTTCTTGAACATTTTCAGGGGAACTGTAGTCTTTCTGACTCAAATTAAGAATCTCCGTAGCCTGACTCGGTCCATGATCTTGACATCCAAAATCATTCAGAGTCTCCGTTTCTGGAAAGTCTGGAAGGGTAAAACCATCGCTAAGCCTCCTTTGGTTGTCTGTTGAACTAGGAACACCAGAAACTCCTTCAGAACCTTGAAGGTTTACCTCGTCAATTTGAATTGTTTGTTCATCTGTCATATTGACTAGACTATGAGTATCCAGTTCCGGATGAGGGGGGACGGTGCTGTAACCATGGAAACATAATAACTTATCATACTGCTTTCGCAACAAGAACTTAAAAAGCATTATGTTGATAATTCAAAATTCATTAGGAAGCATACTCCAGATCCATAGGGGTAACATGTGAATTAATTTCCTCAGTCTGATGTGATGGATCCTCCATCAGAAAATCCTTGAAAGGTTGCAAGTCTTGATCAGTAACATCGCAATTCCAATTCCATAGAACACTAATATATAAGAGAGCAAAGACGAGAAAGATACCTCATCAACAGTTATAGCAACAAAAGGATTTGTTGCGATTGGAAATTGTTCTGCAATTTGAAATTAAAATATGTCAAGACTTTAATAAAAAATAAAGACCTAAGACCAAACAGGAATTCACTTCAGTTACCTGTAAGTGTGATATCATCCTGATTCCCTAGATGATCAGTGTGAGCCCTGTGGGAAACAAAATCAACTTATCATAGAAAGTTGAGAAAATAAAATAAAGCTTAAAGATGGCAAAGAGGGGACAACTGGAAAAATTACCCCCCATAATCAAAGTCGGCACCGCAATCAAAAGCATCAAGGTTTAGATTTTCAGGCAAAGTGATAGACTGAAGCGGCGCTTGCATAGCGTTCTCAGGCAAGCTCAAGTCAATAGAAGCAAAGGCCTTTCTGAGGCCATTCAACACAACATTGCAGTCCTGGTGAAGATACTCCACTTTCTTTGAGTAAATCCGAACAACCCCTAATAGAAGGTGTCCCGACATTCTGAGCGCAATTGGAACCTCCGGAAACATAATGCGATCTAAAAACCAATTCATATGAAAATTGTTAGCTAATTGCCAATAAAGATCTAATCTTGCATAACAATCAGCATAAATTACTATCAACAAAGAAGAGAGAGACCATAAAAAATCAAACTTTGGAGTAAAACTAGTCAAAGACTAAAATTAAATGGGGGTTATGGATCTAAACTAAAATGGGTGTCGAAAGCTGGAAACTTTAAGAGCAAAAGAATCGAAATTGAGGGAAACCCAGGAGAGAGAGAGAGAGAGAGAGACTGACCGACGGTGGAGGGGATATCGGTGGCGGCGTAATGGGACTTCTTGAGGCGGTGTTGGAGATGGGCGGCGCACCATACGGTACCCAGAGGGCCCTTCCGAGCCAATATTGTGTGCGAATAGAACATCCTCGGCACAGACGAACAGCAGCAACAGCGGTTTTTTTGGGTTTAGATGAGTGATTGGGGAACAGGTTGGGTTTTAGGGTTATGTTCCTAAAACTTGAATGGGAGCGGGAAATATGAAACGTGCCGCCATTTTTGGATTTACCCAATACCCCACTCTTTACTCCTATATTACCACTCGTGCCATTAAGTCTAATTACCATTTACTAATTTGGTTTTTATGGGGGCTGTATATGTCAATTTCAATAAAAAACATTTATGGTGGTTTCCTTGTTGGTCTCGACTTTCCTTCAAAAGAAAGATTTTCTTAGTCCTATTGAATTTTGGATTGAATTTAAGGCTTTGGTTTAGGACTTTGGCATCACAACTCAACTCATTCAAGGGGATGTCACTTAAACTTGGAACACACAGTTTAATGATTTCTCGACCATTCAGTCTCATTCGGTTCTTCAAGGCTATAAATCGAGGAGTTAAGGTTTTTAACAGCATCCTATGACTGACCTTAAGAAAACGTACCGGTAACTAACCAAGCGATCCTCAATCTCTTGTTGAAAACAAGTTCTAACTTCTAAAATTACTACCATCACTACTGCTGCAATACTTTCTGCTATGCCGAGTCCTCAAGTCCATGCTTTAAATATCTCTGCTTTGATACAAGACTCAGATTGCCTTTGATGTTTGCCAACTAATATAGATCTGGCTGGTTTGCTGCGTTCTACTTTTATGTTGTTGAGGTCATAGTCAGTGTTTATAAAAGAGCAGGCTGCATTTGTGTTAATTTTCCTACACCAGGTTTCCTATCGTTATATTTTCAAAATGCTGTGGACTTGCCAGCTATGATAATATAAAAAGTCTACATAGGTTTCCTGCATAGATGTAAAGAAATTGTCCAAAATCCTGTAGAGGTGTAGTGGTATTGAGTGAAAATAACATACTAGCAGAGACGCAGAAACTAGCAGAAAGCAGAACCAAAATGCATTTCATTTCGAGTGTTACAAAACAAACAATGGTCAAATGAGAGACTATTATATTGATGTAACAGCAACAGCTAATTGATAGATTACATGAATACAAATGATGACAAGTGATGTTGTAAAATTGAGCTTGGACGGCACCAAATCCATCAAGCACAAACTCATTAACAGCACCTTCTACCAGAATGAAAGCTTCAACTTCAAGGCACCAGTATTTCATACGATTTGGTCTATTAACTGGTTAGCTTATATGAGGACAGACTACAAAACCTCATGTCATGACAACATCATTGAGATCAGAACCATATGAAGAGAAAATATATTGATCTTTGTTCTACATAGAAACGGTCTGTGTCCCAATTTTCACACAATAGATATAATACAAACTCTCCAAACTCAAAATGTTCTGCCAGTCTACTATGCCTTGTTGACGCGAATTTTTTGGCCTTCAAACAACTGCAGTGAACATGATGTAGTAAAACTAATTCAGTAAAGGACACATGGCGCTCACATAGTTCCAATTATTCACAGTGAAGCAACAACCAATCGCGTGAAAACCACCATAGATTATGAGTACAATGTAAAAATCAGCAGGATGCAAAACACAATGAGGCATGTTTCATATGGAATGAGAATGGGCATTGTGCTTCATCGTACATTACAAAATAATTAGCAGGAAGCTATGCAGACAAAAGGAGAAACTAGTGATGAAATTCCAAGCACATGCAAACTTCAAAAGTAGGCCAGTAAATTCTCTGTGTTCATTGAATGAAATCATTCCCTTGGTAATAGAAAAACACAAGAGCGCATCGATGAGCCTATGAAGTAACAATAAAACTAAGTTAAATATTTGAGTGAACCTATGTATGTGTACGACTTTAGGGAACGGTATTACAGCAGACTTGCACACCTTGCAATATTGCTTTTTCACTATTGGATACAATTATACCTACTATATGGCTATATCCATGACTGCAATTACATTTTCAACAAAGGTCATACCTTTAATATCTTGTATAATCAGCAGTGCATGAAAACTTTAAGAACATATAGAAGAAGGAAATAGGAACAAAAAATGCTCAAGAGAACACCCATGTGTATGTGCAAATGTATATGCCTTTAGATTCACCAATTACTCTAAAACACCATCCAGCAGCTAGAAACTTACAGTGTTGTTGAAAGATGAAATGGCAGCTTCTACATCCTCCTCAGATGAGAAAGACACAAACCCAAATCCACTAGACTTTGAGGTTCCCGGAACCCGGGAGACCTTTGCACTTAGAACTTTTGCCTTATCAGAGAAAAGCTTCTGGAGTGATTCTGTAGTCACTCCCTTGGAAAGATTTCCAACATAAACTTTGTGGGGGCTGTCGACAAATTGCGACTCTTCTGCCTGAACAAGTGTTAAATCTGGTTGTATAAGAGGTTTCTCCGTTATGTTCACCTTTATCTCACGCCCTCCAATCTCCTGTATTAACAAGGAAACGAAAAAAGCACACAATATATCATCAACAAACCAGTCTCTAACAACGTTTATGTATAGAAACCTTGGAAACACTTACAGTCCCATTCAGCTTCTCAACTATGGTGTTTGCATCTTCAACTGTCTTCGTTGTCACAAATGCAAACCGGCGACTTCTTCCCGAGTACTTATCATACATCACCTGTCACCATAAAAAATCATAAGCAATCTTCAATATAGAATTCAAAAAAAGCAGAGAAAGAATTAATGAATGAGATGAGAGAGATACCTCAGCCTTCTCAACAGCGCCATGTTCTTCCACAATCTTGGTGAGCTCGGCATTATCCACAGTCCTGGGAATGTTGCCGATGTAGACTCTCCTGGCGGCCTTGGAAGTCGGGTCGGCGGCGGCGGCGGCGGCGACTTCTTCGGCAACGGCATACAGCCTCTGCGAGTTGCCTCTGGAGGTCAGCTTCGGATAAGAGCAGCCCTGAAACGGCGTCGCTTTCAGTATCTGGAGGGTCAGCTTCGGTGAGGCTGTGATGGGTTTTGATGGGTGGTGAAGCAGATTGGGTGACGACAACACTGATGAGATGGTCGCCATTTCTTAACCCCAAAATTTTAGAGCAGAGCAGAGTGAGAGTGAGAGTGAGAGTGAGAGTGAGTCTAGGCAAGAACAGAGAGGCATTATCTCATTATCTAAAACCCTCTTAAGTTCTCTATCTCACCTCCGGGTGACGCTAGCATTGTTTTATTATTATTATTTTGGATTGAGAAAATGACTAGAAAGGTCACTAAAGTATGCCCCATTCTAAACTTTGCTCACTAATGTATGCCAAATATCACTTTGCTCACTTTGAGTGAGCAAAGTGAGAAAAAGTGTCATACTTTGAGTAAGCAAAGTGATAAAAAGTGTCATACAAGAGTGAGCAAAGTGAAAAGAAAAGTGATCAAAGTGAGTGAAAGTGTAATTCGATAGTGAGCAAAGTGATATTTGGCATACATTAGTGAGCAAAGTTTAGAATGAGGCATACTTTAGTGACCTTTCCAGCCATTTTCCCTTTTGGATTTTATTTTGGAACAGTGATGAGATTGTCACCATTTCTTAACCCAAATTTTAAGTAAAGATTATTCTATGCACCAAAGTGCAAGTGCACTTAAAGTGTAATATGCAATGTCAATTATTCAATTAATTATTAATTATTCAGACTTAATATTTGAGGGGTGGACGAATATGAATTTGGTAATTGTCTTAATATTTGAGGGGTAGACGAATCTGAATTTGGTAATTAAGGTAGATTAAAAAGGAGTTACAATGTCATCATGATTATCAACAATAGAAATTACAACAAGAACAACGTCTACAATACCAAATCACTGAGGGAGACATTAATAGAGTTAAAAGATTAACAACGTACATGACTTGCACCTTGGTACGTGGAATCTTTTTTTTGCATCGTAAAGGATATTCTAAAGACTTTTTTGGCTCAAGGACTAGTCCATCGGAGGAGATCATCATACGTGGGCATTGCAACCCTTCTCTGGCCACTTTGCTTTCATGGAGGATCGAACCCTCGATCTGGAGTAGTTACCAGTATGGGGTGCCCGACCATTACACAATCCTTAGTGGTTTAGTACGTGGAATCTAATTGTAGCTTGGAAAATATTTGTGTTCATACCAGTATGTACGTGTGCGTTCATACTCTCTCTAATTTGCATATATTGGGTAATGTTATCAACGATTTTAACCGTTCAAAAGTTGAATTAATCAATAAATATCATCTTTGTACAAATTTGGAATAAACTAAAATTGTTTGCTCATTCGATTGTATCGAATAAATAAACGACTGATCATGAGACTCTCAACTTTCATTAGAACTGTCCGAATCCGCTCTCGAGTGAGAGAGAGAGTCTAGGAAAGAACAGGGAGGCTGTATTATGACTATTATTATCTCTACCATTTAAAACCTCATAGTTTTCGATCTCACCCGTTTTTCTTTTGATTAAATTTCGGACAGGCCCGTTTTCAAGGAAACAATGGGCCGTAAACCTAAGGCCCATTAGGCCGGCCGCGTATATATAAGCAGTAGTTAGTCTAGGGTTTTTGCTGGGCGAACCATTTGAGACTTTGAGAGGAAAAAGAAAGAGGCAGTGAAAGAGAGATGGCGCCGAAGAAGGAGAGGACGGCTCAGGTAAGCAGGAACCCTAATCTGATAAGAGGGATCGGAAAGTACTCGCGGTCGAAGATGTACCACAAGAGAGGCCTTTGGGCTATCAAGGCCAAGAACGGTGGCTCTTTCCCCTGCCACTCTAAGAAGCCCGCCGCCGACGTCCCTGCCGTCAAGGCTCCCAAGTTCTACCCGGCTGATGACGTCAAGAAGCCTCTTATCAACAAGCACAAGCCCAAGCCCACCAAGCTCAGGTAGTTAGTTGCCTTTCTTTTCACTATTCTCCTATCAATCTGTTTTTGTTTAGGTCTCTGTGTGTTTGTGATTTTGTTCTAAGAAATGTTGTGAATTGCTTCTAGGTGGGTTTTCGATTGTGTGAAAATATGAACTTGGTTTAGGGATTTGGGTAGAGATTAGAGTAGTGATTAGAAGCTGAGGGAAGTGTTACTTTGGACTTGGAGGGATTGCTGACATGTTTAAATAATATGCAGGGCAAGCATTACCCCTGGAACAGTGTTGATCATTCTGGCTGGAAGGTTCAAGGGCAAGAGGGTTGTCTTTTTGAAGCAGCTTTCTTCTGGCTTGCTTCTCGTCACCGGTAAGAAATTACTTTCTTTTACTTAATCCTGTAAATAACTGTTTTTGCTTTTGGTTACCAAGTAGTGTGTTTTGTGTTCGTGTTGTTGTGTGTCCATTTAGCATTATGTCTGAGTGTCATTGTGCTGCTGGTTTATTTTTATTTGTGGCAGTATGTTATGTTGTGTAAACCACACCTGTGAGATTGACTTCATTTTGTTAGACTAATTGATATTAAGTTCATGCAAATTATTCAGCTATGCATGTCTGGCCAAAATCTGCTGATATGTGTCTATTTCACAATGCATATTGGACTAATATCAATGTGTTCATGCCTCATTGTTTTTTTTTCTTCAACTAATTGATCGCAATATTCTGATTACTGTGTTTCTGTATCCAGGGCCATTCAAGATTAATGGTGTTCCTCTTAGACGGGTGAACCAAGCTTATGTTATCGGAACTTCAACCAAGGTTGACATCTCTGGTGTTAATGTTGAAAAGTTTGATGACAAGTACTTTGCCAAGGAGGTTCAAAAGAAGAAAAAGAAGGGAGAAGGCGAGTTTTTTGAAGCTGAGAAGGAGGTTGGTGTTTGATCATTTGTCTTTTCAACTTTTCATTGCATGCCCATGTTTTTGTTCCCTACTTGATCTTTCCTCTGACCATTGGTATTATTTCATGTGTTGCAGGAGAAAAACGTACTCCCTCAGGACAAAAAAGATGACCAGAAAATCGTTGATACTCCATTGATTAAAGCCATTGAAGGAGTTACAGATTTGAAGACTTATTTGGCTGCAAGGTTTTCTCTCAAGCAAGGAATGAAGCCACATGAGCTTGTTTTCTAGAGAAGGGGTTGAAGTATTAGGATTTGCTTTTCTTTTCTACAATTCTTCGAAGTTTTGTTTGAACTTGGTCCCAGTGGTTGTACTTTATAAAGTTTTATTGACAGTTAAGTATCTAATCAGATGTTTTTGGTCAAGCATTTGAATTCTTATTTCATATGATTGCCTCGCTATTTCTTTCTTTCCCTTTTCTTTTGCTACAATGTGAAATGATCATGCTGGAACACGTTATTTACTGGCTTGGTATTGATCAATGTTCCCTGATACTTTTTTGGGCTGGGATTTGAAGAGATCTCATCTCCAAGAACAGTCTACAAATTCATCGTTGTTTATTATATAAGTTACTGTAAGTACAAGAGAATTTAAACACACAATTTATTGATGAACATGATACAGTAAGCTGGGTTAACTTCGAACATTAAGAAACTGTAATTTTTGCTTGTGGTTAGTTTCACAGTAAGCTGTCTGCTCGGGCTGATAATCTCCGGAAGAAATTGCTTGGTGCAGAAGGCAGCTTGCTTCGAAACCTTGGGTGCCTCAAGTAATACAGTCCTGCAATCAAAGCAACCACTCGGAAGGGGGTCACATAAAGAACCACAGCTGCACACAGACTGATTATTATGAAAAGGCTAGTTGCTCTTGGGTCTCTCCAGCTGAGTAGAGACTGAAACCTTTCCCCTTGTGTTGCTATGTCACCCACTACGGTCTGTATTCTCCCTGCTACGCTTCTAATCCTGTCATACCTCATTCGAACAATGTCATGCGGTCTTGAGCTCGGGAATGTGTCAAATTCTTCGTCAAGCTCATCCGGGTGAACTGCTTCGGCCCATGAAAGCTTTATATCCATATGAGGAGGATGTCGGGGCCTGAATCTGTAGTTCCACATTCCAATGAGGAACATGTAGACAAAAAGAGTCGGAAGTGTCAACTCGGGGTACCAAATCAGTATCAGAAACAGAACGTGAACGAGGACTGTTGTCATGGTGTTTTTCCAATCGCAGACATCACTAAACCATCTGCTCATGGAGAACATGCTGGAAAGTAGTGACATGATTCGAAAGAAGTTGGCTTTGCTCCTTCTCATGCTCCACATGTGTGAATCGACATCTAGCATGTACTCTACCACCTCCTTTCTAAGCGGGGGTTCAGCTCTGCCTAGCCTCACTGCTACAATGTTCATTGCTTGGTATCGTAAATTGTCGACTTGGTTCACTGTGAATGGATGCAAGTAATGCATTTTGGGAAGCAAAGGGTGTCCATAAACATATATCATGTTAGCGAGAGAAAGGGTTGTGAACCGAACTGCTAGTTGGAGGTCTCCCATTTTCTTTACTCCATTAGGTTGCAGAACAAGGAGAGGGTATGAGTGTGTATACATTCGATGAGCTTCAAGTGTTGATAGTCGAATGCGTACCTTGCCGATTCGTGAATCTCTTGCTGCACTGGCTGCAATTGGTGTTGGTCTCTCAGCTCCACCAAGGTGGCAATTGTCGAAAACTCCCAACGTTATGACTGTGCAGGGATCATAAACTTCCCATGTGTACTGCTCATTCCATTTAGGACTGAGTGTGTCGAGAATGGTCCTGGTGCGAACCCATTTCTGGCCATATTTAGCTACACAATAAGCATCTGTACTTCCTCGGCCATCCTTCATTTTCATTGGAAGAAGCCCTTGTGCACTTAGAATTCCCACTTCCAAAATCCCAACAGGCTGCTTCCACAGCTGCCTTGCAGTTGGCCTTTGATCACTTATGTACATAGTTGATTCATCTAGTACATGGTATCCACCTTCAAGACAAACTCTCAGGTGAATTCTACTAGAAAACTTGAGTTCTTTCCTCCTATCAGGTTCCAAGACACCAAAACCATATTTCTCAAGGTTGAACCAGCGTGAATGCACCGGCCTGTGGTCAAGTCGCTTCTCAAACATGTCAATGGGCATGCTCAACTTTCCCAACAGATCATCTTTCGAAGGGTGGACTCGATCTTCAACAGTGATGATCAGTTGCTCTTCGAAAGGTTCAGCTGCCACAAAGACTAAATCTTCATTCCATAGTGGATTAGCAGTATGAGCTGGGCATATCTTTGTTCTGAGGACCTGGTTTCCAACCTGAGCTTTCACAAAAACTTCTGGGAGGTGGCTTCTGTCATTAGGCAGCACATCCTGAGCTTCAATCACATTCACTCTAAGGTACCACAATTTTGGTGAGACGTATACCTTGGATCGGATATTGTGAACACCTTCACCATAGACTGCTGCAGCGTCTGAATGCCATGCATCTGGAAATGCTTCATCAGCCTGTGTTCCCATCCAAACTGCAACCATGATTTCACCTCTAACCTTGCCTTCTCCACGGCGGTGCTCAAGTCTGTACCACTGAGGAGCAAGTGGGCTATCAGGTGGTACTCTGGTGGGAATCTCATTCAAGTCAAACACCACCCTTCCAAGATAATCGTCTCTTCCAATCATCTCTTTGTCTTTGACAAAAACTTCTAGGACTGATGACTGAATGCGATCTTTTGAGAAAGCAAAGACTTGATTCCACTCTGGGTTCATTTTTCTTTCAAAATGCTTTGTTCTTCCCTTGTAGTTCCCCAGCTTTACTTCCACATAAGGATCACAGCTTGCTGTAATGGAGCTGGGAGGGAGATCTTTGGCCTTCACAACTCGAACATAGAGATAAAACATCTGTTCAACAAGGTCATAAGTGCTGGTAAATCTCTCACCACCACTCATCCATCCTCCTCCTCCATATGCTCCACCATTTGGCCACCTCTCACCAAGCTGAGGGTTGGTGTCCTTGAGGTCGTAGTCTTCTTCATGGCTACGAGGGGCATGCGGACGAACTGGCTGCATGCTTAGTGGAAAGCCTTGAGAATGTCTATCGACCGATATGCCTGCTGCTTGCCGCACTTGATATTTTTGCAGGTGATGGAATGTTACTACTTCTTTAGTCTCCTCCTTTGGATCTCGAGCAGTGGATTTACCAACTAAAGAAATAGTAGCAACAGCTTTCGGAACAGCAGCAAATACTTTGCTATGAGATAGGACTTTGTGTATTTCTCGTGGTTGATGAGACTTGGACGGAGGGGATTCTAGTGTTTGGGGTTGAGGAGATTTTGGCTCAGATTCTGGTGAGATATAGATTTTTAGGCCAATGTCACCCTTGACAGATGACAAAAACCACTTCTTCTCTAGTTGGAATCTTTGATAAGCTTCCTCGCCTTTCTTGACAGTATTTGAGAAAGGAATTCTTACCCTTCCAAGGAAATGTCGGCCAGGAATAGGGACTCTCCTCTCATTGTACACAGACACTTCAATGGTTTTGTGATGGAAGTTTTCGGTTTGGTGGATGTCGAAGACAAGTTTCTGGTTCCAAATGGGGTTGAGGTTCTTTGGAACTGTTTTGGTTCGGCTAAGCTGGTTCACAAAATCAACTTCTACAAATGGACTAGCAGACCCCTCTCCGTCATTGGGCATAAGATCATGAGCATCTACAACTTCTACCACCAGCTTCATCTTGGCTGCTGTGAGAATCTATGAGGAAGTAGCACTTCACAAGTGATCCAAAACTAGCTTCAGAAGTAAAGAAAATGTATAGAGGAAGGAACGCAATTTTAAAGGAAAAGAAAATAAAGAGTTGAGTTTCTTTCTCTTGCACAGTGGCTACTGTAATATTTGGAGAAGCAAGGAATGTCTAGATTAAGAAATGCCTGCCACTTCTTTAAAGATCCAAACCAAAAAATGGAGGGAAGCCTTAAACTTTTTCTAGAGTGAGAAAGTGAACCTCTACCATTCCTTAATTCTTAATGTTATGATTTGCTTGGGTGCATTATTGGTTTTGCTTCTCTTAGGAACCATATTTTATTAAGATTTCCTTCCTTGATAATATTTTTGACTGTTAGATATTTGATTATACTAACTGGCAACTCGTTTTCATATCAAATACTTTTGCACGTGGACTTCATAGTTCTTTTGCTGGGGAATCCTACCATTTCAATACTGTGTTGCTTTTTGTTTGCTGAAGATGACGATGTAAAGCTAGTATTTGTTTGATGCTGCAACTTTCTTTCTGATCGATCACTTGTGATGCATTCTAATTGGAATCCTAATTAACATATTCCCATTTGACCCTTCCCTTTCTGTTTTGACGAATGCAGGTCTTGTGCTGTAGCAGTAGGTATTTGATCAAGGGCGTATCTGTCAGTTTATCGAAATCCAATAAGTGTGTTAGAGGAACATCCCTTTCTTGGGTAGGCAGTAATCAATCTGTGTGTGTAATCTGGAGTAAAGTAGCAAGGAACATAGAAGCTGGCTGTGATATGAATGCAAAAGCAAATCTGCAGGGCTTGTTGTGAGCTAGCTAGAGCTCAAAGATATGCTTTTCTTTCTGCTTAAATTATACTCTAGGTTCCTTCTTTAATCATGTTTTTAATTGTTGTCTCCCTCATTTCTTTCAATGTTGAAACTGTTCGACATCATGTTCAAGCCACCTCAATTCATTTCTAAAGCTAGGTCTCCAAGCAGTCCTTTAAGAGTAAAAGACTGGTTTTCCTTCTACTATATAGTAGTCCGTAATCTCCTTTGTTAAAGCTTCCGCAATTTCTGTGTTAGATTTCTCTACTACTCCTTGCACTATAGCTCACTCACGCACTGTAGTTATATCCTAGACTTTCACATTAGTAAAAAACTTGACACCTCAACTCATTGTTCATATATAAGTAGGGCGTCAAACAACCCTAATCTAGTATTATGACACCTTGATTGTCAAATCGTTACTCAGTGACACGATGTTTGATCAATACTCACTCACTCATTTAATCGAGAACATTTATTTATATATTGATTTATTTTTCACACATTTGTAATTGAGAACTTTTACCACTATATAATTAGAGTAGCACAGACGATCTACACATGCACACGTTAATGATAAAATTAGATGACATAATACTAATTTACAAACCAAATTTTCTCCATTCTCCCTTACTGCTGTACTTGGAATTATATCACGGTATAATATTAGAGTGACAAAAATAAACTGTAAAAAATTAAATTTAAATTAATTAATTGAAAAAACATAAAGTTCAGTCTATGTGGCATAAGTCTTTTATTTTGTGAAGATTTATAATAAACTAGTTTTAATATATAAGTCGTTAATTTAATTTATTTTTTAAAAAAGGATAAAATTTGGTTAAAAGTAAAACATAATGTTGTACGTACCTTTTCAACAACAAAAAAAAAACATAAAATTGTGAAAAATGAAGCAAGCAGAAACCTAGTAACCACACGAGTTCGAGTTCAGTCTGAACCACACGCAACAAAATTAGATCCTCAACACGCGCTCCCTGTTTTCTTTTTTTTGGTTTGGTCTCCCACAAGACTGGGCTCTCTCTCTGTCTTTCTGTACTAGAACCTTCCCCCACTCTCTCTCTCTCTCTCTCTCTCTCTCTACAATATTAGGGTTTCTCCAGGGTTTATCACCCACCAAAACCCTCCCTCTCTCCCACAAAAAATATAATAATAAATTAAACAAAATCCTCAACCTTTGTTTGTTGGGTTGATTGATCTCACAAAATGGTTGGCTCCAATGGCGTCAGGCTCTTCTACTCCCTCGCTCGCCGCTCCACAACCTCCGTAAGTTCTCTTCCTTCTTCTCTCAATCAATTTCCGAAACTTTAATCGTTATCACTTTCCATTCTAATTGCTTGAGATTGAATTTGATTTCAGGTTTACGGCAGAGTGCTTGGAGGAGGTAGTGGTTATAGGACATTTAACACTGCGATTTCCAACAAATCCAGGGCTTTAGGAAATAACGGTACCTCTCTATTTTCTTTAGTCTCCTCAGTATAACACTCTACTTGAAATATTATTATTCGAATTTGTGGTGTCTCAATCTAGTGATACTCATTGTTATTTAAGATTTCTGAATGGACCCTTTTCTTTATTTGGCAGTTTACAGGAGGTTACCGGGAGACCTGAGTACCAATTGGACTGCAGTGAGATCAATTCATGGAACTGGTATCCCCATAACTCTTCATTTGATTTATTTTTTCATGTGTAGTAATGTTCTGGTATTTTCTTGTTTATCGGGATCATATTCTCGTGTGAAATCCGCTATAATTTTTTTTTTTTTTGAGAAAATATCTGATAAGTATTATATGGAGAGAACTGGAGCTTGTGGTTTTGTTCACTGTGTCTTACGGTTTCTTATATTGCCAACTATTATTTGTTGTTACCTTTGATATATGTAAGAAATTAATTTATGTGGCTTGTACTTTCTTTTGTGTGCCAGCATCTATGGCGGCGAGAGATTACTATGAGACTCTAGGGGTTAGCAGGAATGCAAGTGCATCAGAAATAAAGAAAGCTTATTATGGGGTAGGTTATGCCTCATTTGAGTCATTTCTATTGTTCTAAAAGATATTTTACTGTAATATATTTGGTACTTGATCTCCCTTATTTGTACTTCAGTTAGCAAAGAAGTTACATCCAGACACAAATAAAGAGGACCCCGATGCAGAAAAGAAGTTTCAAGAAGTCTCAAAGGCGTATGAGGTCACCTTCTAATCCAGAGTTTGTTTACTAATTACTATTAATTCCTATCAATGTGCTAAAAATAAGCTTTGTTATTGTTGTTGTAGGTATTAAAAGATGAGGAGAAGCGTCAACAATATGATGAGGTATTACTTCTGAACTTTATTTTTTCCCTCTCTGCCTTCTATTTTGAAATGATTGACTGCTAAAGTGCTTAACTAATGTGGTTGAGGTAGGATTTACAGGGGCTCCTCAGTATTTTCTTGTGATACAACTTCATTATTTATATTGCGAGTTTTACATGGCACTAAACTACATCGCAAAGGAAACTTGCTTCGCTCAAGTAGTTTTGCATTCATGTTGACACATGTAGTATCACGTTTATTTATTCTGTTTTGGTCTCTAACAAAAAAGAATTGATATTTTCCACCAGAGGTTGGTTCATTTGTTTTTTGACTTGAAAATGTTAGTCTCTCATGAAAATGTTTTTTGACCACCTTTTGGTTTTAGTCTTTTCAATTCTTGTGTTTACAGTCACACAGATTTATATGTTGATGACAAACTATTCAAAGCTAAGTTGTGGATCAATAAGATAATAGTATACCTTTTTGCTTCATATTCCTGTTTACTGAACTCAAAATGTACTTAATTATTACTGGCTTGTGTTCATTTTTCGTTTTGTATGTCAACCCATTTTGAGATTAACTGACTTTTATTTAGCTATTGCATAATTTATGTCTGCACTGATGCCAACAACTTTACTCCTGCAGGTTGGTCATGCTGCATTTGAAGAACAAGGCTCGGGCTTTCCCAATGATTTCAGGAATCCATTCAAAGATATATTTGAAGATAATGTAATAACTTTAACCTTACAGCAAGAGTTGTTTTCCTGTTGTGAATTTTTCTTTTTTTATCACGTGGAATTTTAAATCTGAGATTTTGAACTGAAAATATTGCCATTTAGCCAGATCATGTATTGCATGCATGTATGTTGTTGCTAAGCGATCATAAATCTATTATGTTAGTTATGGAAACGTGTAAAGTTTTCTCAGTGATTGGTAAGGAATCCCTCGTGCTTACCAAACTTTTTCCACTTCACATGGATGTGGCTCTAGATATAGAGATACACCCCAAAAATTAAGATATTACTTATTAATTATTATATTGAATTTGTTCGTAGTTAGTATCTGAGGCCGATCTATTCAGTGTCTAACTCAAAGGTTTGAATATCTTGATAATAGAATGAGCTCACATGTATTTATCAACACTATGATATACCTTTGTTTTGGTTTTAAATTATCTCGGTTGTTTTAATTGAATTTTATGTGCATGTTATTGGTGGGGCGCTGCATACAATGGCGATTAGATCTTCAACATGTTCCGTCAGAATTTTGGTGGTCAAGATATCAAGGTTTCTCTCTATTCTAAGTTTATTTTTTGATGGAGGTGCTATGGGGTCTGTACCATGACATGTATCTCTTTTCTTATCTCAACAGGTTCCTTTGGAACTATCCTTCATGGAAGCTGTTCAGGGATGTGCTAAAACTGTGACCTTTCAGGCTGCAGTCACCTGTGAAGCATGCGGTATGCAGATTCTGTTTGCTTCTAAATGTTTTGGTCATTTTTGCAATTTACAATTCAGTTGTGGCATTTGTTTTTCTAATTCTAATATCTAGTACATCTGGGATATTTGTAGGTGGAAGTGGTGTTCCCCCTGGCACCAGACCGGAATCATGTAAGCGCTGTAAAGGGTCTGGCATGGTGAGTTTTACTGAGGACTGAAATCTTATCACTTCTTTAAGATGAGGAATATCATATGCCCTTTGTTAACTCTTGATTTTTCTGCTTATCCAGACTTTCATGCAAACTGGTCCATTTAGGATGCAGTCAACATGTTCTCAATGTGGTGGGACGGGTAAAAGTTACACGGTACGGCTCACATGTTTTCGATATATAATGGATTGTAACTACCCTTCTAGCAAGTTTAACTGTCTATTTTGGGTCCTAGCCGCGTTGTGCCTAGTGTTCTAACCTTGATACTTCGTACACATTTCACTATTACCTTTTGTAGCTACTTATTGTCTGATACACAAGAGATGAGACTATGGCGTGACTTATTTTGGTAAAGTGTGTTTAAAGGAAGTTGCTAGATTGCCTGCCAGTCAATATTCTCGCTGAGGAGAGTACAAAGACTCGTTTAGGGGAGGTAGTATATGGGGATTGCAGGAATGCTTTGAGTAGGAACCTATATTTATCAATAAAGAAGTAAGAAAAGAGGAATAAACATCAAATAAACATCAACCTGCTATGTCCCTATGTACCACATACATAAAGTTTACTTGAAATTAGAACCAAGTTCAAGAATTACTTACAGGTTTCAAGAATAAGTACTTGTATGCCAAATGTTGATATCTTCCTATATTTCAAGTATCTAAGTTGGTATTAACTTCTACATAAGCATTGCTTTTCATAGCTAAGCTTCACTTTAATTGATTTTATATTGCGTTTCTTCATTATAGATATACTGAAGAATTGTAGAAAGAACTCTTTAAAATGGTGGTTTCCTATTGTGTGATTGTTTATAAATGTTTGCTATTTCAAGTTCAATCAAGATATAATTGATGTTATTATTTATTCTTATTTCAGAGACTTTGCAACTCATGTAATGGAAAACGGGTCAAATTTGGAATGAAGTCAGTCAAGTTAGATGTAATGCCAGGTATTGTCTAAACTCTGAGGCATCGCGATTGTCACTAACTGGTAAATTTGTTTTTGCAGTCTGGGGATATTTTTTTTTCCATCATATCAGTTTGTAGTGTTCAGATGATTGATATGCTTTTGATTCCTTGTCCTTTCTGCACATTGGGAACATATATTCATGTTGTTAACTCGTGCAATGTATGAGGTTATTGCCATCGTTTCAGTACTTGATGCGTGTTTACTGTACTATGTATTTGCTTTGAGCACCTGAGATATTGTTATTCTATTTTATTGCTTCACCTGCAAAATTTATAAAATTCAGCAGAAAAGAAATGTGGAAGTAAAACCTTTTTTTGGGCGAAGAGCCTAAGACATACAAAAAATCGTCATTTTGTTACCGAAGTTAATTATTAACTGTTATTTGTTATAACGAGGTTACCCTACATATTAGTGCCATATCTGCTAGGTTCTGTAATGGGGACTGAATCTGATGGCACTTGGTTTAAATTTACAGGAGTAGATGACAATGAAACTCTACGAGTATATGGTAGTGGTGGAGCCGATCCTGATGGAAATCAGCCTGGTGATCTTTATGTTACCATTAAGGTGTGAGCACTTATCCCTTCCTTGTTTATTTGGTTATTGTAATTATTCATTTTTGATAATGAACTTACATATGAAATGTGCATTACAGGTTAGGGAAGACCCAGTTTTCCGTAGAGATGGTGCTGATATTCATGTAGATGCTGTCCTGAGTATCACTCAGGTATGCTTCTATGATATATATATATTTTAATTTTTTTTTTTTTAACCTTGATGGTACATTCACTTTGAGGTAACTAACAATCTCAAGAACAATCCGAACCAAACTTTGTTCATTATTATTCGTGTTTTTTTGTGTTGGAACACTAAAATTATCTTCTATACCAGTATATCTTGGTATAATTATCGTACATATATCTGAGATTTGGCGAAAAACTTTTGTGCAGGCAATTTTGGGAGGAACTATACAGGTCCCAACTCTTACTGGGGATGTTGTACTAAAGGTTTGCTCCTGGAACTCATGGATGATTAATATCTTGTACTGAAACTGAAAGAGACTATATAAAGATTTTTTTTATATTATAATACTTTATGAGGTTTTATTCTAAAACGCAATTTTGTTTTTAGGTTCGTGCAGGGACGCAACCTGGACAGAAGGTAGTCTTAAAGAAGAAAGGTAAGGGAATCGGTCTAATGCCTTTTTCTTAGTGTTTTTATGTCTTTGAATATTGATTAACTCTGCATTTTTGCCTTTAAATTGTTCAATTTAAGTATTTAGAGTTTATGCTTTGGCCATCCTTTTCATTTTGAAAAGAGAGATGAAATGCTACTTTGTCTTTGGTGCCACCTCTTGCTATGTCTTGTAGTATAGTGATGTTTTATGTAGCAAAGGTTATGGGTATCAACTGTTTCATTCTTTGCCTTTTGTGATTGGTATTGCATATGTATAAGTATTTTTTGACCAAGTTGTTGCAACACTGTCACAGTAATCATATGCCACTGTTGAAGTGGAGAATAATGGGTTTGATGAAGCCATGGTTAATTGATTGTGATGGTTAAGTAGCTGCATGTGCTCTGAACTATTGTACTTTTATAGTCTATGACTTACTCAAAAGTAGATGTTTCCATTTTATTTGGAAATTAGTAATGTCACAAGTACTCCTAGTATATCAAGTCATCGCTTCACTGTTTCTCCTGGTCATTTGTAACAGGAATCAAGACGAGGAACTCTTATACCTTTGGCGATCAATATGTGCACTTTAATGTCAGCATCCCGACGTACGTCCCCCCTCCTAGCTTCATCTTTTACAGCTTGTTAGGACTAAAAATCTGTTGTCTTGGTTCAAGGTAAAATCTAACTATTGTAATATGCTCAACCTTTATGCAGGAATCTGACTCAAAGACAACGCGAATTAATCGAAGAGTTCTCTAAAGAGGAACAAGGGGAATACGTTAAGCGCGAGGCAGCAGGAGCATCTTGAGCATCTTTGATTGCTACTACATTCACGGTCGTATCGCTTAGCTAGTAGAGCAGAGGAATGAAAGGGGGAAAAAAATAGACCCACCAATTGTGGAAGAGTTGTTATTAGAGTTCTATATGTAAGGTTATGTAACTTTCTTGTCCTGCAAGTCATAAATGGTAGTATTCCCATTTTAGAGGAGGTGGATCGGACCTGTGATGATGATGATGATGATGATGCAGTATTTTTGCGGCAGTGTAAATATATCATTTGAATTGAAATCTCACAACTATATAATGGACTAGTTCATGTCCCCTATTGTTTTCAGTTCGACCCAAATGTACTGAATAACAACAAGAACATCCATCTCATATTTCTTATTAAAACTCTACTTTATTGTTATCAAAAATGTAAGATTAGGGATAACAATCCTATATTTTCTCTTTGCTCTCCACCTCTTTAACAAAATAGAGGGTACTGTAAGAGACTATAGGAGACACCAGGTGTTTAACCCGTCCTGTTTTTCATTTTTTGAAGTCTCAGCAATGTTGGGTGGGCCAAAGACCCTTTTCGCCTGTTTGAGCACTCATAAGAGGGTTGGAGCTCCCTATAATGCCTTTAACGTACACAAGGATCGAACCTTCAATCTTGCTTAAGAAACTCCGTTCGTTTACCAACTGAGCTGGACCTCATGGTTTGCTCTCCACCTCTATTTGCGCTGCTCTAATTTATAGTACGAAATATCGGGAATACCAAACCCCATCGGGATTCCTCGTGTCAGAACGAGAGTGATCTGAAAACACGAAAATGAAATTGTAAAATGCGTGACAGCAAATCAAAATTCACCATTAATAGAAGAGACGAAAAGAGTGAGAGAAAATTCTCCCGCCAACAAAAACCCACCAATCAATTACGCAGATCGGAGAAATGGAGCTGGCGGTGATAGATCTGAGCCCATACTTGGAATCGAAATCGGAGAAGCAATTGAAGGAGCTGTGCGGCGAGGTCAGCCGGAGTCTGAGAGAAACCGGAGCTCTTTTAGTCAAAGACCCGCGATGTACGGCTCAGGACAACGATCGCTTCCTCGATATGATGGAGACCTACTTCAACTCCTCATCCGACTTTAAGCGACTCCACGAGCGGCCCCACTTGCATTACCAGGTTATACAATTTTGCTTTGTTTTTTTGTTTTTTTTGGTATAAGAATATTTGAGTCACAGTTATTGTGTGTGAAATTGAAATTGAAATTGAAATTGATATTGCGGAAGTGGGAATGCAGGTGGGCGTGACTCCGGAGGGAGTGGAAGTGCCGAGAAGCCTGGTTGATGAAGAGATGCAGCAGAAACTGAAGGAAATGCCGAAACAAGTGCAGCCTGCCACTCCCAAGGGCCCAGATTGTAAATGGCGTTACATGTGGCGAGTCGGTCCTCGCCCTTCTAAAACCCGCTTTCAGGTCCCTCCCCCATTTTGTATTTACTCTCCACTGTGTTTCAATTGTTATATGCTTATTGTGGTGATCCTATTTTATTGTGTAGGAACTTAATGCTGAGCCGGTTGTGCCTGAGGGTTTCCCTGAGTGGAGAGAAACTATGGATTCCTGGGGGTTCAAGATGATATCGGCAATTGAGGTGAGCCACATTGCTCAAAAATGCTTTGCTTGGATTTGGTTCGTGTAATTTATTTTCTTCTTCTCAGGCTGTTGCTGAAATGGCTGCCATTGGATTTGGTTTGCCAAAGGATGCGTTCACTTCCCTTATGCAGCAGGTATGTGTGACTTCATATTTTGATAAATGAGGAAACATGCTTTCATGTCACTATGCCTGCTGTCTCAGACTAATGACTTATGGTGAAAATAATGTTATCATGATTCTTGGTGGTTAGTCTGACAGTAATAGCCAAACACATGTTTTCATATCATCTTTTTTATCCAATCATCCATCGAATTCTTATCTTCAGTCACTGTGGTGTCCCCAAATATAAAGCGCATCCTAGTGCTCTTTCTGTACTTTTCTGTTGCTCTTTAATGGTTTATATCCTTTTATTATGTTTTCTATTCACCCTACTACTGCATGGTTCCATGTATCTTGCTAAGCTTTGCTGCAGGCACTTTTTTATTTGATCAGCATCTTCACGTATTCTACTAGGACTGATGTTTTATTAAACTCTCTTTTCCATTGGCTCATATCCTGGTTTCAACATCATTCTAAGAGCCTTATATTTTGAACCCAGGGACCACACCTTCTAGCTCCAACTGGAAGTGACCTTCGGCGTTATGGCCAGGAGGGTACTGTCTTTGCAGGATATCACTATGACCTGAACTTTTTAACTATTCATGGCAGAAGCAGATTCCCGGGGCTTAATATCTGGCTTAGAAATGGGCAAAAAGTTGAGGTGAAGGTTCCTGTCGGATGTCTGCTAATTCAGGCTGGAAAGCAGGTAACAATATCTATGACAATTGTGCTCAATGGTGTCCAAAATAATAGTTATACATGTATTATGGTAAGAAATAAAATAGATCACACTTTTTCAGCTTAAGAGGTCTCTTCCTGCAAGATGATATGATTTAATAGCTGTTAAGCTGGCTGGCTATGAAAATTTATATGTTTATATATGTCATTATGCTTGGATGTACTTATACATTGCTCATTGTGCAGATAGAATGGTTAACCGGTGGAGATTGCATAGCTGGAATGCATGAAGTTGTCGTAACAAAGAGGACAACTGATGCAATCAAACTAGCCATGGAGCAAAATCGCATCTTATGGAGAGTATCTTCTACAGTGAGTATATATTGGCATTGTTGTCATAGTTCACATGTTTGCTCTTTTATTTTTGGTTGGTATAATAGTCATATTAATACAGAAAAAGAATAAAGGTTCTTAACTCCTCTTGTGCTTATGTGTGACATTTTTATGCCATGTAGTTGTTTGGCCACATAGCATCTGATGCTGTGTTGAAGCCCTTAGGCCACTTTGCCGATTCGCCACTTGCCAATAAATATCCGCCCATTTATGCTGGGGAGTTTGTTGAACAAGAGCTTTCTGTAATCAATCTAAAAGGAAACAAAGGGCAACCTTGAGGACTTTTAAGAGGACTTGTTACGTTAAAGATCCAAACAGCATCTTGCGAGGCCTTTGGGATGACATTGACATGAGTTGGAATAAAAAAAAAGGTTGAGAGCACGATTAATTGTGCTTCTAAAACAGGCATGGATTTCACAGAATCTTATTGAGTCCAATGTTTATATAGTTTCAATATTTATGAAACATTTAAGTGAAGAAACTGATCTTCATGGATCCTTATTTGTCGTAATTATATTTATTCAATGAACTAAGTTGGGATCTTTCTTGGTTGATTTAATGTTGACTTTTCTGTTCAACGATCAAGATGCCTAGTTGATATTTATCAGATATTTCTCTGAACTTTTGTTTACAGAATAGTGAGGTGCCAATTTATTTAAATGCTTTTAGTCCTAATGGGGTTTGAAGCTTTAGTTTTGTAGATTAATAATTATCTTACTATGCCTTTAGAGCATCTTCCTACATTAAGGTTGATTCAGTATTTGAGTTAGATCAGTTAAAATGATGAGAATATTTGAAATTCATGGTTTAGTTAGGTCCAATGTTATTGGCATGGTTTACTATGCCTTTAGAGCATCTTCCTTCATTAAGGTACAGGAGGGTTGCTGAACCATCTTTACATATTCAATTGTTGATACTTGAAAAATTCATAGGGTCATGAAGGTTGTGTTTGATAACTGCTCTACTAGCACACCAAATGTATTCTTGCCCTGTATAGGTTTAAACATCAGGTCTGAAGCAGAGATGGGAATAATGGCATCATAGGTGTGACCTCTGGGTAGGATGGAAGTGCATGGTGCATGCCTGCATGGACCTCATCAATCAGTGCCTATATATTCGATTCAGATCCCAGTTCTCTGTAACATTTGAGCATAATTAGTCGGTGCATTCAAAATCAAAGATGATGCACACTAGAAGCTCAAAGGTTCTTGCAACTTTTGTGGTCATGTTACTGATGACAAGTTTGGGGGTGCAAGGTCAAAACCCTACTTGTGGTGTTACCTTCTTTGCATCAATAATTCAGCTAATACCTTGTAGACCAGCAGTGGTGCCTTTCAGCCCCATCCCACCAAGTGAGACTTGCTGCACTGCACTCAGAGCTCTAGGCCAGCCTTGCCTCTGCACACTCGTCAACGGCCCTCCGATCTCTGGCGTTGATCGCAACATGGCAATTCAGCTCCCGGAGAAGTGCAATGCCAACTTTGAACCATGTAACTGATCTCTTCTAGCTCCTTCTCTCCCACATTTATATTATTGTGCTCGAAATGCTTCTCTCCCTAAAATTAATGTAAAAATGCTGAATCTCGTGGTCTTTTTCTTTGATGCAGGTTCGATTATGAATTAGGAGACTGAGGCATAGAGCTGGGGAGTGTTAGTTCTGGAATAAGTGCGTCTTTTAGAGTTGTAGGTTTCCATCCTTTTGATTTTGTAACATTTAGTTAATAAGAGGCCATCTGTTGAAACTTTAAGCTTTGATTTGAGATCTGTACTCTGTTTCTGTTTGATTTATGTTGGATTTTTAGTCTAATAATAGTTGTATTTGCAATGCTATCGACTTCCATCTGTCATTCTATTAAATTTCCATCCTCTGGCTTGCTATCTAGCAGCAGTGAAATTTGACTGTTGAAATTGAAAGGCATTTCTATTCCACGATCGAGCATGTAATTTGCTATCAATGAAAGAGACGTGCTGCTTTAATCTTTGGCAATCAATATAGGCGGGCTTGATTAAAGCCATCCCATAACTTCAGCGTTGCTAGTAGTGGTCTGCTTATACAAATCGTAGTGTCATGATCAGTCTGTCATAAGATATTTTCACTCTGTAACCAAAACACCTCAAGATTAACACAAAGCTAAATCCTAGTATTATTGTTAATTCCCCCCTAATCAACTGAAAACTCAGGCTGTATGAACACTGCACATATTTTATATGAAATCGATATGGTGACAGATCCAAGACTTTTCTCCAACTGAATAGATGAGCTTCTGTTCATGTCCTTGACTTGTGTTTTAGCCAGGAAGTGAACCCCCACAAGTGAAAAGCAGCCTTTGTTTGTTCTATTAGTACTACTGCAGTTTATGATGTTGCACTGAAGTTGATCACATTCTTGTAACTTAGCCATGACTGATTTACACTATTATTTCCTCTGCTCCATCCTCTGTATTATCTCCACCATCTTCATCAAATCCTTGTTCATCAAACAATCTTCCACCAACAACATTCCAAGCCCTCCGGCTCTACCAGTCATCGGTCATCTCCACCTCCTCACTTCCTCCTTATCCCAATCATTACACAAACTCTCCACCAAGTATGGCCCTCTCCTCCTCATCCGGTTCGGCGCCTCACGGATGCTTGTTGTTTCATCTGCCTCCATGGCTGCTGAAATCTTCAAAACCAATGATCTGGCTTTTGCTTCCCGACCCCCCTTTGCTTTTGCTGATGACCTGCCATACAAAAACTTGGGATTCTTTGCCACCCCGTATGGTAACTACTGGAGGTTCATGAAGAAGCTATGCATGACGGAACTGCTCTCTCCCAAGCAGATCGAACGGTCACGTTCCATCCGACAGGGAGAGAGAGCAAGGTTTTTGAGGAAGATGATGGAGTGTGCTGAAAGAAAAGAGATGGTTGATGTTGGTGCTGAGATTATGAGGCTCACAAACAACGGTATATGCAGGTATTTTCTTCACTCTCAAAAACTATGTTACAATAAGCTTTGCTTTTACAAACACTGATGTTAATTATTGAATAAATTGAATGCAGGATGGCCATGAGCACCTGTTGCTCAGAGAATGGTGAAGAAGCTGAGAGAATCAGGGAATTGGTGAAGGAATCATTTGAGTTGGCTGCAAAGGTGTGTTTTGGAGATGTATTGGGTCCGCTGAAAAGAGTGGGATTCTGGATGTATGGAAAGCAGCTCATAGATGTGACCATGGGGTATGATAAGCTCTTAGAGGGGATGCTGAAGCAGCATGAAGAGAGAGCAGAGAGAGAGGGTTGGGACAGGGAAGACAAGGACTTGATGGATATTCTATTAAAGGCATATCAGGATGATCAAGCTGAGGTTCAGATTACCAGAACTCATGTCAAGGCTTTCTTGCTTGTAAGTCATTTCAATCTCTTTCCTTCGTGAAACACCATCAATTCACAGTCCTCAATAACCTATGAATTTATGAACTCTAATAAAAATGCTTCAATTACATCAATTTTGTGCATGCAAGTATAAGGAAGTGGTCCAGCATTGCTCTTTCAAAGCTTAGTTAACATTCTAGTTTCAGATACAGTAGTATGCTGATCGGCTGCATAGTGCATGCATAGAGTTTCTTTTGCTCTAACAAAACCGCATTTAAAAGTTCGTCTCATTCTTGTCAATATCAAATTAATTGAGAAGTATTATCTTGATGCTAGGATCTTTTCATCGGAGGCACTGCTACCACAGCAGAGGCCATGCAATGGGGAGTAGCTGAGCTCATAAACCATCCAGACATATTCAACAAGGTCAGAGAGGAGATGAAAACAGTTGTCGGCACCAGACTAGTTGAGGAATTAGATGTTGCAAACCTGCCTTACTTGCAGGCAGTGATAAAAGAAACACTGAGACTACACCCACCGGTTCCTCTGTCGACAAGAGAAAGCCGCGAAACTTGTAAAATAAAAGAGTATGATATACCAGAAAAGACTGCGGTAGCAATCAACCAGTATGCAATAATGAGAGATCCCGAGTTATGGGACAATCCAGATGAGTTTATGCCAGAGAGGTTCTTGGTCTCCACTAAAGAGAAATATGAATCAGAACTTGATGAGAATGAAGGTAAAGGACATAACTTTCAATATGTCCCATTTGGATCAGGAAGGAGAAGGTGCCCCGGTTCAAATTTGGCAACCATCTTGTTGAATACTTCAATTGCTACCATGGTTCAATGCTTTGATTGGAAGGTTGGAGATGGAGAAGAGGGCAGGGTTAATATGGAAGTTGGAGCGGGCATGTCTTTGCCCATGGCTCACCCACTTATAGCTTTGCCTGTGGAACACTTTAACCCATTTGGTTCTTCAACATAATTCCATGTACACTGCTTATTGCTCATTGAAAACCATCAGATTCTGAAAACAAATTTCCCCATAAATAAAAGCAATGCGCTACCAAATTACAAATCCAATTTGATCAAGCACCTCTCACACGGTCACACCACATACTATGATGTAAAAAATATTCAAGAAGTATAATGTCTTACATTCTGAGGCGCATTTTCATTATAAGTTGCAAGGATATACTGACCGAGCAATACGTTCAAGACAATATCATAATTTCTCCCTGCCTGCTTCTTCCAGGTAACAAGTTTGCATGCATATAACCTACTTGGGATTTTAGAACAACAAAACCATATCAAACATATTCACCAATTGCATTCTGGACTAACATCATTGATAAAGGTGAAATCCACTCCAAGACTGTGAATTTCTGATTAAGAATGGGAGTTCTCAACAAACTGACTCAGGTTGCACAACTGAATTTTCACATTGCACTTTAACAATCACAGCTAACACCAAAATAATAAGAAGCCCTGAAGGTTCAGCAAATACCTTTTTCATTAGTACAATTGTCATTTAATACCGCCTCAAGGTTGCACAGCCTCCAACAGTTTCTCATATACTTGTCTAGCAGACAAATCTTCAACCTGAAACAATCCCCAAATGTCAGGAGAGAAAGTTTCAATTGTAATTCAAAGGACTTTACTCTAGTGTTTGACTCACCACAAGAAGCTTTGATTTGTTATTCCATCCTCTCTGAAGAGTCATCTGGCTTAGTCTAAGACCCAACACCTGTGTTGAAAGAGCAATATGTTGGGGTTTATACTGACTTGAAACAAAAAAGGTAGGTCTTAAATGAAACAGCAAAAGAAAAATTAGAAATATACTTTTCCCATAAATTCCAAAAGTTCATTATTTGCTTCTCCTCGAGCTGCAGGTGCAGCTACGGATACCCTAACATCATCCGCATTTACTCCTGACATAAGAGAACAACGTATGACAATCTTATAATCAAGAAAACCATATAGCCGAGAGAAATCTAAAACCGCACCCGTTCAAGGAAATGACTTCCTTTTAGCAAGTACTAAAATCCTAAAAATGTCAACCGTCATTATCATGTTTATAGAAAAGACAACAGAACTTAAACAGCCAGATCAGACTAGTACTAGGTAATAGCCATGACAGAAAACCAGGATAAAAGAGGTGGATGTGGGAATGACACACAATCAACATTCAAACTAAGAGGCAATGCATGTTAAATACGATAACAAAAGAGCATCTAACAATTTCCCTTACTTGTGATTGCTGAGCGCTGTGCACGATCTTCCACTTCAATAGCCACTTGAACAAGTCCTCCATCTATTTGTGATATACAGGGTGGCACAGGAGCATCCTAAATAAAATTTCAGAATCAACAATTATGAAATTTGGATGGAATGAAAACATGAATGTAAAGAAACAGAAAATTGATCACATTGCAGAAGGCAGTTAAAATTGCTATATAAACTCTCCATTCCATTTACTATTCAGAAAGACTCATAAAGGAGGAACCTTTCTTAACAATGAAGGTTGATAAAGTATGTTATACCTGTGGGTTGGTTTCAGCAGCAACAGTGCTAAGAGCACCGTCAACAACATAAATCAAAGAAGCACTTTCCAAATCCTCTTGCGAGCGATAGAAGACAAAGAGTTCACACCCAACACAGTTCATCCGAAACTGCTTCTCCATTTTCCCTTCTCCCCTGGACAAAACGTAACAACTGAATTCAAGAAATGCAATTACCACAATAGTAGTAGATGAAAGTAAAAAAGCATAGTTCAATACAACAACAACATAATAATGTTTCCACAGCACAATATCTCATGAGAAAGCATACCTATTGAGTAAAACTTTTCCACCCTCACTAATGTTAAGCCTTGCAAGGTGTTTGGTCTTGTCCAAGACATAAGCTCTGTCCGTCTTCCTTTTGGGCATTTTCTGCAATTGGGTATCTTATTCCACACAAACTTCAGTCTTCTTTCAGTTTGCTTATTCAAAGTACAATCAGAGAGAAACACAAAGTGAAGAAACCAAACCTGTGATGAGGAGGTGGGACCCACAGTACTTGCAGTAATATACGAACAGATCAGAGTCCGGTCCATCCGGAGCTGCGTCCTCGCTCGAGTACGTGTGCGTTGTCCTCTTCGGCATACTTCCTCCTCCTCCTCCTCCTTCTTCTTCTTCTTGTTCTGCTTCGACGATGACCCAAATTAAGAAGGCAACGATTTAACGGGTCAAGTACATTAAACTGTCAACCCGGCCCATTTTTAATTTCACTGGAATATCGAATATACCCTCTCGACCCCACGGCGTGTATAAGAGCCTTAGAAACCCTAGGAACCAAAGCCCTTTACTTCATCGACTTCTGTCTTCGCTGAGCAGCTCTCCTCGTCGTTTCTAAGGTTAGCTTCCGACTTCAGATCTATCACTCTGTTAAACTCAGTATCACTCTCACTGTGTTCGGTTTTGTTCTTAGTGATAGTTGATACAAGGCTTGAGCATCCCCACCAGTGTTGTTAAAATCGCAGTGAACTCTGGTTTTGAAAAATTAATCAGTGTAATTTCTTTTGTGCTTTGTTTAATCATCTAATTAATTGGGAGTCTTACTATTCTTATGTCCGTGAAAGCTGTGTTCTAATTCCATAATTCCATACTAGTCCTGGATCTGGTTTCCAAATTGTTTATTTTGTATGAACTGTCTTACTGCTGCTTCTGAATTTTCACGATTATGTTCAACAATACTGATTCTCCTTTTTTTTTTTACAACTACCTCCTTTCGAAATTAAGGTTTTAATTTTTGGTTTCTTGGAAAAAAAAAAAGTTCAGTGAAGGAATTTAGATTCTCAGTATTAGAATGATCCACTGTTTGCTAATTGATTATGAAATTGAACTGAACCTACTTTGTTACAGGTATATTTGAAAGAAACGAACATACCTTGAAATGGCAGTTGCATTCCATGACATCAACTCGGCTGCTGGCCTCAAGAAATTGGACCAGTACTTACTCACCCGCAGTTACATCACTGGGTATCAGGCTTCCAAGGATGACATCACTGTACATGCTGCTCTGTCCAAGCCCCCATCTTCTGAATACGTGAATGCGTCTCGGTGGTACAACCACATTGCTGCACTTCTTAGGATTTCGTAAGTCTTGTCCTGTGATTATTTTTCATTACTTGTCTTTAATCAATATCATATAAGGTTATAAGTTTGTGTTTGAATGATATCTGGCTTGTAGTGGTGTTTCTGAAGAAGGTTGTGGTGTCACAATTGAGGGATCTGCCCCCATTACAGGGGAAGCAGTTGCTACACCTCCCGCTGGTGATTCAAAGGCGAGTATTCTATTTCTCTTCTACTCTACTGTCTGTTATCTAGTTTGATTGCTACTACTTTGTTTTTAATGCTATGGTGAGATTGGACTCCTTTTTTTATCTGCTTATGAATCTGCATAAAATTGTGATACTTATGTGTTGGATATGGTATAATACTCAGGCTACTGCTGCTGAAGATGATGATGATAGTGATGTGGATCTCTTCGGTGAGGAGACCGAAGAGGAGAAAAAGGCTGCTGAAGAACGGGCAGCTTCTGTCAAGGCATCTACCAAAAAGAAAGAGTGTGAGTTTGCTATCTCGTTTAGTGCTCAACTGCTCGTGCAGTTTGGTTTCAAGAATCCATCTTCCTTATTATTAATTTTAATTAAATAATTAACTCTTTTTTTCTTCTGTGGTACTTTTACCAGCTGGCAAGTCATCAGTTCTGTTGGACGTTAAGCCATGGGATGATGAAACAGACATGAAAAAGCTTGAGGAAGCAGTAAGGAGCGTTGAGGTTGAGGGTTTACATTGGGGAGCATGTAAGTTAAATCCCCCCACCCCGTATATGGATTAGTTAGCTAGAGCAGCCTCTTAACAAATCTTAGTTTATGCCAATTCCAACCCTTCTGTTTTTGACTTGGTTATCCTTCTGTTGACTATGCAGCTAAACTAGTACCTGTTGGGTATGGCATAAAGAAGCTGACAATCATGCTTACAATTGTTGATGACCTCGTTTCTGTGGACTCTCTGATTGAGGAACGTCTTACCGTGGAACCTATCAATGAGTATGTCCAGAGCTGTGACATTGTTGCCTTCAACAAAATATGTAAGTTTTTTAAGTTTATTTTTAACTTTTATCAATTATTTTATTCAAGTTTGATTTTGAACTTTTATAATTTGATTTGATGCTCTGCAATGTATCAAGTCATTGTGGTTTAGGAGATTACTAGTTTGGGTTTTGCTTATTCTTTGTTTGTCGTTGCAGGATTGAGGCACTGCGAAGCTGGAGTGGTTTGAAGATCTTTCTGCTATGATAATGTGTACTCATATTTTGTTTTGTTTCATGGTTATGATTTTAGACTTTTTGTATTTGGGCTATATGATCTCAAGTTTAAATGAACAATCCGGCAGATCCTGGTTTGTTTTTGTTCATTATATTTCATCTATGTTCTGTTTGTTTTGTTACTTAGTTTGGTACCCAAAGCTTGTTTTCAGTAGTAGAATCTTATTTTTATTTGACCGATAAGGATAGTCAAAACAAATGTTGGCTGAATGGCTACCCGTTGAAATCAATCATCCAAAACTAAGTATCGTTTGCTTTTAAATTATGAAAACTGAAATTGAAATTATTATTATTTGATTTCAATTTCCTCTGCAAATCGAATTGGCAGTTTCAAACCCTCATGCGGGTTGGTTGGTGTCTATGAAGCACGGACACGTTCCTGCACTGGCGTGTTCGTATCCGAATACGTCCAAAAACGGTCGGACATGCGAACTGCAATTCGGACCCGTCTTGGACACGCGGGGTGGGAGAGGCACCGGAGGTGGAGGACACAGGATCTGAGGAGGAGGTTGCGGAGGTGGTTGGAGAGGGAGGCGGCGGCCATGTCAAGGTCGCTCTGCATGTGGACTTGCCGCCGTTGTTGAATTGGTGGGAGAGGAGGTTGGGATTCTGGGCCAGTGAGGGGAGTCGGCCGGAGAGAAGAGGAAGAGGAAAAGAAAGAGAGAGAAAGAGAAAGGAAGAGAAAGGAAGGACTGTCGGGGAAAGAGGAAGAGAAGGAGAGAGAAAGAAAAAGGAAGGAGAAAGAGAAAGAGTAGGCTGGGGAAAATATATATATATATATATATATATATATATATATATATATATATATATATATTAAAAATAATATTTAATTAACGTGTTTGTGTCTGAAATTTTTTTATTTTCTCGTGTCTGCGTATCGAATTGTGTCTGTGTTCGTGTCCGTATTGGACACTCGTGTCCGTGTTTCATGGCATATGTTCTTTTAATGCTTAATTGTCAATTTGCTATCTTAGGTTACATATATTTCTCTAAACTTTTCAAGATTAAACAATTTGTTTATTTGAATGTACAAATTTAGTCATTTGCTCCCGTTAGCAATACAAATAGTTTGCAGTTTGCTCGATCTTGTTGTTTCCTTGAAGGCTTTAACCAGTTGAGCTCGATCTTAACTAACATAAGTATAACTATGGCCATTATACTAACAGATGCACAGTACAACCTAGTTCTCTACTCCCTTGTATCCTTCGTCTCCATCTTGTCAAGTCCTTGTTTAGAAAACCTCCGACCAACTCAACAAACTCACCGCGGAGCCCACCGTCCCTCCCGGTGATCGGCCACGTCCATCTGTTAAACTTCTCGACCACAACTTCCTTCGCCGCCGACGTCATCAAAACTGTTCGCGTCGGTTTTGACACCTGTCGAACTATCAACACGTGGGGGTGGCGGACGTAGATTTCAGTCCTGGTGCGAGCGTGCCAGTACTTTTGGGTTAGGTACAACCTTGGTGGCGGACGACGTCTGGCGAATGAGTCACCCTTGGCGAACGGATGACTCTGGCGAACGTGCTCGTCTGCTCCTTGCTACCTGACTTTCCGATCAAGCGACTGTACGCGGGCGTTGACAGGCCGGCGTAAAGGCTCGAACAAGACCTAAGTAACTGATTACTAGGACTTTCTACTCAACCTCTTGTAGATTGAGATATCTTACTTCGATCCTGGGATGCAAAGCAGAGCTTTAAATCAAGACCGCGGAATGTGTTCGTCCAACCTCTTGCAGATTGGGAAAGACTGTTACCGGGGTAACGACTCGATTTGTCACAAGGCGTGACGACTGGACTCGATATGTCTCAGCGAGGCTTCGACACGAACGCAAGTCACTTTCGACAACAGCGGCAGGTATACGGCGACCGGTGGTGGGCGTAGGTTTGCGGCTTGGTTGGAAGAGTGGTCGTTGCAGTTGGTGGAAGGCAGTTCGCGAGAGATTGCTCCGGAGAGGCTTGTAAGATTTGCCAGGCAAAAGCTTGTAGTTGTATGGTTGCGAACCCTTTCTATGTTGTCCCAGAGTTCTTTATATAGTGACCTCAAAACCCCAAATACGTGTGTATCAAGCATAATGGATTCTGATACCGAATAGGATTGTATTACCTTAAACCACTTCCAATTCGGATTCCTATCAGGACTCCAAATCCTCTCCTAGAAGGAAACTGATTTAAAACATATCGGATTACCCTTAATGGCCCATAATCTTGGGTAAATATTAATTTAGGCCCAAACAAAAACACTGAATCTCGCCTTGGCTTTCGCTTTCACAGACCAACTTCCCTACGGAAACTCTGGTTTCTTAGGCGCTGCGTACGGCGACTACTGGAAGTTCATGAAAAATCTCTGCATGACCGAATTCTTCTCCCTTCGCCAACTGGAGCGTTGACGCGCGAATAGGCAGGCAGAGATCGTCAAGTTCTGTCGTGCGATGTTCGAAAGTGAGGGGCTGAGCTGATGAAGATGACCAATAAGTCAATAACTCAACGTGCAAGATGGTGATGAGCACCAGCGTTTCCGAGGAAGGCGACGATGCTTCCGGGATTAGGGAGATGAGAGAGTTGATGAGGTTCTGGATTTGCGGATTTATTGTTCGAAGGATGATAAGGTTGAGCTCAAAATTACCATACGTTCACCTACTTGACATTTAAGTCGTGGGTAAGTATAATCCACTATGGAACAAAACACAACCTACTTGTGTTATCAAGTCTAATCAAGTGAAGTAAAGTGGGCCAAGTCAAGAAGAAGGCCCAACACAATCTTATGGCAACTCAGGTAAAATCTTGCATGTGCATATCATGTGTTTTTCACGGACAACAGTAGTGTTTCCTATTCTGATTTTTCCTGCAGTTCTTAGCTTATTTCAAAATGATCTTGAAAGTTGTGCACCTATCTTACCTATGTAGGTTAGATCTTTCCAGACATTTTGGTTTTTCAAAATCCAAACACCCAGCCTTTCTTGACGCCCAAACTATCATTGGGTAAAGAAATTTTCTCGAACCCGTGAGCTTATTTTTCAAGCTTTGTTTATTTTAGCATAGGTTTATGATACATTTATCTATGCTTATGATAGTAGGTTGTTTGTGGTCCATGGTATCTGTTTTTCCTAGAAAAATGTGTTGACATGCTTTTTGAAAAGCTTTACAATATATTTTTGTCTCTTTTTTGAAAAGTAAGCCTTTTTGGGAAAGTTTACTTTGTCCTTTATGTTTCGTTTTATGTATCACCTTTCTATTCAGCATCTAAGCCAAGGATTAGAGTTCAAAACTTTCTGAATTCATTGGCAAGTGTAATGCTCTCTTAGGAGCACCTCTTGGCCTATAAATACCAAGCAAGGTACTTCTTGTTTGGTTGTTGTGTGTATTTGTTTTTGTATTTGTGAAGATCATCTCTTGTATGATTTTCAGTTCATAAAGACCCTTTGCTCTAAGTCTTCCTAGTGACTATAAATCTTAGAGTATTGCCTTGAACAATCTTTCAAAACCCATATTGCATTTATATTTGCATGTCATGAGATTGTGATTAGTGATGCAACAACCCGATAAGTGTTCTGTCACGCCCCGTTCCGGCGTCGGTGGGGTTTAGGCACCTGGCGCCGATCCCGAGTTGTGATCGAGTGTTACAAAGCAGAAAGTAAATAAAAAAAATAAAACAACTTCTTTCTACGCTCTTCACTATAGGCTCGTCCGACACTTCGATACGACAAAATCTAAACACTTCTCTGCAAAACATAAAATAAATAGGTGGTGAGCATAACCACGCGCTCAGTGAGTAGATCATGTAATATGCCAGTGAAGCCATATCATTTTTACACACGTTATAAAATTCGTATATTATATACACGTCGACGACAAACAATTCATCATATCACACAATCCCTTCTTATTGGGCATCCTTCAATTTAGTGATCTCCCACGGGCACCTAATGACCTCTTGCCCTATACAACCGTGTGCCACATCCTTACTTCGGCATAACCCAATCAAGAAGTTCACATGTTCCATGACACTCAAACAATGGATCCAACACCATAATATATACATAAACTCCGCACATTTACCAAATAGACATGCTTCACTAGAAAATAGAGAGATATTTCATAAATAGATCAAAATAATGTTTTTTGACTATTTTAAAAACATATAAGAATATTTGAAACACATTACATAAACCACTCACCTCGACACGCCACCCCGTATTACCAATAGTAAATCGAGACCCTAAAACGAGCCATCTAGAAATCACCGTTGGATCTAACTCCAACCACCATGAATAAAAAGATCGCGTCGATACGAATTCGTAGCCACTTGCGGATTCAGAATCGGAGTTACGGATCAAAAGTTATGAGCCGCCGAAAATTTTGACTAAGAACATCTACATAGAGAAGTTAGAGAGAGAAAATTCTCTCCGGAAATGATGGAGAAAAACTGAAGAGAAGCAGCTCTATTTATAATAGTATATTTCTTGGTCAACAAGTTAAAGAAAATAATATTAAATATCTTATAGATAGGATTGTTCAAGCCTATCACTAAATTTCTTAATCACTAAGAAATACGAAAAGATTAACATGAATGATTCTATCTTGATATGACTTAATGACCAAGTAATATAAATGGATGAACATGAATAATTTTATCAATCTACATGTAACTTAACACTTAAGAAAAATAAAAAAAAATCGACACAAATGTTTATAAATATTTATATATATATATATATTTAAATTTCGGGTCGTCACAATCTACCCTCCTTAAAAAAAAATTCATCCCCGAAATTCACACCACCTACAAAACAAAAACATTTATGGCTCTACGCTATGACACGAGAATCCTAATCTACCACAAATCCTGGGGTTCTAATCCCTAGTTTGCTCTGATACCATTTTGTCACGCCCCGTTCCGGCGTCGGTGGGGTTTAGGCACCCGGCGCCGATCCCGAGTTGTGATCGAGTGTTACAAAGCGGAAAGTAAATAAAAAAAATAAAACAACTTCTTTCTACGCTCTTCACTATAGGCTCGTCCGACACTTCGATACGACAAAATCTAAACACTTCTCTGCAAAACATAAAATAAATAGGTGGTGAGCATAACCACGCGCTCAGTGAATAGATCATGTAATATGCCAGTGAAGCCATATCATTTTTACACACGTTGTTTCTGCCTAAACCCAGGGGTCTAGTAGATACTTGATGAATCCAACTCGATCTCCTGCAATCCTGCTTACTAAGGGGAATACCGGGCGGGCCGGCCTTCACCTCTCCGATGCCTAAGTTAGTATAGTTGGAATATATATAACCAGGGCACGTATGTAAGCAGGGAGAGGGACAAGTTACCTAATAAAAAGGGTAGTTGGGGCCCATATATAGGTGGTTGGGGGTAAGGGCTGGCCTTACTCTTCGATGTGGGACTGGTTCCCTTCTGTTTATACCTTCTGGTGCCCTCTTAGGCAGGCTGGCGCCCCCGGCCCCTGGGTTCCTGGAGGCAGGATAGAGTGCTAGGCCCCGAGGCCGGGTGCTGGTGATCCGGTCCCGAACCTTGGGCCGGGCCCTGGTGCGCTTGCTGCGGGTTTGTGGGCCTGCTGTAGCCTCTCTGCGGCTACTGTCAACAAGTCCCCCAAGTTCCCGGTCAAGTGCAATCTTGAATGGGGACTTAAATCTGTCTTGCTCTTGTCCCGCAGACCCGCAGGACTACCAACCTACCGGTGCCCAGTCCCCCAAGTCCGCGTTAAAGATTGGGCGTGACCGAGGTGAGTACCTGTTACCGATGGGAAGCAACAGTTTATAGCATATTTGTAATATAAGCAGTAATATGCTCAAGTGTTGTGGTGTTATGAGCATGGAGCCGGGTGGAACCCGGTGAGTGTATGAGATGATGCCATGATGCCATGCAATAGATGTGTGCATGGAATGATAATGAGGCATTGAAATCCGCCATGCAAGGAATGTGCACGGAATTTCGGCCGGGCACTCTGCCCTATCGGTACGAAGCGAAGCTTCACTGGGCCTCAACTGGGCGATCTTCCGAATCGAAGCGGAGCGGAGTTCACTGAGCCTCTACCGGGCGATCTGCCGAAACGGGATTCACTGAGCCTCTATCGGGCGATCTGCCGAAACGGACGGGGTGAAGTTCATGGGACCTCGACTGGGCGTTCTGCCATATCGAGACGGGTCCCAGGTGAACTTCAATACTGGACCTCGACCGGGCGTTCTGCCATATCGAGATGAGTCCAAAAGTATGGAAACTCGACCGGGCGTCCTGCCATATCGAGACGAGTTTCCCATTGCTAGGCTGCAGGGAGATTACCCTGGTGTTGCGGGCTGTTTGAAGCACCGGCGAACACTTTCTAGTTCTTCTCAGCTTGTGTTGAATAAGCGTTGAGGTAAGGGGGTGGCATTGAGGTGACAAAGCTCGCCGTGCAGCCCCATGTTTGATCGCCTTTCAATGCGATGCAGGGTTTTTATCCTGCTGGACAAGCGTGCATGGGTTAGATGCAAACTCACCCGGGTGTATAAAGCCCAAGCCGGTCGAATGTTCTCATGACCGGGGTCAGCCATGGTACTGGGCGGAACTCGACCGGGCGTCCTGCCATATCGAGACGAGTCCCCCAGTGAAATGCCATGGGGCCAGGTGCATTATGTTCCTGGTAGGGGGGTGGCGTTGAGGTGTCAAAGCTCGCCGTGCAGCCCCATGTTTGATCGCCTTTCAATGCGATGCAGGATTTTATCCTGCTGGACAAGCGTGCATGGGTTAGATGCAAACTCACCCGGGTGTATAAAGCCCAAGCCGGTCGAATGTTCTCATGACCGGGGTCAGCCATGGTACTGGGCGGAACTCGACCGGGCGTCCTGCCATATCGAGACGAGTCCCCCAGTGAAATACCATGGTACCGGGTGGATCCTATTCCCGGAATGTGCTCTCGAGCCGGTTGGATGCGTCGTAACCGGTGGGCGGAACTCGACCTGGCGACATGCCATATCGAGACGAGTCCCCCAAGAGAGATGCGACTGGAAGGACCTCGACCGGGCGACATGCCATATCGAGACGAGGTCTCCAGTAATATGTGATGAAGAAGCCATGCAGCCGGTTGAATGATCATAACCGCGAACTGCCATGGTGCCGGGCGATCCTCGACCGGGCGTCCAGCCATATCGAGACGAGGCTTCATACCCGGATGGGTGCTCTCCAAGCGGTTGGATGATCATAACCGCGAGAGAGGTCTTCGAGAAATGCAGCGAAGATTGTCGTGCAAGCGTGGAATCTGGGGAAGTGGGAGGGCCTGACTCCTTGATTCCCGCTCCTACCTTCCTGTCGCCAGCGTGTGGGACAAGGGGCTGACATGTATTTAAGGAGGAAGTCCATCAGTCCCGTCAGTTATAATGGCATGGGGAGGTTACCAATGCTGGGACACGTGCCAGCGCGGGGCGGTCTTGAGATGTAGGGCCTGGATTCGCAAGCGTTTGAGTTGCTCTGATTACTTGTTTTGGAGGGATTTCGATTGCCTAGGGCATTGGTCCCCTCTATAAAAGGGCCTCTTCTGCTCTTCTTTCTGTTGTTGCTTCTTGCTTTGGAGAAACTAAGAGAAAGAGAGAAATCCGGCGACCACTCTGAGCCCTTCTTGCCCCGCGAGATCCGCTTTCTTGAACGCTCCCTATCATTGCGCGCTGCTTTCCCAGGGCCGATTGTCCTCAGTTGAGCATACTAATTGGTAAGTTTGTTTGATTTCTTTGCCCCGGTGTTATTCTTATTTTTGGCTTTGTTGTTTTGCGGCGGGGGGGGGGGGGGGGGGGGAGGGATCTATGCCGCTGACGGAACTGCTTTGCGGCGAACCTGGGGAGAGGCCATAGAAGGCGTTGTTGTAGCCTGTTGCTGACGAGCGCTAGGGTTTTGTGTTCTTCCCCTAGGTTAAGATGTCGTCTTTAGGCTTTGACCGGGCTTCCGAATCGGCTGCCAGAGGTCCCCTCGTGGATGATGCGGAGAGGCTGGATAACTGCCTTAGTTCGGAATCTCCGGAGACCGAAGTCGCTGACTGCTCCGGGAGCAGGGTTTCGACTCCGTCCTCGTCTTCGTCTTCCGGGGCTGAATCCTCGGAGACTGAAATACCGCACGGGGTGCGCCTTGCAGATGCTCCGGTTGTGAGCTACACCATTGGTAGTGGGAAGCACGCTGTGGTGTGTGATGAACCGGAGGAGAGCATGACCCCTGAAGAGATTGAGGCGTTGTGGGAGGCGTGGGGTATCCCGGATAACGTTCTGCTACGGCCCTTGAATCCTGGAGAGTCAGCCTGCAACCCGGAAGAAGGTTGGGTTGCCGCGCATCAGGATCAGTTCCGGCATGGACTCTCGCCCCCGCTGCCACATTTCGTGCAGTACATGCTCAGTGCGCTGCAAGTGTCGCCCGCGCAGCTTCCTGGGCTCCAGTGGAGACGATTATTGAGCCTCGGCTGCCTGTACGAGTTTTCTGGGATGAATATACCCACGGTAAACGAGTTCCGGGCCTTGTATAGGTTGTCGTACTCCAGGAAGCAGGGGTCCCATGGTTGCATGTCCTTCAACACCCGGAAGCCTCCACCGATCGTCACCAATATGCCTTCATGGGTAGACAACAGCTGGAGGAAGAAGGTGGTGATGGTGGGCGGGAAGTGGCAGGCGAGGAATAGAATGTACTGTGTTCCTGGCGCCTTCCAACCCATTGGCGACCAGTCGTACGAGCTATCCGATCTGGAGCGTGAGAGGATCTCGACCATAGCCGGATGTTGGGACGAGCTGGAACGGAGTTCGTACAACTTCATCCGACGAGAAGTGCTGGAATACTGCCAACTTGGGCGGGGTCCCGGTGCGTAGGAAGCCCTTGAGCGGTGATACTTTGTGTTAGTTTCTGCAAAATACTAACTGTTTGCTTTCCTTGCAGGTGCATCTTCCCGGGCGACTATCAAGCCCGAAACCACCCTCTCTATGGACGGGGAAGACCTCCTCAACAAGCTGAAGGAGAATGTCGAGATCGTCTCGCGGACGTCGGTGGACGACGTGTCCGGCCGGCTTACGACTCATGCGGAGCCGAGGGCTATAGACGTTGATGACGATGCCTATGTCCTGAAGCGGGTGAAGACCCATCACTCTGCAGGCCTGCTGGCGCCTGGAAAGGGCAAGAGCACCGGGGGGGGGGGGGGGCAGTGAGGATTCCTGGTGGGATGAACAGGGTCCCCAACCGGCCGGTGGCTGTGCCGCACGTGGCTCGCGTCGCCCCGGTAAGCGCACGATCTTCTTCTCCGGAAGGTCGGGGAGAGAAACGGAAGGTCGGGGACGTTCCTTCCGCCGCACTGGTGACGCTTACCGGCGGGTCGGCACGGGAGAACCTGGCCAAACGGTTCAGGATAACCAGCGGTGCGCAAACCAACGCTGCTGGGGAGAATGCTGCTGCTGCTGCTCGGCAGAGTAGTCCAGCGCCTGCGGATGCACCGTGGGGAAGCCCGGATAGTGCAATCGCTCGGCAAGTGGCGGCGGACTTGGCCGGCCTTGGTCTGGACAGACCCAGGGTTGCTGGAGCCCTGGCGGGCGGGAATCGCCCAAAATGCAAGGAATCCATCCTTCGGGTAAATACCGCACGGTACCACTGTACTGCTTGTAGCTTGTTTTCTTTTGCTGCTTGACTAACTCTTTGGTGTTGCGCAGTTGCTGTACAGTCTGTACGAACCGGACGCGAGCGAGGGGCTGTCGGAGCTGCAGAGACAGATAACTGCTTTATCCGAGATCCGACAGCGCCTGGAGGTGGAGAAGTCTCGCTCGGACCAGGAGAAGGCCAGATCGGAGGAGAGGGCCAAGAAGCTGGAGGAGCAGAACCGGATCCTGGAGAAGGAGAGGGCCGAACTGGAGGAGCAGAACTGGCTCTTGGAGAAGGAGAGGGCCGAACTGGAGTCCAAGGTGGACGAGTTCCAAGTGGGAGCTGCTGCTCTGCGCGCCGCCTCTGCTGCTCCGGCCGGGGAAGATGACCCGAAACTCTGCGAGCGGGTCGTTCTCAAATACCGCGAGAGCGATCAGTTCCTGGAGTTTCTGGTGAAGGCCAGGGAAGAGGGCATCTCAGATGCGTACACGGAATGGGCGGGGAAGGGATGGTTAAACACTTCCCTGATGTCGACTGCTGCGGAAGGAGATATCCATGAGCAGTCGGACATCCATCAGGAGGCGGTGGAGGAGCAGCCGGGTGAAGTGATTCGCTCGGACTTGGATTCTTCTACCAACAGTGCCGAGTCTGCTCGAGCCGGAGTCAACACCGGAACTGATGTCAACGACGAGGGTACCGCAGGAGAGGCTGTCGGATTGCCTGCCGAAGGCGGAGTCGTAGTTCCTTAGGATTTTCTTGCCCTTTTCCTTATAATCTTTCCGGATCGGTTACTGCTTGTACACTTGGTTGAATATGAATATACTGGAACTGGCAGAGCCGGTGAAATTTTCTCAAAAGTAGTTTGCATATATATTTGTTTTTACAACGGTTGAACCGCGAACTATGCCAAACTAACCGCTCGGACTAGCGGGTTTTACCAGGACTGGTCATGTTCCCGGTCGGGGTATGTTCTTCTTTTCCCCACGTACCGCTGGAGCTGGCCGTTATCAATCAAAACCTGCACCGCTGACTTGAGAGCGTAGCACTAGTTCGTTCGATGAGTAGCCTCATCATGGTAAGAACAGTACTTGCCCGTCTGCGCCGTTGTAAGTTTCCCCTTCGGGAACCTTCTCTGGGGCGGTGGTGGAATGACACTCCCGTTCTCAAGTAGGATATCCTCGTAGGAAGTGGTGAGAGCGGTGAAGACTTCTTGATTGGCCGGTGGTGGTGCTGGCATGATTGCTAGGGGGCGCTCTTGGCGGAACGGTGCCGGCTTGTGCTCATTTTGAGGCTTATCAGAATAGGACCTCTGCTGCCGCTGCGGCCAGTTTCTGCTGTTGGCGTTCCGGCTGGGCCGAACGGTGCGATTATCGGTCCGCTGATTGGGCTTGGCTTCCTGGGCGGGCATGGGGTTCTCTTCCCGAGGATGGTCTTCCTGCTGCTCATCCCGCTTCCTCTTCTGCAGGTGGTGCCCATAGGTCTCATGATCGGCCTGAGCATGCCGGATGGCCATAGCCATCAACTCGTCGTACCCCTGTGGGAGTTCTACCCGGACGGCGTAGGAAAACTTGCCCGCTCGGAGCCCTTGCTTAAACGCCATCTCGGCGATGCCCTTGTCCAGGTTCCGAACTCCGGCCGTAGCCGTCTGCCAGCGGTTGACAAAGGTTCTCAGCTCCTCTCCGGGGGCTTGTCTGCAATTGAAGAGGATGGTCGACGTCCGGGCTCCCTCGACTCGGAGAATGAAGCGACCTACGAACCGGTCGGCTAACTGTTCGAACGCCTCGATCGAGTTTGCCGGAAGCTCATAGAACCAGCTGAGTGCTTCTCCGGACAAAGTTTCCTGGAAGATGTCGCAGCAGACTGCATCGGAGTATCCCTTGGAGCAGGTTTGGGACCGGAAGCTGTCCAGATGCTGGTACGGGCAGCCGGACCCTGAGTAGGTGAGCTTGAGGGACTTCTGGTTGCCAGATCTTCCCGACTCCATGACCCGGTGTGAAAAGGGACCCATTCGCTCATTAAACCGGGCGCCCTCCATCGGCCGCGCGGCTCTTCTCTCGTTAGCCTCCATTTGGGCCTTTAAGTTCGACATGGTGTCGGCCAGCATCTGCAGCGCTCGCGTGGTCGGAGTCTCAGCTCCATCCACTGACGAAGCGTCGGGCTGGCGGGAGGTCGCTTCGCTCTTTGGCGGGCCTGCGCCTGATGGCGACATCTGCCGGACGGGGTCACCGGGCCGACCGCCAGAAGATTGCCCTCCATCGGCGTGTTGAGGTGGGACCGGCGGGAGTGTCGCCTGTGCCTCGGCCATGGCGTCACTGCGCTGCTGTCCCCTTTCCAGGGCGGCCACGAGGGCAGTATTCACCGCCTCCATTTCTTTGTACCGAGCGTTGGACTTAGCTCTGTCCCTGTCGCTCTCCTCTCTCAGACGACTGACCTCTGCGGCCATCGCCCGTAGTTCTCCCGCCATACTGCTACGGCCGGGGCTGTACGTGGGGTCCCGGTCCGGGCACTCAGATCGATCGCTTGAATCATCTGAGAACGTCAAGGCGAAGCCCCGTCGCTCTGGACTGTCTTCCTCCTCTGCCGGGCCTTTACCTCGCGAGCTGTCGCGGTGGGGATCCGGCACGCCGGATGGTCCCCCATAACTCTCTCCATCCTGACCGTTGCTCCGGTCACCGCGCGGTTCCCGCGTGACGGCTGGGGTGGAGGTGAGGGTCTGCACTATTACAGGGCGTCCCTCCTCGGCGGTACCTTTCTCTTGACTCATCTCCGAGCTTTTCCCAACGGCGTTGCTTACACGGCTTTTCGTTCAAGATTCCCACAGACGGCGCCAATTGTTTCTGCCTAAACCCGGAGATCTAGTAGATACTTGATGAATCCAACTCGATCTCCTGCAATCCTGCTTACTAAGGGGAATACCGGGCGGGCCGACCTTCACCTCTCCAATGCCTAAGTTAGTATAGTTGGAATATATATAACCAGGGCACGTATGTAAGCGGGGAGAGAGACAAGTTACCTAATAAAGAGGGTAGTTGGGGCCCATATATAGGTGGTTGGGGGTAAGGGCTGGCCTTACTCTTCGATGTGGGACTGGTTCCCTTCTGTTTATACCTTCTGGTGCCCTCTTAGGCAGGCTGGCGCCCCCGGCCCCTGGGTTCCTGGAGGCAGGATAGAGTGCTAGGCCCCGAGGCCGGGTGCTGGTGATCCGGTCCCGACCCTTGGGCCGGGCCCTAGTGCGCTTGCTGCGGGTCTGTGGGCCTGCTGTAGCCTCTCTGCGGCTACTGTCAACACACGTTATAAAATTCGTATATTATATACACGTCGACGACAAATAATTCATCATATCACACAATCCATTCTTATTGGGCATCCTTCAATTTAGTGATCTCCCACGGGCACCTAATGGCCTCTTACCCTATACAACCGTGTGCCACATCCTTACTTCGGCATAACCCAATCAAGAAGTTCACATGTTCCATGACACTCAAACAATGGATCCAACACCATAATATATACATAAACTCCGCACATTTACCAAATAGACATGTTTCACTAGAAAATAGAGAGATATTTCATAAATAGATCAAAATAATGTTTTTTGACTATTTTAAAAACATATAAGAATATTTGAAACACATTACATAAACCACTCACCTCAACACGCCACCCCGTATTACCAATAGTAAATCGAGACCCTAAAACGAGCCATCTAGAAATCACCGTTGGATCTAACTCCAACCACCATGAATAAAAAGATCGCGTCGATACGAATTCGTAGCAACTCGCGGATTCAGAATCGGAGTTACGGATCAAAAGTTATGAGCCGCCGAAAATTTTGACTAAGAACATCTACAGAGAGAAGTTAGAGAGAGAAAATTCTCTCCGGAAATGATGGAGAAAAACTGAAAAGAAGCAGCCCTATTTATAGTAGTATATTTCTTGGTCAACAAGTTAAAGAAAATAATATTAAATATCTTATAGATAGGATTGTTCAAGCCTATCACTAAATTTCTTAATCACTAAGAAATACGAAAAGATTAACATGAATGATTCTATCTTGATATGACTTAATGACCAAGTAATATAAATGGATGAACATGAATAATTTTATCAATCTACATGTAACTTAACACTTAAGAAAAATAAAAAAAATCGACACAAATATTTATAAATATATATATATATATATATATATATATTTAAATTTCGGGTCCTCACATGTTCATAGCTGAATCAGTTGAGAATTAGCTGAATTTAAGAGTGAAGCTTCTATTATATGTGTGAGACAACACTTAGAGACAAGAAAAACACGAGAGCTGAGCAGTTAGACTAAGCGAGTCTAGACAGGATAGTAACGAAGTTAGCTATCCCTTTAGGGGTTGTAATCTTGTGAGAAGTGATTAGCGCTCTTTATGAACCAACTTAGTGATAGCTGAGTTCTGTAAACTTTCATATGTGAGCACTTTGGGGACAAGATAGGGTGAACGTTCAAGAGACTAGGAGAGTATGAACAAGATAGCAGACTAGGTTGTCGTTCTAGAGATTAAGAGAGTCTGGTTACGGATAGCAACAAGTTCTGCTGATCCCATGTTTTAAATCTTGTATAAGTGTACGAATTGCATAGTGGAAAGTTTTGTCCTTCAGGAGTTAAGGACACACAGTTTTTCTCCCTGAGTGCAGGGTTTCTGCGTTATAAAAAACATTTTTCTTCTGTTATTTATTTTACTGCACGTTTCTGTTATATTCGTTGAGTTGTATTTCGGGATAGCACAACTCTTTGTTATTCTCGATATCAGTCTTTAAACGAAAAAGTTGCAAAGTCTGTTATTCAAGCCGGACTTTCATTGTGTTTAAGATCAAATTCACAATAGACAAATTTGTAATCATTGAACCTGAATCATCCACGAGCACCCTTTTGTGTTTAAAATGGCAACCTCTCGTGGAGTCAATCTCACTTATGGCATTCTCCAGTAGTCCATCCCCCACCCACTCTTCTTCTGTCAACCCCATTATGGTATCACCGCAAAACTACCACCTCCATCTCTACCTCCTTTTCTTTTTCTTCCTCCTCTCCCACGCCACCGCAGCCGACGAGCTTCATCTCCTACTAAAACTCAAATCCTCCCTCCAAGACTCCAACACCCAACTCTTCTCCACATGGGACTCCACTGCCAACTCGTTCTGCTCCTTCACCGGAATCACCTGCAACGACGTGGATTCGGTCCGAGAAATTGAGCTCTCCAACCACACGCTATCGGGGTCTCTTCCGTTGGACTCCATATGCCAACTTCCGTCGTTAGAAAAGCTCGCTTTCGGGTCCAACTTGCTGCACGGGACAATCTCAGAGGACTTGAGAAACTGCACGAGTTTGAAGTATCTGGATTTGGGGAATAACTTGTTCGCGGGTTCATTCCCTGACATATCTCCCTTGTCCAAACTTGAGCATCTTCATTTGAATCTCAGCAGGTTTTCCGGAATGTTCCCGTGGACTTGTCTCACCAACATGACTGGTCTGATTCGTTTGAGCTTAGGTGACAACCCCTTCGATCCAAGCCCATTTCCCAAGGAAGCTGTAAACCTTACCAAGCTCGAGTGGCTCTACTTGACCAACTGCAGCATCCAAGGAACTATACCAAGTGAAATCGGCAACTTGGTCGAGCTTGTAAACCTGGAATTGTCCGATAACAACATAACAGGAGAGATTCCGGCAGAGATTGGACAGCTCACCAAGCTCTGGCAGCTGGAGCTCTACACCAATAGCTTCACCGGAAAGCTTCCTTTCGGTCTAAGAAACCTCACCAATCTCGAGAACTTCGACGCCTCCGAGAACCATCTAGAAGGCGATTTGAGTGAGTTAGGGTTTCTGACCAATCTGGTTTCTCTGCAGCTCTATTCGAACAACTTTTCCGGCGACATACCGGAAGAGTTTGGCGAATTCAAGAGGCTTGTGAATATGTCCTTGTATGGGAACAAGCTCACCGGTCCTCTGCCTCAGAAACTGGGGTCTTGGTCGGAGATGAACTTTATCGACGTGTCAGAGAATTTCTTGACCGGGACAATTCCACCGGACATGTGCAAGAAAGGCACGATGAAGAGGCTGCTCATGCTTCAGAACAAGTTGACAGGTGAGATTCCGGCAAACTACGTCAAGTGCACGACGTTGACTCGGTTCAGGGTCAGCAACAACTCGCTCTCCGGTGTGGTTCCTGCTGGACTATGGGGATTACCGGACGTGAACATCATTGACATCACTCTGAATCGATTTGAAGGTCCGATTACTTCCCATATCGGAAACGCCAAGAAGCTTGTGCAGTTGTATGTGAGTTACAATCGCTTATCTGGTGAGTTACCGGACGAGCTTTCGGAGACAAGTTCGTTGGTCTCGGTTTTGTTGAATAACAATCAGTTTTCCGGTAAGATTCCTGCGAAGATAGGGGACCTGAAGCAATTAGGTACTCTGTATTTACAGAACAACTTGTTGTCTTCTTCGATTCCCAAGTCATTAGGACGCTGTAGTTTCCTCAGCGAGTTGAACATGGCAAACAACTCTCTCACCGGTGAAATCCCATCCTCTTTAGGCTCTTTGCCGACTTTGAATTCTGTGGATAATACATACACCAACGGAAGCTGCAGTCTGAAAATGCTTGATGTTAGTCATAACCAATTGCAGGGGCGGTTACCAAGGTCACTGGAAAATTGTGCAGCACTTGAGTTTCTTGTTCTGTCCAACAATCAATTCCATGATGGTTTCCCCTTTTGGTTGGGAAGTCTGCTAGGGTTAAAGATTTTGGCGATACGCCATAATCGGTTCTTCGGTGTTTTAGGGCAGCGTAACGAGAATCTTCATTTTCCCGAGTTGCGCATTCTTGATGTGTCTTACAATAGTTTCAGAGGCAATTTTCCTGCTGAATACATCTTCTCTGGGTATGCCATCAGAGGTATCTCTGTCCCAAATCAGAAAAGTTCTTTTGATAGTGATGACTATTACTTACAGTGTTCCATCACGATAACAAACAAGGGGATTGAGATATACTATCCACGGATTCAAGAGGACCTTGTAGCCATCCATATCTCGAGCAACAAATTTGAAGGGAGCATTCCTGAATTCATTGGGAAACTTAAAGGGCTTCGGTTGCTGAATATTTCCAATAACTCTTTCACAGGTCGCATCCCATCATCGTTCGGAAACTTGACATTGCTTGAATCCTTGGACCTTTCGCAGAACCAACTCTCAGGACAGATTCCTCAGCAACTCTCACAGCTCTCGTTCTTGGAAAAGTTCAATGTCTCTCACAACAATCTCACGAGTCGTATACCGGGTGGAAATCAATTCTCAACATTTGACATCACTTCATATAAGGGAAATCCCGGATTATGTGGAGATCCAATGCCAAATAAATGTGAAATTACTGAAGGTATTCAGCTTCCACCATCAACATCATATCCTGAGGGCTCTGGAATTGAAGTGGACTGGATATTTGCTTTGGCAGGTTTAGGGAGTGGGTTGCTGGTGGGAGTAGTCCTAGCAGACGTCGCAATCGCAAGGTGGCATGAGTGGTTCATCGACACTGTTGGAATGCTGATCAGGCTTGTGAAAAGGATGAGAAGGTGCAGAAAATGAGTGATCAATCAGAGTATCTTGCATTTTATTTTTCAGTGAACTCTCTGGTAAAATCCCAGAAAGTCTAGCATCTCTGAGACTAAGCATGCTTGATCTTTCGCACAACGGCAAATTTTCCAGTAACCTGGGTCTCTGCAGCATGGACATCACCTACTTTCCACGGTGGTCGCCAGAAAAGGAAATGTTCGACGATGTCAGAGCACTCGTTATTTGCTTCTCAGTGGGTACAGCATTATTGTTTGTTTCACTCATTTGCCAAGTGTTCTTAAAGAGGAAGGAGAAGGATCAAGACCGTTCATTGAAGGAAGAATCTTGGGATGTAATGTCTTTCCATGTAATAACCTTCAGCGAGGATGAGATTCTTGATTCCATTACTCAAGAGTGTTAACATAAGTCATGAATATTATGTAATATTATGTATTTAATACTTTCCTGTTCTGTATATGGTAGTACACGGTAATACAGTGTAGTACGTAGTACATCTTGTAACCTCTTTATATAGCCTCCAATGTGAGACGAATTATATATCAGAAAATTATTCTCCCAAATTGTATTATATTCAACTTGGTATCAGAGCAAAGATCCGAAAGGACTTTGTCTCTTTGTTTTCCGCTGCAATTCTTCGTCTGACGTTGGTTCTCTGTCAGACGTGTGAAGAATATTGTCTTCTTCTAACTAAACCCCATTGTTAGGGTTTATTGTCTCAAAAATTATCAGATCGTCTGGCGTTGGTTCCTTGTCAGACTCCACAGCCATTGTGCTTGTTCTTTGTTTTGTTTTTTGGTTTCGAAACCTGAGTTCGTGACCTTTGACCTTTGACCTTTGTTTTTGGTCTTTGACCCGTTCGTGCCTACCCGTTGCCTTTCTCTGTCAGCCGCCTTGACCCAGCCGGCGTCGTCCTCGGCTCAACCCACCAATCCGGCGACCCTGCATCCTCAGATTCGGCGTCGTTCTCGGCTCAACCCATCGATCCGGCGTCGTCCTCGGCTCAACCCACCGATCCACCGATCCGGCGTCCTCACCTCTCTCTCGAACCGAATCGGCTCGTCACCCTCATCTCTCCAGCGTCATCTCTCCAGCGTCGCCACTCCCAGGAGATTGCCCAGAACCAACTCCGGCATCCCTCTCAACAGGTCCGGTTCCTCCAAAAACGAAAAAAAAAAAAATCCCAGAAAATCCTGCTGACCTGACCCGACCCGGTTCCTGCTGACCCGACCCGGATTCTGCTCCAGCCCGACCCGGTTCCGCTCGGCCCGACCCGGTTCCTGTTTCTGCCTGACTCGGTTCCTACTGCTCGACCTGTTTGCCGTCCGATCCGCTTCGAAAGAATGTCTCGGGTGTATGTTGGAAATTTGGGTTCTTGGATTTCAGAAGGAGAACTCGAAAATGAGTTCCGTGGTTTCGGAATTATCAGAAGAATATGGGTTGCAAAAAGGCCACCGGGTTATGCTTTCATCGATTTTGTGCATAGTAAAGATGCAGAGAATGCCGTTTATGAGTTAGATGGCAAGAATGGCTGGAAAGTTGAGTTCTCACATAAATCTATACATGCGGTTGGTCAAAACTGCAACAATGGTAATATTTCCATAACTAATCAGACTCCCGCATGTGGTAAGATCGGTATGACTTTAAAAGTTTCTCGCTTTGTTGGTTCTGATACGTGGATTGTTGATTCTGGTGCCTCGGATCATATGACTTATGATAATTCTCATTATATTACTGATTTGTCTCCTCCACCCGTGTCATATGTCACTAATGCTAATGGTGAAGCTTTTCCTGTGTTAGGGATAGGGTCAGTCCGTGTTACTCCTATTTTAACTCTTCATAATGTTCTATATGTACCTGACCTGTCACACCATTTGATATCTGTTCCTCAGTTAAATACTGAGTCACGATGCTCTATAACCTTTTTTCCCATGTATGTGATTTTTCAGGATCTTCTCACCAGGGAGATAATTGGTCGGGGGGACTTGAGGGGCAGATTGTTTCACCTGGATAAGACGTATGCGGGAGAGAAACCAGGAGCACCGTCACGCACAGCTTTGACTGCAAGTTCAAATCAGCTAAGTGAAATTTGGTTATGGCATCGTCGATTGGGGCATTCATCTTTCCATGTTATGAAAAAATCCATGCCATCTCTTTTTTTTGGTGTGGAAGAGTCATCCTTGCGCTGTGAAACATGTGTTCTTGGTAAGAGTCATCGTTCTACCTATTCTCCGAGTTCTTCCAAGAGTAGTATCCCTTTTGAATTGATTCATTCTGATGTTTGGGGACCTTCTAAAGAGCCTACGACCATGGGTATGAGGTATTTTGTGACTTTTATTGATGATTGCACAAGGTCGACATGGGTTGTTCCTCTTAAAACTAAAGATGAAGTCTTTCCGACATTTCAAGCCTTTTATTCCAATGTCCAAACACAATACCATGCCACAATTAAAGTTCTTCGGTCTGATAATGGGGGGGGAATATGTCAACCATACATTTCAGGAGTTTTTTCAAACACATGGGATTATTTATCAAACAACGTGTCCTTACACACCTGAACAAAATGGGGTATCTGAAAGGAAAAATCGTCATTTACTTGATATGACTCGTTGTCTTCTCTTTAGTGCCCATTGTCCTAAAAACCTTTGGGGTGATGCTGTCAAAGCTTCTGCTCATCTTATCAATCGCCTTCCATCTAGTACTCTTCAGGGAAAATGTCCAGTTCAGGTTCTTGCATCTCATGTCTCTCTTCCTTCCTATCATAATTTACTTGCCCGTGTCTTTGGTTGTGTGGCTTTTGTTCATGTCCCTAAGAGTCAGAGATCGTCTAAATTAGATCCTCGGGCGATCAAGTGTGTGTTTGTTGGTTATGAAAGCAATAAAAAGGGGTACAAGTGTTATCATCCACCTACCAGAAAATACTATGTCACTATGGATGTTACTTTCTTTGAGGACATGAGCTATTTTACCTCGGATGATCCAGCCCTTCAGGGGGAGCATTCATACTTTGAAGAGCTGTATCATGGCGAGGGGGAGCAAACAGGAGTAGAAGTCTCAGTACCAGCAGCACCAAAAGTGACAGAAGCTCAACCAGAAGTAGAAGCCTCAGACATCCATGTTCCAGGAATTGAACAAATAGCTGAGAGCACAACAGATGTAGAAGATCAATCTGCCCCTCCAGCCATCACTCATACCCCTGATCCACAACTCCCTGCTGTAGAAGATCAATCATTTGAGGTATGTCCTTCCACTAACCCTAGTAGTATTGAGCCTAATAGTGAACAATATGTATTACCTAACAGGTCTACTAGAGGTCATCCCCCCAAAACATATGAACCTAGTTTACAAGCCAAATCAAAATATCCAGTAGCCAACTATATGTCCACTAGGAGATTATCAAAGTCATATGAATCATTTGTGAATCAAATATCTGCTGTATCAGTACCTAACAAAGTGCAGGATGCGTTGAGTGATCCAAAGTGGAGGAAAGCAATGGAGGAGGAGATGGAAGCATTACAGAAGAACAATACTTGGGAGCTTGTATCTCCACCACATGGAAAGAAGGCTGTGGGATACCGCTGGGTGTTTACAGTAAAGCATAATCCAGATGGGTCAGTAAGCAGGTATAAAGAACGCTTAGTAGCAAAGGGATTCACCTAGACATATGGCATAGACTACGATGAGACTTTTGCACCTGTTGCAAAGATGAACACTATTCGGGTATTGCTTTCTTTTGCTGCTAGCTTAAACTGGTCTCTTAAACAGTTTGATGTCAAGAATGCATTCCTTCATGGAGAACTTACAGAGGAAGTGTATATGGACCTTCCACCTGGATATGTTGCTGCTTCTCGAGGTAACTTCGTATGCAGATTGAGAAAATCTTTGTATGGTCTTAAACAATCACCTCGTGCTTGGTTTGGAAGGTTTTCACAATTCATGAAAAAGATTGGTAACAAACAGAGTAATTCAGACCACACATTGTTTCTCAGACACCAACATGGGAAGGTAACAGCTCTGATTATATATGTTGATGATATGGTAGTTACTGGGAATGATACTGTTGAGATAGATAGATTACAGAAGCAGCTAGCCACAGAATTTGATATGAAGGATCTGGGTACACTCAAGTACTTCTTGGCCATTGAAGTAGCCAGGGGGAGTGAAGGAATCTATCTGTGTCAGCGGAAGTATGTCCTTGATCTACTGACAGAAACAGGTATGTTGGATTGTACTCCAATTGACACTCCTATAGAGCAGAATCATCGATTAGCAGAGTATCCTGATCAGGTGTCTACCGACAAGACTCGTTATCAGAGATTAGTTGGACGTCTGATTTATTTGGCACATACCCGACCAGATGTTGCGTATGCAGTAAGTGTAGTAAGTCAATTCATGCATAATCCAAGTGTGGACCACATGGATGTTGTTGTGAGGATTTTGAGATACTTGAAGTCAGCTCCAGGTAGAGGAATAATGTTCTCTAAACACAACAACATTCTTGAAGTTAGTGGTTTCACAGATGCAGATTGGGCTGGAAATATTACTGATAGGAGGTCAACATCTGGTTATTTTACCTTTGTGGGAGGTAATCTGGTTACATGGAAGAGTAAGAAGCAGAAGGTTGTAGCTCGATCAAGTGCTGAGGCTGAGTATAGAGGTATGGCTCATGGCGTGTGTAAATTGTTGTGGTTGAGAAATCTACTACGTGATTTGGGTGTTAAGTTGTCAAATGCAATGCGGTTATATTGTGACAACAAAGCAGCTATTGACATTTCACAGAATCCAGTACAACATGATCGTACTAAACACGTGGAGGTGGATCGCCATTTCATAAAAGAAAAGTTAGACGCCAAGATTATTAGCTTCCCGTTTGTTCCTACTGAAGAGCAGCTTGCAGATGTACTCACTAAAGGAGTTTCCAGAAAGGCCTTTCATGACTCATTAAGCAAGTTGGGCATGGTTGATGTGTATGCGCCAACTTGAGGGGGAGTGTTAACATAAGTCATGAATATTATGTAATATTATGTATTTAATACTTTCCTGTTCTGTATATGGTAGTACACGGTAGTACAGTGTAGTACGTAGTACATCTTGTAACCTCTTTATATAGCCTCCAATGTGAGACGAATTATATATCAGAAAATTATTCTCCCAAATTGTGTTATATTCAACTAAGAGAATCTAATTGGAAAAGGAAGTTCTGGAAATGTCTACAAAGTGTCACTTTCCAATGGCAAAGACCTCGCCGTGAAGCACATATGAAACACTGATCCAAGTGGCCGGAAAAAGTTCAAGAGCACCACACCGATGCTAGAGGGCAGTGTGGTAGTTCGAAATCGAAGGAATTCGATGCTGAGGTGCAGACTTTTGTAAAATATAGTGGGTGTGATATTGCATATATAAAATTGAAATATATATTAACTTGAAATTAGAAATAAAATTTCAGAAATAAGTATGATGAAACACTCAACCAATACCGAAGGAGTTTGAAAACGGATTAGGAACAGTCGAGTCGTGTGTGTCACACACTGTCCTTAAGACAATTACGCCGCCTCTACAGGTGCAAAAGGACTGTTGGCGTTCGTCTCCCAGGATACAACGACTAAAGAATTCTTGAAGCTGCACTGCAACAAGAAAGCCTACGAACCGCTAGTACCTTCTATCTATCACCAGAATAAAACAACACGAGAGAGAAAGCTCTGGGAGATTGTCTGATAATATTTTTGGTAATACAAGATTCTTTGAACAAATGAATAGGTCGCTCTTTATATAGGGGGTGTTTCTGAACAAACCCTGGGGCCTGGTAGATACAGATGAATCCTCGTGTGATCTCCTGCAAACCTGCTTACTAAGGGGAATACCGGGCGGGCCGGTCTTCTCCTCTCTGATGCCTAAGTTAGTATAGTTGGAATAGATATAACTTGAGCACGTATGTAAGCGGTGAGAGAGATCAGTTACCTATTAATGAGGGTAGGTGGGACCCTTATATAGGTGGCCGGTCGTGAGGTTTGGCCTTACCCTTCGATGTGGGACGGGTTCCCTTCAAAGGGCAGCTCTGGTGACCTCTTTGGCAGGCAGACACTCTCGGTCCCTGGGTCCCTGGTAGCAGGATAGACTGCTGGACCCCGAGGCCGGGTGCTGGTGGTCCTGTCCCGGGCCTCGGGCCGGGCCCAGGTACACTAGCTGCGGGTCTGTGGGCCTGCTGTAGCCCCTCTGTGGCTACTGTCAACAAGTCCCCCAAGTTCCCGGTCAAGTGCAATCTTGAATGGGGACTTAATCTGTCTCGCCCTTGCCCTGCAGACCCGCAGGGTTACCAACCCAACGGTGCCCAGTCCCCCAGGTCCGCGTTGAAGATTGGGCGTGACCGGGGTGAGTACCTGTTACCGATGGTGAGCAACAATTTATGAGTACGTTTGCAATATAAGTAGTACTGTGCTCAAGTGTTGTGGTGCTATGAGCATGGAGTTGGGTGAAACCCGGAGAGTGTATGAGATGATGCCATGTAATAGATGTGTGCATGGAATGATAATGGAGCGTTGAACTCCGCCATGCAATAGATGTGTGCATGGAATGATAATGGGACGTTGAAATCCGCCATGCAAAAGATGTGTGCATGGAATTTCGACCGGGCGCTCTGCCATATCGGTACGAAGCGGATTTCACTGGGCCTCTACCGGGCGTTCTGCCAAATCGGTACGAAGCGGAGTTCATTGGGCCTCTACCGGGCGTTCTGCCAAATCGGTACGAAGCGGAGTTCACTGGGCCTCTACCAGGCGTTCTGCCAAATCGGTACGAAGCAGAGTTCACTGGGCCTCTACCCGGCGTTCTGCCAAATCGGTACGAAGCGGAGAGCATGGGACCTCGACCGGGCGTTCTGCCATATCGAGACGAGTCCATATTGCTAGGCTGCGACCTCGACCGGGCGTTCTGCCAAATCGGTAAGAGTCGGAGTATAGGACCTCGACCGGACGTTCTGCCATATCGAGACGAGTCCATATTGCTAGGCTGCGACCTCGACCGGGCGTTCTGCCAAATCGGTAAGAGTCGGAGTATGGGACATCGACCGGGCGTTCTGTCATATCGAGACGAGTCCATATTGCTAGGCTGCGAGGCGGTGGCCCCGGTGTTGCGGTCTATTGTGGCGCCGGTCAACACTTGCTAGTTCTTCTCAGCTTGTGTTGGAATAAGCGTTGAGGCAATGGGGTGGCGTTGAGGTGACAAGTCTCGCCGTAGAGCCCCAGATTGATCGCAGTTCAGTGCGATGCAGGGTTTTTATCCTGCTGGACAAGAGTACATGTGTTAGATGTAAACTCACCCGGGTGTATAAAGCCCATGCCAGTCGAATGTTCTCATAACCGGGGTCATGCCATGGAACCGGGCGGGACTCGACCGGGCGTCCTGCCATATCGAGACGAGTCCCCCAGTGAGATGCCATGGGGCCGGGTGGATCTCGTTCTCGGAAAAAGGATGCTCTCGAGCCGGTTGGATGATCATAACCGGGGAGATGGTCTCGAGCCGGTTGAATGTTACGTAAGCGGTGAGATGCAGCTGGGTGGACCTCGACCGGGCGTCCTGCCATATCGAGACGAGTCCCCCAGTGAGATGCAGTGAAGATGCCATGCAGCCGGTTGAATGATCATAACCACGAACTGCCATGGAACCGGATGGATGGCTCATACCCGGGACAATGCTCTCGAAGCGGTTTGGAAAACCATAACCGATAAGAGGTCTTCAAGCCGGTTGAAAGATCATAACCGGTGAGATGCAGCTGGGTGGACCTCGACCGGGCGTCCTGCCATATCAAGACGAGTCCCCCAGTGAGATGCAGTGAAGATGCCATGCAGCCGGTTGAATGATCATAACCGCGAACTGCCATGGAACCGGATGGATGGCTCATACCCGGGACAATGCTCTCGAAGCGGTTTGGGAAACCATAATCGATAAGAGGTCTTCAAGCCGGTTGAAAGATCATAACCGGTGAGATGCAGCTGGGTGGACCTCGACTGGGCGTCCTGCCATATCGAGATGAGTCCCCCAGCGAGATGCAGCTGTGGAGCCTAGGGAAGTGGAGGGGGGCCTGACACCTCGGTTCCCGCTCCTAACTACCATGTCGCCAGCGTGCGAGACAAGTGGCTGACATGCATTTAAGGAAGAAGTCCATCAGTCCCATCAGTTATGATGGCATGGGCAGTTTACCAATGCTGGGACACGTGCCAGTAGGGAGCGGTCTTGAGATGAAGGGTCTGGATTCGCAGGCGTTTGAGTTGTCCTGATTGCGTGTTTTGGAGGGATTTCAAATGCCTAGGGCACCGGTCCCCTTTATAAAAAGGCCTCTTCTGCTCTTCTTTCTGTTTTTGCTTCCTGCTTTTAGAGAGACTAAGAGAAAGAGAGAAATCCGGCGAAAGCTCTCAGTTCCTTGCCCTACGACATCCGGTGCTTTCAAGCGTTCTTCCCTTGCTTCCTACCATTGCTCGCTGCTTTTGCAGGGCGGACTTTCCTCGGTTGAGAATATTAATCGGTAAGTTTGTTGCATTCCTTGCCCCGGTGTTGTTCTTGTTTTTCTTTTCGGTGTTTTTGCGGCGGGGGGAAGGGATCTCTGTCGCCGACTAAGTTGTTTTAAGCGGAGCGTCTGCGGTAGACTTGGGGAGGGGCCGCAGAGGGCGCTGTTCTAGCCTGTTGCTGACCAGCGCTAGGGTTTTGTTTTCTTCCCCTTAGGTTAAAAATGTCTTCTGCAAGTTCTGATGGGGCTTCCGAATCGGCTGCCAGGCGTTCTATCGTGGACGATGTGGAGAGATTGGAGGACTGGCGGACTGGCTCGGGTCTGAATCCCCGGAGACTGAAATACCGCACGGGGTGCACCTTGCCGGTGCTCCGCCCGTGAGCTACACCATCGGTAGAGGAAAAGATGCCGTGGTGTGTGATGAACCGGAGGGTAGCATGACCCTTGGAGAGATTGCAGCGTTCCGGGAAACGTGGAATATCCCGGATGAGGTTTTGCTGCGACCACTGAATCCTGGAGAGTCAGCCTGCAACCCGGAGGCAGGTTGGGTTGCCGTGCATCAGGATCTGTTCCGACATGGATTCTCGCTCCCGCTGCCAAATTTCGTGCAGTATATGCTCAGTGCGCTGCAAGTGTCGCCCACGCAGCTTCCTGGGCTCCAGTGGAGGCGACTACTGAGCCTCGGCTGCCTATATGAGCTGTCCGGAATGAGTATGCTAAAGGTAAACGAATTTCGGGCCTTGTATAGGTTGTCCTACTCGAGGAAGCAGGGGTCCCGGGGTTGCCTGTCCTTCAACACCCGGAACTATCAACCGATCATCACCAATATGCCTTCCTGGGTAGATAACAGTTGGAAAAAGAAGGTGGTGATGGCGGGCGGGAAGTGGCAGATGAGTAGGAAGATGTACCGGGTTCCTGGCGCCTTCCAGGCTATTGGCGACCAGTCGTTCGAGCTATCCGAGCTGGAGCAGGAGAGGATCTCGACCGTACTCGGATGTTGGGACGATCTGGAACGGAGTTCCTACAACTTCATCCGGCGAGAAGTGCTGGAATACTGTTGTCTCGGGCGGGATCCCGGTGCGTAGCAAGTACTAGCGGTGACACTTGTGCTAGCTCTGTTTTAAAATACTAACTGTTTACTTGTCCTGCATGTGCATCTTCCCAGGCAGTCATCAAGCCCGAAACCACTCTCTCTATGGACGGTGAAGACCTCCTTAACAAGCTGAAGGAGAAAGGCGAGACCGTCTCGCGGACCTCGGTGGACGAGGAGTCCGGTCGGCTCACGATTCATCCCGAGCCGAGGGCCATGGATGTTGATGAAGGCGCCTACATCCTAAGGCGCGTGAAGAGCCATCCTGCTGCGCCCAAGGCGGTGCCTGGTAAGGGCAAGTCTACAGGGGGGCCAGTGAGGATTCCCGATGGAGTGAGCTGGATCCCCAACCGTCCGGGGGCAGCCGCGCTCGTGACCCAGGTCACCCGGGTAGGCGCACAATGTACTTCTTCTCCGGGCGGCCGGGGAGAGAAGCAGAGAGGCATGGAGGTTCGGCCTTCCGCGCTAGTCACGCTGACGGGCGGGTCGTCCGGAGAGAGCCTGGCCAAGCGGCTCAAAGTAACCAGCGGTGCATAATCAAGCTCCGCTGGGGAGAAGGCTGCTGCTGCCGGGCAGAGTAGTCCCGCGCCTGCGGAGGCACCGAGGGGAAGCCCGGACAGTGCATTCGTCTGGCAAGTGGCGGCGGACTTGGCCGGCCTTGGTCTGGACAGACCCGGGGTTGCTGGAGCCCTGGCGGGCGGGAACCGCCCAAAATGCAAGGAATTCGTCCTCCGAGTAAGCACTAACTGGTGCCACTACACTGCTTGTATGTTGTTTCTCTTACTGCCCGATTAACTGTTTCTGTTGTTGTGCAGTTGTTGTACAGTCTGTACCAACCGGACGCGAGCGAGGAACTGCCCGAGCTGAAGAGGCAGATAGCTGCTTTATCGGAGGCCCGACAGCGCCTGGAGGTGGAGAAGTCCCGCTCGGATCGGGAGAAGGCCAGATCGGAGGAGAGGGCTAAGAAGCAAGAGGAGCGGATCCGAATCCTGGAGAGGGAGAAGGAGCGGGCCGAAGCTGAGAGGGCCGAGCTGGAAGCCAAGGTGGACGAGCTCCAAGTGGGAGCTGCCGCTCTGCGTGCCGCCACTGCTGCTGCGACCGGGGAAGATGACCCGGAACTCTATGAGCGGGTTGTTCTCAAATACCATGAGAGCGATCAGTTCCTGGAGTTCCTGGAGAAGGCCAGGGAATCGGGCATCTCAGATGCGTACGAGGAATGGGCGCAGAAGGGTTGGCTGGACACCTCCCAGATGCCGATTGCTGCTGAAGGAGATATCCATGAGCAGTCGGACATCCATCAGCAGCCGGTGGAGGGGCAGACGGAAGAAGTGATTCGCTCGGACTTGGATTCTTTTACCAACGGTACCAAGTCTCCCCCGGCCAGAGCCGGCGCCGGAACAGAGGTCGACGACGAGGCTACCGCAGGAGAGGCTGGCGGATTGTCCGCTGAGGGTGGAGGCGTGGCTCCTTAGGATTTTGCTCTTGCTCTTTTTTCTTGTAATCCCTCCGGAACGGTTACTGCTTGTATAATTGCTCGACTTATGAATATATTTGAACTTGCGGAGCCGGTAGAATTTTCTCGAAAGTAGTTTGCATATATATCTTGTGGTGTTACAACGGTTGAACCGGATGTATGCCAAACTACCCGGAGGCTTGGGCGAGCCTACCAGGCCTGGTCTTGCTCCCGGTCGGGATCTGCTCTCCTTTCCCCTACGTACCGCTGGAGCTGGCCGTTATTAATCAAACCCTGCACCGCTGTCTTGAGAGCACAGCACTGACTCGTTCGATGAGTAGCTTTATCATGATAGGAGCAGTACTTGCCCGTTTGTGCTGTGGTAAGTTTCCCCTTCGGGTACTTTCTCTTGGGCGGTGGGGGAATCGCGTTCCCGTTCTCAAGCAAAATATCCTCATACGAAGAGGTGAGAGCAGTGAAGACTTCTTGACCGGCCGGTGGTGCTGGCATGATTTCCAGGGGGCGTTCTTGGCGGTAAGACGCCGGCTTGTGCTCGCCTTGGGGCTTATCAGGATAAGGCCTCTGCTGCCTTTGCGCCCAGTTTCTGTTGTTATGCCGGCTCGGTCGAGCGGCGCGGTTCTCGGTCAGCTGACTGGGCTTGTCCTCTTGACTGGGCGGGGGGTTCTCTTCCCGGGGATGGTCTTCCTGCTGCTCATCCTGCTTCCTCTTCAGCAGGTGGTGTCCATATGTCTCGTGATCGGCCTGAGCATGCCGGATGGCCATTGCCATCAATTCATCATACCCCTGCGGGAGTTCTACCCGGACGGCGTAGAAAAACTTTCCTGGCCGGAGCCCCTGCTTAAACGCCATCTCGGCGACGCCTTTGTCTAGGTTCCGAACCCCGGCCGTTGCCGTCTGCCAACGGTTGACAAAGGTCCTCAGTTCCTCTCCGGGCGCTTGCATACAGTTGAAGAGGATGGTCGACGTCCGGGCTCCCTCGACCCGGAGGATGAAGCGGCCTACAAACCGGTCGGCTAACTGTTCGAAAGCCTCGATCGAGTTCGCCAGAAGCTCATAGAACCAGCTAAGCGCCTCTCCAGACAGAGTTTCCTGGAAGATGTTGCAGCATACTGCATCAGAGTAGCCATTGGCGCAGGTCTGGGACCGGAAACTGTCCAGGTGCTGGTACGGGCAGCCGGATCCTGAATAGGTGAGCTTGAGGGACTTCTGGTTACCAGACCTTCCCGACTCCATGACCCGGTGCGAGAAAGGGCTCATACGCTCACTGAACCGCCCGCCCTCCATCGGTCGTGCCGCTCTCCTCTCGTTGGCCTCCATTTGGGCCTTCAAGTTCGACACAGTGTCGGCTAACATCTGCAATGCCCGTGCAGTCGGGGTCACGACTTCTTCCTCAAACGAAGTGTGGAGCGGGCGGGGTGTTGGCGTGCTCTTCGGAGGACCGGCGCCGGCCGGTGACCTTGCTCGCTCGGCATCACGGGGCCGACCGCCCGATGACTGCCCTGCCTCAAACTGCTGAGTTCGGACTGGCGGGGGTGCCGCTTGCGCCCTGTCCATAGCGTCGCTGCGCTGTTGTCCTCTCTCTAAGGCGGCTACCAAGGCAGCGTTCACCGCCTCCATCTCTTCGTTCCGGGCGTTGGACTTGGCTCTGTCCCTGTCACCCTCCTCACGCAGACGGCTGACCTCTTTGGCCATTGCCCGTATCTCCCCCGCCATACTGCTCTGGTCGGGGCTGTAGGTGGTGTCCCGGTCGCTGTTACAGTGCGGGCTCTCCGATCGGTCGCTCGGATCATCCGAGAACGTCAAGGAGAAGCCCCGGTGCACTAGTCTGTCTTCCTCTGCCGGGCCATTCTCGCGCGAGTTGTCGTGGTGTCCCGGTCCCGGCATGTCGGACGGCCTCCCACAGCTCCCTCCTTCCTGACCGCCCTGGTCGTCGAGCGGCTCCCGCGCGACGACCGGGGTGGAGATGAGCGTTTGCACTGATGCAACACGCCCCTCCTCGGTGGTACCTCTCTCTTGTCTTGCTTCCGAACTCTCAACCATGGGTGAAGCCTACACGGTTTCTCGTCCAAGGTTCCCACAGACGGCGCCAATTGTTTCTGCACAAACCCTGGGGCCTGGTAGATACAGATGAATTCTCGTGTGATCTCCTGCAAACCTGCTTACTAAGGGGAATACTGGGCGGGCCGGTCTTCTCCTCTCCGATGCCTAAGTTAGTATAGTTGGAATAGATATAACTTGAGCACGTATGTAAGCGGTGAGAGAGATCAGTTACCTATTAATGAGGGTAGTTGGGGCCCTTATATAGGTGGCCGGTCGTGAGGTTTGGCCTTACCCTTCGATGTGGGACTGGTTCCCTTCAAAGGGCAGCTCTGGTGACCTCTTTGGCAGGCAGGCGCTCTCGGTCCCTGGGTCCCTGGTAGCAGGATAGACTGCTGGACCCCGATGCCGGGTGCTGGTGGTCCTATCCCGGGCCTCGGGCCGGGCCCAGGTACACTAGCTGCGGGTCTGTGGGCCTGCTGTAGCCCCTCTGTGGCTACTGTCAACAGGGGGTAAAGAGGCTACTAATTTAATTGCCATGAATTCATAAATGAATTTCATATCATAAGTTATAGCCGTTACGTAATGAATTCAGAAATGAATTCTAATTCATATGTCATAACTATTTCCTTAATAAATTCCATTTCATACGTTACAACAGTTACACAATGAATTCGGCAATTACAGAATTCAATCTCATTAAATTATTCGTTACAGTATTTAATCTCATTGAATCTGCTGTTACAAAATTCAAAGGAGTTCTGTTGTTACACATTCCAGAATTCAAGTAGTGAGCAAGTTTTGGGTGACAATTTCTTATTCACACCATAACCAATTTAACCAGATGATTATATGAATTTGTAGTCCGCATACCGGAGAATACGAATTCACATTTTATCATTAACGAATATTAAGTGCGTCCACTTAAATTCTTCTAATTAAATTGGTTAAAATAAACGGTGATTTTCACCATTTTCCAACAACTTTGAGTTCAGTAAGGCATGTGAATGTGGTGCACTTGTTCTGCAACATTACTAGCTAGTAAGGACTCAAGCTTGTTGGCCTACGAGGTACTTGCCGAATGGAAATTGGACCAGTACTTGCTCACCCGCAGTTACATCACTGGTTGTCAGGCTTCCAGGGATGCATATCATTATGCATGCAGCTCTATCCGAGGGAACCAAGATCCTCTCCTAATTTCTCTCTCCTCATAAAGAAATCTGGACCGTCTAATTTTAATCTGACGGTTCACAATCCTCTGTTACTATTCACAACACCTCCTGCAAAGCAATATGGGTAGTCCAATTTTAATCCGACGGCGCAGATCTCATGAGGAGATATCTCTCTCTCCTTTTATTAGGAGAGGATCTCGATCCTATCTAAGGAACCAAGATCCTCTCCTAATCTGAATACATGATTATGCATGTCGGTGACTAGGTGGTACAACCACATTGATGCACTTCTCGGGATTTAGTAAGTATGGTGCTGTGATTATTTTTCATTACTTATTGTTTATCTTTTATCAGGTAAGAGTATCTCCAACAACCCTACTCAAAACTCATTTTTTGACTCACCCAAACTCATTACTATTAAAACTCATATTTCATCTCCAACCATTTTGTCAAAACTCATACCCATACCCAAATTTTAATCATTTTATATAATTATTTAATAACAAATGAATTATATAAACTATAGATATTAATTATATAATATATTTTAATATGTGTTAGACTTAATTAATTATATAATTTATTTTAATATGGTTTTTTTTTTGTCCTTGGACCAATCTGGTCCCACTAAGAAGAAATGAGTTCCCTCCTTGAAAAGGTTCTAGAAATGGGTTGGGTTTGGGGAAGGAACCCAAATTTGGGTATGAGTTCTCATTGTTGGAGATTGATTTGTATAGGTTTTGGGTTTGGGTATGAGTTTTAAAGTGATTGTTGGAGATGCCCTGAGTGATATGTGGTGTTGTAGGGGTGTTCTAAGTGTATCTTTTATCAATCGACATATTATAGTTTATCAATTTCAACCCTTTCTGTTCTTCATTTGGTTGTTCTTTGCAGCTAACCTTCATGACCTTGTTTTGATGGACTCTGATTGAGGAACGTCGTACCATGGAACCTATCAACTGAATATGTCTGTGACATTGTTGCCTTAAATAAAATATGTAACTATTTTAGTTTTGAGCTTCATAAATTGATTTGATGCTGTAATGTAGCTAGTCATTCAGTCATTGTCGTCTGAAACCGAATTGATTAGTTTTTTGTTTCAATTTTCTCTGAGTCGAATTGGTGTGTGTCACAGTGCCCGAGGAGCCAAGTGACTACCAGGCCTCGATAGTATGCATTCTTTGCAAAAATAAGGTTAATTATGTACATAATTACCCAAAACTACATTTTTGTAGTGGTATTTACTAATAGGAATATCTGATTTTTGTTTACCACCAGCAGGATTTAACAGTAACAGATTTTTAATCCGTCCAATGTTAAATGACATAATTAACCCTAAAAATCTAAAAATTACAACATATACCATCTATATATATTTAAAAAAAAATCAGATCTCTTTCCCGATCTCTCTCCATCTGTTCCTCAGACCCAAACCCGCAAACCCTAACCTAATTGATATGAGATTGGAGGCGGCAAGGGGAGGCGGCGAGCGGTGAGGCGGCAAGGGGCGAGGCGCGAGCCTCCCGACGAGGGCGCGAGGGCGGAGGTGCGGCGAGGGGGGCAACGAACGGCGAGGTTGGGAGGCGGCCGGCTAGGGCGCGAGGGCGGAGGTGCGGCTTGCGAGGCGGGAGGTGCGAGGTCGGCCAGTGTGAGGCAGGAGGTGCGAGGCCAGCCGCCGCTTCGTCCAAACCCAGATCTGCTCCTCTCCTCTTCTCCTTTCCGATCTGGAGCCACGGAAACTCGCGAAGGCGCGAGGCAGCAAGGAAGGCGGAGGCGCGAGGCTGGTGGACCTGAGTCCAGAGGTGTGAGACAGGAGGTGCGAGGCCGGCCGCCGCTTCGTCCCTGAGTCCCCCACCTCTCTCTCTCTCTCTCTCTGAGTTTGTGTTTGGTTTGATTTTTTGTTGGATTAATTTTGTGTGGTGGGATTTGGAAGCGGGAGAGGGCCATGATGGTTGGGATCAGATCGGTGGAGGTCGGTTTGTGGAGGGGTGAGAGATCTGGAATTTTTTTGGGACAATTAGGGTTTTGAGTGGGAGATACTGAGGCTCAGTATTATTGAAGCGCGGCGGAGGACGGCGGAGATATTGAGACTCAGTATTATTGAAGTGCGGTGGAGGACGGCGAAGCTACTGAGAGTCAGTAGTATTGAAGCACGGCGGAGGACGGCGGAGCTACTGAGGGTCAGTAGTATTAGGTTGAGTTCTGAGGATCAGTAGCATTAGGCTGACTGAGGGTAATTTTGTAATTTAAGAGTTAACTGATTCTGTTAGTTTTGGATGAAATTTTACTAGTGGTAATTTGAAAAAAAGATTTTGCTATCGGTAAATACATGTACAAAATTGTAATTATTGGTAAAAAGTCTTTAATTATGTGACGTCTATTGGAAAAAAGACTGATAGCTGTCATCAATTGTACAGCAGCTTAAGCTTGGTTTAATATTGTAAATATTTTGCCAGTAATACTCTGGGCCGACTTGACTCAAATATAATCGTGCCAGGCTACTATTCGAATCCCCAGTCAAGCAGGCAACGTTTACTGCATCACTTACTAGTCACTACCAACAAATCTTAATTATCTGCTACCAACTAAAATAGTCTAACAACGAATTGAATCTCCTAAAATCACCATTGTTTAAGCACTTGAAGCGCCCAGATGGGTTTAAATAATAAAGTAAATTTCATGGAAAATGAAATATGCAAATCAGGTCAGCTTTGTCGGATCTTCCTAGCACACTATATTTGACATACAACAATCCAAGAAATGGCATACTGTAGAATTTTATATCCCCATCACTTCCATCCGCGGAAATATTTTATTTTTTGACAACGTTTCTTGGTGTTCTCTCCATACCATCATGAAATATTAGCAGCTACAAACACAATTCGTTTACAGTTTGCTCTTGTTGTTTCCTCGAGCCCCATCTTAACCAATATAGCTAACTATAGCTATGGCCATTATACTAACAGATGCACAGTACCACCTAGTTCTCTACACCCTTGTATCATTCGTCTTCATCTTGTTCCTCAAGTCCTTGTTCAGAAAGACTCCGACCAACATATCAAACCCACCGCCGAGCCCTCCAGCCCTCCCAGTGATCGGCCACCTCCATCTCTTAAGCTCAGACCATCAAGCCATATCCTTCCTCAACCTCTCCACCAAACATGGTCCTCTCCTCGACCTCCGCCTCGGCGGTTCTCGGATGCTCCTCGTCTCCTCAGCCTCTTTCGCCACCGAGGTCTTCAAAACACAAGACCTCGCCTTCGCAGACCGCCCTGCATTCGCTTTCGCCGACCAACTTCCCTACGGAAACTCTGGTTTCTTCGGCGCCGTGTACGGCGACTACTGGAAGTTCATGAAGAAGCTCTGCATGACCGAACTCTTTGCCCCTCGACAGCTGGAACGTTCACGCGCGAGTAGGCAAGAAGAGATCGTCAAGTTTTGTCGTTCGATGATCGAAAGTGGTAGCAGAAACGAGGTTGTGGATGTTGGGGCTGAGCTGATGAAGATGACCAACAACTCAACGTGCAAGATGGTGATGAGCACCAGTGTTTCCGAGAAAGGCAACGAGGCTGCCAGGATTAGGGATATGATGATCAAGACACTTCAGTTGGCCACCAAAGTGTCGTATGGGGATGTGTTGGGGCCTTTCAAGAAGATCGGCTTCTGGCTCTATGGTACTCAACTCGTTGATGTGTCTTTGAAGTACGATGAGCTGTTGGAGCAGATGTTGAAGGATCATGAACGAGATCAGAGAGCTGATGAGGATCTGGATCTGGCGGACTGATTGTTGAAGGTGTATCAGGATGACAAGGCTGAGGTCAAAATTACCAGAACTCAAATAAAGGCATTCTTGCTTGTAAGTAGTACTATTTTATTTTCACCTACTTAATTGTTTAATTTTTTTTTTGTTCTGTTGTTTTTAAGATCAATTTGTGAACTTAATTTCACTGTGAAAAAATTAACATAGCTCATTGTTTTAGGATCTCTTCATTGGGGGCACTATTTCTTCAACAGAGACGATGCAATGGGCGATAGCCGAGCTCATAAACCACCCAGATGCATTCAAAAAGGTGAGAGAAGAGATCAATTCGGTTCTGGGAGATGCCTGCAGATTGGTGGAGGAAACAGACATTCCTAGTCTCCCTTATTTGCAAGCAGTGGTGAAGGAAGCATTGAGATTATACCCTCCATCTCCTGTGGTCATAAGGAACAGCCGCCAAAATTGTAAAATTAAAGGGTTTGATATAAATCAAGGAACTATGGTGGCAATCAATGTGTATGCGATTATGAGAGATCCAGAGATATGGGACAATCCCAATGAGTTTCGTCCAGAGAGGTTCTTGGCTTCCTCTAGTGAAGGGCATGATTGTGTGGAGTATGATCGGAAGGAACAGAACTTCAGTTTTGTGGCATTTGGTGGCGGGAGGAGACGTTGCCCTGGCTCTTCGGTGGCGCTTTTACTGGTGAACACTGCAGTTGCAGCCATGGTTCAATGCTTTGATTGGAAGGTTGGGAAAATAGGGGATGATGCTAGGGTTAATGTGCAGATTGGAGCAGGCATAAGTTTGCCAATGGCTTCCCCACTTAACTTGCGTCCTGTCATTCACTTCAACCCATTTGTCTCTTCTTTGTAATTTCTATACTATGACTTATCAGAAGTGGCCTGTCCAAGCTATTCTATACCATTCGACAGGTTTTCTGTTTTCTTTTGTTGTCATGAAAGAATGAGTATCAAACTATCAAATGTCAAATGATACAAGATTGCATCGAGTATCATCCTTTTCTGCCTTGTATGGGAATAATACAGATGAGGAAGAGAATTGCCTCAAGTGGCTACTAAGTACTAACTAAGCACAAGGCCCTAAATAGAAAAGCCAGCTAAAACAAAGCAAGAGCAAATTCACAAACAAACAAAACGGCAAAACGAGCCATCATCTCTTAGCCAATCCTCAGTTCTTCACAAAGCTTAAAACTCCATAATTAAGAACCACAACTTACTAGCTCATAAAACAGCAACATATAATCTAGTATCAGTTACAGTGATATAAGTTCATGTACCAAAAACTTACCAAGCACAATACAAACTTTTTTCACTACCAAACGCAAGCTCATGTTTTAGATGAGTGTATGTACTTATCTATGGTTGAAAGAAATCTTCAGTATCCCAGCTACAAAATGCTGCTATAATTGGGAAAATGTCTGACAATATAACTACAGCTAGACAAGGTATGAAGGTTACAGTCAAGTACATGTCAATTTTATCACACCAATGTTTGAACCCCAGATTTCTATGCTGATCGACTACCAAGAGATTTTTACAAGAGGGGAAAACTGATTTACTTGTCTATCCCAAGCTGTATTACAAATGTCCCCTGAAAAATGAGAAGAACCATGTCAAACAATGACAAACATAAAAGTCGGGATGTGTATAAAAGTATTGAACAGAAGAGGGTTAAGAATATTACTTGATCTGTAAACAGCAGAAACCCACGTTACAATAGGTTCAAGGCCAACAATCCTATGAAGAGAAGCAACAGCCAGATTTTGCTTCAGGCATGGGATCCTCCCCAGGGACAATAATTTGAGTTCCCTTGAGAAGTGAGGAATTCCCTCCAGACTCTGCTTCATCATTAGCCATGAGGGCCTTCTTGCCAACTATTCGATAAATTTCCGTTAGAACTGTAATGAACGCAGATTCAACATTAGTAGATTCGAGAGCTGATGCCTCCATAAAGAAGAGGTTCTCTCTCTGGGCAAACTCTTTTGCATCCTCAGATGGTATTGCTCGCAGCGACCCCAGGTCAGATTTGTTACCAACCAGCATGACAACAATATTGCTGTCAGCATGCCCCCTCAATTCCTCTAACCACCTTGTTACATGTTCAAATGACTGAGGCTTGGTAATATCATAGACCAGCATTGCCCCCACTGAACCCCTATAATATGCACTTGTCACAGCCCTGTATCTGAGATCACAACCAGAAGTGTAAACAGAACAACAATACAAGCATAAGAAGATTAACTTCATGGCAAAGAAGAAAATGATCAAGAGCAACTCCAGTTTTACATAATGGATACAAATATCAGGATACGTTGTCCAACAAACAGTAACATTACAGCATCCATTATCATGATTTGAGTAACACCTACCAAATGAATACCAACTTCTACTGTGGTCTATATAATGCATTACTATGGATTGGCTCACCTCTATATAAATACATGAAAATTTTGATCATGACTTTGCAAAGCAAAAAAAAAAAAACAAAAAAAAAAAAACACGAAACATAAAAAAAAATGATTTTGCAAAACAGATGGGATGTCTTAATTTGTTGAATATTGCAATGTCATGTACTACAGCTAGCAAGAACTTAAATCCACCCATTTAAAATCAATTCTTCTGAGTTCACTATGAGAACAATAGAATTATATTGGAATGCACTGAAACAAAATCAGAACATTAACAAAGAAAGCAGCGGTGAAACACAGCCAGCTGACTCCCACATTAGTTGTGGAAATCTCCTAAAGACGAAACAATTCTGCCACAACTTATAAACTATGAGTATCTGACAAAGAAGATCTTTAACAGCTATATTGCAACAAAATCAAGCCACTTTATTGGATATGGATGAAATGATAGGCAACTTGCTACATCCAGCAGTAAAATCATCAAGTTACTACTTAATGGACTTATAGTTTCACTCGTGAGTCTCTTGATTCCATTTGGTGATTATCATAACATCATAGGGAATTTCAATTAACTGAAAGCTTCTACAGATGTGGGTGTTTGAGGAGATTTTAATCACACATAGCTCTAGTATATTACTTTATCAGGAAGATCTTCCGCAACATGTTTTATTTAGATTGGTATCTAAATCCAATGTCTTTACTTCAGTTCATATAAATCAGGGCCAGTTGGGATCAAATGGATACATGGATTGGCTCTAAGTTACAGCAATTTAAACAAACCAACAACATCATCTAAACAAAGATAAAGATAAAAAATTGAAACAAACCAACATCCTAGAATAACAGGTAAAAGTGGATCACGAAATCAAAGAAATGAGATACCTTTCTTGGCCAGCAGTATCCCAAATCTGGGCCTTGATGGTTTTATGGTCGATGAGAAGGGTCTTGGTCTGGAACTCAACCCCAATGGTGGCTTTGGACTCCAAACTGAACTCATTACGAGCAAAGCGAGCCAAGAGCTGAGACTTGCCCACCGCCGAGTCTCCGATCAACACCACCTTGAATACGTAGTCGATCTTCTGATTGAAACTACTTTGCAAATTCGACATGGCCTTTCTTCTCCCAATTATCATACAAATACAGGCAGCCACTGAAGACCGATCTAATCAATTCAATGTCAATAGACGATCATTTCATATTCAATTGCTTAGAATTTAGTGAAAGCTCCCAAGGCTTTTCAAAGTTTACCTTAATAGCTTATAGCACCAGTTTTTGATTCTGTAATTGAATATGAAAATGCCCATATGGAAAGACTGGTACAGATTAAGGAGAGCCCAAAGCTTGTCATGCATAATGGGTTTGAAATGGGCCTCTTTAAATCCTTTACAAATGGACAATACTTTTTTCATTGTTAACAAAATATCACTTTTTTCATTCGTGTGTGCTCGTGAACACATATTAACAACTTTCAAACCTTTCTTGCATCATAAATTCGCGTACTCGGCACTTTTTACAGACGATTCTGTTCAAATGACTCACGTGTATCGTGTGTCGTAAAACAAATGAGATTATTATTTTTGAAGTATTAGATGAATCGCAAAAGTTATAATGAGTTTCACTTCTCTTATACCAGTCTCAAGAATTTCGTGTGCCATTAAAAACACACATATTGACTTACGCCGAAAATTCCGTCTAATTGAGCCAAAACCCTTACTATAACACACGATTTTTGGGGAAATATCATTTTTTCCAAGCCATGTGTTTTTTTCATTCGTGGTTGCTCGTAAACACTTATTAACAACTTTTGAACCTTTATGTCATCTTAAATTCGTGTATATGATGTTTTTTACAGCCGATTCAGTTTAAATAACTCACGTATATGTTGTCTCGTAAAGTAAATGAGATTGTTATTTTCAAGGTATTGAGGGAATCGCAAAAGTTATAATGTGCTCCATTTCTCGTATATCGGTCTCAAGAACTTGGTTTGGCATTGAAAACTCACATATTGACTGACGTCTAAAATTCCATTAAATTGAGCCAAAACCCCTTGCTATAACACACGATTTTTGGAGAAATATCATTTTTTCCAAGCCATATGTTTTTTCATTCGTGGTTGCTCATAAACACTTATTAACAACTTTTGAACCTTTATAGCATCTTAAATTGGTGTACATGATGTTTTTTACAGCCGATTCAGTTTAAATGACTCACATGTATTTTGTCTCGTAAAGTAAATGAGATTGTTATTTTCAAGGTATTGAGGGAATCGCAAAAGTTATAATGTGCTCCATTTCTCGTATACCGGTCTCAAGAACTTCGTTTGTCATTGAAAACTCACATATTGACTGACGTCTAAAATTCCATCGAATTTAGCCAAAACCCCTTGCTATAGCACACGATTTTTGGGGAAATATCACTTTTTCAAAGCCATCCGTTTTTCATTCGTGTGTTCTCGTAAACACATATTAACAACTTTCAAACCTTTCTGGCATCATAAATTCGCGTACTCGACACTTTTTACAGACGATTATGTTCAAATGACTCACATGTATCGTGTGTCGTAAAGCAAATGAGATTGTTATTTTTAAAGTGTTAGATGAATACCAAAAGTTATAATGAGTTTCACTTCTCTTATACCATTCTCAAGAACTTCGTGTGCCATTAAAAACTCACATATTGACTTATGCCGAAAATTCCGTCTAATTGAGCCAAAACCCTTACTATAACACACGATTTTTGGGGAAATATCATTTTCTCCAAGCCATGTGTTTTTTCATTCGTGGTTTCTCGTAAACACTTATTAACAACTTTTGAACTTTTTTGGCATCTTAAATTCGTGTACATGATGTTTTTTTTTCAGCCGATTCAGTTTAAATGACTCCCGTGTATCTTGTCTCGTAAAGTAAATGAGATTGTTATTTTCGAAGTATTGAGGAAATTGCAAAAGTTATTATGTGCTCCATTTCTCTTATACCAATCTTAAGAACTTCGTGTGCTATTAAAAACTCACATATTGACTTGCGTCGAAAATAATATCAAATTGAACCAAAATCCTTGCTATAACACACGATTTTGGGGAAATATCACTTTTTCATGTCATGTGCTTTTTCATTCGTGTGAGCTCGTAAACACCTATTAACAACTTTTGATCCTATATGGCATCTTAAATTAGTGTATTGCTTTTTACAGGCGATTCAGTTAAAATGACTCACGTGTATTTTGTTTCGTAAAGTAAATGAGATTGTCATTTTCGATGTATAGAGAAAATTTCAAAAGTTATAATGTGCTCCGTTTCTCATATACCAGTCTCAAGAACTTTTTATGTCATTGAAAACTCACATATTGACTGACGTTTAAAATTCCATCAAATTGAGCCAAAACCCCTTGCTATAGCATACGATTTTGGAGAAATATCACTTTTTCCAAGCCAGGTGTTTTTTCATTCGTGTGTGTGCTCGTAAACACCTATTAACAACTTTTGAACCTTTATGGCTTCTTAAATTAGTGTACTTGATGTTTTTTACAGGAGATTCGGTTCAAATTACTCACGTGTATTTTATTTCGTAAAGTAAATTAGATTGTTATTTTCACAGTATTGAGGGAATCGCAAAAGTTATAATGTGCTCCATTTCTCGTATACCGGTCTCAATAACTTGGTTTGTCATTGAAAACTCACATATTGACTGACCTCTAAAATTCCATCGAGTTTAGCCAAAACCCGTTACTATAGCACACAAAGTTTGGGGAAATATAACTTTTTCCAAGCCATTTGTTTTTTCATTCATGTGTGCTCGTAAACACATATTAACAACTTTTAAACTTTTCTGACATCATAAATTCGTGTACTTGGTGCTTTTTACAGACGATTCTGTTCAAATGACTATATGTATCGTATGTCGTAAAGCTTCTGTTCAAATCGGCTATGCATGCTTCTGACGCTTGAGAAAGGGTCTTAATAAGGAATTTGGTTTGACTGTAGACATATTTGGCTATAAAAAGAATCCATATGCTTGGGTTGCTGCAGCGAAAGTTTTGATTCTAATGACAGATGAAGTCAGGCTTATTTAGGTACAAAAATGAGGGTTTGGTTACTGCTACAGAAAGTTTTTGGTTGTGGCATCATCTTATTTTGACTTGATGAGACTTGTAATAAGGAAGTTATAGCAATGGTCTGCTTATGATAATGGGAATGAAATATTTGGTGTTGTAACTTTGAATGCTTCTTCTCATAAGGGCTTGAACTTAGTAATGAAATTGTCATCTTGGCATGAATATATCTTGTGGTGATAGAGAGTTGGACCTACATCCCTCAGCCCCCAAGTCTATTGGCATGATGTATTTTGCGTCTTTCTTGCGTGGCTTGTAGATTGTGCTTGGTGCAGGACTAGACTTTGTGTCTTCCTTACGTGGCCTGTGGATCGTGCTTGGTACATGACTGGGATTTGTGTTTTGTTGAGTGGCTTGTGTAGCTGAGGCATGTTTTCATTTTTGCAGTTTATGCGGGGATGAATCTTCATTGAGCATGGATAATAGCTTCAAGATTGCATGACGATGTCTCAAATTTTGGATGCATGAACGTTCCTTTGGTTTGGTTAGTTCTTTGACTAAGTTTTCCTCGAAATACTATACTGGTGAGTTCTTGGACTTGTTGAATTGAGACAATACTTTAAAGAAGAAAAGTAAATTGGTAAGGAATCTTGGACCAAGTTGCTGGGCATGAAAACATATGAGGTGCAGATTGAGGAGATGTTCTTGGCTCGAGAAGATGCTTGCTATGGCATGTAAAGGCAATCATATGGGGCCTCAGATGGGATCAGCTTGATGCATGAGTATGAGGCTCAAAGATTTGGGGCGGATGAGGTGTTTTTAGAGGTAAAAACATAAACCAAACCATCAGCCCCCAAGTGCAGTAGCTTGATTAGAATTACAAGCTAAGCTCGACTTTGCTAGCATGTCCGACAATGAATATCACTTGAACAGTAAGAGCTTGACTATTGCTTTTTACTGCTCGGTAAGGTTCATATCTGGAGATATAGTAGAGTATTGGAAAGAGGTTTATTATATTTAAAATGGTTTGGCCATGGTAAGCGAGATTATGGCATATTCAAAGTTTTGGTTGGCAGAGAAAGCATGGGTTTCAGCATGGTGAAATTTGGTTGCAGATTTTTGAGACCAGAAAAATTACAGAATTGATGAAAGAGAGAATTTAGGGATATAAACCCAGTCCCCAGCGGACTCGCCATTTATGTTGGGGTGATTTTGTACAGAGGCTGCAATGATGGATTAAACAGCTCTATATATCTCCTCTGCTTTCCCCTCTGAATTCGGGACTGGGTCCAAAGCTCCAAACAGCTTTGTTGTGTTTCCCCGTCTCTCCCCTGCAGTGATGTTGGCCTGCTGCGGGGTAATGGTCTTCATGCTTTGGATGCAGGAACTCTGTATAGTTCAGAGTTTTGATAACTGAAAGAACATGAAGAGGCTTGCAAGAAGGCATGTGGTGTGGGAGCTAGAAGCATGAGTTGCAAAAGATGAGATGTTTGCTGCGGGAAAATGGTGTCATCTGCTGTGGTGAAGGAATTTGGTGTTTGGTGATGATGGTCGGGTTTGAAGTTGCCTAGAGCTTGACAATGGTTTTGGATTGGAGGTTTGGAATGCTTAGCTTGTTGCTTGAAGCTTGCTTGAGGGTTGGGGGGCTTTGAGGTATTGTGCCTGGAGGTTGTATAGTTGCTGTGTAGGTATTCTGTGCTGCTGGAAAGTTGTTTTTTGCAGGAAGAGGAAGGCTTAATTTATATACAATAAGAAAGTGGAAAGCTACAGGAATTTGGAGTAAATATATAGTGTTGAGGTCAAATCTATATTGCTAGAAACAAAGACTAGGCTTGCTTGTGATGCTTCATAGAAAAAGACTTAAAACATGGATATGTGTCTTGTGCTATTTTGCTTGAAGTATGGGGTTTGAGTGGTCACTTCTAGGGAAGAGTTTCTAGTCTCAAATGGATTGATGGAAAATATCTGAAAGGAGGTGTCGTATCTTATTAGGAAGGATTGCATATTGTTCTGGGATAGCAAAGCTAGGACTAAACACCAAGAAAAGGGGAACTGTGACTAATACAGTATTTAGAGTAGAAAAAGAAGAGGAAGAGTTACTGCAGGGCAAAAGCTAGGAGGAGAAGAGCTCCTGCAGGGTAAAAGCTAGTAGTATCAGTGTGTTGCTGGAATAGCTAAGTGCTTAATGGCTTGGCTAGGTGATCGTGTTTGAGCTTATGGCATGAGTTTGGGTTTTCTCATCTTTGCATGCCCATATAAAGATTAAGATTATTAGGCCTACATTTTGGTCACAAGTCCAAAATCAGCAATAATCGAAAACCTAGAACAAGCCTCATGTACTCTCGTTACCTTCCACACCACACCCAATCTTGTAAGCCCCAAGAGCGTGATCGTGGCTTAGGTCCACATGCATGGCATGATCGTTCGGATATTAATGTAACTTGCATGTGTATTTTTTTATTTGTACTTGGAGTGTGCGTACGACATACTCGTGCTTTTTTGTGTATCAACACTGAAACATAGATTCTCATCTTGAGGAGGTTGAATCACATTTTTCAGTGTCTTAACTCTTAATAGATCATTAAGTTGCTATTTGTATCGGGTGTATAATTTGATATCTCGTGATAGACATAAATTTTGAATCGTTACATTCAGGAATAAGCAATAAAGAATCAATCGCCTTTAAACAATGGTTGATAATATGAGATATCATGACTTCATAAGTAAGCGCTTAACAATATAACTCAAAAACTTGAGTAGATCAGAGGTACTTGCTAATCAACAAGTTATTGTTCGCAAGAACCGCTTCAACTTAAGATAATTATAGTAGTCTCGATAATCAGTCGCAGAGCCATAATTTGAAACTAGTTTACTGGGGCACAAATCAATAGTATCAAAGCATTAAAAAGATCTCTAGGTTTGTAGCAACTAGCTAGCAAATAGCCAAATATTATGTCGAACAGAAAAGGCTATAACTTACGAGATAGAGTGAACCCTGGATTCTTTCTCTGCTGGTTCAATCAATTAAATTATTTAAAGAAAAAATGTCTATTTAGTATAATTTTTAGCCCCTCATTATCCATTTCAATGAACACTCTAATTCCTTGCCCTATTAAACGTAAGGTAACAACTTATATCGCCTATTTCAACAAATATTTTCAACCCTAGTACAATTTTAATATTTTTCTTCCATTTTTTCCCTCACTCCTTTAGGGTTTAAGGTTTAGGGTTTAGTACAATTCATATGTTTCTATAATTTTAATATTTTTCTTCAATTATTTTTCTTCCATTTTTTCTCCGGTCGCCGAATACCAGTCACTGGATTGAGGTTACAGATTCCAGTAAGCAATTTACAGATTCCAGATTTCCAGTAATCAAGTTACTGACTCATAGTAATCAGGTTACTGAACCCCAGTAAGCAACTTACATATTTCAGATTTTCAGTAATCAAGTTACTCACCCCTAGTAATCAGGTTATTGACTCACAATAATCAACTTACAGATTTCAGATTTCCAGTAATCAAGTTACTGACCCCCAGTAATCAGGTTACTGACCCCCAGTACTGAACCCCAGTAAGCATGTTACTAACTCCCAGTAAGTATAATACTGACCCTCAGTAAGCATGTTACTGACATTTAGCAAGCATGTTACTGACCCCCAGTAAGCATGATACTGACTCAGTAATTCAATTCAACCCACAGCCAAAAAAAAAACCTCAATTTTCTAATTCGATCAAAACCCTAACTTTCATTCAGACCCCAAACCCTCAATTAGTTCCGACCCAAATCGCAATCAGCCCGGGTGGGGTGCTGAAGAGAAAGAATGGAAACATGAGATTTGGAGAAGGTTGACGTTGTTCTCGGATGATCAAATCAGACATGTGTGGGCCCTTGGTGAGGAGCTGGTCGGCGTTGAACTGCGCCCCACGACGGCCTTGAGGACCTCGTTGTCGATCGAAGGGAGGACCTTCTCATCGTCCTCGAGGCCTAGGGTTTTGAAGATCTAAAGGAGATGGCTGACCTCAGGGCGGGAGAGAACCATAAGGGTGAGATTGACCATATGGAGATCTTTGGTGCCGGAGACAGAGGAGATGGTGTGGCGCCTGGTGAGGATGTCGAAGATGTAGGGCTTTTGGAGCCATGGGATCAGGAAGTGAGTCCCTTCGTTTCGCCGACAGTGTCTTCGATCACGCCGTGAAAACGGTCGAAAAGGACGGCGCGCTAGCCTCATCGACGGTGTAGAGGGCGGAGTTCACGACGGTGACGCCGACGCTGAGGGTGAAGGCGGTTCGGGCGAGGTTGGTGAGAAACAACATAGCAGCTTGGTTGAATCCCATCGGGGAATTTGAGACAACATAGCAGCTTGGTTGAATCCCATCGGGGAATTTGAGAGAGAGAGAGAGAGAGAGAGAGAGAGAGAGAGAGAGAGAGAGAGAGAGAGAGAGAGAGAGAGAGAGAGAGAGAGAGAAGTTTTAATATAGGGTAGTTAAGATTTATTGGAATGAATATGTAACATTGAAATGAGCAAGTTTTTCTCTAATTTTAACTAAATGGTCGTTTCCTTATTTAAATGCATTATCATGCATGTTTCGAGTTAAATGATCAATAACTTGTTCTTGTGTTTGTCTGCTCGCGTCGTCTGAAGAAACAGGGACCGGCCATATCTATGTAATAATTAACTCCGATCCGTTCTGCCGATTCTGGTTCTGCAAGACGTTACGTTGAATTTGATTGTCTTCTGATCGAGGTGGCCGGAGGTTCGTATATCGGCTGTCTGGGTTGTTGGTTTGGCCTGGCCTGGACGAAGACTCATACACAGCTAGACATATATAGTGATATACCATCTCTCTTCGATCAATTCCCTGCTAGCGCGCAGTACTAAAAAATAAAAGAAATATAGATCGATTCATATGCCTCTGCTAGTCTCCAGATTTGGTTACAGATTAATACTAGATCCGGGCCAGCAGACAGAAACAATATTATTAATCTGTTTCCAACGACCTTAAAACGATTAATATTTACTATATTTGCTAACAATTATTGCATTCGATCGATCATGCGTAAAGATTAACAGTGGACTTCAGGTTTTTAAACTCCTAATTCCTGCGGATCAAATGATATATGCTTAATCACCCAGAGCATACATCCAATTAATCCATTTCTTTTTTCTGAAGGGACATCGATTTATAATATCACGCTCATCGTCGGCCTTGTGGCAATAACAAGGAATAACAGAACCACCATACTGCTACCGACAGAGATCGAATCAGACAGTACTGAAGCCCTGAAGGTGATCGATCGAGTTATAGAGGGAAACAAATTTGCATGGAGTATGGAGAATCGATCACCTAAAGAAAATAATAGGGAAATAGACTACAACTCCTCAATTATGCATATGGAATAATATTTTGGAACAAATGCTTTCCGGATGCTCGTTTACTTGGTACTTCATAGACTTGTACATAATTCCTTTGGATATGTCGAGAGTATATGCTTCATTTAGATTATTGTGATGTTACCAAATAATTGTCTCCCGTACGTAACTGTAATCATATATCTTTGCATGATTTCCAATCAACGTCGAGTCTGAGTATGAGAATTTCACACTTAGTAGGCTTTTACCGACTTGATCATTTATAGCGGTTAAACATGTACGTATACTTTTAATTTCTACAATATTGTTTGATTCAAAATAGTCAACAAATCACATCTCTCATTTTTTTTCCTATATGTTTGAATTAATTAACAATTATACAGTGAACAAACGAACATTTTCTTGTACGTATTGAGGGGTAGACAAGTATTCTTTTGATTTCTAGTCTGTATTTGGTTTGATTTAAAAGATCCAACACATCACATCTCTCAGTTTTTCTTATACGTACGTTGAATTAATTATACAATGAACAAACAAACCTATTCCTCTACTGAGGGAATAATATTCGTACGTGTAGACAGCAAAGGTCGCTGAGATCATTCATCATTTGAAACTTGAAAGGTCACTTGTGTGCCAATGTGAAGACAGCCTCGACCATATATATTAATGCATTCGGTAATTAACTACTTAAAACTCCTTGTTATTAGTTTATAAATTAATTCAGGGAGTCGTATATAGTTGGCTACTTGCCTTAGATTAATCAGGTTTGATAAATATGATTTGTTGTACGTGTTAAATTAATGGTCTAACTATAGCTAGCATGCATAATATAATGAGGATAAGGGAAAATTTTAAGAATGGTACATAAATTTGAATCCACTTTCTCAACTTTATAAAATAATATATTCGTACATGAAGTAACAAGTTCGATACTGTTTTAGTACATGTCGATTGTAACTCCGTTAACTTGATGTTATTATCAATTTTTCAAAGTATAGTTTGGTATTTCATAGTTTTCTCTTTGATCGCCGCCTTTTGATTGCTTCACTAGCTACTCCGGCCTCAAGGTCGCTGCCTGCAGACTCATCGTTATAGACTCAAACAAAGGATTCTTGCTCTTCTCTTCCTTGAATGAGTGTGAAATCTAAAGTCTCAAGTACTTTTTATGAATAAAATCCAAATCTTCACAACCTGCAACTCTACACACCCCACGTCATACTTCTTAGTTAATCCATTTTCTCTTCTGGTTACTACCCATCATCCAAACTCCCTGAGTCCATTTCAACCAAATTGAGTTCAAAACCAAAGAAGAGCAGTGATGTGTTTGTGAGGGCTGCGACCTTTACTCTAGCCATGACTCTACTCCAAAATTCGTCTTCCAAATTGAAACGGAGATTAGGACAGCGACAATGGTTAATTTAAAGCCATTGATTATCGGCAATCGAGGGCAGAGCTTTAACTCGCATATAGGCTTGGTGCTTCAACTCTCCAGGTCCTTCAATTTCGTCCCCAAACATCAATCATCTTCCAACCACGATCGCATCATGGCCTTGAGAACCTCCACACCACCACTCTGCCGCCTACAGCAAAGCCTTCTCCAACAAGTGCTTCTGTTGCAATGGAACAACGTAAACCCCATAATTTTTTTCTTTCAGTTTTATTTAAAACTTATGGCTTTCCAAATGTTGATCTACAGTCAAGATGGCACCCCTAAGTTTTTCTTCTTTTTATTTTGTTAAAAAAAGTTAATTTCTAAAAGGGCATAATCAAGAGACAGATTTACCCTTGAAAATATACTAGGTTACATACAAACTAACAGAGTTGTTAACCACGTGTACTAAAAGAGTATCATACTTGTTTTTTCATGTACTAATGTGTTATTTTATAATTTGATAAACCTTGATTATCAATGGTTCAAACTTCGTGTACCGTTCCTAAAATTTTCTCTGATGATAATTGTGGCTTCTTTTTAGGGAGAAAGACCAATTAGTCAAAAACATGGTTTTTTTGCCCAATCCAATGTTCATATCCTAATCCAATGAATCTTGACAAAAATACCTAACTATCTATACTTGTTTCTGCACAAACCCTGGGGCCTGGTAGAGACAGATGAATCCTCGTATGATCTCCTGCAAACCTGCTTACTAAGGGGAATACCGGGCGGGCCGGTCTTCTCCTCTCTGATGCCTAAGTTAGTATAGTTGGAATATATATAACTTAAGCACGTATATAAGCGGTAGGAAGGATCAGTTACCTATTAATGAGGGTAGTTGAGGCATTTATATAGGTGGCTGGGAGTGAAGTCTGGCCTTACCCTTCGATGTGGGACTGGTTCCCTTCTGTTTGCACACCAAAGGGCAGCTCTGGTGACCTCTTTGGTAGGCAGGCGCCCCCGGTCCCCGGGCCCCTGGTAGCAGGATAGACTGCTGGACCCCGAGGTCGGGTGCTGGTGATCGGGCCTCGGGCCGGCCCCTGGTACACTAGCTGCGGGTCTGTGGGCCTGCTGTAGCCCCTCTGTGGCTACTGTCAACAAGTCCCCCAAGTTCCCGGTCAAGTGCAATCTTGAATGGGGACTTAAATCTGTCTTGCTCTTGTCCCGTAGACCCGCAGGGTTACCAACTCAACGGTGCCCAGTCCCCCAAGTCCGTATTGAAGATTGGGCGTGACCGGGCGTTGTGCTATATCGGGATGAGCCGGAAAGTGCCTGGGACCTCGACCGGGCGTTCTGCCATATCGGTACGAGTCGGAGAGTGCATGGGACCTCGACCGGGCGTTTTGCCATATCGGTACGAGTCGGAGAGTGCATGGGACCTTGACCGGTCGTTCTGCCATATCGGTACGAGTCAGAGAGTGCATGGGACCTCGACCGGACGTTCTGCCATATCGGTGCGAGTCGGAGAGTGCTAGCCTGCGGGAAGGCCTGTTGGTGCGTGGAATGAGCCAACAGGTGCCCCCGGTGTTGCGGTCATACTGAAGCACCGGTCAACACTTGCTAGTTCTCAGCTTTTGTTGGAATAAGCGTGAGGTAAATGTGCAGGTTTGTTAGCCTGCAGGGAGACTTGTTCTGTGTTAGAGAAACAATCTGCCCGGTGGGGTGGCGTTGAGATAACGAGTCTCGCCATGTATCCCCAAATGTATCACAGTTCAGTGTGATGCAGGGTTTTTATCCTGCTGGACAAGAGTACATGTGTTAGATGTAAACTCGCCCGGGTTTATAAAGCCCATGCGTTTGGAAGCCTTGAGTTGTTGCTGGCTCGTTCCTGCTCGTAGGCGAAGGAAAGTGACTAAACCGGTGGAATGCTTTGGAGTCGGTTGAATGTCACATGCCCGGTGGAATGTCATGGGACTAGCTGGATTGGCCGGTTGGATGCTACATAACCGGTGAGATGCTGCGGAGCCGGTTGGATACTTCATAACCGGTGAGATGCCGTTCCTTGGCTCGAGGTTGACTTCTTGGGGAAGTGAGGGGAGTGGACGCCTCGTCCTGCGCTCCTATCTCCCCTAACTGCTGCTTGTAGGTGGGATAGGTGGCTGACATGCAATGAAGGGGAGAACCCATCAGTCCCATCAGTTATGATGGCATGGGAACCTTTACCGAAGCTGGGACACGTGTCGGCAAGGAACGGTCTGAGATGAAGGGGATCTGCGGCTGGGGTTGCCTCTCTTTTATGCTTGCCCTATTTATCATCCCTTCTGCTCTCCTCCTGCCATACCTTGCTGCTCCTTGCCCTTTGCTTGTCGTTTGTCTGTGTTGCTATTTTGCTACAGCGCTAACTTCCGTTATTTAGGCTTTATGGCATCTGGGAGATCGGCGAATCCTGTCGGTTCCGGCCGTGGGTTGATGGGAGGGCCCCTGAGGTATGAGCTGCTGGATGGCGACATGGTGATTTTCTGTGACGAGCCAACCAGAAGCATGTCTGAGAGAGAGATAAGGGACTTTCGGGCGAAGTGGGACATTGATTCCTCCGTTAAGCTTCGAGGCATGTATCCCGGGGAACTGGCCTGCAACCCGGAGCCGGGTTGGGTTGCCGTTTTTTATGATCAATTTCGGCATGGACTATCTCTGCCACTGCCAAAGTTTGTCCAGTATATGCTGAGCAGTATAAATATTTCCCCAGCTCAGCTGCCTAGCAACCAGTGGAGGCAGTTGCTTGGCCTCGGGTGCCTATTCAGCCTGAGCATTATGGACTGGCCCACGGTAAATGAGTTCCGGGCGCTGTACAAGGTTCTCTACTACAAAAAGGTCCAGGCCTGCGGTTGTATTAACTTTTCCGCGCGGGACTTCGATCCTGCCATCACTCACCTGCCGTCGTCGGTTTCGAGTGTATGGAGGAGGTCGGTTGTGATGGCCGGGGGCAGGTGGTAGCGTAGTTCAAGGAACTTTCAGGTGTCCGGGGATTATCAATCGATCGGAGATCATTCGTACCGGTTGGTGGACTTGGAGAGGCAACGGTTAGCCCGGCTTTTTGTTTGCTGGGACATTCTGGGCCGGAGCTCCTACAATTTCATCCGGTGGAATGTGCTGGAGATATGCGAGATGGGGAGAAAGCCTGGTAAGGTACCTTGCACTGTTGTTTTGCAGGGTCGCTTTTATTCTGACCGCTCGATTTATCGATTTGCAGCTAATGCCCCCCGGCTCGCTGTTCGGAGCGAGGAGACCGTCGAACCGGATGAAGAGCTTGTGGCCCAGAGGTTGATGGAGATGGGGGAGATGGCTTCGAAAACCGTTGTAGATCCGGTCACCCTAGAGTGCACGGTGCATAACAAGCTTGTCCCACTCGTGTTTCCGGACTCCCACTACGGCAGGCGGCCGGGCAGTGAGGATAATGTCCCACTCGTTATCCGGGAAGTAAGGTCGGTGGGCCTACCGGGTCCGGAACCTCTAGCACGGCCGATGGGGGTACGGGCCCCGCGGGAGAGAGAGGCAGCGGAGATGCCTGGGTACTGCAGAAGCGATCACGGTGAAGCCCCGGCGAAGAGGGCGAGGACGTTTGATGCCGGGGCGTCAAGCTCGGCTGGTGGGGGGTCGGCATTAGTTCCGGTCGTGGAGACCGACGGCCGAAGGAGTCGGGGGCCGGAAGCCGATCGTAGTTCCGGTGGTGGTGGTTTTGGTAGGTTCGTGGCATCTACTATTGAAACCTTGGGACTTGATCGGAAGGGCCCTGGAACTGGGCAACCAGGCGAGAGCAGGGCGAAGCCCGTGGAATTAGCTCTTCGGGTAAGTGTGTTTTCTGCGCTTCCGTTCCCCTTTGTGGTACGAGCTAATGTTCCTTTTGCGTACCTGTGCCAGCTGGTTCATAGCCTTTACTCCGCCGAGCCTAGAGGGGAGGCTGCGGTTTTGGAGAAGCAAGTGGAGGAGCTTACTGTGCGGCTATCCTTGGCGGAAGCTAAGCTTGCGCAGGAGAGAGAGGAGGTTGGTCGGCTGAAAACTGAGCTCGCGCAAGAAAAAGAGGAAACCGGTCGGCTGAAAACTGAGCTCGCGCAAGAGAAAGAGGAAACCGGTCGGCAGACAACCGCTCAGGAAGCGAGGAATGCGGAGTTGGAGGCGATCGTTTTGGAGCTGCAGACCCAAATGACAGCAGTCGTCAAAGGAGGGGAGAAGCTCGCGGAATCCCGGCTTGCTGAAGTGGCTGATAAAGCTGTCGACGACTTCCGGGAGTCGGTGGAGCTTGAAGAGATGCTGGAGGACGCCCGTGCGAAGGGCATAAATGATGCCTATCTTGAGTGGAGGGAGAAAGGGTGGCTTGATGCTGAGCGGATGGAGGCTGATGTAGCCCTGGCTGAGATGGCGGAGCAAGAGCTCTCTCTCAAAGCTGGCGGGTCAGGGATTGGGGGCTCCGGCGGCCCTGACTAGTGGTTTTTTTTTTTTTTTCTTTACCCATATATCTGGCAGATGTATATACCTTGCAACCAGCTGTGGTTTATTCTAAATGCAATAACTGTGTATTGCAATGTTGGTGCCAAATACATTATTGTCCCTTTATGACTGATTTCATTTAGGGTAGAATCGCAGGTGCTGGATATTCCACGGGCGGGTGGAATAGATGCCTTCCGCGTCTATGATGTGGAATGTTGCTGGGCCCGCAGCTGCGGTGATTTGGTAGGGCCCTTCCCACGTTGGCTCCAAGGCCAGCGGTTTTTTCTGAACTTTCTTCATGACCCAGTCCCCCACTTGTAATTTCCTTTCCCGGACCCTTCTATCATAGTACCGAGCGACCCGTTGCTTGTAGGTTTGGTTTCGCATATGCGCCTGGTCGCGCCGCTCTTCTATGAGATCCAGGTTGAGCCGTATGCCCTCGGCGTTTGTTTCGGCGTCGTAATTCTCGACCCTGCCGCTGGGCATATTGGTCTCTACAGGGAGTACCGCTTCGCTCCCGAATGCCATACAGAACGGGGTCTCCTCTGTTGCCTCGGCTGCTGTCGTCCGGATGGCCCATAGAACCGCGGGGAGTTCCTCGGCCCAACATCCCTTCTTGGCATCCAGCTTTTTCTTGAGGAGGGTTTTGATAATCTTGTTCACCGCTTCCACCTGGCCGTTGGTCTGCGGGTGTGCCACTGAGGCAAAAACATCCGGGTCCCCATAGAGGCCGTGTATTGGATAAGATCAGCATTGTTGAACTGTGTCCCATTATCCGTGACTATAGTCTGCGGCACCCCGAACCTGCAGTAGATGTTCTTCCACAGGAATTTTCTTACCCGCTCCTCGGTGATCTTTACCAGGGGTTCCGCCTCGACCCACTTAGTCTGATAGTCCACGGCCACAATGGCGTATTTGTATTGTCCCACAGCTATTGGGAAAGGGCCGATGATGTCTAGTCCCCATTGTGCGAACGGCCATGGTGCTAACAGAATTGATAACGCGATTGCCGGGGCATGGGGTGTAGAGGCGTACATGTGGCACTTGTGGCAGCCACCTGATATTCTTCTTGATGCTGCTGCCATGTCTGGCCAAAAATACCCCGCCCGGAGCGACTTGTGAGACAAGGACCGGGCGCTAGAGTGATTACCGCATACTCCCTCGTGGATTTCTCGCATGATAGCCTCTCCTGCCTCCTTAGTGACACACTTCAGCTGGGGGAAGCTGTGCCCTCTTCGGTACAACTTGCCGTTGAGAAGGCTGTACCTGGCGCACCGGAGGTGTAGCCTCCTAGCCTCCACCGCATCCTGGGGGCTGGTTTTGTCAGCCAAGTATCTAACTATCGGATCCATCCAGCTCGGTAGTGCCTCTTCTACCGTAAATATCTCGGAGATTGTCTTGCTTATACTCGGTTTCTGGAGGGTTTCAATTTTAGCTCTTCGGTACTCTGGAGGGTAGTTTCCGGTTGCCAACCTTGCGAGGGCGTCTGCATGCCTATTTGCCTCTCGGGGTATATGCTAGATCGTGGCACCCTGGAATGGCTCGATCAGGGCCTTGACCAAAGCTTGGTAGGAGGCTAGCTGGGGTTCCTTGACTTCGAACAGCCCGTTCATCTGGTTCACCACTAGGCTCGAGTCGCTGTATATGTCCAGGGATGGGATTCCCATCTCCTTGGCTAGTTGTAAACCGTCTATGAGGGCCTCATATTCAACGGCGTTATTGGAAGTGTTGAAGAGGAACCGTAGGGCATACTCATACGATTGGCCATCGGGCAAGGTTAGCATGACGCCGGCTCCGCTCCGCTTACTCGTTACGGAGCCGTCTACGTAAAGCTTCCAACCGTTGGGGAGGCCTAGTTCGATCTTTACGGCCTGAACTGCCTCCTTGCCCTCGTACCGGCCGGGGTGCGCTTCTGCCACCATTGGGGTGAGTTCACATATGAAATCCGCAGCTGCCTGTCCCTTGATAGCTGTTCACGGAGCATAAGTGATGTCGAACTCTCCCAATTCAACTGCCCACCGTACGAGCCTGCCGCTGGTGTTTGGTTTTTGCAGGATCTGCCGCAAAGGGTGATTGGTATATAGGGTGATGAAATGAGCTTGGAAATAGTGCCTGAGCTTTCTGGCACTAACGATCAGGGCCAGAGCCAACCTCTCGATGTCGGGGTACCGGCCCTCAGCTCCGGTAAGTCCCTTCCCTGCATAATATACCGGGAGATCGAGCGTGCCCTCCTTCCTGACGAGAGCAGCGGAGACGGCCACTTCGGATGCAGCTATGTAGAGGTATAGCATCTCGCCCGGCACTGGTTTGGATAGGAGAGGTACTGCAGACAGATACGTCTTGATGGACTGGAATGCCGCTTCATGCTCTGCCGCCCAGTGGATTTTCTTGAACTGTTGTGCGTTGAGCAGTTTAAAGAGTGGGGCGCACTTATCGGTCAGGCGGGAGATGAATCTTGCCAGGGCGGCCAGCCGGCCGGTCAGCATTTGGACCTGGTTTCTTTCCCCTGGTGTTTCCATGTCTAGGATTGCCTGGACCTTCAGCGGGTTAGCTTCTATCCCTCGCTGGCTGATGATGTGGCCTAGGAACAAGCCCTCTGAAATCTCAAAAATGCACTTCTTCGGGTTCAAGCGCATTCCAAACTTGAGCATCTTACCGATGACTACCGCCAAATCTCGGACGTGGGCCCCTGCAGTCAAGCTCTTGACCAGCATGTCATCTACGTATACTTTCACCGTTTTACCCATTTTTTGCTCCAGCATGCGATTCACCATCAACTGGTAGGTGGCTCCGGCATTCTTTAGACCATACGGCATCCTCTTATAACAGTAGGTACCTCGGTCAGTTGTGAATGATGTGTGCTCTTCGTCGTCCGGGTTCATCCTTATCTGATTGTACCCGGCGTAGGCGTCCATGAAGCTGAGGAGCTTAAAGCCGGACGTGGAATCTATAAGCTGATCTATCCGGGGGAGCGGGAAGCTGTCTTTTGGGCACGCCTGGTTTAGATTGGTGAAATCCACGCACATGCGCCACCGGTCGGTTCCCTTCGTTGGTACCATAACCACATTAGCAAGCCACCGGGGGTACTGGACTTCCCGGATGAAACCTATGCCCCTCAGCTTCTGTACTTCTTCTCTGATCGCTTCATACTTTGCCGGGCTGAAGGACCTCCTTTTTTGCCTCACCGGGGGAACGTTGGGCAACGAATTTAGCCTGTGGACGGCTATCTCCGGGGATATGCCTGGCATGTCCTCGTAGGACCATGCGAAGACCGAACTGTTGTCTCGGAGGAAGGTGATGAGCTCTTTCCTGACAGCCGGAGCGAGCTTCGTCCCTATCACCACTTTTCGCTCCAGGTGGTCCTCTGAAATGGAGACTGTTTCGGTTTCTTCCACGGCCGAAGGTCGCTTTAGCTTCTCGTCGTCAGAATCGGTGTCATCACGGGGGTCAATACTCAGACCCGGCACCGGCGCTTGTTGAGTGGCTGTGAAGACCTCGGTCCGCTTTCTCCCGTGGGTCAGGGCCTCCGTATAATACCTGCGAGCGATCCTCTGGTCCCCGCGTATGGTAATGACACCGACCGGTGAAGGCATCTTCAGCATCAGCATATGGCCGGCTATAAATGTTTTCAGCTTCCATAACCCTGGCCGACCGATTATGCCATTGTACGATGACAGGCAGTCCACGACGATGAACTCCAGGTACTCCTTCTTCGTCCTGTCTCCCTCGCCGAAGATTAGCGGTAGGTAATCCGATCCCAAAGGCTGGACCACCTCACCGGAGAAGCTTATCAGCGGCTCGTTATCCTAGGATAACTTATTCTTTCCTCTCTGCAGCCCTTTGTATGCGTCTCGGAACATCACGTTGACAGAAGCTCCGGTATCGATCAGCATACGGCTAGTTATCCAGTGGTCTATTTGGACCGTAATGAGGAAGGGGTCGTTATGCGGTTGATTCAGATCCTCCGGCTCTTCTTCCTCGTAGAAAGTAACCGAGTTCCATCCGGTTTTAGCGGCCTGGCCGCTTCCTCCTCCAAAGGCATATACCTCCTTTCCCTGGATCGCTCTTAAGCACCGCTTTTTTGAACTCCGGATGAGTCGATCTATATGGTCCCCACCATGTACCATGTTTATGCTCCCGTGCACCTCTATTCCCCCGGGGGCTCGGGTGCTTATGGTCCCTACTTGCCGAGCTGCCTGCCGGTCCTTTTGCGGGTCATCCGGACGGACTCGGCCGTCCACCACCGTCCTCTGGGGTCTTTGGTTGTTACTCCGAAGGGCTGGATCCTCGGGTTTTTCTGCCGGCATAATGGCTAGAGCCCGCGGTGGTCGCCCCGCTGGCGCAGCTGCCAGGGGCCGTGCCGGTCGCACAAGTGGTGGTCTTCTACTTGACCGTGAACTGTTGTCACTGCTCCGTCGGGGTCGCGAATCCTCTCGTACTTCGGCTTTCTTGCTAGTCGCAGGTGTATGGTTGCGATCTTGCCGCGCAGTCTTGCTTTCACAGGGAGACGGCGGTAGCGGGTCATCCGGACTCTGCTTGGGAATCTTATCCCCATACGTCTCGTGCTCCGCCTGGGCGTGCCTGACGGCCACGGCCATCAGCTCATCGTACCCCAGCGGCTCCTTTACTCGCAAGTTGTACGAGAGTTCCCCAGGTTTTAACCCCTGCTTGAATGCCATCCCCGCTATCCTTTTATCCAAGTTTCTGACCCCGGCCGTGGCGATATGCCACCGGTTAACGAAAGCGCGTAGCGGTTCGTGGTCAGTCTGCATGCAATCGAAAAGGATCGTTGATGTTTGGGCCGTCTTGGCTCTAAGGACGAACCGGCCGACAAACTTATCAGCCAACTGTTCGAAAGTTTCCACCGAGTTCACTGGCAGCTCGTAAAACCAACTCAACGCCTCCCCCAAGAGCGTCTCTTGGAATATATTGCAGCACGTGGCATCTGAATAGCCCCTTGTGCCCGTCTGTGACTTAAAGCTGTCCAGGTGCTGGTACGGGCAGCTCGTTCCTGAGTACGTCAGTTTCAGGGGCCTTTGGCTACCAGATCTTCCTGACTCCCTAATCCGGCGCGGAAAAGGTCCAATGCGCTCGCTGAATCGTGCGCTGTCCCGCGGTCGCCCCGCTTTTCTCTCGCTGACCTCTAGGCGGTCCTTCATGTCCGACATTGAGGCGGAGAGCGCCTCGAGCGTCCTTGCGGTGGGGCTGTCCTGTTCGCTTGATGCCAGGCTTGTGCGGTACGGGGGCTCAACCGGGCCGGAGTTTTTTAGAGCTTCCGGAAAGAGAGGTGTGGGCACATGCGCAGTCATTCTCCTTCCCGTAGGCTGTCCCACCTCTAGGTGCGGGAATTCGTTAGCATTGCTTGCGGGCCGCGATGCCGCCCGAGAAGTGCCCTGCTGGCCCCCTTTCTCCAGGGCCGCCACTAAGGCGATGTTCACTGCTTCCAATTCTTGGCACCGGGCATCCGCCCTTAGTCGGTCCCGATCGCCCTCTTCTCGTAACCGCGCGACTTCTGCCTTCATCTTTTTTATTTCCTCCCCCTCATCATACCGGTCGGGGTTCTCTGAGTCTTGGCGATCGTGGGTTCTGTCTTGGTCGGGAGAAAGGGCGAACCTCGCACCGACCTCAGCCTTTATGTTTTGGGCCCGGTCGGGGATCTGAATTCGCTCTTTCGACCTTCCCGCGCCAGCTTTTATCTTCCTTCCTTCCATGGCCTCCGGATTGCGGATTTAACTGCTTTCCAAAGGATCGATCGGGTTCTATTCTCCGGTAGAGCAACGCTTACTTTTCTCGCGGATCAAACCGTTCCCACAGACGGCGCCAATTGTTTCTGCACAAACCCTGGGGCCTGGTAGAGACAGATGAATCCTCGTATGATCGCCTGCAAACCTGCTTACTAAGGGGAATACCGGGCGGGCCGGTCTTCTCCTCTCCGATGCCTAAGTTAGTATAGTTGGAATAGATATAACTTAAGCACGTATATAAGCGGTAGGAAGGATCAGTTACCTATTAATAAGGGTAGTTGAGGCCTTTATATAGGTGGCTGGGAGTGAAGTCTGGCCTTACCCTTCGATGTGGGACTGGTTCCCTTCTGTTTGCACACCAAAGGGCAGCTCTGGTGACCTCTTTGGCAGGCAGGCGCCCCCGGTCCCCGGGCCCCTGGTAGCAGGATAGACTGCTAGACCCCGAGGCCGGGTGCTGGTGATCAGGTCCCGGGCCTCGGGCCGGCCCCTGGTACACTAGCTGCGGGTCTGTGGGCCTACTGTAGCCCCTCTGTGGCTACTGTCAACAATACTAAAACTACAAATCTCTCTCTCTCTCTCTCTCTCTCTCTCTCTCTCTCTCTCTCTCTCTCTCTCTCTCTCTCTCTCTCTCTCAAACACCACGTTCATCTCCGCTGACATCTTCTCCTTCTTCCTCCCCTTCAGCCTCCTTAGCGCCTGCAGAACAGTCTCCAACGCATCCGCAATCCGCCTCTTCATCTCCCCAATCTCATCAGAACTCAACTCCCTCCCAGCCTCCTCACCACCACCACCACCACCACCACCTTCACCACTGTATTTCACGACGAATTTCCTCATTGTTTCAAAATCAACGGCGTTGTTTAGGCTATCAAGCCTCGCGTCCTTCTCTCGATTCTCATCCACATACTCCACAAAATTCCCATCCCGATCAAAATAGCCTTCTTCTCGATCCTTCTGCATGTTAAACATCTCGAACTGAACGTCGTCCTCGACGAAGTTCTAGTAGTTTGATCATTTTCGTGCCAGCGGTTTGGATTTTTTTTTAACAGAGTTATTGATGGTCAGTAATTTATTATTAGTGGTTACTAGGGGTCAGTAACTTGATTACTGAGAGTCAGTAACATGCTTAAAGTCAGAGTCAATAATTTAATATTAGAAGAAGAAAAAATATTCCAACGAGAAAATTTTGGTGACCGGAATCCGACGACCGGCCATCGGACGACAACGGAGTTTGGTGTCCTTCCGGAAAAGTCTTCTCTATCTTCCACTTTCTCTTCATATGAGTGTATAAGGAGTGAGGGTAAAAAAGAAAGAAAAATATTAAAATTGTATTAGGGTTGAAAAGATTTGTTGAAATAAGCAATATGAGTTGTTACTTTATGTTTAATAGGAGAAGAAATTAGGGTGTTCATTGAAATGTGTAATAAATGGGCCAAATTTGTACTAAAGGGACATTTTTCCTTTTTTTATCTTACTTTTCCAATTACAGTAACCATAAGATCACGTTAGCTACGTACTCATGATTGATGGTTAAATTTCTCAAAGTATAATCCCAAATACATAGTAGCATACAATACGGGGTTTCAATTACATCTATATTAATCCGTCTGAACTCTAAACTCTCCCATTAGTTTCTTCTGAGTCAATTCAATGGAAATTTTCTTGTGACCATAGACCACAATATGTTACTTTCCAAATGTCCAAGGCGGCCGTACTTAAGATTTCAAGAACAAGAACTCTTAATGATAAAATAAAAGTTAGTTTGGTCTAATCAGGTAACCTAGCTATCTTCTATCATAAATAAAAGTTGTGAATGAAAGTTGTGAGTTCGACTCACATATAATAGTTGAGTTGTTTGTAAATCCTACAAATAGATCTACCTACACTAGGTCTACTATAGCAAAAATATGTATGTAACTTTAAATTATACTGATTACCACGTACGTACGGTTATATGTATGTACTTATTGGCAATAATCAACAAGAACTGTCAAAGGTTTTGATGCAAACATATGATCTTTCGGGTTTTTGTAACTATATATATACGTATATTTTTTTATCAACTTGTCTAATACAAATTAAGGGTAATAAGTAGATGACAGTTTAATTATTTTTACATTAGACAAAAGCGAGTAATGTGAATACAAGATATATAATTTCTTCTAACAATCAATATCATAAAAAATAATCGATATCAGAATAATAGATGTCAAAACATGTGAAGAGTTGGTAAAATTTCCTTTGAATTGAAGAACAAAGATGGTCAAGCAATGTGAAAGCAACATACGTACGTACATACTTTTATTTCGTATACAAATATACGTCAAAATAATTTTTTTCTTTAATTTTCTTATATCATCAAAGGTTAGAATAAGTAATTTCTCTTGTCAATTGGATTATAAGTTGAAGCAATACAAATGTCTTCTTGGATCGATGGTCATGGGTTTTACCAAATCAACACAGTGATAACCTTCATTTGTTTATGAGTTGGATGAAGAGGGTTGACTATTGTCATCTAGTCAATTGATTCCACAACTGGCATACAAAGTTGACTCTTGACTGGGATTCACGAGCAACACATGGTTTATTGTTTAAGTGAGCAAGGTAACATCCATTGCTTTCACTAACAGCAACAAACTAAATAATTAACACCCTTCTCTAATTATTTTTTCCACTAATTAATTCTTAATTTGTTTCAGCGACCACTGGTCAACTATTTTTGTTCATCCGACGATTGCGATCCTCTCTCTGTTTGGGATTAGGGTTTACACAGCTGGGTTTTTTGACCAACAACCTTACTTCGATCATTTCTGCTCCTGTTCTTCCCACTGTCTTCTCTAACGTACGTACTGTCCCCCTTCAATTGAATATTGATCATTCTTTGTTTCTTTTTTTGTTTTGGACGTGGGATCGATCGATGAAGTCGACGCTTTCTATATCTTTACATGAATTCTGCAAGCAATCAAAGCATATCGGTCATGTCCTGCACATTCTTACAGGAAAATTCGAAACCTGTTAATCAATGAATACAAACTTTGATCATGTACATTAATCTTAAAGGAGGAAAATTCTAAAGCTGATAATCGATGAATATATATAAACCTGATCGATAGTACGTGATGGTTATCGCTACACCTCGATCCCAGCTTACCTATTCTCATTCATCTGCATATTAAGTTGTGAATATTCTCAAAGTGATAATGTCAACCCAAATGTCATTTCATTGATCACCAGAAAATGAAAGGTAAACTACAGTCTCATACATTTATGCAAAACCGTACTATGAGGAGGTTTATATATGATTAGTCGATCCTATAGTCTTCGATCTCTAGCTATCTCCCATTATTGTGTGAAAGAGAGGTAACAGTTATATTAAGCTACCTACTGGGGACATGGTGATTACGAAGGTCAGGTCGTCGCCTTTGGACGTTTATGTCGACTTTATCTATGCGTTCATATATATATGCTTGAATTTGTCCATATAACGTCAACCTCATGTCCCGGCCTCCATCTTAGAACCTCGATCTTTTTCTTATACCTCAAAACTGAGGCGGCCACAGTGGCAGTTCATCATCTGCTTCCATAATTCATCATCATCTGCTTCATGTAGGGGATGAAGCGGTTTAATATGACCTATTAAATTGGAGTTGATTAGTCGGTAGTCGAGGGTTGATCTTATTTAAAATTGGAGCTATGTTTGAGCTCCCTAGCTAATTCTTAAATTTCGAGTATCTTGTAATCAACTTAATGATCCACCTTTTTATTCATTCGACTACAACCGGGAATATTTACGGCAATATATGGCATATGTTCTTTGGATTCGTAATCCTATCTGAAACATGCAAAGTTTCAGCAGCCACTTCTGGCACCCAAAAGTGCATGCATGCACGCATCAAAGGGAGTAATTAGCTGTTGTCAATTATGGTTGTTCTTATCGTTAGTTTTAGGCTTTTAGCTAATTAAGCAAGATAAAATGCACGTACCTATCAGTGTCCCTTCCCTTTAACCAAAGACCAAAAACCAAAAACCAGTTTCTGATTTATGTTTAGAAGCCGCATTTAGTTTTAATTAGTTTAGTTTACTCCAATCATAAGGAGCTTTAGAGAGAGAGAGAGAGAGAGTAGACTAGTCTCGTCCCCAGACTCAAAGAGTCGCTTGGTCCATAAGCAAAGCACCCTATACCATTATCTCTTCTCAAAAGTTGTTTTCATGCATAAATAAATAAAACTCTATCTGCTGTTCTTGCATCTATCCCCATCAATAAGATAAACAAGAAAGAAGATAAAAGAAAAGAAAAGAAAAGAAAAAACAATCACATAATAAATAAATAAATAAATAAAAGCAGGGGGAAGAACAAAAACATATCTTCTGTTTCTCCCGCAGCAAACAAAAATCCCAGTTCGAGGGGAGAGCCTGTGTCAACTCTTGTGCTGACGTGCCATTGATGGCATCATTCGGGTGAATGGCATTTAGGGTAAGAAATCCAGAAATGAAGGGCAATCAGGGAGCAACCTAGTACATATATGACACTACCCACATCACACAGTGCATTATTATTATTTTGCTGCTAATCCAAGCTTTCTTTTCCATACGAGACTGTTGGTTGCTGACTCAGATTCAGACCCAGAAAATAGGAAACAAGAAGGTACTTGAAGCTCATAATGTGTACTAAATTTTCCATTTTTTGGTATCCAATTCATGTTGTTTCTCAAAGTAAACCTTTTGTCTTGAAGTTAGTTTTGATTGCAGGAGTAGATTGGACCAAAACTCCATAAAGATTCTGACTTTTCCTGAACTGTTCTACCAGACCTGGTTTTATTGTTTGCTCTGCACTGCCTTCTCTGCTCATTTGGCCTCTATTCACCAACACCACCCCAGAGCTTGTTCCCATCTACACAGTTCAACTCTGGTATGCAATCTCAAAGTTTCAAGTTTCAAGCTTTTTCATTTGGATTATGTACGCTTCCTCATCTCTTACTTTGTTATGCAGTTTTGGCTTCAGTTTAGCTCAAGCAACAACTAGATCTTATCTGGGTGTTTCTCAAAATCTACCACTCAATTTAATATTGTCTTTGAGTTTTTGAGAGATTAAGCTTGATATCTCAAAATCAAGGAAACAAGAAATTGTGGGTTCTGTTCGGAATCTGCAAAAGACTATGAGTAGCCTTTTGTACAGTCCGCAGTTCAAGACTTCAGAGGCAGAGTTGAGGAAGAACCACATACAGTTCTTGGATTCATCACATGGTTTCCAACAACAACAATCACAGCAGCAGCAGCAGCAGAGCTCTAGCCTAATGAGGTATCGGTCTGCTCCGAGCTCAGTTTTGCTGGACCTTGTGGACAACAATGGTGCTGCTGGATGTGAGGATTTTCGAGATTTTCGATATCCTCGACCTTCCAGCCCCGAAGTAGAAAACGTCTTGGCAAGGTTCATGTCCTCTTGTAATGCACCTGATAGTGACAATGGTTCTAACAATAGTGCACATCATCTGTTCCAAGAAAGGCCTGTGAAGCAAGAAGCAGGGGACTCTGTTTCGAAACAGCTTGGTTACTCAAATTCTCCTCAGATGATGTACCAAACTCAACAAGTTCATCCTTTGGATAATGCTAATGCCTCCTCCTTTGGTGCTTTCAAATCTACCGGCTTGGAGAACTCAATGCAATCGAAAATGGGAGTTGGAAATCGATCTAATCTTGTTAGGCAAAGTAGCTCTCCAGCTGGATTCTTCCCCAACTTAAACGTTGACAATGGTATGAGCTTTTTGTTTTCTTATTTCTTTTTTGCCCTTCACATGACTAACTTTTACAGCATTAATAAGTTGAGAAAATTGTGATCTACATGTTGCTTTTCTGTAAACTTGGCTGCAAATTCAATTAGGCTTTGACTAAATATAGAAGTGTTTCCTCAAGTTGTAATTGCTTAACCAGCTTTTCTTAGCTGGAAAGTGGAACTCATCTCTATCACATGAGTTCTGTTTTCGTTTGGTTTTTCCATTTTGTGTTCCCTTTTCGATGCTTCTCTTTATCTATTGCTTACCCTTTCAGTATTTCCCACTTGCCCTTTCCCTTTCCCTTTTCGACTAATTGCTCATCTAGTCACTAAAAGATATTGCAGAGCTCGTGTGAGTGAAATATTTGGAGGGTTATTGTCACTCAAATTTCTTGGAAATTTGTTCTGTTTGTTTTCTAAAGATCATTCCTATACAATGACAAACAGGCTTCAATCTGATGAAAGATGCTTCCAGTTTTGGAGTAAGCAATGGTACAAATGGAGAAGCTAGTCCACCAACTTCTAGATTGAATTCCCAATTTAGCTTCTCGTCTGCATCACCTCAATATTCAAGAGAGTCGAGACGTCTGCCTCGAATTACTGAAACTGGGAATCGAAGCATAGGAGACAGTGGTGAATCAGATCACAGCTTAGAAAATGCTACTAATGGTAGTAATTCACGATACATGCCTGACTATTCAAATGATACTTGGGACAATTCTGCATTTCATGACCTCAAAAGAGGCAGAGACAATGATGGCAACAAGTTTTCTACTACTACAGCATTGGACTCTCAGGTAGCTCTTGAACTCTTTTCCTCACTTCCTCTTGCTACTTTAATCCCCTTTGCTTGGCAATCTGCTTGCTTGTCCTAATTGCTCACGTTAGTGTTTTTTTCTTTCCCCAACAGATTGTGGACTTTGGACACCGCAGTCACGGTCTTACTCAACATTTGAGCTTGCCTAAACATTTTGAGATGCCTGGTATGGAGAAGCTTTTACATTTTCAAGATTCCATTCCATGTAAGATTCGTGCCAAAAGAGGCTTTGCAACTCACCCACGAAGCATAGCGGAGAGGGTAAATTACTTCATTAGCATTACATTATCGTATTAGCAAGACTGTTGTATCGATCCTAAAGCACCATGATCATATTTCAGATGAGAAGAACGCGGATCAGTGAAAGAATGAGGAAACTGCAAGATCTTTTCCCAAACATGGACAAGGTAGTAAAGAATTTTCCACATTGATCACAACTATAGTCTCTGCGTGCATGTTTCACTTGAATGAGTGACTTTACATATTGAATGTTGAATCCAATGCAGCAAACGAACACGGCAGAAATGTTGGAGTTGGCAGTTGAGCACATTAAAGAGCTGCAGAAACAGGTTAAGGTATAAATGAATCCGAATGCAATCCACATGAAAGACAACCACCTATATCTTTCCTCTAAAAATGTTTTTAATTTTTGGTGCAGACACTCAAGGATACAAAGGCCAAGTGCAGTTGTTCAACTCAACAGAAACACAATTAATTCAAGCCCTTCCCCCCTGATTTCTTCATGTAAAGCTAGCAATAGGAAAATGGCAAAAGAAAAGCAAGTTCGTTTTTAGTTCGTTAATTCCTTTGCCATTTCAATGTCGACATAATAATAGGAGAATGGTAGCATATGTTGGGGGTGTGGATATTTCAATCTATTTCAGGTTAGCTTGATTACATTAAAATAATCACACCATGTATTTACCAGGAGCTTAATTTGCAGTATAGACTTTCCTTCTTTTTTCTTTTTTTTTTCCTTTTTCCGAAAGTGAATATCATTGATTAATAAATACAATTGGTATGGAATTCCGGGTGGCCTAATGGTGAGCCACATCCTGTTGTTAGCTAATCTTACTAATGCCATGGACACAGATGAGTGAGATGGGAAATAAAAAATAAATCTTTTCTGGGTTGTTGCTTCATCCAAAGCTTTTCATACATGAAACTCGGAAACAGGGCTATAATGCAAGTTCTCAATTTCACTCCAGAAGGAGCCCAATATATAACCTTCGGATCAGGTTCTAACGTGGTGAAACCAGTCAGAATCCATAGTGGAAGTCTATAGACTATTACACAACTTCAACTTGTACTTGAAGTTGTAGTTCTAGAGACATGTATTCACAAAAAAGAATAATAAAACCACCACCAAAAAGAAAATGACCATACTTTCTTTTGATTAACACAGAACTTCACAAAACGTTCAAATACAAATCTGTTCCATCACTAATTATCAATCCAATTTTCTTTTACTCCATAAGTTCATTTCCCAGTGATTTCCAAAACCATCAGAAATATATTGTTCATCAGCATTCAATAGTATGCTTTACGGGGATTGTTCTGCAACCCAAAATATCACGTCAGAGGTCATATATGAAACAAAACAAGATGGAATAATAAAAATAATAACAAATATCACATAGGGAGAAGATGAGAAAACAGATAATGGTAGTACCAGAGGATTAGGTCTGTGACGGTAACCAAGCATCATCCGCTTCTTATACTGCTCGTATATATCATCTTCAGGAGTAACCTCTCCAGGTTGTTGAGCACCAACCCCCAAATTGTCCTTCTTAACATTACCTGCCATTATGGGATCTGAAATTCCTCTTCTGGAGCTTCCCAGACCCTCACCTGAAATCCACATTCAACCATCAGGTTCTCCTCGTGAAAACTACAGCATAGTACAAATACTTGAAACAAGGATATTTACCTTCTTTCCAACCCATTTTAGACAAGAGTTTATGACCAACATTATCAGCCTGTATTTTGGCCCTATCTGCGGCTTCTTTGGCAGCTTTCTGCGCAGCTGCATCATTACAAGCAGCCATGAACTTCTCCAGCTCTTCTTGTGGGATGTAATCACCCATGTGGTGACCTTTCTTAAGCAAAGACGCTGTACCAAAATTGAAGATGCATAAATATTCATTATAAGAGAAACCAACATCACCAGAAATAGAACATGATTCTAGTAACAATAGGCAAACTTCTGGTTTCAATCACTAGAATATACAAACCTTGAAGAGAAGCAGGCGGGGGCATTTCATCTTTTGACTGTTTAGGTTGTCTCCTCCTCTCTTCTTGTGCTGCCTTTTTCACGTAGAATTCCATCATGGCAATAGGATCTGATCCTGTTGGCGCACTAGACTCTCCTATAAATGGAAATATAAATCATAAGTTCAATAAAATCAAGGAAAACATCAACATAAATGGAGCGAGCAAAACTAATGAAGTTACCAACGTTACTTTTAGAGCTTGTTGAGTTATTATAAATAGCAAGGAATTATAGTTAAGCCTCGTAAGAAATACAAAACACAAAGGCAAAAAGTTAGAGTAACATCCCCCCATTTCAAATTAATAGTGGAGTGGACTACTAAGACATAAGTTCAAACATCAAGTGTCTCCAATGATGAAGAAAAAATGTACCGCCACATACCTGTCCTTCCCAATGAAGTCCCATATGTTGGATCCTCAGTAGCTTCATACAATGCAGACGCAGGAGTTTGGTAACTAGGATGCTTCAAAGTAGACCTTTGGGAAACACTTGTGGATTTAGACGCTGACATGCTTGAACCTTCTACAAAATGAAACCCCACAACCTCAGTCTCACAAAAAGAAAACACAGGTATTTTAAGGAAAAGAAGATAATAACAATGACAATCTCTGTTGGTGTTAATGTTACAAGCTTTTTATTGCAGTTTCATGTATTATGAATCACCAAAATACATATAAAGTTGCAGCATTGGAGATGATTAGCACAAAAGGGGACACCACCAAAACACTAATGAACTGAATGCTAGCAGGGGCATGCAAATAAAAAAGAAGAGCAAAACAAAAACGTAAGTGTCATGAAACACATAAAACTTGAACTTTTGGTTCATCACCATTTCTTTGCAGTTATGAAGTAAGACTACAGTTCAGCAATTCACAAGAAATGTGAAGAATAACCCCTCGACCAGGCAGGATATAGAATAGAAAAAAGTACTTGTATTTTAGCTCTGCATGTGACAAATGCTTTGTAACACCAAATTTTAACACCTCAACCTACTAAACAGATGCATACATAATTAAATGACCTTTTTTAATATAAGTAAACTATTAACATATGTTTCATATACCATTCCGTGACGATTCAAACTCCCTGGTCTGTTTGAAGGCTTTCTCCTCATCGACAAGCCGATACTCATAATATTTGTAATCAGCACAGCTCTCATCAAATAAAAATCTGCAAAAGAATCACAATGACAGAGCAAAGTGCTCATGAACAGGACAATAAGGAAATTAAGCAAAGTATTAACAACATTGCTACTACACTCCTAAGGGAGGCTGGTCTATAAATGCCAATTGATATACTTGAGACAGCAAAAGTCATGACTAATATATCAAAACCTCATAGATTACTTACTTGAAAGGGGTATCTCCTGGATTCTTTTGTCGTGTAATATGCTCAAACTGCCTTCCATGTTTAGCCACAAAACTTGCTAGTTTGTCAGCAACCATCTTCACAGTAGAATCACTTGGGGAAGGTGCAGCTGCATATCACTCATAAAACTGATTAATACCGAGAGCATGAACTAGGGAATGCAAATTACTCTTGTAGCAGGCGTGCCACATATGCCAATTCTTTCATTGAACATCCCTTTCCACCAATGTTGATAGGAACTTAAGGAATAAGCTGCATTCATGAGACAAGAAATATTCAAGAATGTTTTGTCCTCTTCAGCCAGACTACTTTATCAGCAGAGAAGACAACTACTGAGATGATTTTCTCAATAACAGCATCCTAACGGAAGGGGCCAGTTTCAGGTTACTTTAGCAGTTACTATTTTGGCCAACGAACGGAACTAACAGCTAGACCTTATTTTCTCAACTAATTAACTAAGATACAAAAGAGGCTGGCAACTGCGGCTCCAAAAACCAGAAATGAGAAAGAACTCTATCTGGAGATGTTAATTTCACTGAACTAAGAACTTCACTTAGAATCCAATTTGTCTTATAAGTGAGAAACATGAATCAGAATCTCTTGCGGAAGTGTGTAGAATATTAATTGAAGAATAGCAGCCAAAAACATTATGTCAAGTAAAAAATTTTAGATAATAAATGCAGAATAGAAAATATGTTACATCTTTGAGAGGATGTAAAAGCTTCTTCTTTTCTGAAAAGAAACAGCTTTTTTTGTAACAAAAAGCAAAGTACAAGGAGATGGATGTGGATGTGGAGTCCGCTTTAAAAAACTAAAAAGTGTAGCTAGGACTAAAGGCTTAGGAGCTAAAAAATGATGCTACAACTGCTTCCCAGTTGAGAATAATGGAAGAAAGAATATAATCCTTACAAGTTTGAATCATAAAAATATAAAACAGAGAAAAGAGGAAGAACCAAATGATAAACCGAGACAAATTGAAGAATCAAAACAGCATGAGTGAACATATAGAATTTAGTATCAGCATCATTCTATGATATAAAAAATGAATTATCGCATGCATAATGTTAATGCAGAATAATTTACTATTGAAACAAAGAACTGCATTGTGATTCAACCAGACTAAAGGATAAGCATGAAAGTGGTAATTACCAACATCCACTTGTCCAGAAGATTCCTCTGCCGAATCTGGCTGACCCAACTTTTGTCGTTTAGTTGGTGCATCACCAGAAACATTTCCAACATCTGCTCCGGCTTCATCCTCATCTTCTCCTAACTTAACAGCAGGGGCCACAATCTTTGACTTCTGCTTCAAGCTGAAAGCAAGTTTGCCACCCGAACCAGGATGTGTGCTTTTGCGTGTATCATTAAGCTTTGATTCAGTACTGGTTTTGCCAATAACAAGGTTCCCTGAAACAGATTTACCTAGCTTAGAATCCTCTACTGCAGCGCCCCTCTCCTTTTCCTTTTCTTGTTGAAGTTGCTTGAACCTTTCCAGGAATGAGCCATCGTTAACAAAGAGGCTAGGAGTCACTCCTTTGTCCATTTGCAAAGAGACAAGTTTGCTTAGGCTGTTTACAGGAATCCACTGTTTGACAAGCAGCTTTCAAGCTATTTAGATATTGAAGAGATACTTATATCTTTATAATGTGTCTTTTTCAATATGCAGCATTATTGAGATAATTTTTCTTTGGACAAAAAAAATTATCACCTATAGAAAAAGAGAGAAAAAGTCCCAAAATATTTTTGAAATGCTGTAAATGACCCTTGGTTTCCAGGATGACCACACCTAATGTACATCCACCCAGCTTTTGCCGGTTGAAATTTAGTTCAAGGGAATATTCCAATAAAAATCACTTAAAAAGAGTACCCAGTGGTTACAATCGTTTACATTACTGGATATACATTACTTGGTATGGTCACCTACGAAAATGAAGGGCCAACTCCCTACATAATTCCCAATTAAATATGAGGAAAAGGGACTCCAACACACCATTTAAAATTAAATTTAAACTGTGTAAATAGATTAGTTGAAAACACAATATTCAGATGACATTTTTCTTAGTCAGTTATAATCACATAGTAAATATAAAAGTATGATTACTCAAAAGACCTAGAAAAGGTTCAATTTGTGGTACCATGATACAATCTAATATAAGACACGTATTTTGCGAAACTTCAGCTATCTAACTCTTATAAACAACTTTAGTAAGCAGGTTTTCAAATCAAGGGCAAAAATAGGAGCGTTTTTTTTTTTTTTTTTCTTTCATATTGCTTGAGAATAATTCATAATAACACTTGAAAGTCTAAAAACGAATAACAAACTGGTCAAATTAGTGTATAGCATTTGGAAAAGGTAAACAAGTGTGGCTATACCATGAGAGAATTGACTAATCTTGCTTGTTCTTACCAGAATTTGATTGCCAAATAGAAAGTGATTTATATAGCGCATAAGAAGGAACATAAAGGTCAAAGCTTTTAGTATAAAACACAGGTGATTTCAATTAATCAATTCAGTGGAAATCACAAAAACAGAGCCAAGATTTGGTCATGCAATTTTTGACACAATCCATACCATAAACTACCACCCCTATCAGAACATAATCAAATTCAATCGAAAACAAGAACAATCAAATTCCAGAAAACAGGTAAACAATCATCATCATCATCATCAAGCATTGAAATAAATTCGGCCAGTTAATCGTAGTGTGTGAAATAAATAAACCAATGAATTTCATAAACCTAATTGCAAACACAGATACCCAATACCCCAATCAAATCCAAAAATATAAAATCGATTCAAATCTATCCAACACACGTAGCTCAGATACCAAATCGCATCATCAGCGGAACGATGAGCATCGCGCCACAAATCACCAAAAACTAAGAATCGCAAAACTCGGAAACGCAGAAATTGAAATTGAAATTGAGTAACCGGAAACTAACCAGAAGAGATCAAAATCGTGAGATGTTGCTGGGAAATTAGGGATTGAAAATCCGATTCTGGTTCTGGCTCTGGCTCTGGCTCTGGCTCTGAGTTTTAGATGACGAGAAAGCGAAGACCGATTGGCTTTTAGAGTAAAGAGTCGGTTTTTAATTTATAATTTTTCTTTTTTTATATTAAAACTGTAATTATTATTATTATTATTATTTTTATTTCGACTAAATAAAAATACCTCAGTTTGCTTGTATGTGTGTGATTGATACTTTGATAGAATCTCTCAAACTTTTAATCTTCTGAAATCTGAACACAGAATGTCAAGTCATTGCTGAAGCCTTTGAGTATCCCATTGACATCTACAAGACTTATAATTAGGACTATGTAACTTGTATGTGATTCTCACTCTAATAGTACCGATATAAAACCGTAAAAATTATTCTTACACATCGAGGTATAAGTGAACTAACAATCAAAATGCGATATCAACTATTAATTTAATCACAAACTATTCACATGACATTTATATTCAAGGGGTGTGTAAAAATGAAACTGTAAAATACTATAATTTAAGAAAAATGGTATAGGAGCCATAATCTCAGCATAAACATTAGAAATCACAATAAAAAATGGTATAGACATCTACACTACTCATAATTAGGACTATGTAACTTGTATGTGATTCTCACTCTAATAGTACCGACATAAAACTGTAAAAATTATTCTTACACACCGTGGTATAAGTGAACTAACAGTCAATATGCGATCTCAACTATTAATTTAATCACCAACTATTCACATAACATTTATATTCAAAGGGTGTGTAAAAATGAAACCGTAAAATACTATAATTTAAGAAAAAAATGATATAATCTCAGCATAAACAGTAGAAATCACAATAACAAGACTAAAGAAAGCGGCGTGCACAATAGCCAGCTATTAAACTGATTAAAACGTTAACACCAATAGAGTCGAAAAACTTACAGTGTGATGACTTACACACTCTATTAGTGTAACTATACTCTATAGCACTAATATAAAACCGTAAAAATTATTCGAGAGGTGTGTGAACATGAAACTGTATAGGAGCCACAATCTCAACCTAAACGGTAGAAATCACAATAACAATACAAAGTGTGGGTGATAGAAGACATGTAAAACAAAAAACCTTACCGCTTATACTTAGGTTAATAGAAGTGCATGTGGGTGTTGGGAAGCAGAAGTCGAGTGAGGTCTGCAATGGAGAGCAGCAGCTTGAAAAGCCTAGTAACCCCTTTCTCCCCAAATCCATTTATTCGGTCAAGGGGGCCAGGACTAGGAGTAGGACCTCCTCTGTTTGCTTCTCTATACTTTGCTCATCTCAACCGCCTTAAACTCTGCCGCTTCTCTGTTTCCTCCACTCGCTCAGAGTCTTCTTTGGCTCTTCATAGAGCAGGCGAGGCACTCAAGCAAGTCTCCCAAACTAAGATTCTTCAAGTGGTTCTCGTGTCTCCTCAGGTTCAGTTCAATCTCTACTTCATACTTTGGTGGTTTTAGATGCTATTGTTGCTTCAAAATTCATAAGCTTAGCATCTTTAAAATTGATTTGGGTGAAAGAATATCAGGTACCATATGCTCAACTCCTAGTTGTACATGGTGTCTTCCACAATGTTCCTTTTCTTTCAACATTAATCATACCCCTCCTAAGAAAGAAATTAAAAGGAATGGATTTTAGTGCTGAGGAATGTCGTAGCTAATTAATGAAAAGGAGTATTGTTTTTGTATCTTTTCCATTAGGTCCTGAATCCCTCAATTTCTCGAGGCTGGTATTAAGATCCATGCATTGTCCTTGGCAGATTCCTGGAAATACAGGTTGCATTGCCAGAACATGTGCAGCATCAGCAGTTGGGCTTCATCTGGTTGGGGTAGGTACTTTGTGCTCCATTTCTCATTTTAGTTATTCATTTATTGAGCAAGAAAAATGTTTGTCCTGTACTGAACATGTTTTTATTCTTCCTTAGCCATTGGGCTTTCAGATAGATGATGCAAAATTAAAGCGCGCTGGATTGGATTATTGGCCGTATCCTTTAACTTGTAATTTATTTGAATATCTGTTGTGTCTCCTGTTAATTTATGAGTGCTTGTTGAAAAATGGAGTTTCAGATTGATTAATTTACTTGTGCATTAGCTATGCAAAGACATCAACATTGCCTTTGAAGTTCTAGATATAAATTGTCATATTACGACTGTAGAGTTGCATGCCTTTCTCTCCAAATCTAGGGTTTAAGGCAGGTTATGATGGTTTTGCATGAATATGTCTGTGTCTTAACAATACTGAAACGATCTTGGCTAGTGTGTGTTTGTCTTGAAATTTTGAAATGATTTTCCCTAGTCAGTTAACTAAGTTCACAGAAAACGTTTCCCTGTTTTCAGCAATTAACTTCCAGTTAGATATGTGGTTGTTAAAGTTCACAGCTCATGGGCAGAGTTTCGAGACTATTTTAGGCAACAGGTTTGTCTGATTGTCTGATTTCAAAATGAAAGAAGAGATTTTGAGGCCTTTTTATGGCTTTTGACTCGCTTTTTTCTCACTCATTTCTTTTATGCATGCAGGAAGGTGAAAAGCGGTTGCTTGCATTTACAAAGAGAGCAACAAAATTTCATTCTGTAAGTTCCTGTTGTTTAGCCTCTCCATCAGATTAATGAACTCTGCAGTGATTTACCATTTGGCTGCTTCGATTTGTTTCTTTGTTGTGTCACATTTTGTGGTTTTACTATACCTGCGGAATTTCTTAATCATCTTAGTTAGCTCCTATGGGTAGACATAATACCAAACAATACTTCAAAATACTTTTTTCTTTGGTTTATCTTTTATTTGTGGCATTGAACTGTGAATCTAATATGTCGTGAAATCTTTCCATTAGTGCTTTAGCTAAAATAACTTTATTTGTTTATTCTTTTGCAACAATTATCTTTTATCTGACTATTATTGCGTTAGTCTTTGGAAAGGGTGAGTTATTCTATAAACTATAAACTAGAAATGCAGCATCTTATTTGGCTGGTTGATTTCAATATTTGATCATACCCTGCCACTGAGAAACGTGTTACATGGCTCCACGATGCTTGGTAGTCATTCATGGAGACATTTAGAAATCCTATAACGGTCATGAGAGCATGAAAGTGATAAGCAGTCACTTTGGTGTTATACATGCTTCAAAAATGAATTTCTGTGTTAACCTTTTTCCTAAGCATTAACTTACTATTCACTTGCATATTCAACTGATATTATTTGTCTGATAGAGAGATCATGAATCACAGTGTATGAAAATGTCCCACAGTGATGCTTCATTTTGACAATAATTCATCAACTTTCCTGAAGGCTTCAGTCTTTTCTTTTATTTATTCTATTACGGGATTACCATAGAGCCTCTTATACTGTAGTGGTTGTGTTTGAACCCTCTTAGCATACAGAACTGCTTTTACTCTCCCACACTGAAATGTGAAAGAATATTAGTCTATCTGCCCTCACATATGAAATTGACTAAACGATGTTCTTTTTTCAGGATTTTTCTTACAGAAGAGGTGACTTTCTCATATTTGGATCAGAAACCAGCGGCCTACCACCTGAAGCCCTCGAAGACTGCAAGAATGGAGCATTTGGCGGTGGAACACTTAGGATTCCAATGGTTGAAACGTACGTAAGATGTCTCAATCTCTCTGTAAGTGTTGGCATTGCTTTGTATGAAGCTTCAAGACAGCTAAATTATCAGCAACTTCAACTTCCACTTGAAAATTGTATCGATAGTGAAAACTCAATCGTTACAGAGGATATTTTTGCATAACCCCAAATTGTATTGATAGTTGATGTTTTACTAGCAACAAGAACTTGAGAAACAGGTTATGGGGTTTACATCAAGTAGACCACCTCTATGCAATGTTAGATTGACTCCATACGGTAGAGACTAGATCAGCTTGATTTCAAGTTAGTCCTCAACTGCATGTAACTGGTCTATTGCTATAGGGAGCTTGCCGACCGTTGATGTATTGTTAGGTAAATGCAGCGTAGACTTTCCCCAGAGTGTACAAAATATGAAGTTGTCAGGATAAGTCTCAGGTACTGCACAAGCTAACAAGAACTTGTGCAGAGAAATCTAGAGCAAGAGACTAGAGAGACCAATTAAAACCTAAGAGGGTTAGATAAATTAATCACTTGGATCGTGCCAACTTTAGAACTAATCACCCACATGCAGGTATCGAACTCATTGCTAAGTTAGGATTAGGGTAACGATAATTGTCAAAGCTTTTGGTGTTTCAATTAATTTCCAACAAAGCCTCGTGTCATTGTTCCTACTTCCTAATATAAGATAAGACACGGAAAAGAAAAAATAATTGAAGGGGGTGACCACTGTCACTTTTGAAATATATTCTTATGAAGACTATACAAAACATGTAGTGTCACGTCCCAGGAGCGTAGCTAACTTATGTAAATTTCTTTGGAATAAATCATTGATATAGAAAATTAGAGATGTATATGTACCCTAAAACGATAGCTTAGTGAACCTAGTGGAGAGGCAAATCATCTTTAAATGTAGTAGCAGCACTGGGGACAACTTCTCCAGAGGACCCAAACATGTTATTCAATCCCATCTTCATAATGTTGAAATGCAAGGGTGATACGTACATAACTCTCATACAAATAGGGATAGGTCTCTCCATGAGCTGGACTATAAAACCAAGGGGAAAACAATAGGAATTGAACCAAAATTTTAGGAAGGATCCTGTATTTGTAGCATCATCATCATCATCATCATTCTACTACTCATGACTCAAGTTTTCATAATGTAGAGCCATGTGCAATCAAGCCAAGAATTCTTCTTCTTTTATATTGTTGATCATATATCTTATTTGGGTCATTATACAACTGTCCCTCCCTCCCTCATAATCAAGTCATTTGATCCAAAGAGATGAGCCACAAATGAACACACACAAAATAACCTTGACGGTCTCTACTCTCTAACAGAGAGAGAGAGAGAGCCATCGGCAACTAGACAATTTCACCAACTAGGGACTAGGGAGTGAGGAGGCGTTGATTACAGTACTTGTATAACTTCATTCCTGTCCAGATATTATGTACCAACTGCATGCGGAGCTCAGTTGGCTTTGTTGTTGATTCAAATTTACACTCAAGTTCTTCACTATCCAGTATCCACCCATATAAATCGAGCAGGCAATGATTCACATATATATGTCCCTACAGTGATGTGTTGTTAAATCAAACTTCATTGATGCAGTGTCTTTTCTATTTTGTTTTTGTTTTTGTCTCTTTCTTGATCATCATCATCATCGGCAATTAAACACCAAATCGTTCTTTACTCACCAGTCGATCACCACCCATTGATTTCTGATACCGACGTAAAAGTTTTCACCAAAATCATAAGCCACTTACTGCATTAATGATCATGAATCACCTCCTCCTTCCTTCTCAAATGATACAATCAATTTGCATTTCTTATAAACTTACTAAACAATGATCACTTTAGAATCAAAACACAAAGACAAACGAGCAGACTTAACAATATCAAATTCTGAATAAGTGTTCAAGTTTGGAAGAGCTTAGATGCGGAACCCATACTCATATTTGAATTCAATTCAAAATTAATCTTAATAGTTAAAAAGACGGAAACATTTCAAGATGATCGATTCATCCTAATACTATTTTTATATGAGATATATATCTTTCGTTTGGTCTTTTAATATTTTTATTGAATCTTGTCTAGCTAGATTTCGAAACCTAAATGGCACATCCCTTAGCATTTTCAATGGAAATACCAAACAACCCTAAACTAGTACAATGTTTACAAGAATTTTCTCCTATACATGGATGCATTTATACACGTATGCAATGATTATTTTCATAGAAAGACTTAATTATACAGTATATATGTACTGCATGTGTTGAAGTGCAAATGCATCAATACATGTGCCTTAGTCTGTCATCACATGTAAAGTCGATCAACGACAACAGTCACACTTTTCTCCACAAACCTTGCATATATATAACAACCCCAACCCCCATCAACCTCGATACCCTTCTAAGCTCACTCATAGCTCACATTCTAATCCACAGAAACCAACACACAGATCTCTGAACCATGAGGGTGGCGTTGATCGCCGTCGTCGTCACTCTCTTCTCCGCCATTATTGTTGAGTCCTGCTTACCAACAGACTTGGCAGCCCTCCAGGCAGTCAAGGCCTCACTTACTGAATCCAACCTCGGCCTCTTCAACACATGGTCCGGCACCGACTGCTGCCTCAACTGGCACGGCGTCAGCTGCGACCCTTCTACTCGCCGCGTCCTCGATGTTAACCTCCGCGGCGAGTCTGAGGACCCCATTCTCTCCAAGTCCGGCCAGTCCGGCTTCATGTCCGGCTCCATCGCCCCCGAGATTTGCAACCTCGACAGCCTCACCACCCTAGTCCTCGCCGACTGGAAGGGCCTCTCCGGCCAGATCCCACAATGCCTCACCTTCCTCTCTTCCCTCCGCGTCCTCGACCTCACCGGAAACAAAATCTCCGGCGTTATCCCCACCGATATCGGCAAGCTGAAGATGCTCAGAGTCCTCAACTTGGCCGACAACCAGATCTCCGGTGACATTCCGGCCAGCATAGTCAACCTCGCCGGGTTAATGCACCTTGACCTCAGCAACAACAAGCTCTCCGGCGCACTCCCCGCCGGTTTTTCAAACATGAAGATGTTGAGCCGAGCATTGCTGAGTGGGAACCAGCTCACCGGACCAATCCCGGAGTCCATCGGAAACATGCCTCGCTTAGCCGACCTAGACCTGTCCCGGAACCAGATCTCGGGTTCGATACCGGACAGCCTCGGAAACATGCGTGTTCTGTCGACGCTAAACCTAGACGGCAACGCAATCTCCGGGGAGTTGCCAACAGCGCTGTTGAGCAACCACGGTTTGGGAATCCTGAACTTGAGCAGGAACAGCATTGAGGGCAACATCCCGGACGTGTTTCACGGAAACTCCTACTTCATGGTTCTGGATTTGTCGTACAACAATTTGAAAGGGAAGATACCAGGGACACTTTCATCGGCGAAATATATCGGGCACTTGGACCTGAGCCACAACCACCTGTGCGGGAATATTCCGATGGGTGATCCCTTCGATCATATGGACGCATCGTCGTTTACCAACAACGATTGTCTCTGCGGGAATCCGTTGAGTACTTGTTGACAGATCATAGAAAGTGGATAGTTGTTACGTTACTTAATTACGTACCCATTTGGCTCCAAAATTCCGGGATGTTTGATTTGTGTAATTGTGTATTCTTATTCTATTATTAATTATTGGTGACAGTGAAGAATCAAAATTTAAATATAAATGGCCTCTGTAATTTGTGTCGTGAGTTGAAAGACGGCAAAGATAAGGCAGATCAGATGCATGCACGTGAAAATTATTAGCATACAGAGATTCCCACCCAGTGAGTGATTGAGTGAGTGAGCAAAACATATATATATTCGCCCTACTTGTTTGTATATTGTATTCTCTCATGAGAACTTTATAATTTATGAAGAGCATACTTATATCTTCTTCTTCTACATTTTTTGTGATGAGCTAGTGTATATGTATTTTTTTTTTCATTTTTTAAAAATTGAAAATAGGCAAAATCTATCATTAATAACTGTATGTAATTCTCATTGTAATTACTGGTTTTGGCAACTACATTATGACACACTTTCCTACCAAAGATACATTGTCATAAGTCTATCGTTAATAACAATATCCATGAGTTTTTTCCCATCGCAAAGGGTATTCCAAAGACTTTCTACGCTCAAGGACTAATCTCTCGGGAGAGGTCATCCTACAGGAGTATTGCTGCCCCTCTCTGACCACTTTATTTTTATGGAAGATCGAACCCCCGACCTGAAGTGGTTACTAGTATGAGGTGCCCGGCCACTACACTATTCTTAGTGATTACAACATCCATGAGTTAGAAGAGCCTATTCTCCTAACTAAATTTTACTATCTCATCAATAAATTCCGCCAAATGAAATTCGTATTGTTCTTCTTGATTAAAAAATTGTTCAAATACAAGTGCATTAACCAGGCGACATTGTTCTTCTATCAGACAAGATATATGTTTCATTTTGACGATATTTAAGTATTAAAGAATAGAAATAACATTTCATTCTAAGTTTTATTTTCATCTATTTCTCACCTAATCCAGTAAGCGAGAGTTGAACTTGTTATTTCTACAATTTCAATCATTTCAAACAATCAACATCACACTTCACTAAAAAAGTTTTAAAAAGTTAACAGATCGATACTAAAAGTTGAGCATAGGATAATTTGAACATTGATTCCCATAAAATAAAATAAATAAATAATCATTTGATCATCGATCTAACAGTTTTACAAATGTATGTGTTAAGTTTGGATCAATTGAACCCTAGTGATGAAGTTTAGAATCATATGAAGAACAAGTTAGCTTCAAGAATTCGTATCATTTCCAATGTGTTAGCTTTACTTTCGAGTCCACCAAAATATATATATATATATATATATATATATATATATATCAATCACGTGAAAGACATCATAAAGTGTATCTCAGACACACAAGGAGGTGGCCGAAAGCGATTGCCATCCACCAACTAGTGAATGTTTGCCGATGTAGGGCTAAGGAGAATGATACAAGTTGGATATTGCTGATATGACTCGTAAAAGTGTAGGTGTTGTATAAATCTCAATGACAAACAATGCTATTCAAAAAGTTGAAAGGCAAAAAAAAAAAATTCAAACTAAGAACTATTCGCCAGCCTTTAGAGCAGAAAACAAGGCACTTAAATACAATACATAACTCAATATTCAATAATGCAAATCGAAACAATAAATGAACATGTGATTATGTAAGTTAGGTACCAGGCATCAACTCATCTATTTTCAATACATTAATCTCTTAAGACACGAGGGATCTTCACATGAATATTGCGACTACAACTATACAAGTAATACTTCTAAAAAATGGTTGAAGATCTGAGATGTAAATTAGTTCTCGAAAAAAAAAATGTGACAAAAACTGAAGTGTTATGTATACTTAGAAATTGCTGAGTTATATATACCAACGCCCAGCTTGTTAGTATATTAAGTGACAACCATACATATTCAGCTGGCATTTACAACGTAATTCTAACTCGAGGATCATGAGGGAAAAAAAACTAGGCCAAACAAAACTAACATAATTCAAACTTAGATCTCATGCAAACAATACTCTATGATCCCTGCATCCCAAAAGTTTAAAATAAGCAAACAACTAATCAACATTAATCAAATTACTTGCGCTCTTCTATACGTATTCAATAAGGTCCAACATTAACCAACCCTGAGTACTAAACCTTAAACACCGAACCATATATCCTAGAATAACATCATCTTGATCAGTAAGTATAGTATAAACATTAGATCGAACTACTGGAAAAAGGAAAGGAAAGGAAAAAAATATAAATGAGAGATCACTTTCTTGGCCAGTAAGGCTTGACAATGAAATGAAGATGATCACGGGGGGACATGGTGAGTGGTGAGCCCATGCTCTTGGTGTGCATTTCTGTATTGATAGCATTTATGCTGCATACATATGTAGTAGCAAGTAACATTGCAGAAGTTGCCTACTCGATCAGTACTCAACAGGCAAACAAAGAGAGGTCAAAGTCTCATACAGCAATACATGATCTGATCTATGATACCACCTACTGCCATCCCTCCCTCTGTACTATCTCACATTTAATCTGCAGACAGGAACGCTCTGGGGCACTGCCCCACTATACACTTCACTCTCACCTCTCTTGGGTAGTCGGTGTGTCATAGCAAATGTAAGCATGGTTTTGCTAGCATAGAGGAGATCCACACTCTCATCCTCCACCGCCCTCAAGACTAGAGTCTTTAATCTCCTAGACCAATATGGGAAGCTGATAGCAATTGTATCCCAATAGTTCAACAGCGAATTCTATACCTGATCAACCTCCTTAAATATACCAGTAGGCACCAATCCCCAGTCCTATGCTTCTGCCCATCTAAGATTCTTCTTCTGATCTATAATGGAGGCAATAATTACTTCCAAAACACCCACTACTGAGAGCTTTCCATTCCACATCACTAAAAATCAATCAAACTATTTAAAGTTTCAGGAGAAAATTAGCAAAGAGTTTATACAATGGGGTTCAAGATTATACTTTCCTTTATAGGATAAACCAAAATGTTTACCAATACTATATTTGGAAAGGACTCATTTTAAGTTGAGCATACCCCATGATTAAGTATTTTGAAGGCTATATCTAGAGGCATACACTAACAGCAGCATAAAAAACAGTCTTATAAGAAATAACCGGAATACATGGAGCAAAATATCAGGACAGTTTAAATCCACACCTAATTATGCATTCTGAGCAAGTAGCTCCAGAGGTTTGGAATGATATAACCTGATTAATTGGATCTTGATATAATGAAACTGAAGTGCCGTTATTTGAACAATCAGTTAGTCATGATTACTTGTATTGGCCAAAGCAAGAAATTATGCTACAGAAACTGAAGTATGAAGATATTGAAGGGTAAGAAAACAAAGACGTGCAAGAATTCATTTACAAGCCTAACATAAAGCACGAAGACCAAAAATAGTGTATCTATCTTTCCTTTTCCCTTGCATTGAGAACCAAACCAATGATCTCGACCCTAAGTTCATCCCACCCCACTCTACTGTATACGTCACCTAAAAATTGTTGAGCACTAGTCACAAATAGTTTAGGCTAAGTATCAGATTAAGCTCTATATACTTACTGGGTTTCTCCAACCCAAAAGCCTACTAGTATTGGACCAACAACCATAATTCATCTTAATAGCAATGGACTACACATAAGTGATCCCAATTACCCAAAAGAGGGACTATTTACTAACGCATTTGACCATCCAAAAAAGCGGTACGAAATGAGAACTGAGCAGCAGCTCCGCGATGGTTGGATTAAGTATCAAATATAGCTAGTTATGTCTATTGGGGCTCTTAATTAGAGATTAAGCTCAAAATCCATCACATGAACAGTCCCTACTAGCATGAAGAGCTGCAGGAAACTAATATTATGAAACTTTGCAACATTTTGAACCCTTTACTTCAACTCCATGTTTATATTTTTATTTTACCAAACATTTAATTTTACAGTTATAAGAAATTGTTGGAACAAGTGCTAAAATGATTTCTCAACTGAAGTAATTCTCCTAAAGACAACCATTTCATATCAAACACCAAGTGTAATCTTCTGTTCTCTGTCTATAATATTCAATACTTCAATTCATATCCCAAATTAAGAATTTGAATTTCTAATAATGTACACAAAGATTTAAAAAATAAAAAAATAAAACTACAGAGCTATTGTTTCTACAGTTAACAAAAGTCAAGTTAACTGAGAATCACATGAACTGTGCTTTGGTGGCATGGCTCATTTTCTACCTATTGGTGATAATAGCTTAATGAGTCTTATTGGAATATGAAATCAATAAAAGTCGGAGCTCTACCAAAGAATGAATAACAAACTATCCAATATCACATTTCAGACTCGAATCCAATGTTCCAAAATCCTTCCGGAGTTGAAGGGGGAAGATACCTGTACCTGTGTCGAGAAACACCTTCATGATGCTCACAGCGGAAACCATGCTTATTATTATCATTGTCCTTGCCACCAACATCTGGAAGAACAGCATCATAGAACTTTTTGCACTGCTTGCATTCAACTCCTTTCAAATTTTCCCGCTCGGCCCGCTTTCTTACAGGTTCCACATACTTGAAACCATTTTTTCCAGCCACTGTAACTGGCATATGCTGCTTCTGTAGACTAGGAAGATCAGCTGTCACATCCTGTGTTTCATCATCGGAGCTACCTAATTTCAAGTCATTTTGAACTGGAACTGGAACTGGAAGATCAGGAATTTTTTCCTTTGTAGATCTATTCAAGTTTGCTCTTATGTTCTCAATTGGGGTATCAAGAAAATCATCATGCGGGTCAGGCCCATTTTGGCCTTGGCGGGATCTAGTGTCTATCCAGGATGATGCAGATCGCTTTCTACCAGCTACTGGAGCAGACTTGACAGTGGAAGGACATTTGGGTGCAATGGAAACAATAGTAGGAGAGAAAGGAGTTATTGGTTGAATTGATTTTTGTCCTCTGTCTTCCTTTGTGTTATTGTTAAAACGAATTTCATTCTTCATTTTCTTTGTGTTACAAGCATCTGGAGAGGCATTTTCATTATCTTCAAGATCTACAATTTGGAAACAAATAATGGATTCAATAAAGGAATAAACATATACGATAACAAAGTTAAAAGACCAATCATGGGCTAACTGAATGCATTCCTACTGTCTGCCTGTTATTTTTAATAGTTAAAAGACCACCAAAAGTTCTGAAAAACAACAAGCTAAGACACTTAATTCAATCTAAAAGTAACAGACAGCATAATAATCTGGAAAACTATATTTAGTAGTTCACTAAGGGAACCATTGGAAACAACTAGGAATAAGAAAAGAGAAGGACAAGGCAGCAACATCATACCATGGAAACTTGATGGATTCTGATCATTTCTCAATAGTGTGCTGTCATCTTCCAACTTATTTTGGGGGAGCATATTCTCCCTGGTAAGACCAAACTTGGCGCGCAGATAACTGTGCTGCTATGTTGCACGGACACGGACACGGACACGGCGACTCGACACGGCGCGACACGGCGACACGGCAAATCTCAAAAATCGATTTTCCGACACGGCTTGGACACGGCAAATAAATTATAATTTATATATTTTTAATACATAAAATAAATTGATAATATTACTAAAAGTTGTAAATTCAATCCATAATTTATAAGAAATAACATCAAAGAGTCAAATACAACCGCACAACTTTTAAATAACATCAAAGAAATAACATCTAGCTTTTAAATAGCTTCCACCGCACAACTTCGGGAAAATTTCATGATCTCCAACACCAGAAATTTAAATAACAAAGGAGCCACATATAAGCAGAAATTTAAATAAAGAATGGATTAATGCTAACTGTCAGCAGCCACAGAGAACATCCAAAACTAAATATATTAATGGCATTATCAAACATTCCAGATTAAGGCAATAACAACTAGAAGCTTTCAACCTTCTCAAAAGAAAATAATCACAAATGCATAAACCATGAAGAAGACATCAGTGATCAGTTCTAAGAACGGGAGAGCAACCCAATCAATCAAATACTCAGTTACTCACAGGAAGAGGAGGGCCGAATCGGGAGGAAGGCCGAGCAGCGGAGGAAGGCCGAGCAGGAGGAGGGCCGAGCAGCGGAGGAAGAGGAGGGCCGAATCGGGAGGAAGGCCGAGCAGGGGAGGGAGGCCGAGCAGCGGAGGAAGGCCGAGCAGCGGAGGAGGGCCGAGCAGGAGGAGGGCCGAGCAGCGGGGGAAGAAGAAGAGGAAGAAGATCTAGGGAGGGAGAAGAAGAGGAAGAAGATCTAGGGAGGGAGATCTAGGGAGGGAGAAGAAGAGGAAGAAGAAGAGGTGAAGATCGGCAGAAGGAGAGATCGGCAGAAGGAGGGAGGGAGAAGAAGATCGGCAGAAGGAGAGGTGAGAGAGGTGAGTTAGGATTTTTTTTCAACTTTTTTTTTTTTCCTGACGTGGCGTGTCGGAAATTAAGGATACGTGTCGGTCAAAGTGTCTGAAAAGTCAACATTGGCCGATACGCCAGATGGCGTGTCCGACACGTATTTTCCCGTGTCGTATCGTGTCGCCGTGTCCGGCCGTGTCGGACGCGCGGATTCGGCTGTTTTTGCCGTGTCCGTGCAACAGAGCTGTGCTGGGATTTCAGACTTTTGTAAGCAGCAGTAAGTTCCCCGTACTTCTTCCTCTCGGTCAGTAAATCTGCGGTTATTGATTCAACCTCTTGGTGTAAATTTTCAGTCGAACCCCTTCTATAGGCCACTTCACCGGCCCTGCCTCTGAGATCCCCTTGTAGCTCATTAACTTTCTCCTCTACACCAACCATTTTACTCAGAAGATGGTTTTTCTCTCTTGCACAACCTTCCACTTCCTTATTTTTAGTTAGGAGCTCCTTCTGGAGTTGGCTAACAGTTTCTTCCACATTTTTCAATTTGGCCAACATGAGTTTTTTCTCTTCTTCCTGATCCTTCAAAAGCTTATCACTGTTCATGATCTCAGAAGCTTGCAACTCAATTTTCTTGAACAGGTTTTGCTTGAGCTCATTTCCCTTGGCTACTTGTCCAATCTTTTCTCTCAACTCCTCATGGAGTCCATCAACTCTTTTTCCAAGATCACTCACTCTCCCAAAAAGCACATTTCTACTTTCTTCACTCTCTTTCAGTTGTTTTTCCTTACTCACAATGCCACTCTCTTTCAACTTAACCTCTTTCATTAATTTAGTCTGCAGTTCCATTCCCTCATTGGCCTCCTTCGTCTTCTGATCAAGCATTTGTTCAAGCTCATGACTCCTCACCTGTAAGCTTGTCGCTTCATCTCGCAGTTGGTTTATCACGTCGTCCTTTTCTTTGAGTGGCTTCTCCCTATCAAGCTTGAGCGAGCGGTTCTCTTCGATGATCAGTTGGTTTTCAGCTCGAAGCTTTTCAATTTGAAGTAAAAGATCAGTTTCCTTGGACTTGCATTCATCTCGAAATTTGGTTAGAGTTTCAGACTTGGACTGTAAAAGTGGGTAGAGCTGAGCAAGAAACACATATTCAATCTGTAAAACCCGGTCTTTGGTCTCCTGAATCCGATCTTTCGCTTCCTGAATGGTAGCAAGCAGTAGAGTAGCGAGCTTGATATCAGGAGACTGAGAATCAATAGGGAAACAAATCTGTCTCGTAGTCTCCTCCATTATCCAAATTTCTGACCTAACAATTTACAAACCATAAACATTCTCCAAAAAAAAAAAAAACAACTCAAAAATTTGTAATTGCAATTGGATTCACCACAAATGAAATTCAGCACAATTAAATTAATCACAACTGGAATATCAAAATCTAACTAAAGCAACTAGAAATACAGCTCAAGAATGAATTGAATAGCATAATCAATTAAATTTCAGATCCAGATTTTGTTTGTTACATACCTGAATCGAATAGCGGAAAACGACCTCAGTAGGTGGACGCCGGAAGTCTAATAGTCCGATTCCGATTCCGATTCGCGTCTATCAAAAACCCTAATTGCATAAAATAAAATAAAAAAATCAAAACTGGAAAATGTGAAATGGGAGAGAAGTGAGGAGGAGAGAGTTGAATTAAAGGCAATTTGTGACGATTATATATATATATAATGGCGGGACGTTATATATTCTACTTTGAAAAACTTCGCGGGCACGATTCATCCCCTTTTTTTTTTTTTTTTTTTTTTTACTTTTGTTTTTCTGTACTCTTTTGCTGCTAATTTTATATTTATTTATTTTTAAATCCCTCATTTAGACATCAGAGCATCAAGTTATACTCTATAAAATTTGTGACGGCTTTCCAAATCAATTGAAAATTTTTATAAAAATGAGTAGAATATAAAATTTAGAGAAAAATGCACCATTAGTGTCTCAAGACTTCAAAAACGGTTACTATGATACCTGGACTTTAAAGTGTATCATTGTGGTATCTGGACTTATATTTTTGCTCCCAACGTGGTGCCTATATGAACTTTCGGTCTTATCCCCATAAAAAACTGTCACATATTATATAAGACAATATGAGGGCATATCTGTCATTAAGTATTTTTATTGTTGTCACGTGCGTGAAACGTGACGCAAACTAACAGAGTTGTGACGGAAGTTGTTGTAGGTACCACGTTGGAAGCAAAACATATAGTCCAGATACCACGATGATACACTTTAAAGTTCAGATATCATAGTGACAGTGTTTAAGTTCTTCAAACACCAATGGTGCATTTTTAGATGCATTTTTCTCTAAAATTTATAACGACTTTCTATTTCAATTGCATGCCTTTCAAAATTTTTTTTATAATAAACTAATAATTCAGAACTTTGGAATTCCTTCCTGATGTGCGAAATGTCTAATTTGAGAATCTTATTATTGGCTGCATAAACATCCCAAAATGCAAAGTCAGCTCATGTGATTAGTATTGTCAGTGTGCTAACCCACAAATACATGTTGATACTTTTCCCTGAATGGTGTAACTTTTGCCAGATTTCTTCCTGTTCAGACCAACTAATTCCCCAACCTAAGAAGTAGTGGACACCCAGTTTTCCCCTGATCATGAGCTACATGTATTCACTTGAACAATCAAAGATGCATTATCTCCTAGAGCCACATAGTATGAAATATGAATACTAGCATTATTAGTATGGTACTCTAATTCTGATTTCTTTCTACTCTTTTGTTATAAAGTGAGGCAGGGAAGAGCAATCAGAGGAGGAAAATATGAGAAATAAGAACTGAAAGATGACGGTTCTTACAATAACAGTTCTGATGTTCTATAAAACTCAGCTAAAAAGATAGCCAAAGCTGGACTGTATATCATTAAGCAAATAAAACTACAACCAAAACTGGAAGTCTCTAACTAGAGCAAAGGCATTTAAACTAGTTCAGTCTTCTTCATCAATCACCTTGGTACCCAAACCCTTCAATCCCTCTGGTGGAACCTCTGTAACAGTGACTAGTGAGTAAAACTCTTCCTTGGCATCTTCATCATCATTTTTCTTTCGTCCAATTCGGACACGAACCCTTCTTGGCACATTTCGAATCCGGATTAGGATCCTCTCCTGAGCTCCAAAAGGAACTGAGCTGATCCCAGAGACCAAAATTTCCACCTCACAACAGCCCACCCCCTGCAAGGCCTCTCTATCGTCGGATAGAGATCAGGTCAGGTCAGGTCAGGCAAAAAAAGAGGACATGAGAGGATCATTCCCGCCCGCGGCTCCAAATGTGCTCGTTGAGTAAATAAATAATAGATAATTACCCAAAACTACAATTTTGTACTCATAATTACCAATTGCAAGATCTGATTTTTTTATACCACTAGCAGGATTTAACACTAACAGACTTTTAATCCGTCCAATGTTAAATGACATAATTAACTCTGAAAATCTAAAAATTACAACATATGCCATCTATATATAATTAAAAAAAAAAAAAAACCCACACCCCAAACTCTCCTCTTCTCTTCTCCTCTCCTTCCCGACCAAAATCCCTAACCCTAATTTGCGATTGAGCGGGCGGCGGTGGCAGAGCAACGGCGGAGGTACGAAGGCGCGAGGGAGAGAGGCGGAGGCGGAGGCGCGAGGCAGAGGAGCGAGGCGGCAGCGAGCGAGGCAGAGGCGAGAGGCAGCGACCGAGCGAGGCAGACCTCTCCTCTTCTCCTTCCCGATCTGGAGCAGATCGAGGCCGGAGCGAGGCGAGGTTCGGGTGCCGAAGGCGCGAGGCGCGAGGCGAGGCCTGTGAAGGCGGGGCTGCGAGCGCGCGAGGCCGGTGAAGGCGAGACTGCGAGGGCGCGAGGCTCGAGGGGGGAGGCGCGGCGAAGGGCGCGAGGGCGGAGGCGCGTCGAGGCTAGGAGGCGAGGCCGGTGAAGGCGAGGAATCGAGGCGCGAGGGCGAGGCTCGACGGCAGAACGAGGCCGGAGCAAGGCGAGGCGAGGCGGGACAGCAGATCGAGGCCGGAGGCGGACGACGAGGACGAGGACGAGCGAGGAAGCAGAGGCGGAGCCAGGGGGACCGAGCACGACGGCGGAGCCGGGGGGACTTTGGCGCGACGGCGGAGCCGAGGGGACCGAGGCGCCACAACTCCTCTCCCTCTCTGCCTCTTTCTCTCGTCTCTCTCGTCTCTCTCTCCCTCTCTACCTCACCCTCTCTGGCTCTCTCTCTCTGCCTCTCTCTCTCTCTTTCTCTCCCTCTCTGCCTCCCTCTTTGGCTCTCTTTCTCTCTCTCTCTCTCTCTCTCTCTTTGTGTGATATTTGATTTGTTGTGTATTGATTTGATTGTTTTGTGTTTGGAATTGATTTGTTGTGTGTTGAAATTGATTTGGTGTGTGTTGGGATTTTCGCTCATGTTGATTATGGTTGAGATACTGAGGATCAGTAATATTGAAACGCGGCGGTGGACGGCGGAGCTACTGAGGGTCAGTAGTATTAAGACGGCGGAGCTACTGAGGAGGAGTGAGGGATCTGAATTTTTTTTTGGGAGAATTAGGATTTTGAGTGGGAGATATTGAGGGTCAGTAGTATTGGAGCGCGGCGGAGGACGGTGGAGCTACTGAGGGTCAGTAGTATTGAAGCGCGGTGGAGGACGGCGGAGCTACTGAGGGTCAGTAGTATTAAGACGGCGGAGCTACTGAGGGTCAGTATATTAGGTTGACTTCTGAGGGTCAGTAGCATTAGGCTCACTGAGGGTCAGTAGTATTAGGTTGAGTTCTGAGGATCAGTACCATTAGGCTTAATGAGGGTAATTGTGTAATTTAAGACTTAACTGATTCTGTTAATTTTAGATGGAACCTTGCTAATGGTAATTTAAAAAGAGGACCTTGTTATTGGTAATTATGTACCTAAAATTGTAGTTTTGGGTAAAAACCCCAACAAATAAATATAAAATATAAAATAAATGAGTTGGGCTTGATACCCGACTCTATCTGCTTCAATTTGGGGCTCCACAGAACCCGACCCTAAATCTGGTTTTCCATTTGATATTTGATATTTATCAAGTTTTAGAGTGGAGGCAGTCAAACGTTTCTAACTCTGTGTTTTTTTCCGGAAATTTCGCGTTTAGGGTTTTGGGGTTTCCGAACAGTAACTGAAAAGAAGAAGCAAGTAAGATGGTAAGTTTGATACCTAGAACAAAACGACCGTGAGATAGATTTGATTATGTTTTCAGTTTCTTGATTCTATATATTCTGTTTGTGTTTCAGTCAGGAAGGAAAGAAACTGTGTTGGATTTGGCCAAGTTTGTTGACAAAGGTGTCCAAGTCAAGCTCACTGGTGGTAGACAAGGTTGGTTCAACTTCTTTATCTACAAGTTTTAACTAGCCTATAACCCATTGCTAAAAATTGCTCATCCAAGTTTGCTAGGGTCAAAACAGAAGCAAAGTTTGGTTCTTTTGTATGAAAGAGTGAATTGTAAGACCTCAGTTGTGCAATGTCTAGATGCAGAATGTAGAAATTACGCAGCTTGTAGGTTGTAGAGTAAGTAGTGTATCTCAGGGTGTGTAAAAGGACAGTAAGAATTGCTATTTCTACTTCTCTTGCTCAAAAGATAATATCGATCATTACTTTGGATCTAACTCTTTAGGAATTTAAATGAGGATTCTTGCCCTCACTTTATAATGGTCAGGGTGTGTAGAATCTAATATTGTGCCACCGATTTTGTGGATTTGTTTACAGTGACAGGGACTCTAAAAGGATACGATCAGTTGTTAAACCTTGTTCTGGATGAAGCAGTTGAGTTCATAAGAGGTATGATCCATAATCTCGCTAGGAGTTTTGTCTCTTCTGGTTCTCTTCATGATATAATTTGCAACTTTTCTATGGCTGTAAATGATAATTCATTTGTGAATTTTCTCTTTTGTTGTTGCAGATTCTGATGATCCACTGAAGACTACTGACCAAACCAGGCGCCTCGGCCTAATTGTAAGTAATCTTTGCTCATCTTTAGTCGCACTATATTTGAGAGCTATTGAAATAAATCCTACAAACTGACTGACCTGGGGAATTAATCAACCCAAATGTTGTCGCTGAATACAACTAAAACAGAATCTGACTACAGAATTTAGCTTCTTTAAGAAAGTTTCTGTTCTAATTTGGAATCTTGTTAAACTCTTGAATTTAGATAGTCCCTTTCTCATTTCTCTAGGCTTCTATTTGCATCTGTCCTTTTGTTCTATTCTCTGGAGTTTGAGTCATCTAGTCTCAAGTTCAATATATTAAATTTTACTGGGGCAACTTTAGACTGACTTACTAACTTGTCAAGTAATCTATACTTAAAATTGTTTTGGTAGATGAATTTAGAGTCGAGACTTCTGGTTTATTGGATTCTCCTTCGATGTGGACTAACTCCTCTGGATTTCATCGCTAACCTGGTCTTTAGAGTCTCTCAGAATCTGTTAAAGGTGTGCAGGGTAGTTTATAGTCCGCTTAAACCAATGAACCTCATCCCTCATCTCTTTTTAATTGTTTCGAACTTCTGGGTGTAACTCCTCTAACCTTGCAATCCATAGGGTATCTTTTGACTTCTGTGGAAGGATGCGAAGTATTATTCTCGCTCCATCTTCATTCAAGTCTGTCCTTTTCAATAAATTGTGACATGCATTCATAGGCACTGTGATGTTCATAATCTCATGCTCAACCCATGGAGAGTTTAATCAAACACTTCTAAGTGATCCCTATTGGCATTCAGAGCTGTACCCTAATCAAAAGAAACAGAACAAATCTTCCCACCATGATGAACACAAGTTCATTCAACTGTAGACTGTCATCATATATGTCAGTCTTGATCGTAACATTTCATCAAATATGGCTTTCTTAAGAGTTATTATTTCAACTTCTGCTGTTTACACTCCATTATGAACAATTGTAGGAATAGCGTCCCTCTGAGAAAGGGAACATCTCTCTATCTCGCCACAATCTAATACTAGAGGCATGTTGGCTACATGATTGATCAGTATTATGTCTTGCCCCTAATTTTTGGTCGATCGGAAGTTTGAACTCTGAAATTTACAGCTGAAGTAATAGGTACTGCACCGTGGTTTGTTGTAGAAAATGCATCTTTGTGCACCCGAGCACCATACCTTTCTTTATGGATATACTATCAAATAGCTGCTGGATTAACCATGATGCGCCCTTTCATCTCTGATACCAAAGTAGAGTGACTAGAAACATAAGTGTAGTACTCCAAAGTCCGTTTGGTTAAGTGAATGATGCGCCCTTTCATCCCTGATACCAAAGTAGAGTGACTAGAAACATAAGTGTAGTACTCCAAAGTCTGTTTGGTTAAGTGTAGTACTCCATCTTGTAATCAGGTCGTGACAGTTTGTCAGCAGCTTTGATTCCAGAGCATCCAATCTTCAATGTTCTTCCACCATGGGAGCATAATTACTCTTTCATAGTTAAAATTTGATGAATATTTCACATTATCCTAGAGTTCCAGTAACATGTAAAATTCTTTATGAGTGGAATTAGGCAATTTTAACACCGTCCCGAGCTTTAAAATAAATTGGGTCAGAGAAGGGTAGTTTAAAGGATTTAGTTCAACTAAAGGGTTTTGAGAATTAGTTACCTTCCTGAAATTTGTTGGTGCTCGTTAATTTTTCCATTATGCTGATTTAATGTCTTATGACTGACAAACTAATTGTTTGGAAAGCGTCTTCTTATTTTCTTGTAAATCTAGACTATCACGCATATGTATAAGGAGGCCATTTGCTGTATCAAATACTGGTCTTTGAACGGCACGTCTTATTTATTTAATTGTTTGAAACAATTTGCTCCACAATTTTGAGTTTGCATCTGCATTAATTTGTGCAGGTTTGTAGGGGAACTGCTGTGATGCTTGTGTCGCCAACAGATGGTACAGATGAGATTGCTAACCCCTTTAGCCAGCCAGATGGTGTCTAAGATGGAGTAGCTTGCGTTGCACTGTTCTTAAGAAATCATGATAGTGTGTATGTGATGCCCTAGGCCTTATATTTGTCATGCTCATTGTCTTTCTGCTGATGAAACTCATTGTCTTTCTGGGATTGTAGTAGGTGACCCCATCCACAGTTGCTTACTTTGTAAAATCCACTTGACTTCGATACAACCTTAGCTTGAATTTTCTATTTTCCTGCACTTGTTTGCATCACTAAGAGTTGTGGCTCTTTTGCGTCTATTTCGGCTGAAAATGTGTACATTTTTTGTAGCTTTGCCCTTTTTCCCTCGCAATTTGGCAATAAGCCACCGTAAAACTATGATGTCAGTGCTTTAGCTCACCGATTGCAAATTTGGAGGTCCAAAAAGATTTGCTTGTACTGAATCAAAATTAATTATTTGGGTATTATCATGATACTACTTGAACAGACTTATTGTATCGAGCTACCAAGCAGTCGGAGTGAACGAAGCAGGCGCACCAAATTTGGTCGAATAATGATCCTTGGGAAAAGGAATTGCTTTAGTCACTCAATGAGAAGACACCACTATCGTGCCCACTATGAAAGGCAAAATAGATGTGATTTCTTTCAATTGTCGTACCATGAGGACCATAATAAGTAAGGCTCTTATGAGATGACATGAATAATATATTGATCGTGCTTAGAAATAATAGCCGGTCACCTAGGTCAGCAACTTCTATCCATCGTCGACCATTAATTAGTATGCTCTAGCTTGAATACCTGAAATCCTTTCGTATCAGTAGCATCCATCTTGCTAACGAAACTCCTACACGACAGGAACAACTCCTTGGTTGTAGAATCTTTGAATATGTAAGTCAAACATCCACAACCGAAACAATGACTAGCAACAAGGCAATGCGGGCTTGTTGGCACTGAAGAGGCCACAACTTTGTTGAACAAGGAACGATGTTGCATGGAATGCTGGCTACTGATGGAAGCATGAGTAGTCTAGCACCTGATATTGGATTCAAGAAGTTGCAAATAGTATAAGTTGTATGGTCTTGATCAATAGTTAACGTGGAATTGTCGGCCATGATCAACCACCCCTCGATTGATCCAATAACAGAATCGTCCTCTGCATGTTGTAAGTAGGGTTTGCTTTGTAAATTTTCTCATTCTCACTTAGATAGTAATGAGCTCTGATGGATAAATGACGAGTAGCGAACATGAGCCATGGTCGTTGAGGAGCCAGGTTACAACCACGTTTGCACGGCGCCGACACGGATAACTCAACAGCTGCAGATCGCCAAGAATGACATACTGCACAACAACGGATGTAATATGATGTGCATAATCGCTGTAGAATTGATTGCAAGATTTCTTGGGGGAGTTCCTCCGACCACAACCTAGGTGGTATGCTCTTTCTGCTTTTGCTCCCCTTCTCGGTCTCATCTTCTTCACGAGTATGATATTATTTTTGTTTTTGGTGCTGCGTATCGTTCAATTATCAATTCAAAGATCAGTAAAAACTAAACGTATGTCTTTAATTTCTAGTACTTGTTTGTTCCAGGTGAATTTCGAGTCCTTCAGTACGTGAATGGTACAAATTGGCTGAATCCTACAAGGAGAATGATTACCACCTTGGATTTGCATTATTTTTTACAGGTTAATTTGTAGGGGAACTGCATGCAGTGATGCTTGTGTGTCACCAACAGATGGTACATATGAGATTGGTAACCCCTTTAGCCAGCCAGATGGTGCCTAAGATGGAGTAACTTGCTTTGCATTGTTTTTAAGAAACAATGACAGTGGCGTATGTGCTGTGCCCTAGGCTTTAAATTTGTCATGCTCATTCCTATGATATGAGACGAGTTCTGCTGATGAAACTCGTTGTCTTTCTGGGGTTGTACTAGCTAGCTAGCTGACCTTATCCACAGTTGCGTACTCTGTAAAATCCACTCGACTTTGATACAACCTTAATTAGCTTAAATGTTTCTATTTTGCTGCACTTCTTTACATCATTAAGATTGTTTATAACTTATGCTCATTTTGCTGCACTCCACTTCAAGAAAGAAGAAACTTGAATGGGTCGATGGTATGGTACTAATGTGCACTTGAATAGCTAGCATTCATGATTGAATTCCTGAATTTTTCATTCACTTTTTTGGGGTTAGGTTGCACTGTACGTAATTGGGGTTTCAGGTTTCAAAGTAATTGTGCAACGAAAAGCTGGTCACTAAATGGTTCTTGATTATGGTGTGAAGGTATTATCAATGAGAATAAAATTGTGGAACCAATAGCTTTAGTGTGTTTTGACAGCCAAATGCACAATTGAAAATTTGGTGCGTAGCTGTATGGTGCCCACTTTCGTTGATTGCTATTTTGATGTGTTGTCTCCTAATCAAATACAATATATTCAATGATGTCCACATTTCTCACATATTTCACTTAATCTAGTGGGTTCTTCAATTCCTTTGAGAATATCTAGTGGTTTTTTCTATTGTTTCGTTGTGTGAATTACCATCTTTGTAGTTTCTGGTTTCTATTTCCTTAGTTTTACATACTTTCTCCGGTACGAGTAGTTATAGTTTTAAATAAAATGAATCTCATATATGTAGTAAGAACTCGATAATTTTGATTTATCATGTTAAAGAGTTAATTTCCGTATTAATTATTTAACTAATGAAAAATTGGACCACAATTGGAGTTATGCTTAATTAGGCAATTCAAGTTTCATTGATTAAACTGGTTAGCGGCTTTATTTAATTAGGCTTGTCTTGGATGGAAGAAGTTTTCCATCAATGAAAGATACATTTTAGAGAAGATTATGATGTTTTCTTGTTTTTAGCTAGCCAAATAGTCCAAAATGCACGATTTTAGACTAGTTTTCCAAATTCACCCCACATCATCATGAGAAGAAAAGTTGTAGGAAACTGCCTTACACATCTATAAGTGCGGGGAAATGACAAGGCTTTGCATTGTAGCTGATGTATGCTATTGTAAAGCAGAATAGAGGCTAAATTACAGGACAAGTTAGGAGTCGGCAACTTCAACTCATCAACTCGATCTTTGATCACGACAACTACAAACAGGTTCCATTATTGTCATCATCCACATTTTCTTGTACAATTAACTACGATTGTCATCATATTCAGAAGAAATGAATGTCAATTACGGATAGAGGTGAATATTTTTGATATTTACATAATATATGCTTCATCGAATGTGTGATTATGTTGAGCTACTTACAAACAGCTTCATTATCCGCTACAAGCCTATATATGTGTACCGAAGTGTTAGAAAATGTGGAGCGCTCTTCCCATACAAGAAGAGTGAAAATATAACAAATTAATAATAGAAACTTCCTCATCATTGTACATTAGGGTTTCAACCACTAGGGTTTTCATTCGATCTCCTTGCTTAGCACCTTCTTTCTCTCTTGTTCATCTCGATATTGGCAGAGGAAGTTTGCAGCCGCTTTGGCTATCAAAGAGAAGGAGAAAATCGTTTTCAACGGGGCAGCTGGGGATGAGGCTATTTTGAGGTTTAATGAGTGAATAAAATGTAAAATAAGTAATTTATTGTAATTTAAGTGACTTAATATATTCAAGGCTATTTTGGGTATTTAAAAAGAGGTATAACAAGCAAATGAGTGAATTTAAAAACCAAAATGAGGTGTAGAGAGTATAAGAGGTAAGATGAGCAAATTAAGAGGTCCCAATAGCAACACTCTAAAACATTTAATTTTTACAAAGAGTGTAGTCTTTGTTTGCCGCTGTAGCCTAACTTTAACAAGGGTGTTACATGTGTGCCTCCAGTTGTGTTTCGAAACCCTAATTAACCCTAACCCCAACTTGACTCTAGGGTTAAGTTTAGAGTTAGGGAATGGTTTGATTATGACAGGATGTTCTTTAAGCTCTTGGTTCAGTCCAACGCCTCTCATTGCCCGGAGTCTCGGTTATAGACCTCGCAACGCAGATAAGCTGCTTCAGGTCGCCGGTGTCAGCTATTGTCCCGGTGGCCGCCATGCCTACTCATGTGCATGTGATTGATCATATTTTACCGGTACAAATCTCGGGGTCCAAACACTGCTTTTTTTGGAGCCGCGTTCAGCAGGAAAAGGTGTTAGGGGCAAGGGTGACTTAGAAGAAGTTACGACTTTAGAGTTGCCTTCCTTATAGTTTTTAATGCTGAATTTGTCTATGGGCCTAGGTATTTTTGTATAATTCACTTTTCTCGTAAATCTTGCGGGCTGATTGTGTTTATGTAGGTTGCCTATATTTAAATGAAATGTAAGTATTTTATTTTTTATTTTTTTTAAAAATATATTAGAATTTTTGTTAGATTTATATATATATATTTTTTCCTGACAATTTTTCTGTTAAGTTACTGCAGTACATAGGTTCTCATTCTGGCAGCTTTTCATACCTCTCAAAGGTCACCGACCAGGAGAGAGACCTACCACAATGTGGCGGTCCCTACTCACTAATCCACGTCATCTATTCCCACACCCACCAGCACTCAATTTCCACCGTCCGATCTCCCCGCCCCTCTCCTTTTTATAATGAAAAGAGCAACCAATCATCAGACACGCAAATGTTCCCTTCACCTCTCGCCTCTCCCCCCACTTTACAGCTCTTCCAGTCATGACGTTAACGCGTGTCACCCTCCCATTCGGCCTTCCCCCCATCTCCTACTTTACGGAGATATCAATTCATATCGTCTAATCATATCATATCGCGAGAAACTAAATTATTGAAAAAACCCTGGCACGTCCCATTCCGTGGGCCCCGGAACTCCAAACCTTCCCCAACCGATTTACCAGTTGCGCGTCGCTAAATGACGGAAAAGACCCTGTCCCTTGCCCGAGTTTACATTCAACTGCCATTCATATGAATATGGACGGAAACAAGAAGCTAGCTAAGTGAAGAATATCCAGAACAACGAATATCATCATCGTAAAATCACAATAATTTATCATTTCCAAGCAAATAACAACACACAAAAATTGAAAAAAAAAATTAATATATAGTAATAATAATCCCTGAGAGAGATTTCGAGTTTCCTTTCAATAACGAAGCCAAGGCCATCTCTCTCTTCTGCTCTATACGATCGTCGTCCGGCTATCTCCGGGGAAGAGACACCGCCAACAACCGAGCCACGAAGTCCTCTTTTTTTTTTTTTTTTTTTTTTTTGAGGAATATTTCTGGAATGTTTTTGATGGATGTTTTTTCATTTCTACAAATGTTTAAATATGAAAATCTCAAACCCTGACGATCTTGGCTGCCTTGACAACTGGGTTTTCTCTGGCTATCGCTTCGCGACCGGCGGCCTTGTAGTCGTAGCTGCACACGTGTCGATCTGAGTACCGATGTTCAGAGCAGAACAGCTCTCCGCACCGGCACCGGAATCCGGTCAAGCCCACCTTTCTCCGGCATCCGGAGCACCGGTTGACCACTCGCCTCATCGACGACTCCTCCGATCTCGAGCTCTCCACAGCCGTGGCTGCTTTACGGATGGTTTCTGATGGACCGTCGAAGCGAAACGAGCTGGATCTAGGTACCTTCTCGCCGGAGAACTTGAAAACCGCTGTAGTTGTTGACGACGTTGTTGCGGTGGCGGCGGCTGTAGCTGTGGAGGTGGAGGCGTTGAAGCATTTCTGGCACATGTTGTTGGTGGCGGGATTGCCGGTGACGCCGCAGTTGTTGACGCAGTGCGTTAAGGTTTCTGGAACCTTGAACTCGGTCTCCTCCTTCTCCGTCCTCTGCGCCATTTCTGTTGGGTTAGATTCCGATGACCTAGCTCGATCGATCTCTATAGCCTTATCTCTCTATGATGATAATTGCGTACGTGAAAACTAATCTCTATACCGTATGGAAAACTAATCTCTATTATCTCCGATGGAGGAAGAGAGAGAGGGAAAGCGGAGGTTGAGGTTTTGTGGTGTTAATAATTTAGAGAGAGAGAGAGGAGGAGAGGAGGTTTGGCGAAGGAGGGAGACAACAGAAATGGGGGATATGAAGGGAGTCTCTGATGAAAGGGTCGGTAATGGCGAGTTGATGGAAAATTATGGGCCTCATAGAAACGCGTATAAACCATTTCTTTTGTTCCGTGGTGTTTTTACCCAAATGACCTTCCTGCTCTGGTCGCTGGTTCCTTGTTCTAGATTGGTTCTGACGTGGTAATCCGTCATTATTGAAGAAAAAAAAAGTTTAGCTTTAGTTTCTTAGGCTCGGTAGGGGCCCGCTCTTTTTTACCACATGCAGAAAGCCGTCGGATTGATTCCATTGGTTGCTGTAGAGTATAAAGTGGTGCGGTTGGTTTAGGTGGCAGCTCCGATTGGGCAGACTGGACCCACATTTAATCAGGGTACGTACATTAAGCAAGATATTTTTGACTCGAGCGTTACGGAGTTGCTTAATTTGATTAGTAAGTAGGTCATATGTGTAATATGCAACTCCTTGGATCGTAATCAACTTTCTTTTTATTGTCTCCATTCGATCATATCCATCGAGTACATATTTGTACTTATCGTATTCACGATATCGATTTTTTAGTATTAACAAATATCTATGATTCTCTATTTCCATTTTATTTAATTAACAAGATAAATATTACTTTAGCAATTAATAATTTTCTAGTGGCATAATCTATCATTTCTAAGTACGAAATTTTTACTCACAACACTTATTGTACCCTTTTAATTATTTATTTCATAAAATTGAAATTAGTAACTTTAAACACTACATTATTTTATCTATTATAAATAAACTAATATAGTTACGAGTGTTGTAAAACTAATATGTAATTTGTTTATTTTTTTTATCGCGACCAGTGTATTCCCATCCCGATTGAGGTGAAAACTAATTCCTCGAGTCTGGAGATCTCCGTATAGAAGGGTTAGCTCTCCTCAGCACAGTCTTTTCTATACACAAGACTCGAACTCGAGATCTTACTTAAAGGACACAAGCACCTTACCATTTTATTTAATAAAGCTACTATATAATTTATAATAATGATTTATGATTTACCCTAAAGTTATGGTACAAAAAGGAATGCTTTAAAGCAATTAGTCACTTCTTTTTCATTTTAAATTACCCATCTACATAAAAACTACCTCATAGATGTCTTGCTACTTTGTATGACATTGTCACATATAGTATGCGTTATAGACTAGTGAAATGAAATAATAAAAATAAATTTTCTAATATTTTTTCTTCAACTTTTAGAAACACTAGGACCATGATGTAATTAATCTCTTTTTTATGATCATCCTGAAAAAAATCACCGAATTAGAGAAAAATTAGAAGGAGAAGGATATTTTAGTGTCAACGGTTGCAATCCACTACGGCGCATGTTACATTTGCATGGGTAATGGAGAGGAGGAGAAAAAGAAATGAACGCGATCCTAAAAGAGGCAAGTGGAAGGGCAAAACGGGAAATGGCCGAGACAAACAAAGGCAATTTCTCGCGTCTCGCCCCAGCGAAATATTTAAATAGCAAGCCGCCCTGTCTGACCGCTTTCGCTTTCGTGGAAGTCACTTTGTGTTCTCGTCCGGCGTACACGTGTGAGCCACACGCGTCGTCTGTTTTCCCTGGTTTCCCCAGTTTCACCTATTCTGGCTATTTTCCCAGGTTTACTTTTAAGCATGCATTGACTTCCACATTTAGAGCCTACTGGTTTCTAGTATGAGTCCGTCTTCGTGGGGTATATTAGTATATGTATTTTTCTTGTTCTAGGATATTAGTATATTATACGTACAACTTCCAAAGTTAAATTATGATCGATGATGATAAATTATTAACAATATTATTATAGTTAGACTTTTGTTTAGTTCAAAATACCGTATGCAAAGTCAGACATGATATCTTAGGGTTTAGATAAACTCTATACAAATTAGTATCTTATGATTTCTAGTAACAAAATAGAATCCATACTCTATGAACACTTTTTTTTTTTTTCTATTTTCTTTTTGTTTGGATAAAAGTTCCCATAAACAAATCGACATGTGGTCCTCTGAAATAGACAATGGCACAGTGCATTACGTTCCTATTTCTCAAATTTATCCCACTTGGTTTATGTAGTACGAATTAGTTGTTTAAAAAAAAAATAGGTAAGGCATGATTGAGCAAGACGTCACTTACAGGAAATGGTATAAGTTTTTTTAACTGTTTTGGCTTTTGATATTTGTTTGTCAATATTTTTTCTCCTGCTTTAAACAAAAACTTAATTTTTTGATCATCTATTTATATATTTGCATATTGTTGCCGTGATTTGGTTGTTTATGTAGTCTAGTTAACATAGTTAAGAACTTAAGATCTTGGGTTTAAATTAGTAATTTAACGGTAAAAGTTTGTTTTTTTTTTTTTAACAAAATAACGGCCAAGTGTATAAACGAAGTAATCTACTGCTGCTGCTGTTTGGAAAGTGGGGTGGGTGACGGCGTGACGCCGTGACGGTGTCCAAGGGATAACGACTTGTTACGAGAAAGTCAAGATCGGCCGAGATTGGAAGCTACTGGTACTCGGTGTTCCTGCAAGTGGGGGCAAAATCGTCGGTCACGGATGACCCATGCATTGAGCCCTTCAGATTAGGCTGCGCGAGTGGACCTTCATTTTTTATTATATGCAATCCTATGATTAAGGCTTTATATAAACACATGTGGTAATTGCAACTTCAACTTGCTGTGCTAATCCAAGCTACACTCTGAATCTCCCAACTCATATTTGCAATGGCAGAGAAGCTGATCATGAATGGCCTGGGAAGCAATTAGCCAGGATCTATATCTCACCACCGGCTTTGCGTTGTATGAGAACACGACGAAACCACACCTAAATGGACCTGGGAAGCAGTAGCTATCAAAAGCGGACCTTAAATAATAACAAGCAAGCAAATTATCCATAACACAGACAAGCAGAGAGGTTCACAGCTCTCGCTAAAAGCAAGGATTATAACACACATTGTTCCTGTCTTTTTGAAACACGCCCAAACCAGCTTCCAATCATCTATAACACAGAATAACAACCTTAACTCAATAGAAGCAGAGGCCGCATGGATGGAAATCAGAGCATGTGTGCGATAATACATTATAGAGGAGTGCTCATTCTTCCAAGGCTGCTCATTCATATTTTATCCAGCTTTTCAGCCTTGATAACAGGGTTGGCTTTTGATATAGCATCCTGCGCAGCAGCTTGATAGTCATATTGACAGTCGTGTTTATCAGAATAGCGATGAACTGCACAGAATAAATGTCCACAGCGGCAGGTGAATCCCGTGAGACCAACACGTTTCCTGCAAGTGTTGCACCGGGTGGGAGTCTGTTTCACCTTCTCCTCATTGTTTGGAGGTGGAGTACTGGATGCCTCTGTTGAGATATAAGGCAAATCTGCTGAACCAGCTTGTACATCTAAAGTCACAGCAGCCTTCTTTGCCCAGTCATTGGGAGTGGCATTCACAGCACTTTCAATGGACACTGCAGCAACTTTGGCCTGTTCTTGCTTCAATATCAAGTCCTTGTGGCATTTGGAACACAAGTTCATGGTTGCTGCGCTTCCAAAGAATCCACAGTTATTCGCACAAAGTTTGGGAGCTTCTAGAGGTGCTTGGCATCCTGTCTCATTGTGCTCCATTCTCTTGAAATATTCCTGCACCACAATTCTCTAAGTACTCCAATAAGGCAACCAAAGGTTGAGCAAATGTAACTAAAATAAACAAGCAGTCTAGCACACAGTAGAGTCCGTTGAAGGTTTTAGCAAAGAACAAAAATAGCCTCATATCTCCAAGAGAAATTGACATTTTTTTTTACCTATATACTACAACTGTGACACTGCTATGTGGAAATCATCCTAACTATTATCTATACTCTATATTCAGCTTCCCTCAACTCAATTCAGCCTATGTTAGTGAAGGGGCTGAGTTGTTTCCTTGGTTCCAAGAACATGGAATCACAGTCAACAATGACAATAGACCCGGATATGCTCCACTTCCCATCTAAAGAACCATGCATATAATGAACAGCACCGAATGACAAGTTTATGAAGATAAAAATCGCATTTCTGCTTTATAAAATTGCAATGTTCCCCAGATAGATTAAACATTTCTCGTTTCGCCCTTTGCCTTTTTCATTGGTTATAAAGGGCGTGGTCAACAGTGAAGGGACTAATAAAAATATTTCCAGAAAATGAATTAATAGGAGACACAGCAACAACACCATAATGCTCGATACACATTCATGGAAACTGCAAGTGCATAGACTTTTCCTACTTAATCCATACCAAACAACACAAACCATTATGGCAGTCGGTCAATTCCACGTCTTATAGTTATAGAAAACCCTTTTAATAGAAAGAGCTCAGTATATAGGAATCAGCATCTCCAGCGACTATATGAATTCCAAACTTTCATAACTTGACATGTACAGTACCTCAACTCGGTCGAAATCAAAAGAAACACCATAACACATAAAACATTCTTATAAATACGAGAAGAACACTGACACGGACTAAAATAATCATACTCTTATGCAGGCACGTGATAAGTCTTCCAGTCAGGTTGAAAATAAATGAACGGTACAATGTTGTAGCCAATATCCTTCATCTTAACGATGATATAATTTTGATTAGCTTGAAGTAAATATGCAGCCTCATGAAACATGATTAAATAGGGGTGATTCCCAAAAATAGTAAAGAAAAACAAGCACTGTGCCATTTGTGGACAGTACTTCCATAAATATAACAGTAGAGATTAGCTCGATTGATTGCCTAGGCTGTGCATCTTAAGATCTATAAAGCAGCTTAAATTTGTTCATGGGTATCCGCATGCATCAAGCATCCCTTAACAGTAAAGCCTCCAGCTAAAGTTGATGGTCAGTATAAGAAGAAATACATACACCCCAGCTGAGTTTTTCTATAATATAAATACAATCGTTAAACGGAAATTCAAGCACATACATTCAGCTCAACATTAGAGAAGATAACTCGGTTTCAGTATACACCAATTAAGTGATTGGAGTATACACCAATTTAACGGACAATTCTCCTTCTGCCATATAATTTATAATACCCACCTAATAAAGGAGAATCAAACACCAGAAGAAAATGTAAGTGAATAATAGAATACAATAATCAACTCAAAGTACCAAGTTTAAGGAAGATGACTTGAACCTAAATTTCAACCATCTGCCATGCTGACATCATTGTAACCATTGATTCAATTCAGCTCCCAACTCACCGCAGCATAGGGGATTAACTTGGCTTACTAACCTTGTTCCACTCTGGTAAAATGTATGCTTTTAGTTTTTAGTTATTCTTTTCAAAAAGGAGAGATGGAAATTTAGGAGTCTGTGAGAAAAGATGGATAAGGTAGGGAGAAATGATGGAGGACAATGATCGAGGAAGGCGAATCAGGAAACACAAAAAGGCTCTGAGTTTCTGTTCCATATCTCATTTCTCCCAAAGGTGTTTTTTTTTTGTCCTCCTAGTCTAAATATGAGAACTAAGAACATAATGTCACCAAAAACCATTCTTAGATATTCAGGTTTGGTTTCGCTGCTTTCAGAATCAGAGACACCAACAATCACAAAACAACTATCTCCTTGTATACAAATTTCTGGGGCTTATTTGACAAGAAATTGTTTGCTTAAGAACTCATCTACAATTGCGTCATAGCGTCATAGGTAATAGGACAAACCAAATAAAACAATCTGCAAAGCATCTCAATGAAAATGAGTTATTAGGAGATCATATCCATAAGCAACTCAAAATATCAAATTCTTGTAATTAAGCTATACTAAACTGATCAGTACTCTAAACATTGTCATCAGCAAACCCACCCAGATGAATAGACGAGGAACACCATCTAATCAGCACCGAAAGAAGTAAATATATGGATTGAAAATCAATTGAACCAACTGATCAAAGTCATAAGCTTTCATAACCCAATACGAATCTGTGACTCACCTGCTCGCAGAGAAGACCCCCAACCTCTTCGAAGCTGAAATTCGCTCCCTTCAAAACAATAGACAAATATTTACACAATTTAATTTAATTTAGCAAATCAAACACCCAAATATTTGAGAGAGAGAGAGAGAGAGAGACGAACCCTAAAAGCGAAGCGAACAGGAAATGGAAAAGGGTGTCAGAGAGAAGTTGAAGCTCCGAATATATAACCAGTCGAATTATTGAGTGCGTACCCAACCTCATCAACGACGCCACGCTTCTAATTTTTATTGAATTACCGGCGCCAAAAGGCGGAAAGTGATTGACGCTGGACCAATCAGGCACAGGAGTTCCTGGGGTTTAAGTGGAATTGGTTGTAGTGAATCCACCCTGCAATAGTTACGTGCGCGGTTTTGTGTCAGATTTTTAGTTTTGATTTTTATTTAATTATTGGTTGGTGTAAAATGAAAAAAGCTGAAAGGTATGGGAGTCCTGGTTGGGTTATCCTGTTAGGAGGTAAAACGTACAGAGAGGATCCAACACAAGAGCAAAGATGCCAATTGGGAGTAATATTACCTCTGCGACAACAAAATTCACGTACGTCCAGTTGATTTTAATGGCATTTTCTCCTCATCTCAACAAGAAATCTATGGAGGGATTCGGAGGCAGTGTCGAGTTATATTTCGGAGATGGATAATGAGTTGCTGATAGAGAGGATTGAGAAAGATGAGGTACGGGCTGCACTGAAATGTATGCATCCTTCAAAATCGCCGGGGCCAGACGGCTTTGCTCCGTGCTTCTATCAGTCTTTTTGGGATTTGATTGGAGATGATGATGTGGTGGAGGCAGTCGGGGAATTTTTTTTGTTTCAGATCAGTGCATGAAGAAAGTGAATACAACTTATGTTGCTTTGATCCCTAAAGTTGACGTCCCTCAAACCATGGCGCAGCTACTGTTACGATTGCCTCTTCGCAAATGATAAAAAAGTATTATTTACACTCACTAAAAATAATAATGTCACTCATTGTTTCCACATGATAGAAATGTCAACTTTTTTTTATATAAAGGAAAAATATCTATTTAGTACAAATTTGGCCCACTCATTATCCATTCCAATAAACACATTAATTTATTCTTCTATTAAACATAAGATAACAACTCATATTTCACATTTCAACAAATTTTTTCAACACTAGTACAATTTTAATATTTTTCTTATCTTTTTGTCCTCACCCCTTATACACTCATATGAAGAGAAAGTGGAAAATAGAGAAGACTTTGCCGGAAGGTGACCAAACTTTACCGGCGTCCAATGGCCGGTCGCCGGATTTCGGTCACCCAATTTTTTTCGCCGGATATTATTTTTCTAATAATAAACTACCAATTCGGACTTTAAGCATATTACTAACTCTCAGTAATCAGGTTACTGACCCCCAGTAAGCAATTTACAGATTTCAATAAACATGTTACTGACTCTTAGTAATCAGGTTATTGACTCCCAGTAATAAAGTTGTTGATCCCTAGTAATCAAGTTACTGACCCATATTAAGATACTTAAAGATTCCAAATTTCCAATAATCAAGTTACTGACTCTCAGTAATAAGGTTACTGACCATCAATAACTCCAATTATTAGACTGTAATTCAATATAACCTTTGGGATCGAAAACGAGGATGTAGTTGCATACTCACACACAAACATACCATTTGGGATGAACTGGCCGACAAACAACCCCCACCCTTTTCGGCTGTCCCTCACAATCTTCAACTTAACTTGAATCCCTCTCTGACTCATCCAACACCCAACTCGGCCCACACTCGAAAACGACATCGTCCTTTCCACCAAACCCAACAACACACGGACACCCTAAACCCTAAACCCTAAACCCAACAACACACGGACACCCGTCTTCCCCACCCACACCAAGACGAAGCAGTGTTCCAAGTTTCGCCGACAAAACACAACGATGACGTTTCAGTTCTAGTCTTCATGACTTGGTTGTGGTGAGTGGAGGCCCACAATTGGCGTAGAAGTGAAGAATAAGAAGAAGGTGAATAAGTGGGTTGGTAGAGGAAGTAGGCATAAGGGTGTTGGTCGAGGGAGTTAAGGAAGGGGATGGAAAGCGGCTCGAGGGATCGGGAAGCGTCAGAGGCGCGGCAGAGAGTGATGGAGTTTGAGAGGGTGCGGAGGGTGGTGCAGGTGGTCGATGGCGGGGAGAGAGAGAGAGAGAGAGAGAGAGAGAGAGAGAGAAGTTTCAGATATGGAAATAGAGTTGGATTAGGTTAAGATCTAAATTACATAAGTTTGGGTCGTTAAGACATTTTGTCAAGATTTATTAAAATGGGATATGAACATTGAACAAGAAAAAAAAAAGCTCTATTTTTGACTAATTGGTCTTTCTCCCTTATATAAAACTAGACACACCCCACATACTATGTGTGTGGAAATTGATTTGAATATAAAAAATGAAAAAGTAAAACAAAATATAGAGTTAGAAGTTGTAGAGGGATGAGTGGGAAGTTATGGGAGGTTGCAAAGAGATTGTAGGAGAAAATAAATTAACATATTTTTGAATATTATTTTATTTTTTACTGTTTTGTCCTTTATTTATTAAAATTTATTATAACATAACCTATAGTTGAACGGTTTAGTTATATTTTCACAGATATTTTGGCTAACAAAATCTGTTTGCTTAATAATAGTATAGATAATGTTTTCGTCTAATTATGTTATATAAAATGATAAAATTATCAAATTTTATATTTTATATTTTTTTATGACTGCTTTACCCTTAATTATAACAGTCACACACTCTTCTATATATTTCAGTTTGTTGAAGGAAAAACGTATTATGTGCCTTCGTCAATGTAACTGACGATAGATAATTATGTAGTCATTATTGTCATTAATGTATTTCCTATTACCGTTGTAATACTCACCCTATATAAAGGGGATTATCAATGAAATGAGTAGACCAATTCAGTATTTCCCACAACACGTTATCAGCACTTTGCCTAACCATGAGTTTTTAGAAAAAAAATCAAAAGAAAAAACCCTAAGTTTTTTTTTTCCCCCCGCCGCCGCCGCCGCTAGCCTAGCTAGTAGCAGCCCTGCAACCGCCCTGCACCAGCACACCTCCGACGACGACGACGACGGACGCTGCTGCTGTTCCTCCGACGCCAGCCCAGCCCACCTCCGACGACGACCGGATTTGCTGCTCGGCTCGGCTCCCAGAAATTTGATTTGGGCACCCAAAGCTTGACAGCACCGGCGAACGACGCACCAGCAGCGCCGCATCAGCCCTAGCCCAGCCTCGTCGGCTCCTCCAGAAAGGCTTCACCTCTGATCGAGACCCTCGCACGAAGCCCTAGCGCGCCGCCGCCTGCCTAACCCAGCCTTGAAGAGCTGCCGATCGGCCGCCACCACACCTAGCAGCATCGTCCACGATCGGACCACCCACTTCTTCGATCGCCGCTCCGACGACACCCGAGCCTCGCCGTAACTGAAGCACAGCAGCCCGAGTCAACGGCCCGATCCCGATTTCTACCGACGACAGCTCGTCGGGAAAAGGCTGCATCCTAGAAGTTCTGCCGACAAAAATTTCGTTGGCAGAGGTTGTTCGAACCGGTTGCAACTCGACCCGACCCGACCCGGTTTTCCCCATGACCCGACCCACGAAAAAAAAAGGATTTTTTTTTTGGGTAAAATTTAAAGGTAATATTTGAAATTACCGCATAGTAATTCATTTTTATTGTGTGACTATTTACTGTTTTACGAATTTAATAGTAAATATGAAATTTTTTTTTAATTTATATAGTAAATGTGAAATATATATGATTGAAGTGACTAATCATATGAATATTGTTTGTTTTTATGTGACTTATCAATTACGATGCGGCGATTAATATGTGACGACTATTTGGAGTCGGAGAACGAGCAATCGCTTAATATGCAGTTTATTTGGCAAACTAACAAGTAAGATCTAATTAACGTTATCATTTTCATTAAATCGTTAATGATATAATGCTCAAACTTATCTTATTATATTATGACATATATTTATGAAAATTTGAGCATCATTATATGTCTATTTTATTATGTTAAATAATTGTTTTTATTTAACATGTTATTTAATTTGAGCATTGCTATGATAATGCAAATCTCATGAGCAATACAATGGACAAACCAATTATTGTGATAAAGCATATTCACGAAGTAAGAAAAATATGACCATTACAAATTTTGGTCTTGAGATCCAATTTTAATTTCTTGAAAAATTTTTCATCATGGATATCTTCTTGATTATATAAAAAGCAATGATAATGAAATTTCATTAGCTTTACATGCAATGAATATGGAAAAATCAAAAATTTTATTGTGATAACGAAATTTCACAAAGCATTTGATTTCCATAAAGTATATTGGTTTATTTTAGTTGTCGTGAATGTCATAGACCGCGAAACTAATATATTTTATTCTCCCTCTATTTTATAGATGGTTTAACCATCACAGTTTAGTTTTGACATATTGGACTCTGAAGAATTTGAGTACCAAATTCCCCTATTAAGCAGACTAAGGCTTGAGCATGGTATATTTATGCAAATTGCTTTATGTAAATAGCTAAATAAATAATTTCAATATCTTGAATGACAATGTAAGGTCTAAGAAAAAAATCCCTGAAATTTAATTATGTAAAGTAATGCAATCACCCTAAAACAAAGGGCAATGATGATGTAAGTTATGAGAAAACAAAGAGTAATGACGATGTAAGGTCTTAGACAAAGAAATTTCCTGAAACAAATTATGCAAAGTAATGCAACAACCCTAAACCAAAGGGTAATGACAATGTAAGGTATGAGAAAAAGAAATTTTCTGGAACACATTTTGCAAAGTAATGCAACAACCCTAAATCAAAAAACAATGACGATGTAAGGTCTTAGAAAAATATATATATATTATTGAACAAATTGGACAAAGTAATGCAACGACCCTAAAACAAAGGGTAATTACCATGGACGTAAAATTCATATAATCATCCAAAAGTAAGTGGAAACAATGTAACATTTAAAAGATGACATAGGGGACATGTCATGTGCAGTGAAGCACTCTGTCATTGTTGTAAATCAATGAAGTATTGATACATACATTATAAGCTAGCAAAGAATTAGCTACGACTTTTAATAAATATGAAGAATCATATAAATACGCGGATTTTGGAAAAGTATCTTCAATATCCAACAAGAACATCGAAAATGAATTTACAACTGAAGACATAACATATGGGAAGAATATGTCAAATGACACATCTCATCATTGCAGCTATTAAAAGAGCAAAAAGGATTTTGCTCAATCCAAGATAGACTTTGATTAAGTCTACTTTTAAATTTACAAGATATCCTTATAAAGGCTATTACGCCTAAATACGACTTTTTGTCATAAATTAGACTTTTGGTCTTAAAGTTTCTCTCTCTAAATTGGACAAGACTAAATGTAATCGTTGGCATGATAATTTTTTTGAATTTTCTCTAAAGGAATTGAGATTATTCAAATTTTATTCATAATACACATGATTCAATTTTCTACATCTAACTTTGCAAAGTATTGCATAAAGTAAAGCAACATATCATAATATAGGCATGAAACAAAGAACCGTGTGTAAAGAAACGCACAATGTAATCCCTAAAATAATAGTACTGAAGAACAGTAGTACTATATCAGTAGTATATGATAATGATTAGTATATCAAAGAAAGTAATAAGGATCAGTATATATTTTCCTTTGGGATTCATAATACACATGCCTAATTGGGATTAAAATCTTTTTTTTATTACAATTCCCATTTCCCAATCGAGTTACTCTAAAGAACTTGAGTTACGTTTCGATATATATTGAACATATGTCAAATTGACAAATAATGCCAAGAGAAAATTGAATTTTGTTTTCCACATTATAAAGAAATTTAAGCCACGATTTTTCATGTGAAAAAGACACAAGTGAGAATTCATTTGAGCTCCTTTGCATTACCTCTAAATGACTGCGAATGTAAACGAGTATTAGAGAATATTATATGTCAACTTAGTAGGTTCTAAGTAACCGCTAATTAAATCCAACGTCATAAGAAAATGATCTTTTGGAATTCTGACATAGATTGGCTTTGATATGGAGATCCATACATTAAAGAAACTACTATGGACACCCATATTTTTGGATAAATAGAAGCAAACACCAGAAGAATATGGTTCACACACGAATCTGAGGACGATCAATGAACATTTTATCCTCAAATATTGTCATATAGGGTTGAAGACGTATGTTCAATTCCTAAATTCTGCCGCTCCCCCAATGTGGCATTATAATATATTTGATGCACAAGCATATGCATTTATACCTTATTATGCTTCTCCTATCCGTCATGATTTTATCATTCAAAGCCTATTCGTTAAAGCAATTATGATTGAGATCATCATATGCAAAGGACACATGAGTTTCTCATTATGATGTTATATTGAATCAAAAGAGGATTCAGTGGATCGATTCAACCAACTTGCGGACACCATAGATATTTTATGGTGTTGGTTGTTGTGTCGACACGCTGGTCACGTGTCATGACACCATCCACACTTAAAATTTATGCTGCTTATGCTAGAAAGTCAAAGCACCTAGGCCGGGTTAATTTCCGTAGGTGTGATGATTTTATGGCTTATTATATGGGATTTGTAATGGACATCATATTCCAATATAAAAACCCAATTGGTCTCACTGAAAACGACTACAGTAATAGTCTTAATATTGGTAAAGCACACCAATACTTCCGTTTTGGGTTATGCAATTTTTGCATGCAGCGTTACTTTTTCATCTATGACCATAATCATTGAACCAATTTACACCATAGCTAGTGACTATGTGTAAGAATTTTAAAGGATTTCAAACGAACTTATAATCCTTGAACTCTTTTGGATTGACACGGATCTACAATCTTTGAGCTCCATTAAATGTTTTTATGTGCCAACATTGCGCCGCCACAGCGCACAATGATGGGTCCATTGAGATGAATAAATATTTATGCTGGATATGAACTTCCAGCTATAGTCCGCTATGTCGAAACCTTGACAGGCGATCTCTTCACCGCTAGATTTGCGGAGTGTCACTTTGATGAGACAGTCTTCCCGTCGTTAGGGGGAGATAAGAACAAGCATGTTCAAGTGGAACGACAGGAATTGTCGTGGTTTGTCCCCACTGTGTCTCATCTCGATCCCCAAAAATCACACAAAGTAAAGTGTGCAGATGTCTTATACATTAAAGTGACTAGATCATATAAACCTGCTGCAAATATACCTGGAAGGATTGTGTTTTATCAAAAGGACATGGTACCACCCAAGAGGAATTGGGTATTGCACTGCCACCATGGATGGTGGCATGGTGACGCCATAAGTGGCATAAATGGTGTCACAGGCCGTGGCTCTCCAAGGAAGAGGGGGAGGCCACCTTAGGTTCGATAAATACTTGCCTAAAGGAAGAAAGCAAGTTTGGCACAACCTGATCCATTGATCAGTGATACTCAAATCCGTCTCATGAGAATATTTCTGGATTGTGGTTATCATTGGGGGACGCCTCAAATGTTAGAACCAATCCTTAAAGTATAGAGATCTCTACAAACACATTACACTAGTGTACATGAGGACGTGGAATAATGAGTCTACTATCGAACCATACTTCGTTGAAAAATGTCAACTTAGTAAATTGGCCTAATGGAAAGAAGCGATCCAGTATAAACAAAGAGATAGGTATTTGGGCAGGTGACGCCGACACCGCAAATATAAACCCTATCAAATATATCTTTGTTAGAATGCGTAATGAGAATAAGAGTATGCAGACTCACCTTATGGCGCAAGGTCTCTCAAAAACGCACTGGAATCGACTACGAGGAGATATTCTCTCGTAATGGACTACGATGAGACAATCCCTCGTAATGGATGTCATTGCACTCCACTACCTTGTCAGTTTGGTAGTTTTCCGAAAAACTGAACATGCAGCTTACGAAAAGTGATCAAAACATATATCTCTATGGGGATCTAAATTAAGAGATATACATGAGGATCCTAAACGGACTTCATCCACCCAAATCAAGTGACTCTAGATCACATGAGTACGTTTGCAAAAGAAATTGAAACGTTCACTAAAGTGACTACTTGATTGGAAAGGGATTGATGAATTATGCCCTTGCGTTTTCATTATGGATATATATGAACTCTAAATGAAATAAGAGAAACTCAGTGTATTATAAATCCTAAGTTGAGAATGAAAAAGATTTTGGGAATACACAGTCTTGAAATGGAACTCAAGGACTGTAATGATGGTGATCATCCATCAATCGGCTTAGGCACTCTAAAGAATAAAGTGAGGCCTACAGATATTCCCATGATCAGTCGAAGTCTTTACTCTAACAATAGATCCGTTTTTCATCTAAAGGAAGATGACGAAGAAGTATTGGGAAATGAAATTCCTATACAAGTGCAATGACGCATGATTGTACTTAAACATAATATGTAAGACTCGACCTCTCATTCGATGTAAATTTGTAAAGCTATGTTTAGCTCTGCGCCTACGCAACGCAAATCGTTCTTTCATTAAAGATATGAAAGATTTGGGCTTATTCAATCTCTACATAGAATGTGACATGATAAAGAAATTATCCACGTCATAGCTAACTATGCGTAAAGAAAAACGCATTAAAGGTGAAATAAGAAAATCTGTTGTCACAGATCAATTTCAAATCTCTTAATGGTTCACTCATACTCTAGACGAAGTTATGACTATTTTGTTATATGAAGGTCATACCACGAGTGAACCTTATGTTTAATATGAACCTATGCGTTTGGTTCATGAAAAACTTTATCCTCAAGATCAAAGTAAATCAAGTTGGATATGAGGACGATGTGGCAAGATTTAGTTACTAAATCATTGCTCAAAGTCATATTTGGAAAAACATGTGAAAATGCATAACTATGCTAATGTTACTGAAGCTCCCTTGATCAAATGAAAGAATCAGGGAGAATCCCATGATTAATGTAAAAATCAGGGGGAGGTGCAGACATCAGGGGGAGTCTAGCACATACATGTTGTTTTCAAATGTAATAGGTGCGTTGCGCTCTTTTTGTCCTTCGACCAAAGTTTTATTTTCTCCCATTGGGTTTTTGTTACTTGGCAAGGTTTTTAATGAGGGAACACCACATGCACCATTCTATCTCTGACTCGGCACAAGGGGGAGTGTTGAAGGAAAAACGTATTATGTGCCTTCGTCAATGTAACTGACGATAGATAATTATGTAGTCATTATTGTCATTAATGTATTTCCTATTACCGTTGTAATACTCACCCTATATAAAGGGGATTATCAATGAAATGAGTAGACCAATTCAGTATTTCCCACAACACAGTTTGATATCTCACACCATTTTCTTATCTCACACATTATTTCCTTCTCTCCCAATTTAAATTTTGAATTAGTCCTCGTCACCTTCGCTGATCTCGACTCCCTCCACTCCTGCGTCATACGCCTTTTCCTCTAACTCCAAGACTATGAGTGCTCCGCTGTCGACAAAAACCTCGTCTGCGTTGCCCTCCCCGACAATCGCCGCTTCTTCAACTTCTTCATCAACTAGGTTAGTTTCCTCTCTCTCTCTCTCATATATTTGAATTTGATTCAAGTAAAATCCAAGTGTGGTTTTATACATTTGGTGTTATTGGCTTTTGTACTTTGTGTTGATAGAGATTTATAGTATTTCTTTGGATTAACTTGAACAAGACCAGACTACAGATGTTTTTTTATGGATAGTCACAATGGTAGTTACAAATATTTATCTAATCAGTCATACTAATAGTTACACTTTATAGTTATATTTTCATGTTTTATTTTTGCAGGTGCAATGGAGTGTATCTACACAGCAAAACTTGCTTGTTGTGTTAAAGGAGCAGCAGTTTCATTCTCGGATTATTGCTCGTTTTTAGATTTTTGCAAGCGCGTAAGAGATTGCAATTTAGATTTGAATAGAATGATCTTTAAGCTTCAATTTACTGTCCATATTGATGTTACGGTATATCATTTGGAAAATAAAGTTGATATGAAAATGCGTTTTAGACTTATGTCACGTTATAACTCAGATCTTGTTGATGTCGATATCGATGTTTTATCTGAGGATACAGGTGTTTCTGGTTCAGAGAGTGTGGTCATTTACAATTACAGTGATGAGAGTAGTGTTTTGCTTGCGGAGAACCAGTATTTGGGTTGTTATAAGTGGGAGGAGCCGAATGTATATCGCATTAAAGGCTAGTAGTCTTTTATTCATTCAGCGGGTCAGATTTTTTAGGGTGGGGCGAAAGATTTTATGTTGAAGCTGCAGATGTATGCAGTGGAGGTTGGATTTAAATTTCAGTTTTTGCGGAATAATAAAGAAACTGTTGTAGCTTGTTGTTCCAAGAAAGTTTATGACAGCTGTGATTGGGTTGTGAAGGCATCCTTATGCAGGTACATGAAGTTTAGTTATTGATGTGATAGTTACAATCATAGCTATATAAAGTCTAGCTTTAGGTTTGCTTCGTTATTTTTGTAGCTAAAATAATTGTTAAACTTACAGTGACAATATCAGTTGGATGAAGTTTAGTTTTAGTTTTGATATGTTACTTTGTATAGTTGCACGAATTGTTACATTTATCGATACAATCTAAGCTGCATGATTTTCAGCTTTAAGTCTGATGTGTTACTTCTGTAGTTATATATATAGTCACATTTGTGGTTATATCAATTAATTAGATTTTATTTTATTGTTACAAACATAGTTATAGTGGTAGCTACATGAACACTTTGTTTATCTTTGTGCAGGTTTAACGATTTTTTTTTTTTTTTAGATTATGAAATTAGTGAATGAGCATAGTTGTTGTGGTGTTATTGATGGGTTCCAAGATTATAAAATATGTGATGCTTGATAAACTTCGAGAGATTCCAAAAAAGACGGCTATAGATATATGTCGAGAGTTAAAAACTGATTTTGGCTTAGATGTTCATTATCGTATAGCGTTATACGGTAAAGAGCGTGCAAGAGAAGCTGTGATTGGTAATGAAGGAGAGTCTTATTATGAGTTAGTGTGGTTTTGTCAGTGGACGGTGGAATTCAACACTGGCTCTAGAATCACACTAAATATTTTCTTAGAAATAAAAAGGTTTCAACAAATGTTTATTTGTTATTCTTCTTGGGTGAAAGGCTTTCAATCGTGATAACTCATTCTGTTCATTGACGCTACATTCACCACCAATAAATACCAAGGTCAGCTTATTGCTACAATGGCAAACGATGGTAATCAAGGTACTTGTGTTACTTTGTTCATTTTTTTTTTTTAGTTTTTTGTGTGACTTTGTTCACTTTCAGCTACACCAATAGTTACTGTAACAGTTTGTGTGAGAACCTGTGTAATTATGTTTGTAACTATTGGTGTAACAATCATTTTTTTTTCTCAGTTTCTTGTGTAAATATGTTTGTACCTATCATTGTGATATTTCAATTTGAATGATACATGTACTGCGCAACAAAAAAACCTGCATCATCGTGATATGTCACCTCCTCTAAATTATAAGTAGTATGCCTTTAAGAACTTGCAAGGAGAAGAAAATTATATAACCTTTACGTCTAAATCATAAGTATTTGGAACGCAATAATTTAGATTATTTTTAATCATTTGTTTAATGAACAGGGGGTGTGGTGCACAGCTAATATGACCTGGAACGAATAAACTTCAATTCCTATGTTTTTTTTTAATCATTTTTTTCTTATTTTTAATCTACAAATTTTCATTTAATAATAAAATTTATAACAATTACAATCTGTTGAAATGTACTTGATTTAAGGGGTGTGGCGTTCATTTACATATGCTAAGTCGACATCAAACATATCCTTGTTCAGGTGTTAAGTTGTCAAATTTTGGGTTTGGAGTCAAATTTTTTTTTTTTTTTTTTTTTTGCTTCTTTATGTTTTTTCCCATTGATAACCCAATATAAGTCGACAAAATACAATTATACTATAAAGTTCAAATTCTATTAAAACCCTTGACTATAAGCACTACATCATATAGCCCTTGGGCCACCCAAATTCATTTCAAACTTCAAAATTTGTGCTCCAAAATTGATTTAGCATCGAGCAACCAAAATCTTTACTGTCCTATACCGGTTTTAAACTAGAGCAAAAGTAGTACAAATACAAATACTCGTATAAAAATAGTCATGAGAGTTTGAGTTGGTGTAGGCTTAATGAAAATAGTTTAAAATTCACGTAGCCATTTGTTTGTAACTCTGGTTTGAGTCTATGTCATTGAAATGGTTAATTGTTGTGTACTTTATACAACATTGATGCAATTATTTAGATCTCTGATACCTATTATATATTGTTTTATTTTATCGGATAGCTTTCTTGGGAGAGATATTGGTTTCGATCATTTATGGAGCACACGATGACAGCATTATATGAATCACCCGAGGCAATTTTTTTTTTCAATTATAGTTACAAACTGACAGTTGAGGTTTTCTATTTACTTTGAAGTTTATACTTCATATTGCTATCAGTTTCTTATTTACTTTGAAGTTCATAGTGTTCCACCAAATTCATTGTTTAAGAAGGTTTTATGTTTTGGAACCTCAGTTCAAATATTGTGCCACGTATATGCTGGAGATTTAACCGCTACCAAAGTTGTGTGGTTATTAATTTTACAAAGGATTCTTCAATATTTATTTGGACAAAGACTAATTGTACAAGTTACACTTGATGGCTTTAAACATGAGAAATTTTGATAAATAAGCATTATTTGGTTTCTAAATTGATTTTTGACCAATAGTTTAGAAATGATTGAAAAATAACCATTTATGGTATGCAAAAGACATATGTACCCTCAATCAAACCCAAAATGCTGCAACCTCATATTTCTCAGTGCGTTTGAATATCTTGAACTTTGAAGCACTTAGATTTCTACAAAATTATTTCATGCAGATGAATCACTGATTAACCCTTATTCCAGACCTGATTAATTCACAAGACAGTATGGGTAAAGAATCAAAGACTTGAAGATCTTTATATAAATATGCTAGCTATAACTTTGCTGAGATTAATGGGGAATAATATAGGTATAGATTTCTCCAATCAATTCCAGTTAGCCATGCTAATTCTTACTGCGCTACATGAATAGAAAAAGTAGAAAAGATTGTGTAAAATTATCATATTAAGATCATTCTTTCACATTTCACAATACAAGACTGCATGGCCTAGTATATATATAATTAGAAGCATTGTTTTGGACTTCTGGTTCGACAAAGTTTTATGTATAAAGTTTACTATCTATAATCATGTTCTTGAGCTAAGCTTTGTGGAGGAGAGATAAAGATTGAAATCTCGAACAATCGAAGGATGAGGCAGACAAGTCTACATAGTTTACAAATGTAGGACATTTATGTCTTATCACACTCTAAAAAAGTTAAAAATCAATATATTTTTTAAAGGTGGTTATAAATCAATTCAAAGTCGTAAAATAGGCTATTTTTCTAAATTTCTCCTAAAACATTGAATAGAAATTCGAGAAACTCAGAGGACTGTAGATCAACCTATTCTATGCATCCAACTCATACAAAAAAAATGGGGATTCGAATTTGATCCATTATCGTTTTGAGATTTCAATTTGAATTATATACATATGCCGCAACAAAAAATATTTGCATCATCATGATATGTCACCTCGTCTAAATCATAAGTACTCCGCTTTTAAGAACTTGCAGGAAAAAGAAAATTATATAACCTTTACGTCTAAATCATAAGTACCTAGAATGCATTATTTTAGATTATTTTAATGGTTTGTTTGATGAAGAGGGGGTGTGGTGCACAGGAGAAGAAGATTTGGAAAGAAAACTTCAATTCCTATGTTTTTTTATAATCATTGACCAATTTTTTTTCTTCTTTTTAATCTATAAATTTTCTTTTAATGATGAAATTTATAGCAATTACAATCCGTTGAAATGTACTTAATTTAAGGTGTGTGACGTTCATTTACATATGATAAGTCGACATCAAACCTATCACTGTTCATGCGTTAAGTTGACAAATTTGGGGTTTGAAATAATTTTTTTTTACTTCTTTCTATTTTTTCCCATTAGTAACGCAATATAAGTCGACAAAATACAATTATACCATATAGTTCAAATTGTTTTACAACCTTTGACAATGAACACTACATGTAGCCCTTGGGACACCCAAATTCATTCCACACTCCAAAATTTGTGCTTCAAAATTGGTTTAGCATCGAGCAACCAAAATCTTCACTGTCTTATACCAGTTTTAAACTAAAGCAGAAGTCATATAAATAAAAACACTCGTATGAAAATGGATAACATGAAGCATTCAAAATGGATAACACTGCGTTAACTACACCACATGCAAAAAAATAGCTACACTCATGATCACCATACTCTTTGTAGATTTGCTCAAATTCAGTTGATTCAATAATAACATTAAGAGGACTAAATGAATGAATTCACTACACTATGACACCCAAAATGGGCAATCATCATGATCATAATACATAAAAATCTTACGCAAACAACATTAGGGATAGAAATCCAACCTTCTGGACATAAATCGTTTCTTCCATTGATAGCAAAACAAAAAATAATAAAATCCTTTCTAATGACCAATTCCCTACATACAGATAACTCAATAATCCTTACCTACTAAAAACCTAATAATCGTCTAACCACATAAATAATTCCGACATTTGTTTATCGCAAAACTTTCTTTTCCTGTTTTAGTCATGCCCACTGTTTTAAAGCTTCTATGAAAGAATCAGACTAAACATAAAAAATAATTATAAAATCAATATAAACCGAAATTTTAAAAATTGAGTAAAGGTGAGTACTATCAACTCGTTAGATATCTTCGTATGACTTCAGATAGGGAGCGTCATGGGACTGCATTAACTGCAGCAACGTGGGAGTTGTGGCAAACTTAAAACTCATTCCTAATTTCATAAACAATATGCATTTGCGGGATTGCATATTTACTCTTCTACTTATGTTGTATTAAAAGAGGACAATATAAGTATAAGTTGAAGAACAGTTTCTTAAGTCAAATAAGCTTAATTAATAGAGTTATAGGACTAGGCACTCTTTGAGTTTTCATTCTAGCACTACTCATTTTGGGTTGATTCATTCAGATTTATGAGGTTCATCTAAATGTGCTACTTTTTCTGGTATGCGATATTTTGTGCTATTCATTGATGATTTTACTCGGTTGTCTTGGGTGGTATTGTTGAAGTCAAAAGATGACGTTTTCTCAGCTTTTACAGCATTCCAAAAATTGATTAGTACCTAATATGATGCTCGTGTTAAAATCTTTCATTTTGATAATGGGGGAGAGTTTGTCAACCGTTCCTTTCATGAGCATTTTCAAAACCCATGACATAATATATCAGACTTCGTGTCCATAGACACCTGAACAAAATGGGGTGTCTGAACAGAAAAATCGTCATATTTTGGACATGGCTTGGTCTCTCTTCTTGAGTGCTAACATGCCTAAGTATCTTTGGGGAGAGGCCGTGTGCGTCTCATTTGATTAATCGTTTGTCGTGAGCTCTACTTCAAGGTCGTATTCATTTTGATGTCCTATCTGAATATGTACGTCTCTATTCCATCGTTGAATACTCTTCCTACAAGTGTTATTTATCAATAGTGTTGAGGGTAAATGGGTCAAGCTGTGGTCTGGGAAATTCCCCTAAACAAACAAGTTCCCCACACTATTAATCTCCACGAGCCTCTCCTGAGACAAATCTCCTCCGACTCCCATGGCTCCCCGGAAACCCTCGCCTGCTATAAAGAAGGTACTAGCACCCAGACCTCAAAACCCTAAATTCGATTTTGTATATGCTTTTGAATTTTTGTTTTGTTCGTAGGGCGCCAAGGTTCTGGTGGTTGGGGCAGGACGTATCGGCTGTGAGGTGCTCAAGACTCTCGCTCTCACCGGCTGCCAAGACATTCATATCGTCTGTTTCCGTCTCTCCCTCTTTATTTCCTTTTGAATCTCATACTGTGCTTTTACGTACTCAAATGGCCTCTCTGTATATTGCAATTTTGATTTATGGGTTATGAGTTTGACTACGTTAGTCCTCTTTTATTTTATCTATTTCCTTCAATTTGAAACAGTCCAGATTAATCTAGTTGTCTGATTTGTGTAGAGGTAGCTGGATTATGAGTTGTTCATTTGTTGAGTTGTTTATCTTAAATTGTAGATTGACATGCACTTTATAAAAGTCAGTGACCTCAATGGACAATTCTTCTTTCGACAATCGGATGTTGGGAAATCCAAGGCCAGTGTAAGTATGCCTGTGATATTGTTTGTTTCTATTTCTATACGGAATCTGTGTCTGTATAAAAAAAATTCCTGTGAATTTTTTGACAGGTTGCTCGGCGTGCTGTCTTGAAATTCAGGCCCCACATAAGCATTACATCTTACCATGCACATGTTGAAGACCCTCACTTTGGTGTATACTTCTTTAGACAATTTAACGTTGTTTTGAATGCACTTGATAACCTCGATGCCAGGCGACATGTGAATCGCCTATGCTTGGCAGCTGATGTTCCTTTAATCGAAAGTTGGACTGCTGGGCTCCTTGGACAGGTGATTTATTGCGTTGGAGTTGTTTTGCAAAAACGGCGTCTTTTTCCTTATCTTGATTGAAATAGGTAGTTACTTCGTTAATCCGTAAGATGGTGTTTATGTGCTTGTTTTTCAACTTTCTTTGCTTCATGTTTAGTTGGTATGTGAAGTCTTGTTCTGGAAGATTTTTTAGAGTTGTGGATTGAATTTAAGAAAGACCTCTTTCCATCAGAGTTCATGCAGTCGACTACTTTTTCTCTATCTAACGTATTCATCTCTTTTGAGGGTCAGATGTGGGAATAACTTATTCTGTTAAACCAGTGTATTCGAAATTCCACTACTTTGATTGCTCTGTTTGTCCTTGTATGCGTTTTATAAAAGGGGGTGTTCCTTTTTTTTTTTTTTGCTGCACCATGATATATATCTTCATCTTCCCTTTTGAACTGCCGACTCTGGAAGCAGGTGACCATACATGTGAAGAGAAAAACAGAGTGTTACGAATGCCAGCCTAAACCTGCTCCCGAAACGCACCATGTCTGCACCATAACCAGTACTTCATTAGAGGTATTGAGACATGGTCTGTTTGAAGCTAAAGGAATTGTTGGTGATATTGGCCCTGCTGTTGCAACAACAAATGCTATTATTGCTGGTTTGATTGTCATTGAGACAGTCAAGGTGCTGCAAAATGACACAAAAAATTACAGGTGTGTACAACTCTCTCTTCTATTAAATGATGCTCCGTATTGCTGAAAAGAATGTTCCTTGATTTCTCTTCCCATTTTCATTTTTTGTAGACATTCAAGCAATCTGTGTTTTTTTGTGGGTTTGTAGTATTATTTTGTTCATTTTGCTGATATGTAGTGTCTGCCCACCGTTGCACACACTCTCACTTTTGCAAATGCACTCATAACACCATATTCTGGGCATCAAGGGGATAAGACTTGGGGTCCTTGCTCACATGCCTGTTTAGAAGGAAAAGATTATTATACTGCATATTGACTGAGGAGATAAAAACAATGTGATCTGGTATTCTCTCACTGGCATTGGCGTTAGTTGCACCGTTTGGTATGTGTGTAGGACCAATAGGGAGAGTCCGCTTTCAAAGTTTCAAGTCATTTAGTGTTTTCTTGTCTAAAGGAATATGATTTCTACCCTCGCAAGTTTTTCAAAAAAGATTTCCTGCATCGTTTGGTATCTGGACGCCTGTTTGGAATGTGTGAATTGGAGAAAAACATTTCAGACGGGTGTCGTTTCAAGTTTATGTTTGATTCACCCTGATTCGCTCAAGCAGGATGACTTATTGTTCGGTACATCCAACAAAAAAGATGCTGCTCATGCCAGTGAAACCGTTTGAACCTAACAAGTCCTGCTATGTCTGTTCGGAGGTATGCAAACTGAGTTTTTCTGAGTTCTGTCTTTGGTGGTCTTTTTCTTTCACCTGAAATCTGATGGGTGTGCACTAATGTAATGTAATTGATTTTGAGCAGACACCATTATCATTAGAGATAAATACTAAACGTGTAAAATTGCGGGACATAGTTGAAAAGATAGTTAAAAACAAGCTTGGAATGAACTCTCCACTCATTAGGCACGGGGCAGCTGTTCTTTATAGTGTTGTTGATGGCCGGGATACAGCCGAGATGATAAAAAATTATGAAGCGAACCTTGATAAGGTAGGGTTTTCATAATGTCACTTGCCAAAATCTTCACACTTGTATCAGTTGTTTATTAAGAAACTTCTTTTACATTGTGAATAAAATTTAGGTGCTGTCTGAGTTTCCTTCTCCAGTTACCAGTGGAACCATGCTGAGAATTGTGGATCTTCAGCAAGACCTGTCCTGCAATATTAATATCAAACACAGGTTTATTTATACTTCTCATATATTTTTTTCTTAACATGTATCAAGCTTGACAGCTTGTCATACAAGGTTATGGATGTCTTCAATATATGAAGCGCCATTGTGATTCACCCTAGATGTAGAAGTTGATTCTTAATAAGCCATTGGGAATCTCGTTAATTAATAATAATGGCTCTTCATCTTGCAATTTTTCCCCTCCTGTTCAACTTGCCACCCACCAAATTTCTTGCTTTCTAGCTGATTATGAAGCATTTTCCTGATTAATTTCGTACTGCTTGAAGATTGTGAATAGACTTGCCTCTAATTTAATACAAATTTTATTTCTCAGAGAGGAATTTGATGAGGAGAAGGAACCTGATGGAATGGTTCTATCTGGATTGATCCAAGCTCCTGTGTTTATGGATGACAAGAAGTCCAATGCTAATTCTGGGAGCACATCAAGTGCTTCAGAACTAGAGGCTGATGAGAATAATGAGATTGAAAGTGCTCCTGGAAAGAAAAGAAAACAGTCTGAGGTTTCGGGGGGAGATATGTCAAGTGTTGCTGGTGATACAATAAGTCACGGGAAATTGGTAGTAGGCGATGAGATCTCGAATGGAAAGAGATCTCGATCGGAGGATCCGGAAAAGGAGCCACATCACATAGGCGCATTGCCAGACGACTGTGCTGCTGCACCCAGTCTGAGCAACAAAGGTATTTCGTTATGTTTTATGTTAAAATTTATGTACCACGCTCGTGTTTATGTAGTACACCTGTTTTTTTTTTTTTCAGAGTTCTGTTATGCCTGTAGAGCTCCTGGCTCTTTTCTAGGAGAGAAGTTTTCTTTTTCTCTTTTGTTTCCAGAACTTGATTTAATACCCGAAATCTGTGTAATTTTTTTCCAACGCCATATTACAATGTTTAGTAAGATTGTTGTCGTCCTTGAGTTACTTGAGATTGTTGATCCATTAGTAGCGCTTTGTTTTTGTCGGTTTCTCCTCAAGTTAATTGTGGGTGTTATGGCTCTGTTACTTGAACTGAATAAAGTTATGATTCAGTTCTCTTATTTGTACAAGTTGGTTCTAAGTTTTTCCTTGGTAAGATCGAGGTAGTACTGTTTCTGTTTGAAGTGATTAGTAAAAAAGGGCATTTGTTTATGTGTGACAAATCAAGTCACTGGTGGGTACATTTAGCAGCATCATTTTTCTTGCTTTTATTTGTTATTGGCATCTAAGAATGGAACTTCTAACAAACAGGCTTCAAGTCCAAAAAACTGAAGCCTCCTCTGGTCATCGGAGGGGATGGGTGTCGGATCTGTGGTGAGGATCACCACCACACCGTGAATTGTCCATTCTTAAATTATGTTGCACCTGGTTCGACTGTTGGCCCTGACTATGTGGTAATATGTGGCGTATGTGGTTCTGAGCTACCCCAGCCTACTCCAGAATGGTGTGTCCATTGCCCTTGTCGAGGAGGACGAGCGGTGGAGGCGGCTACCATTGAATTCATTGATGAGATCTGGCGCAACCACCACCCAGAACTATTTTGGGGTCCAGTTTCTGAGGATGTGTGCATCTAAATAAGTTTGTGCGGGCATGTAAATAAGTTTCATCAGTGGCAAGATGCCAAGACATCATAGCCTGTGTTTTTCTTGCACTTTAAACTATGTCTTTATTGCCATGGTTTAAGGTATTGGCTTCAGAAAAGGATCTGTTGCATTACGTACTAAATGTTTTTATTTAATTGACGATATGTTGTCACATCTAGTTGTAAAATAGTTTTGGAGACTTGATACTTGATTTATGGTTATGATATATTTAGTATTGAACTTGAGAAGGTTTTGAGGAAACTATGGTGTCAGAGATTATTTACGGAAGGTTTTTTGAGTTTTATATATGCTTTATTGATTTTTTGCAAAAACAAGGAAGGGGTGCAGAGGAGATGGATTTTTTGCAACAAGGAATTCAAGTGCAAGTTATTCCAGGTACAATAATGAGTCAGTATTAGTGAATGCTGTCATTTAGCTGAGTCTTTTTATGAATTTTGAATGTCTCCTGAAGCTTTAGGTCTCTATTAGTTACATACTACTTTGAATCTGAGTAGGTTCATAATTGAACTAAGAACAAATTAGTAAATCTTCAGTTATGCTGCTTCAACAAATCCAACATTGTAAGCAGTGGCAATTGGTATCTAAGTGAGACATTTTTTTTCCCTTTTAATGATTCCTCAACAGTCTGTGTCTTGATTCAATTTTGATGTTCGCACTGTCTATTGGCTTTTCTTAGGTATATCCGTATATATGGTTGTTTGGAATTTGGCGGTCTTCTTTTGTGTCCTTTTTGGTTATTGGTATGCGTTGATTATCATGTTTTATATATGTTGTTTATCGTAAAGAGCTGTGGAGTTTATATTTTGGAAAAATGTTAAAGTGCATCACTTTTAAAACGTATCAAGGCTATATCTATGATTATCATTATACTTATATGAAAACAAATTCTGAAGGCATTTAAACAACCATGAAGTCAGTATATATGCACTATGCAGCAATCATAAGACTATAATCCACAATGCCAGAACAGAACAATATTTAACTGAAGTAATGTTGTTTCTTACCAAGACTTTATAATCTGTAACTTGGTTAAAAGAAACCCTTTTCTTAATTACAATAGCTCACTCATACAGATAATTGGATATCATATTAAACACACAAGCTATGACGCACAAAAAAGGTCTTCCAAGAATGAAAATTCCTTAAGATGTTGCACAACTATTTGTACTGAAGGTTGTCCTAGTAGCTAAAACCAGTTAGACTGATTTACTGAAAGCTACTGATCTTAGCCAATAACAGAACAATAGAATTATTCTGTTCTTTATCATTAGTTATGCAACTCCAACATGTTTTCATGAAAACCCCAAACGTGTATATATAGTATCCAGCTATAACAAAAATATATAACCATGTGCATACAAGGCTCAGTAATCTGAATTCACTGAAACTCAGTCTTTTGCTATCTCGCTTAAAAGTATCTGCACATGTTCCTTGATAAGAGAGTGTGATATTTGATTACTAGTTCCAAAATAATGCAGCAATCCATAAGGAAACTCTGCTAACCTGGAGATTCCCAATGCCTTGTTCACAATCAAATGGAATCTCAGTAACTTAATTATTTACCTGATCATACTCACAATGGGAATTCACTAGATCAATGGCTGCATTGAGTGTGGTTCAAGGCTTACACCTGAAACCTGCTAACCACCCTTTTTGACATAGGACTTGCTCCACAATTAGTAGCCGTTGAATTGTGTTATGTTCGTTGTTTTCCAATTCGGATGTCACAAAGATACTACCACTGAATGACTAGAGCAAATTATAACCATTAACCAGTACTTCTGTAATGTCATGGTGTTACAGTCATGATGTCTAGTTAATAGTAAATGAATCAGATTCAACGTGTTACAGTCTTGAAAGAAAAAAGAAATGATTTAGAGATAATCTACAAGGTGTTATAATGCTTTCGCTAGTAATGGTAATTTTGTTTTGAGACACCATTTATTGCAAAATTGAAAATTTCTCAGAGCTGAGTAACACTAAAATGAAAAGCCTCCATTCAATGTTCAAACACAGTGAAACAAAAGAGAGAAAATAATTGAGTTAACAAATGTAGGTCTCCTTCCTATCTCAGTTTCCAATTGTTATAGTAAAAGTTTACTCAAAGCATGGTTGTCCTGGCTGCAGCTGCAAATCTTCCTCTTCTCACGTTATCACTTCGTACCTTGTACACATATGCACCAAGCCCGAGCAGCCCTGCACCAATTAGCACTCCAAAAACTACCCCAGTCTTCTGTCCACCATTCAGTCCTTTAGACCCTTCCTTCTTGGGAAGTGGTGGTGGCGCTCCTGGAGGTGGCGGTGGCGGTGGCGGTGATTTAGGTGGACCACTGGGTGTAGGACTTGGTACTGGTGCTGGAACTGGTGCTGGGACTGGTGCTGGGACTGGTGCTGGGACTGGTGCTGGGACTGGTGCTCGCAATGGTGCTCGCAATGGTGCTGGGACTGGTGCTGGAACTGGTGCTGGGACTGGTGCTCGCAATGGTGCTGGGACTGGTGCTGGAACTGGTGCTGGGACTGGTGCTGGAACTGGTGCTGGGACTGGTGCTGGGACTGGTGCTGGGACTGGTGCTGGGACTGGGGCTGGGACTGGTGCTGTGACTGCACTAACTTGGTACAAAGGGTTTACGAGGTTAGTGTAGAGAGCTAAAACTAAAAGAGAATGCAAGCCTACATGAATTAGTGTGGCCATGAGAGCTAGCTAGAATGATCAAACAATCAATAATTTGAAATCATTAATGGAATTATTTCATGTATATATTTCACCGAGTCAAAAAGGACAAGAAGTATACGTCGGAGAAACCTGCTTGAAAACATCAAGGTAACATGAAAAATCACAACTGGATTTTTAGTTTTGCTTTGGATGTTCAATCCATACATAGTATAGTTCGCCCTCTTACATTTCAATGTTGCAGAAATGTTGTATTCTTTTCTTCTTTCTCCTTGTTGGTTTCCTAATTGGCTTCTCCTGCCGTATTTCTGTTATTTATTTTGGTTTAGCTCCTTCCTTTCTGTTCTGCTTCAACACAAAGTCAATCTTTGGATGCATTGAAAACTCCAATAAGTTCCTTCCTGATCAACTCTAAGATGTCTGAGATATAGAGAACTTGAGTGAGAACAAAAATGGCAACGAAATTAACTGTATAAACTACAACATTCAAACCAAAGCCAACTGACTTGGGTGGAGACTTCAAGAAATTATAATATCCAACACAGCACATTGACCTATCTTACCTCAAAATACTGATGAAGAACTGGTGAATGAGGATACAGTATTGTGTATATTTTCTCGAGAAGAACTAGTAGACCATCAACTTGGTCCCCCAGAAGATCAACCTATACCCACATGAAAAAAAAAAATAATGAACTCCTAAACTCAATATAATCAATTCAAAAGCAACTCAAAACCAAACTGTTATAACTGCAGCTCCGCACCTCAGTTTCAGCCTTCCAGAGATCTTGGCATCTTCTTCTGAAAGCTTCTCTATAAAGCACTTCCTCTTTTCTCAAGGAAGAAATGGATTCAGCAAGTTTATCTACACGATGCTTCATGTTGTCCATTCTGTCATTGAGTATCAGAGCAGTCTGATTAGTCTACAAGAATGAATTCCAGCAAAATTCTAGATGCAAACTTTGATTTGAAGATGAGAAATGGGAAAATAGAATTCTGGCATCCAAAGTCTATAAATTGTGTACTCAGATCTACAATATATAGATGCAAAATTCTAGATGCAAGCTTTGATTTGAAGACTGAATGCTACAACTGAATGCTGTGACAGATGTGTCCAAATCCTGGTATCTATCTTGCAGTATGAAATGGTGTTTCATGTTAACCTGCACTAACGAGAACACAACACAAAAATGTGCTAAATTTCATCATATGATGCACAATTTATAACTTTACAATACAAAAAATCAGAGACTCCAGAAAATGTCAACTATAATTGTTGTTGTACAGTGGATCATTAATCTACTCCTAGCACCATCATAAGGTGCCATGCAAGACTACCTCATTAATCAAAACCATTATGAACAAGTATTTGTTTGTAGAACAATACCTCAGGAAGTTTTTCTCGAACTTTTCGTCTGTAGTGTGCTGAAAATTACCCAACTCTTCTGAAAATTGGAGAAAAGGAATAAACATAGAATCAGAAGGGTTTTTCAGCACCTTTTCGTATACAATTGGCTGGCAATGATCCAACGTTTTGTAATGTACAGAACCTACTTCAGGAGGCTCTTGACTATAATCCTTATGGGAATCACGAACCATTATGCCTACACTGGAATCCAGATGACCTGATTCACATTCCAAGCTTACAGAGTCAAGGTCTGCATTGTATTCCTTCATTTCAAAACTTTCACTTTGCACCATGTCTTCCTCAACTTCTGAGCAGCTTAAAGGAAACCCAGTCATATCATTCAAATTTGCATCTGAATTACTGATCTGTCTACTGTTGTGTAACTTGTGCTTGAAAAGCATTGTTCTAGAGAATTTGTCTTGATTCCCAGAATCAGCTTCTTCTCTAAACAGGTCAAATGCATCTTTCACCGCCTCAACAATGACACAAATATATATTTCTTCCCTCATCAGACTCTCCAAATCAAAAGCACTCAACTCCATGTTCCATTCCTTAATAGTTTCTCTGATGAAAACCGTATGGAGATCCTCCTGAACTAAACTTTCCTCGCTCTGAAGAAAGTTCCTGGCAACAATATCTTTGATGGTCTCATGAAAAAGCAGCTGGTCTAGCCCTTCTCTAAGAAGGCATGCAGTTTCATAATCAACTTCCCATTTAGTCCATTCCTTGGTCGTTTCACGTAAAAGAATCAAAAACATATCCTCTCTTATTGCAGCTTTCAAGTTATTTTCAACCGTCAAATTGTGAGATTCTGCCAAACCAAAGGTGATACTTGAGCCATAATCCTTAACTGCCTCACTAAGGACCGTGCAGTGCATAGTGCTGTACAGTTCTTCCCTGGTTTGAGATTCGATGTTTTTACTCTCAATGTTCTCTTTCCACTGATTCATCACTTCTGTGAATAAAAGCTGGCATATATCACTCCACAGCAGGTTTTCCAACTCATTATCGTATATGTCAGTACATTTTTCTGTTACTAAACCTTCCAAAATAGTAACATAGATCTCATTTGTCACGACATCTTTCAAGTTTAATTCATCTTGTTCTTGCTTCAGCATCCTCCCCTCATTTTGCTGTTCTCCATTTACTCCACAAGGCACTTTATCCATCTTCTCCCATACATCTGACAAAGTATCAAGTTCCAAGTTCTCAGAAAAAGTTGCATCAGATTTCGGAGACCTCTTCTCTGAAGGAGTTTCTTGCCCATGAACAAACTTATCATAGTTAGTAAAAGTCTCTTGCAGCTTGGCATCCCAATCTCTCAGTTTGTCTAGCCTCACCATAACTTCTTGCATCCTTCTTTTTACAAATGTGTCCTCTTCTCTCCTGCTAGACAAATTCGCTTTATGTCGAAAAATTTCCCGCTTCAGAGTATTCAGCTCTTCTGCCTCAGCACTTTTCTTCTGGATAACTGAATCATGACTCTTTATGATCTTAGATACTAGGTGGCCTTCCTCCTCTTTATTTTCTTCTTCATGTTGTTCTTGCACAAGTCCTTCAGCCTTTGAAGACCGCTGCCTTTCAAGCTTTACATGATCAGAATCGTCTGCTGAACTCATATCCTGACTTGTCTTACACTTGGGCACCTCATTTTGAAGAGTCAAAGGCTCTAAATCACGACGCAAGTTCTCAACCTCGTTCATCAATTCAGACCAGTACTTGAAGCCAAAACAAATCCGCTTCTCTTGCTTCTTGCACACTTGTTCTTCAACATTTTCTCTGAAATCTCTCATAAACCCTTCAAGCAAAACACACAATGTATCTCTCTCCACAGCCTCTAGCCATTGCTGCTCTACTGGCCTGACCTCAGAACCAAAAATAGCTTTCTGCATTTTCCCAAAAGCAAGATCCAAAGTCTCCTTCAACAACCCTATATCGGAATCCAAATGCTCAATCTTCTTATTGTTCAACCCTTCTAGTACTTGTGCATTCCCTTCCTTACACTTATACTCAGGCTCAAGCTGTTGCCTGATATGCCAAACCTGCTGATCAACTGAATTCTTCAACTCGCAAATCTCACTGTCTCCACCAACATCCTCTTCGCTCACTCGACTACTAACCATGTACTCGTCAAGAGGATCACTCACAGGCTTGTTGAGATTCGCCCGCAGAGAAGCCAACTCCCTGTCCTTGTCCTTGATAGCCATCTCAGACTCCTTCAGACGCAACTGAAGGCGGTCACGAATCTCACTCAAGTCCGAAAGCACCTGTTCATCACTGCTCTCCAGAATGTAGCTGGTTTCTTCTCTAACAAACTTCATAGAACCTCGAAATCCCATTCAAGCGCTCAAGCACCCCTCCCTCCTTTCAATTTCATCTTCGCATGAGCCTTGTTCATCGCATTGTGCACTATCCACATCATCGCCGAATCCATTTTCACTTTTAAGTTTTAACTGTTAATATTGAAATCATTTTTGTTAAGTCGAGGATGATCACTCACTTCTTTTAAAATCAATCAATCAATCAATATTTTGTTATCAATAATCATAATCTTCAAATTCATAGACACACATATTAGACATGCATGACTGACAGAACCTTCCCTTTTTTATTTTTTAACTACCAGACACGTGGCATGCTGCCATTGGTCTATGCTTGACTAACAAGGACACTACTACTACAATCCGACTAGGCACCACCGTTATTGGAGGCGCGTGTGGCGCGTTCAGCTCTGGCACGAAGCCAGTCCACCATTTCTCCAAAAACTAACTCAACGTCCTCCGGAGATTCACCAATCAACTGATGCCACATGCCGGGATGGATCCTCAGAGTCTTGTCCTTACTTGACGCGCGCTTGTAGAGCTCCTCAACGCACGCGGGGTCGCAGACGACGTCGTCGCCGCCGTGGACGATCAGCAGCGGCACCTCCACCTCCTCGAACCTCCCCTGCAGCTCCTTGCAGACTCTCAGCAGCTCAAGCGCCGTGGCGGCGCGTGGCCTCGCCAGCGGCCGCCGCGGGCTGGCCAGCGCCAGCCTCCTCTTCCACTCCTCCTTGAAAGACACATCAGGGATCGAGCCACGCGTGGGGACGACGCGCCACGTCGGGATGACGGCGGCGACGAGGAAAGAGGAGGTGCTCGAGCGGCCACGGCGGCTTGAACTTGGCGCTGATGCCGCACATGGCGCCGTTGAGGATGAGCCCGTCCCAGGGCCTCCCCACGCGCTGCCGGAGCGTGACGAGGATCGCGATCGCACCGCCGAGAGACTCGGCGTAGAGGAAGGACGGCAGCGACGGCGCGTGGCGGGCGCGGAAGGAGTCGAAGAAGGAAACGCAGTCGTCGACGACGGGGTTGATGTCGGGGATGTGGGCGACGAGGCCGTCGGAGAAGCCGTGGCCCTGGTGGTCGACGGCGCAGACGGCGAAGCCGGCCTTGGCGAAGTGGACGGCGGTGAGCTGGACGAACCAGCTGGTCTCGCCGGTGAAGCCGTGAACGACGGCGAGGACGCCGAGAATCTCGGTTGGAGGGAGCGGGGTCCACCACTGGGTGAAGAGCTTGAGGCCTCTGGGGTTGGTGACGTAATCAGAGCCGTGAGAGACGGAGTGACGGGTATAGAATTCCTCGGCGGTTAAATCGCCGAAGGGGCTCTTCTCGTTCGCCTCCGAAATTGGGTGCGGCATTTTCGGGTTCCAGAGTGAGAATGAGAGGAGAGGCTTGGGACTAGGGAGCAGTAGGAGTAGAGTTACTTATTGATGATATACATGATGCGGCGGTGGTTTTTGGGTAGTTGGAGTTGGATGACAAGTAGAGCAGCATTTCTAGATGAGGACAATAATGGCGGGGGTCATATGCATTTGATTTTTTTGGACCATATACAACGGCAGATATTTCCTAAGAAATGAGACATGCTAAGACTCTCAAACAATCTCCTCTACTATGAGGAGTTGTCGGACACTGCTTCTAGCTCCGGTGGTAGAAATGGCGCCACTTATCGAGCTGAGTTTGCGACGACTAAACTCGAGTTGTGAGGTCTAGCTTTGAAGCAAAGGATACGGGGTAACCTCCATGCCATAGACCGATGTCTGCCTAGTGCCTACTATATGGAATTGTAAGCATTATTCACAGGATGTAGCATATGGTATGTTTGTATAGTTTAACCTTCAGCAGAGGAGATTGATCTGTATTAGGTATGTGTTACATATATAATGAATAAAAGAAGATCCTAAAGATAACATACCAGCATTTGGTTTACTAACTGAAGCAATAACTAGTATTCAGTCGGGATTTCTCAGTTCTCTTCGTGATCTCCAAAACCTGAAACATGAAATAGGCAAGGGAACTCATTAGTCTATGATTTGAAAGACAGCTGCTGGGAATAAAACAAGGGCATGACATACCCAAGAATTGAAGTGTATTTACAATCGAAAATGCTGTCAGAAAGATAAAACTGATCCATGATAAGAATACTAAGAGAAGCAAACATATGATCCTCTTACCACCACAATCAACCTTCACAACTACCCCACATTTTCCATTTACTACCTCCTATATATTTTAGGTAAAAAATTCATAATGAGTTTCATCTGCACAATAGGACAGCAAGCAAAAGTTCAATCAAGGCTTCTAATTCATTGCACATGTGCATCCATAATTACACAGGATTGACAAGAGTAGCAATAAGTTTTATGAGAATAGAAGAAACAGCGTTTCCTTCACTCACACCAAGATCAGATCCTTCACCAATTTTGGGAGTCTGTCATTCTAACACACATATCAGAGGAAACCTATCTATTCCAGTACTGTACTATCTAAGAAGTATTGACAAGAATATAATTTAACACAACTTTCCTAATATTATATCCTTTTGGTCATGCATCATCACCATTTTAGCTGAAGGAGACTTCCTGACCTGTAAACTAGTTGAACAATAAAATGTAAACCGGTAAATAAAACTTCTTGGCCTGTTTAACATGCGAATCACTTGATTTAAGGAAGAAATGAGCGCTAAGTTCATAATTATGTGCAAGTTGAAGGAAGATGGACAATTTTGAGAAGGAAATTGGTGGAAAATGATCGAACTCCTTATAACTACCCCATCTACTTCCCCGAACTTCAACATAAGCATGCATTTCTTCCTTCAATACATGAATGTGCATAAAGTTGAATCCTTGTGTTCCGCAATCCACAGCCCATGCTAGACTTCTAAATTCCTAGCTGAAGCTTCCACCTTAACAACATCTAGTCTAATTGGTACTGACATGACACCTCCTCAGTTCACATCTTAACAACAAGGCTCGACAGCCTCCACATCAATTTTTTTCCTAATGAAACTGAAGAAAACCATTAACATAAACAGAAAACAGTTTAGGCAAACAATCTTATCAAACTATACTAATCTTATCAAACAAACTTTTCAAAGGCTCACAAAATCTGGTACAAGAGTTTAACCAATCAATTCCTAGAACTTGAAGATCTAGTCTCATGGCTAGTAGCTGTTAAATATCAACAATCATAAACTTCTGCTTAAGCTGAACAAGATAACAAGTAAAAAGATCTGACACCTCTTCCATTCAAACTAGCAATTTCCATTCTTTAGTATGTAATTGACAACGGCTTAGCACAAAGAAAGGTTCTTTCTCACATAGAAATGGCAGAATACACATTGAAGCCCCAAACTTTAACACAATTCTTCTGTAAAAAAGCTAATACAGACTTGATCTTCAGATTTTAGTTAACACCCTCCACAAACTAATGGCAGAAACTTCAAATCCCATATCATAAAACTTCAAATTCAATACAAATAGTGTAACAAAACCAAGTGAAATTAAAAGGGGTTGAGGTAAAGTCAGCTACCTCCACAGCAGAAACAGTAGGACCGAAGCATCTGTGTAGGATGAGCCTTGGAATAGGGTATTTCTGCCACTTCTTCATCACCTGAAGCACCTTTATGGGTGTCCAACAGTTTTTGACTGGCTGAACTTGATGAGGCTTTTTGACTTTTCATTCTGTGGAGGTTCCATTCCATCTTCCTGAGGTAATCAAGCTTGAAGGAATCTCTGATCATCGTTGAGGGCCATAGATGCATCTTTTTTTTTCTGTCTTCTGATTCCTCAAGGTGAGCTATAGAGAAAACAGAGCATCCAAGTGACTTCCAGTAAAACTTGTGTTGGTTTGTTTCTGGGTTTCTAACGCTGACAACGAGGAAGAGACTTTTGACGTTGGAAGGTGTGGAGTGTGGGGTCTTTGATGATAATAGGCATCTCCCAACGACGTCGTCTGTTGTTTTTCTCAATATCTTCTCTGTGCTCATAATCATTTTATTTTTCTCCCTTTCAAAAACAAAAATAATTTTATTTTTCTATCCAATCTTTGCTGTCAAATATGAAATTCATATGATTGGTATAATTCTATAATGTATCAGTTGGTAAATGTGTTTCGGTTTTTCTTTTTAAGTTAGTCTACGGTCTATTTTATAAAAAATGTTAAATCATGTTTTTCACGATTGTTTGATTTTTAATTTTTTATGATCTTTGAGAAAAGCATGAGAAGTTAAGTACAAAAGAGTAGCCGTCTTCGAGGAAAGCATGATATTTTTTTATTATCTTTGATTTTTTATGGTAATTAAGTATCATGGTCTAGGAGCTAATAATCTTATCATTTTTAAAACGGTTTTTTAATAAGATTTGGAGAGTTTCCGATATAATGCAAATTGGTGAGTTGTCTGTTATTAGAGTTTCCAACATCAAAAACATATTAGATGATATACAAATTTATAACAAATTGTATGCGTTTATATACGAGCCAAGTAATATTAGCATATGACAAAGTAAAAGTAAGACATTAAAGTGATTGATTGTGAGCGAGGGCATTCCCCGGTGGATTGTAATACTTATGATATGTTCCCCACATCCTCGGCGTGTTGCTGGGTGTTGATCCTCCTTAATTACACACAAATCACTTTTTGTATCAACTCACTTACACATTTGTTGGTTAACACACGATCAAGAATGTTGGTTAACAAACATTGCTTGATTACAAATTCTTCTTTTCATTAAATGCAAACCCTACAAATGAAATCTTGACGCTGGTGAATGGTTAGGCCTACCTAACTATGATTTGGTTAATTAGGTGTTGTTTCTTTGTTATAATCAGGAAGGTTCATCATTATGCTTAGAGGGAGAGAGTGATCTGAGATTCTAAGCTCAAAACAAGAACCAAACTTGAAAATATTGAGGGAATGAAGTAAAAACTCATCATACATTCTGTAAAACACAAAGGATGGTTTCTGTATTGATCATAAAACGGATTTAACACACTGTATGTCTAACAGTCACCAAACATGGGTACAATGAAAAGCTAGCCCACATACTATTGCCTCATATGTTGTAACATAATCTGGCCTGAATCATAACTGAACCTGCACCTAGCTCCACCACTCCGCCGAAGCATTTGTGAACTGAAAAGGGGCTTTTTCGCCGGGACTGCGCATTACTTACAGAAAGGGTAAGATTCCAAGTGTGTATAAACCAGGAGTTTGATCATGCCCCAAGTTGTAGAACGTTGGCGAGTAGTACTGAGGCGTGAGGAGAAATTGAAACTGAGAGAGAATGAAGCAGAGAAGGGTGGTGATGGGTGCCATAAAGAATTTGATGTCTACAGAAGTGTTGGAGTTGTACTTTGATCTTAAAGGAGTGTGCACTATAAGGCCTGTTAGTTGCTTGACTTTGAAGTCTGGCTTAAGCACTTAGCGTGAATTTGGAAGCAATCAATAAAAGCGTGTACACCATGTATTGGATTGGCTACCTCAGAGATTAACGATATATGCTTACTATAGCTGATGGGAACTGATATAAGTCTCTTGCCAATTTTCATATATTTAGTACTACTGGTATATACTTTCTGTATTATTTTTTACTCTGGTAAGAAGCTAGGCCAAGCAGCCTAATTAAGTGTATCAATATTTGGCCCCTTGAGGAAGAGCTATTGGATTCTAGCTAGTCTCTCATGATTCCTTCCAATAGCTTTTCTTTCTTAAGCATTCATCCACATCAAGTTCAGCAAGACTTCTCAAAAGACTAGTAACTATTTTTTTCTTGTCAAGCTAGACCATACAGTTTTAAGTTCACCTTATAAGCAAGGACTTAATCCCTGAGTTTTTCAGAAAAGGGATGAATTTCTCATGGATGGAGCCAAATGAAGAGGATGCGTTCGATCTTATGTGTAGTTCCTTACAGCACCTACAACTTAAATGTGAGGTAGACGCTTTCTATCACTATAGTTAGAAGCTCTCCCCATTTTTTGTTAACATCACTGTTTTGTGATCGTCATATGACCATACTAGGATACAATCATGGTGATGATATTGTTAGGCCTACCTAAAGATAAGCTCATAAGATCCTGGCTTTTCTTCTAGGTATAGTTGCCTCTGCGCTCAGAACTGTCATGATAAAGAATCATTCCAATTGAATCAAAGCTACACTACACACACACACACACACTAGATACTGTTCAGAAATATAATGGTCAGTTTTTTATGTATGGTACCTCAGAGGGGAGCCAGCACATAAATCATAAGAGTGAATGATAATTCTATAGAAGATACTTAAATTTCTCAAAGTGTTGATACAAGTACAAGGGATCTATGTATGAGCATACTGTTTCAAGTACAAGACAACCTATAGGTAGCTTCAGCTTCATGTCGAATCAGCGGTAATCAACCAAGGTCTTTGACTTAAGAAGACCATAGATCAGAAAGGGGCTATTGAGAGAGGGGTTAATGGAAGATATGGAGGTTGTAGAGAAACAGCTGGAATTCCATGACCAGGATCCGGAAGCTGGAGAGCGGTTTCTTCCACAGCGCTCATGAAAAACTTATAAACATTGGTAACGAACCTCACTAGGGTAGTCCTGGGTGTCATATTTGCCTGTTTCTAAGGACTACTTCAGAGGAAGAGTTGATTTAACTTGCAGTAGTACTTATTCTCACAATCCTAGAGTAGTGTTTTTATAGAACACAAACCCTTAAGCTAATAGGACTACGGAAATAATAAACGAGAAAGTATATGTGAATCCTAATAAAACAACAACAAGTAGTCTGATTAACAATACGAAACAGGTTCAAACCTGAGATCTTTCAAGATCCGGAATCCCATTTCAAAAAACCAGAAGCAAGCTTGCACCAAACATAGAGCATTCACATTTCTTCCTTCTTTGCCTGTATCATTTGAGTCGTTTCTGCTCTTTGATCGCATATATGTTACTTGTATGGGGATATACTCCTAATGTGGATAGAGGTATAATCAAATGCATGTACGCAGTACGCTGACGATTGAGGATGATGATGAAGGATGAACTTGGGAGTAAGATTGGTGTACAACTGACATTGATGTGGCATGACTTGATTTTTATTCCCATAAATGTTTCTCATTCACTTCTATTCCCAATGATTTTTATTCCAAGTAAGTAAACGTGCCCTAAGTGGAATTTCAGAGAGTGTAGAATGTAGGTGCCCGAGCCGGACTCAACAGAAAACAAATTTCGGTAAGAAAGAAGAAGATTATACTGGAAAACGGGGCCATGCATATAGGGATATATATATATCTGTAGCTCCTCCTTTGGTCTGTTAACTCGATTTGTAGCAAGTGCTTGAGATCTCTGAAGCTAGAACTTATATATAAAGAATCATACACCAACTATTACTGATATAACATGTTAACATTGAATGTGGTGACTAGAGGTAACATGTTAGTTAAGCATAGGTAACATATTAACATCGAATGTGGTAGATCATTTGTCCTAATTATCTAGAAGGAGACTAGGCTACTATCTCTTTGCTTTTTTATATCATTGTGCTTAAAGGGACACTATAGTTGCATCTAAACTCAGGACACCACAAAGTCCACGAATATGAAAATGATTTCTGTAAAACTCATAGCTCGATCACTATTATAAAGCATGCAGTGACTGAAATTCCAAATATTGGCATTCTAAAAGTAATTTTATTATCCATTCAACCAAGATATAATGAAAAGTTGATTCATCATCTATCCCATTCACGATCTTGTAGACTTGTACTAGTTAGTGTGGGATGAACATAAGCAGGAGAGGCATATGTGATTCAACTTGGTCGATAGAATCATTTGGTGCTTAGATCGGAAATCCACCAAGATCGCATAATCTTTCCAGAAAGAGAAGAATTCATGACTCGTAGACCAAGATCGCAGCGTATTACACAAGGCTTAGTACAAGAGCCCAACGGTGTACATGGAAGTAGTACCCAAAGGTGGTATCTAGATGATAGTTTCTGAACGGAAGTTCTGGATTGTAGGCAGGTACAAGTGGGGTACCAAGAGAAAATGTATCTCAGAGAAAATGAACCAGAGAATGGTAGTAATGGGTGCCATGCACATATATGTATCCTTTTAACTATTCTAATTAAGTACCAAGAATATGAGAGAGAGAGAGAGAGAGATTTGCAGTACTTGAGTTTCAGTTGAAGCTCTTCTTTGCTTCGTTGAGCTTCTTATAAGATTTGAAGATTGATTGCTTGGCAGTGAAGTTTATGTAGATGCCACTTTACCATTAGAAGCAATGACAGAAAGAGTCGTGCAAACCACTTTGCTCTTCTTTTTCTTTCATGGCAGTGCAATTTGCTCTTCTTTGCACCATTGCTTGTACCCAAATGATATAATGAAAGCACAGTGATGTAATTAAAGGCAGATAATTCTGATACGTTTAAAATTTACAATAAACTTATGATTTTCTAACCGTAAGTGATGGTATGGTGCCTTTAACCATTGTTTGAATAGCACTTAGTGGTATCTATGGTACTTTGAAAGCTACCTAAGCTAGTAGCTTGACCAGCCTTTTCATCTTTATCAAATTAACCTTATTCCCTACTGAGAAAGTGATATTGGATTCCATCTAATAGTAAGAAATGAAGATAAAGCTTCAAATTTACTTTTGACCTGGATAGTCTAAGGGTTAGTGGAAACTTAGTTGTCTCTTTGAGGCAATATATTAAACATTGTTCAGGGAATGTTAATTCTTTAACTTCCGTAGTATGTTTTGACCTAATTAGACTAGATATGTTGTAATGTAGTATCTTTAGTAAATAGAGAATCTCTGATTTACCGGGATATTTGATATAATGTCTATATAAATGTCTTTTTATCAATCAATAAGATTACGTTTTAGTTATCATTTATTTCTCGTAAAAAAGATACATTATATTTAGTTCTTAAGGAATAAACCCGAGATGAAAATTGGCAATTAGTTTCAAATTATATGAGCTATGGTAATTCTAATGTAATTACTCATCTTTCTTATTTGGAGCAGCTAAAGCACTGCTTAAGTGGACTTTGAATAAAAAGTTATCAGCAGTGCGTACTTGATTTCGTAATTTGAAGTTCGTTCTAAAATAAGTGACTAAGAAAAACAAATCCTCTCAAAGTGGTCAAAAACTGGCACGATGTTAGTTTATTTATGAAATAACTTAAATAGATCAAGAGATAAATTAAGTAGTGGGTCCAAATACCAAAATAAATAGAAAGAATTGTGCATGAAAGACTCAAATGCAATTCTTCTGATTTTCCATAATATGGAACCATATGTTGTATCTCACCACAAGAGAACTTTCGGAAAAACTTTCGATGACCATGAAAAGTCTGGACTACAGAGTTGGAGGAATGGAGGGAAGCATTAATGAAAGTGACAAGTTACTCAGGGTGGCATACAACGATATATAAGTGAGTAACATGATGAGAGTAACTTATTTCAATTATATATTTAGGTTCGTACTAAAATAAGTGACTACAAAAAATAAATCCTCTCAAAATGGCCAAAAACTGGCACGATGTTAGTTTATTCATGAAATGACTGAAATGGAACAAGAGATAAATTAAGTAGTGGGTTCAAATACCAAAATAAATCAGAAGAATTGTGCATGAAAGACTCAAATACAATTCTTCTGATTTTCCATAATGTCGAACTATATGTTGTATCTCACCACAAGAGAACTTTCGGAAAAACTTTCGATGACCATTAAAAGTCTGGACTACAGAGTTGGAGGAATGGAGGGAAGCATTAATGAAAGTGACAAATTACTCAGGGTGGCATACAACGATATTTAAGCGAGTCACATGATGAGAGTAACTTATTTCGATTATTTAAGATTTATGTGTCCAACTTTTTTATTTATTATTTGATCATTGACTCATCTTTGTTTTTTTTTTTTTTTTACAAATTAAAACCATGAATCAATTTAATCGATTTATAACCAGAATAGTAACAGGCATGTCTTATAATAACTGATTAAACTTCCAAACTCAACTACCCAAAACTGACCCATCAACTGAATTGCATAACTCCATTTTCCTTCTTAATTCGCTCAGCCTCTTCTTCTCATTTCCCTCAATCAATCAACTAATGATCCACGGCTTAAAAAATCGACCATATAGTAATCCCGCATGGAAATAAACAAAAACTCAAATTGGTAAGCGAGTAGTATAAGAAACTTATTGCTGAGCTTCTGCTCTACAACTTGGCGTGCAAATATAAAATTATTTAAGAATCAGGTCCATGGATTACTAGGGATTTGGAAAATCTTATTAAACCCACATAGTTATCAAGGAAACTTTTTTTTGGATGTGTGTAATTATTTTTATCATACACTTCAAGCAACCAAGGTGGGGACTAATTCTATTCTTAATGTTAATTGTTTCTTCTACTTTGGCATGAGACTGCACATAATCTATAAATAGATCTTCCCAATTATTACAACTTTAGAGCCATATACGCATATTTGAATGATAATAATATATGTCCTTAATACCCATGAGTATCGGATGATACTCTAGCATTCAAAACCTATCATCGATAGACAATTCAATCATTTCGTAAAAATGTTGAAGTTCCAAGTTCTCCTTATCATCACCCAAAACTTTTTTGATATATTCTAAAAATAAAAAGTTTAAGGGTGGATCAGTTTCCTTGGAACTCAACAACACTATCTCAACTTTTGTTTGATATACTTGAGCATTTTGAAAGATTCCATTACTTCTTCCCTTAGAGTAGTATGCATGAAATCCCCGGATCGAGTGCCTATTAAATAGGCGAAAAATACCTCATAGGAGTTTCGAATCTCTACCCATTATCTTAGACTAAACGGGATCTGAAATGGTGATTTTTCACTGCTCTTACGGGGTGCCTCCAGAATATGTATACAACACCTCTGGATCTCTAAAGGTGGGTACAAGAAGTGGATTAGGGCCAAGGTCAGGGTGTGTAGCACTCCAGATGCTCCTCTAGCCTTTTTATACTCATATGTCATTTGTCTTCAGAGTTTTCTTGGTAACATTCTTGAGCCTGAGATTATGCAAATCCCAAGAGAATGATAAGATCTTGAGAAAGATATGTGCTCTCATATTTAAATTTCTGAATAAATTGGGGGAAACGACACGAATGGAATGATTAGGATCGATCATTGATTTATCTGACTAATTGAAAACCAACATATGCATTTGTGGATTATGTATGTAACAAAATACAAACTGTTGACTTCACACTACATGATGAAGGAAATCAAGTTTTGAAGCAACAAGGCTTGCTATGATTGAGGATTTCACGTTTTGAAGCAACAAAATACAAACTATTGAATTCTCATTGCATATGGTGAAGTCACGAACTTCATAACATACTATTCAAACTCCATCAAACTCATTCAAATTCCATGAAACTCCACTTTCAAGCCTTTTCATTTTTTTTTTTATACTTTTTTTTTAATCTTAGTCATGAGCTTGTTGATATTAGAATCATGATAAGAAGCTAGAAACAACTACAATAGATAAGCTAACGCTATTCCTTTCAAGCTAATGTTTTACACTTAAGAAGCCTCTAATATGTGGATGTAACATTGAAATATATATATATATATATATATATATATATTAAGAAGAAAAAACTTTCATAAACTAAAGCCTTTAGGGCTTTAAAAATATCAAATAGGAAGGCTCTAGAAGCCTCACTAGGAACTTTATCGTTCTCATAAAAAAAAAATCACTAGAATGACTAAGATTAATTAGCAATGGCATCAGCCACAAAATTAGCTTCACGAAACGACATGTTTAAAGTTAATGGAATCAAAAGAAGTCATGAACTCACTAATATCTTGAACTAGCTTGATCAATCTCCAAGCTGGATCAATTCGATCATTCACTGCTTTAATTACTAACTTAGAATCTCCTTTCATTTTAAAACTCTTGTAAAGTCGTTTTCTTTTGCTTTCACCATATGCATGTAACATTGATGATGTAACATTGATGAATGACTCATTTTTGGACGAGATTCTTAAGCTACTAATGCATTCATCTTCATATGGATGATATGTGCAACCCCTGATATGTGCAAGAAGTTACTAGTGCATTCAACTTCTTATGGATGAGATTCATAAGCTACTGGCAACCTGTACTCTCACTATCTTGCAACAGTGTGGATATTGAAGCAGTGGTCATAATGTTTATGAGAGATATAGAAAGATTTGATTCTTTCTAAGATAATGTATTTTGCGCCAACAAACAAATGCATCATCTTCCATGTAGGATATGTTTGAGCTGATCAACCAAATCAAATCTGTTTGAGCTGATCATACAAAATAAGTAAGCTGGTTGTTCATGCATATATACTGTCACTATCTATACAAATGTTGAAGATTTTGTCCTATAGATTTGCAAAATTATGTTGCACATGATGCACCTGTAGCTGTAGTGGAATTGGCCTTACTGTGGTTTTGTTCATAGCATTTTCTATATGGGGTGCCTTGTTACAGTTTTGTATTCGATTTCCAATGGCCACATTGTGGTGAAGTTATGGTCTATGCATGTTACTTCTATGCGGACCAAAACATTGTTTACAGTTCACCTTTGGACAAAAGGACAGTGCCTAACCACTATGATGTATCTTGAAAGCATAATAATAGCCATAAAGAAGAATCATGGAGAAATTACATTGAAGTAGATTGAAAGGAAAGTGCTTTAAAGAAACATCAAGGAGGACACAAAAAGCTCCCCCTTCTCCACCTGACTATATCTACAATTCAACGGCTCCCTCAATCCTTCTACTGGACCAAATTGAGATACCAGGAAAAGAAATTAAAACCTCCATACACAAACATAATAAGCTAGCTACCACAAATACTACCCCGTTATTCTTTTTGAAAGTGCATAGACTATTCTTCCATTGTTTCCCGGACCTAAAAGGCTTGAAACTTTGATGAAGTCGAAGCAACATCTTTCATAGTGACTGAAAAAGTTCAATTATGGGGGTTGCTCCTGAATGACCCGAGCGCTTTAACAGCTCCTGCTCTCAAGATGAACTGGTGGTAGAAGGCTGCAATTGCCGCACCGATAAAGGGTCCAACCCAGAAGATCCACTGCAGAACATAATTGATAAGAATATAAGATATAGAATGCACATTTACAATAAAAGTGATTCATTTACACACTAAAAGGGATTCATAATAATGCTTACTTGGTCATCCCAAGCCTTCTTTTGGTCGTAGATAACTGCAGCTCCTAGACTTCTGGCGGGGTTGATGCCAGTTCCGGTGATTGGGATGGTGGCCAAGTGAACCATGAACACTGCGAACCCAATTGGAAGCGGTGCCAAAACCTACAAATACAGCCATCCAGGACAGTACACAAGTTTAGCATCAAACTAGATGAGAATCATTTCTGATAAAAGAGCTATGAACATTACCATACAGTACAATCCCCTTTCATATTATTGAAAACCCAAGTGGATGAATAAATTCTTTCTGTCAAATCAGAGCTGGTACTAAAACTAGCAAAAGGACACTAATAGAAACAAAAGCAGGCAACTTTTCATTCACTGGGGACTCTTCACGAGATTAGGGATGGCATAGCATGTGGGAATAGGGATTTATATGAACTTTTTGTGAATAACTTACCTAAACTATTACACATGAAACAAAAATGATTTGATTCAACACAAAAAAGGTCTTCCTTTAGGCTCTATTAGAGAAAAAATAACTATTGTAAAGGACCCATAGTTTGACGCTAAGACAACTCAGTCACCAAAATCATTCAGTCATGACATGAATCATGGTTGGCAATGCTCAAAGAAGGCTGAACACATCAAGATAAAAGCATAAGAAAATTACAAGTTGGGGTAAATGAAAATGGGGAAAGAAGAATCAACTTTCTGAAAGCAAACAAAACTATGTGACCCATTAGAATCTACTGCATGATGCTGCTAAGCACAAAAGCCAACAGCCAGCGCATATTCTCATCATACTCATTTAGGGTCATGTAATTTCTAAAGAATGTTACTTTCTCTCGGCCTTTTTTACTTGGATTGCCTTCTTAGGAAAATTTCGTTTTTCTAATCATTTTAAGGCACTGTCTAAAACGTGATTCCTGATGGAGGATTTTTTGTATCTTATGCAACCTTAATTAAAATACATCATTGCTAATTGTGTTTTAGGGGTCAACTTCCTCCTCATCCAATGAGATATAATTATAAGTAGGTACTAGGTAGCGACTTTTCCTAGATAAAGTTGAAGAAATCAATTCACAGAAATTGGTTTAGTGCATATTTTCTCACAACCAGTTGAAGAAAAATGCAAGCTCTTGGGTAATCAATTCACAGCCATTGATTAGTGCAAGGTTTCTCACATCCAATTAAAGAAAAAATACAAGCGCTTTGGTCTCGATTATTAATGCTTAAAGTCCTTGTATCAATCAAATAATGAATGAACATACGGAATCACAGATATAATCTTATATGCATTCTGCATCCTAACAATGAAACATCCCTTGAAATTTCCAGGGAAGCATGTTTTAGTCCAATGACTCCAATCCATAAAGAAAAGAATGCATCTTTAGAAAGGATTTAAAATTCCCATTTTTTTAACCAGCAAACTCTTAACACATAACCACTTTCACAATATAAAATTGAGTACTAGAGCAGAAACCAAAATTCCAAGAACATGTTTGCGGATCCAAAAAGTTCTCATCTTTTTTCTAATTCTCTCCTACCCTATTTTCTTTTCTGATCCACAGTCCCCACACATATTGCAACAAATAAGATCATTCAAGAGTTAATGAATCTTAAAAGTAACTAAAAGATTTAAGCTTTGTACCGGAACATGGGAATCTCTAGCACTCCTCTTTGGGTCGGTGGCAGAGAAAACTGTGTAAACAAGCACAAAGGTTCCGATAATCTCAGCAGCCAATCCAACTCCAGTGCTGTACCCATCAGCAAGCTCATTGGCTCCACCTCCATACTTGGTGTAGTAAGACTTCTGGAAAGCCTTGACTAGCCCAACTCCGGCTATGGCACCCAAACTCTGAGCCACAATATACATCACAGCTCGGACCAACGACACCTTACGAGCCAAGAACAGTCCAAAAGTCACAGCTGGGTTAATGTGACCCCCTGCAACCCACAAGTCATTCAGCTAACATAAGTACACTCCCACTTAAACTCAAACAGCTAAACAGAAACACATAAACTCAACTACTCAAGTACAGTAACAGTTAAGTACCTGAGATTCCGGCAGTGCAGTAAACAAGGATGAAGATCATGCCCCCAAATGCCCAAGCAATACCAAGGATCCCAACTCCACCGCAAGCATCGGCTTCGACTTGGGACTTGTACCCGATCACAGTCAGCACAGTGATGTAGAGAAACAGAAGTGTAGCTATGAATTCAGCTATAACAGCTCTGTAAAACGACCACTTGGTCAGCTCAACTGAGTCGAAGAGTGGAGCTGGAGGAGGGTCATGGTAGTCCTTGGCTGAGAAGGAACCCCGCTCGGCAACTTCAACGTCTTTCGCCATTAAAGCTCTCAAAGAAAACTCAAGAGTCTCAGAGAAGCAGAAAGAGAGAGGTTTGGTTTTGGGTGTGGGAGAGAGTGAGGAGAAGATGGGGGTATATAAAGATGGGAGAGTGAAGAGAGAACGACTCACCATTACTGTTTTGTGTTTTTTATTTTAAGTTTTGTGGTTTTGGTTCGATCGCTTTCAGAGTTTCACCGACTACGCCGTGACTTTTAACCACGCCTATATCACTACTACTGCACCTGACCTCTCCCCACTCACCTTCAACTTGCTCTTACCTCCTTCTGCGTCCCACTTACTCACCACTATCTTCATTCTCCTGCTCAGCTAGGTTAGAAAAATAAAGCTTGCGACGTCATTTTTGTCCAGGTTACCATATTTGAATTGAAAATCATAGCATCCTAGTTTACAAGTAATGTTGGATCTTCTCAAATTAGTAAGGTCTAACATCTAAATCTAGATTATGTGAATGATAATGGTAACGTTTGTCATACTTTTGATTTGTCACCATACAGTTAGTGTCAAAAGACTTATTTGTTCTTTTGATTATTATTAGGCATGGATACAAAATGAGTAGGGACTAAAGATGTCGACTACTTAGGTTTCTAGCAAATTTAGTCGCAAAGAATATTTACGTCAATTTATATTTGTCGTCCTATATGTAATTGTTGTAATGTCATTCTCTCTCTAATCTATTAAGTCTCACACAATATAGCCTCACATTGCTCTCTGCGTCTTCCATATGTTATATTTATACGCCCTCATTTTAATAACACCGTGACTTCTAGCAAATTACAGGCAGGAATTCCTTCATTCATAAGTATCGCAAGTAAAATCGAGAGTTCGAGAATAATAATTTACTACACATTACATAAGTTTGGTTTTGTAATATGTTCAACAGTTCACGAAGACTCGAGGGTACTGGAACTTCGAAGATGCAACTTCCCAGCAGCCTAGCTAGTAGCTACAACGGCATAAAAAATTTCAAAACGAATCTAGTGATGAATTCTCCTCTGAGTCCTCTCACTTATTACCGCAGTAACTGCTGAAATTCCGGCGAAAACTGGTCCAGTGCCGCAGCCTGAAGCTGCACGTGAAAAATGACTGAGCTCCAGTTACCAGGAATGACGCAGTGAATAGTGACGAGTGAATCACCCTCATTATTGGCCAAGAAACCCAGGCACAGAGGGAGAGAGTCTCTAGAGAGACCACAGTGATCAGTGACTCAGCTCTGCTCTGATCTCAAGGCTCAGAGTTTCAGACTCTTTCAGACCCACCACCCCACACGCACGTAAATGCCAGCAGCTACTAGCTACTGCATAAGTCAAGCACAGTTCTCCTACTCTATATTTCTAGCCCGCCTGAGATTTTGGAATCAAGGCCGACGCGGCGTGATCCGACAGGCCCGCCGGAAAGCCGGGGACACGTGGGGGGATGTGAGCCGGGCTTTGGAGTTTGGGGGCAACACCACATGGTGCTTTCACCGTAAAACTGGCTGATTTGACCCGAGAGAGAAATTATGGGTGTGGTCTGAGATGGCTTGGCGGTTTCTGCAACGTGAACAAAGGGCTGCGCGGGAAGGAGGGAGTTTGGTGTAGATACGATACGACGTAGTATCTGGGGTGTTACTCATTATCATGATGAACCATTATTGCGTACCAATAACTGTTCAAAAGCTTTCATAATGGAGCAGAAGCAAAAATGAGTATGGTTTTGCTTGAAAAAGAGAGTGACTCTAGCTTGTGATCGGTATATGATTTTTGGAAACTGTCGCATACCCATTGTTGTGTCCTAATCTGTTTCTGATGGAATAGGGTTTTGTAGGGTCTTCTAATTGACGGATGTTTTTGATCTTTTTCGGATTTGTTCGAGTGAAACTTTGGATTCAGTTTTGAAACATCAACGTATCATTTAGCATTTATAACGCTGATATGTACGTACAATATTTTTAGAATCAATAAAAGGTCGAGAGAGAATTATAAAGAATAAAGTACAAATAAATACATGAGTTTTAAAGTTCATTTTAATTAAATACTTTATTTATATATTATTTTAAGTAAATATCTGAATTTTGAAACTCATTTTAATTAAATACCCCATTTATAAATTATTTCAAATAGATACCTGAACTATATTAAATCCTAAAAAAGTTTCTACTCCGTTAGACATCTCGTTAAAACAATCGTTAACTTGTCTATGAGGGGTGTTTAACTTATTGACTGGATCCGCCATCGAGGGTATTATAGGCAACACAAACTTATTCCCTCTCAGTATCTTATATAACCCTAAACTTTCAATTTTTTCCCTCAACATTTAAGCTTAAACGAAACTACTACATTGCAAACTGCAAAATGGAAATCAACTTAACTGTATGTAAAAAAAAAATTGTACATAGCTAATTTGTTTTGGCAACATAATAACTGAAATTTTTGTATAATTTTTTTTTACATACAATTAAGGTGATTTCCATTTTACAGTTTGCAATGTAGTATTTTTGTTTAAGCTTAATGTTGAGGAAAATGGCTGAAAGTTTAGGGTTATAGGAGACACTGAGTGGGAATAAGTTTGTGTTGCCTAAAATACTCTCAATGACGAGTCCAGTTAATAAGTCAAACACCCCTCATAGACAACCTAACGTTACTTTAACAGGATGTTTAACGGAGTTGAAACTTTTGTATGATTTTGTATAGCTCGGATATTTATTTGAAATAATTTATAAATGAGGTATTTAATTGAAATCAGCTTCAAAGTTTGGGCATTTATTTTAAATAATTTATAGATGGAATATTTAATTGAAATGAGCTTCAAATTTCGGATATTTATTTATACTTTACCCAATTATAAAATTCTTAACGCTCCAATACTAAAATGATCATAACAACAATGAGATCGAAACTTGAAAGTAAAGTTGCGATTACAAAACTACCTAATAAAATTAGAGAGATGCAAATAAAAATATATTTTGAACTGGTAAAGTAACTTGCAAAACGAAGAAGATAAGCATTTACTTACTAGGAGTGGAAATCGGTTTAAGAGCAAATACACCCATGAGATAAGACTAATTACCAATTGACCAACCAAATTGGTAGTACTAATTTACTATTCCTCTAATATTGGCAACTGTCTATAAAAGGCAATATGACTGCCAATCAACTATTTGCACTTGAGATTTGAACATTGTGAAGATCTCACGGTTGTAACCAAATAACATTAAAGAGTATTGTGGAACCCACTAAATTGGTCATATTAATCGACCGACCAATTTTTAGTGGTATGACTGACGGGTCCCATCAATTGGTATGACCAGTAATTAACCGCTGCATTTCTTTAAATTCAGTTTTTAGTCAATTGATCAGCAGATAACCTTATTGGTGCATATGTTCTAAATGATTCGATTTGTAGGTATATTATAGCAATTATAGTCATATTAGATAAAATTGAGGGAAGTGATAAGACTTTGAATTAAATAACACCTCATTTGTAGCACATTTTAATGAACACATATTAATAATCGTTGGGAACGATTTATAAATTGAATTCATGAGCTTGAGGCTGTGGAGTGGAGCTAATTCTCTCCGGTAGGTAACCATCAGAGGAATCTCCCATGTGTTACCAGAAAGTAGTAGCAAATTCCAGAAATAAACTAATAAAGGTGATGATATTTTCAATCATTTCTGATTTTCTAATTTCACCATTATCCTCTCTGCCTTGATTCTTGAAAGTAAATAATAGAAGACAAGCTTACGAGGAAATTATAGAACGAATAGGCAGTGACACCTGACATGGTTGGTTTGCCAGCGAAGCCATTACAGAATGAGTTGTGCAGGAGGTTCTTCCACATCATTCTGGGTAGTGACAGCAATGAATGTCTCTTCCTTGCTCTTATAAATAACATACTTGTTTGGGGTTTTCTTACCAACTATACTTAATTAATAAGAAGGTTATCTTACATTTAGTATGACTTTGATCTCCATAAGAGTGTTGGATAGAACCTAAACCCTTCCTTCACCATGAAACAACTCGGATCAATTTCTAACCTCAAGCTAAAACCTGGCCTAATGTTTGCATAATACTGATGACTGAGGTTGCATTTTCTCTCGGAAAACAAGTGTATTGTTTGCTAAAACAACACCATAGCCAGAAGTTATGGTGGATCTTAGTTTTATCGACATTAATAGTGTTTCATTTGATTCTTCACAATAAATTATCGATCATGTGAGACTATGAAACAATTCTTAAAATTATGTTTAGAAATGATATGTGCATAATATATGACAATTAAAATTACAATGGGGTAGGACAATTTCGCATTAGTTTAAACTTAACTAATCATTCAAAAGATCTATACAAAATATTATATTAAAAATAATGAAGATAATTATAAATATAATCGACGCATATTTTGTAATCAACTAATAGTTTCATATGTTATGATATAAATAACAATTTTCTTATCATTGTCCGAACTCTTGAAAAATCAACCTAACATGTATAGACACATATTACTAATAGTATTTCATATGTTATGATATAAATAACAATTTTCTTATTATTGCCCGAACTCTTGAAAAATCAACTTAATTAATTAAGTTCCTTGGACCTATCTTCACCCCACCTCTCATTACCACTTGAGCATCTAATCGATTTAGGTAATCTTCTACACATTGCTACGTACTCCCTTAGGATGGGGGCAGTGTGGTTTAACTCACATGCATATGTCAATACCAATAAACAAGCTTTTCAATAATAGTGGTTTAAGTTAGGACTAACACATCTAGACCAATTAAACTAGTCTAAGGTTCATAATTTTTTTTGTTCTTCTGCTTCTTGTTTTGCCAAAATATCAATACTCGTTGCTTAGTTTACAACTTTACATGATTATACGACCATCATTGTCCATGACTTGATGCTTCTTTTTTGTTCAAAAATATTCATGATGAATTGAGCACAAAAGATCACGTTTACAAGGTGACGGGCCGACCAAAATGCTCACCATCGTCGATGGCCGCCCACGGTTTATATTTTAAGTTAGTCCACTCCTCCAGTGAGCTATCACTCCATGTATTGCGGCCACCGTCTTTTACTTATAATTCTGTTCAATCATTTGCTTCACGGACGACGTCATAACCAAAGTTTTCTTGTCCTTCAAAGTGGGAGGAATCCGACCACCACATCCAAAACATTCCCCATCGGCCGTCCGATTCCGATTCGGTTCACTTTTGTCATGGTTAGGTGGTTTTTTTGTTAATGATTAAAACTTAGAATTATCGGGAAAGTATTCTAAATAAGTACGTTATTATTTTAATTTAAAAACTCTTTATTCATCGATTTTTTTTGTTTTTTTCTTTTCCATACATGTCGACGTTGTTAGTTTGAAGTAACGAGTGGATGGAGCTGCTCATTTGTAGAAGAATCATTTGAAACTCTAAAGGTATAGAGTTTAGAGGTAGTAACATGTCAAATTCTATCCCTCTTGAGTCTAATCCAACTAGTAGCAAGGAATAACTGAACAATAACATTATGGGTAGGCCTTAGTCAATGAATGTTTGTACAAATTAAGAAGTAACTCACTCATCGTGCACAACTAGCTAGATAGGATGAAAATGTTGTAACCTTTCTTTGACAAGCTCACTAAATTCTCGCTCGAGAATAATGAGCTTGTTAACGATAGGGAATTTCGAGTGAAATATGAAACAAAGTATTGCTCATAATGAGAAAGGAAATGACACTTTGATGAACAACAAACTCCAGGTAATCGATAGCTATTTAGACATGTAACGTAAACGTTACCAAATATAGTCATAGATAGCAAAAAGTCTTATCAGCAAGTAGCTAATCTAATAAGTCTAATCTATGTAACATCCTAGTGATCCTACCTCTGTAACTCTCTTAGTCTAATCTAATAAATAGCAAGGAATAGATTGTAGAATGACATTATGGTTAGGTTTAAGTCATTAAGTTCTTGTACAAACAAGTAGCAAAGCTGGTCGCCCACAACTATAATGAAAAATGTGGATGTCCTTTTCTTTTCTTGTAGATTCAGCAAACAGCAAAACCATCATCTCATAGGTTCCCAATTACACTAGGATTATAAACATGAATTTTTTTAGTAAATAATGAAACAAGAGACAGGCCTAAATCCAATATTTGAGCACAACTAGACTATGATCAAATTTGAAGAAATACTTTTGGTAATTCAATCTATCTAATCTAATCATGAAGAGGCAATTTGTGTAGGAATTAGGAAATCCCTTATCATGAAAGCAAGCTATACAAGCAAAAGCCAAATGGGGAGTTCCAGAATCATCAAAGGCATATGTACTTCCATCTACAAAGTCCAAAAAGGCTGCATTACACTAAACATAGTGGGACACCAAATCAAAGGTTTTGATGTGCTTCATGCGTATAAAAAAAGGTAATACTTAATCCTATGATTGCTCCCACTAAAAAATTGAACAAAGTTTTAGGGCCACTTAATGGATTCTATGTTTGGTCTTCTCCTCTTTGTGGCGACCATGGAATTAGAAAGAGCTATCTTAGCAGTACTGGTAGATAAAAATCATACTCATTTTCTAATGCAAGATTATGACATGTATAGGTATAGAAATAGCATCTGAAACTTTAGTATAACATGTTGATCGAACAGAAACAAAGTTATACAGAGACAGTTTTCACATGAATCTTGATTAAAAGCAAAGCTCAGAGGTTAGATAGAAAATTGGTGGAACAAACTAAATGCTACTGTGCAGGAAGAACATGAACCACAAGGCCAAGACTAGAATTCCAAAGAAGAACATGTCCATCCAAAGAAAGATAGTCCAAGAGAATTTTGACTACAGAGACATGCAGTAGCCAGTTGCTCTATCACCACATGAGAGTCGCATCATAAACAAACATCAAAGTTGATTTGAGAATCAATATGGCATGCATGCAATGTACAGATAGATAACCACTGGGATATCTTCATTATTGAGAGTAGAAGGATTATGGAAACTCTCCTTTTTTTCTTTTTTTTTTTGTAATGGAAAACAGTGGTGGAGTCATAACAACTTTGCAGCCAAGCTTTGAATTCAGCAACTGGTGAATGAGTACTTATCTGACATCTTTGTTTTCACTATCAGATGGGGAAGGAAAAGCTCCTCCCAGCAGAAACTCATTGACCCCATTATGAACCATGACTTCCAAAACATATTGAAAAGAGCAATATTCAGAGATTTTTCCAGAAGACAAAAGACAACCCAATGTACCAGAGAAACAGAATACAAAATCATGTTGCTGCAGTAAGACTAAACCATTATCATATTAGTCTGTGAATCCTTTATTCCAGTCATTCAACCGAGGCAGTTGGTCCAACACGTCAGTAACAAATTGTCTTATGCAAGCCAAATCAATGATGAAACGAGAAAGCCAAACACCTTGCTGAATTTCAACAAGCATGATTGAGTTCACAGGAAATTGAACCGTTCACCCAGACAGAATACAAACTAATATCTATGAACAAAGAGGGAATGTGCATGTGTTTTTATAGCATATATATGGATTTCTTTTTATACATTTGTCTACAAAATGTACAGAAACCCAAACCCAAAAATACAATGCAAACAATGTACATACAGCAATGAGGGTATCTGCATAGAATACTGCAATACAGGTGAAAAGGGAAATTGAAACAACCCAGCTATGGAAACTTGAATCACTGTAAAAGAAGCGAGCTGCTTTCAAACAGAAAAAACCAGCTTCCATTTCTTGTAAGATCGAAGCAGTATTGAACCTGAAGTTTCAGGAGCTAGCTCTTGCCAGGTCCATCGGACTTAGGATGGAGACATCAGGTTGAGGTTTGGTTCATTGGCTCTTCATTAATCTTTTACCATGTTGAGGCTCCCTACCGAGCTGTTTTTAATGATGAAAGAAATGCGCATGAGCAAAAGTAGAAAAAGAAAATACTCACAGAACATTCAGTTTCATGTGCTCAGCTACGATTGAAAGCATAAACTATACCAGTACCATTTTACAGACAAGATAACCAACTCTCGGCAAATCATTCATGCTCATATGTTTGGTTTCTCCAAATATTGTGACATTCATATTTTCTTTTCCTCTTTTAGTTTCATTATGAGTTTAATATAAACCTAAAGTTTTAGGCATCAAAATGAGAGGGAAACTGAGAGGCATCTCAGGTTTTGAAGCAATGCCTGATATATGTTCAATAATCCATGACTTCAACAATAACCTGCTTAAAGATAATGATCCTATAAGACATTACCAAAAATGTTGGAACACTAATGAAAGTAATTTGGCTTTGGAAACCAAAAGTATTAATTTGCACAAGAAGAAGCAGATACCATGTGAAGTTTGAGGCTGGTGATACTAGAAGATAGCACATCTCATCTATTGCTGCCTGAAGCATTACGTTCCCACACACATATAACAAAAGCTGTGTGCTTAACATGTTATAAGGTGCAGGATACAAGGTATATAAATATAATTAGATTATTAGTGATGTGTGATTAGCAAAATAAAGTTCTTTACTTCTGGAATAAAATTACGCCAACCAATCTAGAATAGTAGGCAAAACCGGAATTGAGTGATAAATTGTATCAAGATTCTTGGTGAGTGGTGCAAATAGCACTTCAGTGTGATCATTCATATGAAGAAGTTTAGTAATCAACAGTTTAACACAGCAAGATATTATCTAAAGATAAACTAAAAGAAAGCGCCAATTTGAATTATCATGATTCAATGAAACAAAGCCACTCAAGCTCGTCTACAAGCTTCATTAAAGAACTTCAATTTCAGAACCCGTTTCGAACTCTTCCTCTTCTGCAAGCTCGTCTTCTTTGAGAGGATTTTCCTTGTACTTGTGAATCAAATCCTCATATTCCTTATTGTTCTTCTTTAGTTTCTGTTTCATCGAACTCAGGGCCTTGGCATTGGTGCTACTCATCTTCTTCTTAGCATTCTTATCTGCTAGAGCCTCATCCACAAACTCCTCCAACAAAACAAGTGCTCTGATGTACACAGTAGGTACTTTCCCAGAACGGTTGGCGCGCATCACCTTCTCAAGTTGTTTATTCATAGTGTCAAAGGAGTCCTGCAAGCTCACCCAATCGTTTATGGACATTGCCTTCTCTATCTTGTCAATGGCAGCACTAATCTTTTCAATCCGCTTAGCTTTAACCGATCTACTAACCACACGCTTTTTGCAATCATCATAGCTTTCGTTACCACCATCGTTAATCTTGTAATATTTGTTTTCGAATTGCTTAGTGCTAGTCGTCTCCTGATTCGTGATCACAGGCTCATCTTCTGAATCGCTGTCGCTCTGGTTTCTCCAGAGATCTCGCCATTGTCTCGTACAGCTCAAGGGGATGTCGCAGATTCCTATATATAGGGAACCACTAAGAACTAGGAGTGCAGGAAACCAATAAGAAATAGGAATATTGTAGGAAACCAAAAAGAACTAGAAATATTGGTTTTATTCTTTGTTTCAATACCATTAGTAATTTCTGCCATAAAGTCATTGCAATTGAGCAGTAAAGAGCACATGATCTGCAGTTTATTCTGTGCATGCACATCACACAACAATTTGGTTTGAGGCACCAAGATGGCTATCTTTCAACATAATCAGAAGTTTTCCTCCTCCCACTAGCAATAAGCTAGCTAGCTAGCACTCTTACCTTAGGAGGTACTTCAGCCATTCATATTGCAAGACTAGGATCGACCAAGACAGAGAAGATACCTGTATAGTCGCAGCTTCTAAACTCTTCAATCCAGCCTAGATAAAACCAGGAGTAACATTACTAAGCAAGCCAGTAAATCAGTCAGCTCCCCCACTATTGAAATTTAGATTCCTTCAGTGCCCAAAGTTGGCTAGAGGGAAAAGAGAAGGATCATAATGCACATGATCTAGTGTCTCTTATCTCAAGGGCGTGGAGATGAATCAATTTGAATCCGATCACTCAATGAGTATCACTGATCTTACTTGAATTGAAGGAGGAAGAGAGTGAAATGGAAATTTGATTGGACGAACTTTGGATTTGTAACATCTATATCAATATGTAGATTTAACTCATCAGTTTAAATCAATCAATCTACTTCATATCTGATCCTATTAACATATCTTATATCTTTAATGTGTGTATATTTTTTAGATGATACTCAACACGCACACGAGTCGCAGACATATACTTGCACGTGTGTGGGAGCTGACCTTTTGAGTTCCCAGTACAAAGTACAAACCCTCTGCAACTCACTGCATCCAAAACCCAATCACATTGTGTACTTTGTTTCTTCCCCAAACCAAACTCCCACAATGCGACGGAGGCCCCAGACTGGTTCCTCTTCTTCACCTCCCGAACCAGAACCAACTCAAATCACAAGTGTCACCACCCCATGGGTTGTTCAGAGACCACAGCGATCACCCTTTGTCTGGCTCACCTTGTTCGCTGCCCTCATATACTCCTCTTGGGGCGTTTATCACTACCAGTTCGAGTCCCTCCCCACCCCTCTCACCGCCGACCAGGCTGGAAAACGAGGCTTCTCCGAGTTCTCTGCTCGGAAACACGTCAGGGCTCTGACCCAGTTGGGCCCTCACCCTGTTGGCTCTGATGCCATCACTCTTGCTCTGCAGGTTAGTGTAGAATTTTTCAGGATTATGTAAAGCATTGGTTTTTGTTTTGATTTTGGATTTTAAGGTTGTGACTTGGGGTTTCAGTATGTGTTGGCAGAAGCCGAGGTGATTAAGAAGACGGCTCACTGGGAAGTTGAGGTCGAGGTGGACTCGTTTGTTGCCAAAACAGGAGCGAATCAAATGAAGAGTGGATTGTTTAAGGGGAAGACACTTATGTATTCGGATTTGAATCACATTGTTGTGAGAATCTCACCCAAGTATGCAGCTGAATCAGTTGATAATGCTGTTCTGGTCTCTTCTCACATTGACACTGTCTTCTCAACGTAAGCTATGTTCGTGTGTATTCAAAAGTTTGTTTCTTTTTCGGTTTTGTTTGTTGAAGTTATATGTTCTTTGTTTCAAACATAAGTACCAATATTGGGGAATTGTGTGATCAGAACTTTTAGTTTAGTAACTGAGTGTAAGATTTTGGAAGTGTTGTTCACTAGCTGAATTTGATGGGGTGGTCTTACATGTATCAGAGGAGGCGCAGGAGATTGCAGTTCATGTGTGGCTGTGATGTTGGAACTTGCTCGTGGAGTTTCGCAGTGGGCGCATGGTTTTAAGCATGCTGTTATATTTTTGTTTAACACTGGGGAGGAGGAGGGTCTAAATGGTGCTCACAGCTTTATAACTCAGGTTAACTATGACTTTCTTTGAGATGATTTTGTTTGATTTTGAGATCGTAGAGACCATGTGGCGTAGTTTTATACTGTGAGTTAGAAAACTGAGTCTTTACTTGTGTTCTAAGAAACACAGAAAACATGGTGGTGTTGTTTAAATCATGCATCAGTTACTATGATCCTAAGCATTTTTCTTTCTATTATGAACTTATTGATGCAGCATCCATGGAGCAGTACAGTTCGTCTGGCTATTGATTTGGAGGCCATGGGTATTGGAGGGAAGTCTGGCATATTCCAGGTCAGGTTTGTGATCAGCATTCACTTATTTTTGCAGTTGACATATGTCTGTATAAGCTTGTTATATTCTGAACTCCAGTTAGTGGCCTCTTTATAACTTGTCATATTTGGCGTGCGCCAAGGTTTCACTTTCTATCTTCAAAATATGTAGGCTATGATGATATTAGTTTTTTTTTTTTTTGGATCTGAAATATTGATGATATTAGTTAATTCATAGTTCCACGAGATCGCTCTATAATCTTTATATTACTTTGTTTGAAAGGGTTTCTCTTGTTAGTTTGGGACATTAAGGTACAAGGACATTGATGAAAAAGATAGGAAACCATTTGTAAACTTACTTTTCTCACGCGGTGCTTGATTTGGCATGTTAATCACAAACACCTATAATCAATTTTGCTGTCTCTAACATTGCTACCTCATTATTGTCTGATATTGAGCTAATGTGTCAGTTGAGGGTAGTCCATTTCGTAATATGATAGTGCTGGATACTTGTTGAAACTAGTGCTGGATACTTGTTGAAACTTGTGCTGGTCATTAGATTGTATAGCTTACATGGCTGATGTATAATATATTAACTATACTTCTATATCTTCAACTCATACTGGTCTATACTGTGTTGGAGCTTAAATTTAATTTCTTCATCTGATAGGCTGGTCCTCTTCCTTGGGCTATTGAGAATTATGCTGCAGTAGCAAAATACCCATCTGGCCACATAATAGGACAGGTTTGCAATATTTCCTTTGATATTGTATTATTTGCTATCTCTGTTGGACAATCTCTGTTTATTTATATAGTAACAATTCCCCTATCTTATGCTGCAGGATTTATTTTCCTCTGGAGCCATCAAATCTGCAACAGACTTCCAAGTTTACAAAGAGCTAGCTGGCCTTTCAGGGCTTGACTTTGCTTACACAGATAACGGTGCAGTATACCACACAAAGGTGTTTCTTCTCTTCCTCTTGCACTCTTTTTAGGATAGTAGCCGGCAAGTTCTTTTCATAATTCATAGGGGAAGTCCCCAGAGTCCAAGACGTTCTGTAAGAGGACTGAGATTTATTGCTTAACATTCAACATTATTCATTATTTCTGTTTTATAAAGAATCGATTTGAGTAAGATATTGTAGTATCGGCTTGAGGCTGTGCCTTCTTAATGAGGATATGTGGGAAGGGATCCACTAAGGTTGTGTCATTGTACCCATCCTTTACCTTTGCATGCTAGCTTGTCTGTGCGACACGCTATGTATCCAAACAATGAAGCTATAGTGAAATGGTGACTTCGAGGAATACGTTAGCAGCTAAGCATGTGAAGCAATGCAATTATTTGATTCCATGGAATTGATTACTAGGTTATCAGTATGCAGATTTATTTTCATTTGATTATGTGAATGGTTCTAAGCAGTAATGCTTTTCCACCTGATTAATTATTAAGATTGATCAAGAGCAATGCCCGCAACTAACAATCAGCCAAGGTGCAAGGCAGACTTAACTTGGTGTTTCCAAGTTGATCTGACTATACGATCTACAATTTCTTATAATGCAGAATGACAAGTTCGAGCTTCTTCAACTGGGATCTCTTCAACATCTTGGAGAAAATATGCTTGCTTTTCTGCTTCGAGTTGCTGCATCCTCTCATCTTCCAAAGGCCAATGCAATGCAAGAAGAGGATAAAACAGGCCTCAGTGCTGCCATATATTTTGACATTTTGGTACATTTTGGCTTGAGCACTTTTATCACGTTTTCTTTTTTGATCCCTGACACACTTGGGATTTCTTCTTAAGGCTGAGATGTTGTAGTTTGTGGCTTTCTGCTGCCATGATAGTTCAATTTTTTGCAATGTGATCCTGACTCTTGTGAACAATCCCAGGGGTGGTACATGATTGTCTACCGTCAACGCTTCGCCAGAATGCTTCATAATTCAGTGATAGCGCAATCACTTCTTATATGGACTACATCATTGCTTATGGGTGGTTATCCAGCTGTAGTTTCGCTGGTCTTGTCATGTTTAAGTGTTATTCTCATGTGGACATTTGCATTAAGTTTCTCAGTTATTGTGGCCTTCATTATACCCCTAATATCATCATCACCAGTGCCATATGTCGCAAACCCATGGCTAGTAGTTGGGTTATTTGCTGCACCTGCTCTGCTTGGAGCATTAACTGGTCAATATTTGGGTTATCTTGTTCTTCATACGTATTTGGCAAACGCGTTCTCCATGAGAAAACAGCTGTCACCTGCTATCAGAGCTGATTTGGTTAAATTAGAGGCTGAGAGATGGCTCTATAAAGCTGGATCAATTCAATGGCTCATTCTCCTCAGTTTGGGTACCTATTACAGAATTGGATCGTCTTATCTGGCTCTTGCTTGGTTGGTTCCACCAGCATTCGCATGTGAGTTGATGTTCATACCTACTTTAGTCTGAACCATGTTTATTAACATTTCCTTAAAGAGAACATAACTGCGTGATTCTTCTTTCAACTAATCATGTACACTGTATTATCCAGATGGCTTTCTTGAAGCGACTCTAAGCCCAGTCCAATTACCTAAGCCGCTGAAACTTGCAACCCTGCTGATAGGATTAGCTATACCGGTAGTACTCTCTGCTGGCGTAATCATTCGGGTGGCTGGCACAATAATCGGGACCATGGTGCGTTTTGATAGGTAAATTATGTGGTGCTCTAGTTAACCTAATGCATAACTCTTAAAGTCGGTTTACTTTTAGGGTATCATATGGTTGTAGTTTAATGTCTTTGCAATCTTAAGGTGGCATTTCAAGTCACATTCAGATTAATGATGTATCATAAGAATTTCTTTCTAGAAGAGAACCGAATCAACTCAGTTATATGATAAGTCAAAGTAATTGTTAACAATTTACAGCCAATGCTAATAGGCTGTTTGATCAGTGAAATAATGCAACTGGGCTGCCTATTGATTTTTAGTAAATATTCTGAATAATAGCTCCTTGGTGTATTTGCAGATTCAGCAACCTGCCTTTTTAGTTCTGAACTGTAACATTTAAAAGTTACCCTTATTTTTTTCAGGAATCCTGGTGGCACTCCTGATTGGCTGGGAAATGTAATACTTGCTGTTTTTGTTGCTTCTGCCATGTGCCTGACTTTGGTGTATCTTCTTTCATATATTCATCTTTCAGGTATTTGTTTACCTATAGGAGGAGGCTTTTTATTGAGTTCATTAGTTTATGACACCATTTATATTTACTTAATTGATAGGAAAAATTCTAACTTCCTGTTTTAGATTTGAGCTAACTATCTAGCATTGGTACAATTTCTCTCCAGGTTCCAAGAGATTGATTGTCCTCTCAACTTGTGCGTTGTTTGGCCTCTCGCTTGCTTTTGTATTGTCTGGTACTGTACCATCATTTACCAAAGACACTTCAAGAGCTGTAAATGTAAGTCTCTGTTAGCACTTTCTATATCTGTATCACTCTAACCCTAAGTCCTCGTTTTGTTTCTATGTCAATATTGTGTATCCACTACCTGGATTATGCACATGAAGCTCTTTTTTCTGTGTAATACATGATTTTATTGAAAAACCATGGGCTGTGATTTTTTCGTTTGTCCGGTTAATTGGCGATTCAAAATATTTCCCTCACTTCATTGTCCTGAGTCTGCCACTTATTCAGTTATTCACTCTTTATGGTTCTCAGGTTGTGCATGTTGTAGATACTACAAGAAGCATTGAAGATCCTCGATCCTATGTGTCTCTGTTTTCTTCAACTCCTGGAAAATTGACAAAGGAGGTTGAGCTAATTAAGGAAGGTTTCAGATGTGGTCGAGATGAAGTCTTTGATTTTGTTACTTTTACAGTCAAATATAGCTGTTGGACCGAGGATGAGAGTGACAGTGGGTGGAGTGAAGCAGACATTCCCATATTGCATGTACAGAGTGATACTCAAGGAATTGAAAGAACAACCCAAGTTTTAATCGATACAAAGGGTTCAATACGGTGGACTCTTGCAATCAACACCAATGAAATACGGGATTTTGCATTCACAGGTACAGATGACAATAGTTAGTGCACAATATTGCATTTCTCCTCATTACTTTTCTGTGATTGTACAATGACATGTCTAAGCTGAAAACCTCAAACTTGTAATCTCAGATGCTGGGAACTCTGAGGAGTTGGTTTCAGTTGGTGACAAGAGTGGTGTAGATGGTTGGCACGTTATTCAGTTTGCCGGGGGAAACAATTCACCAAGAACGTTTGGTCTGACTCTCTTCTGGACTAAAAACTCTACCCTTAAGGCGGAAGGGAAGAGGGACGAGAAAGCTCCCCTTCTCAAGTTGAGAACTGATATGGACATTGTAACACCAAAAGTTGAAAGAGTTCTTTCAAAGCTTCCTACCTGGTGTTCTTTGTTTGGCAAGTCGACGTCTCCCTACACCTTAGCATTCTTAAGTAGTCTTCCTGTTGATTTTTAGACCCTTCAAATATCATTTCCACATGAATGTAACATATACATTATACATTTACTTTACCTTATATAGCAAATGTAAAATTCAAGAAACCAATAAAAGTTCATGTATAAGCAGTTTACAGAGTTGATTTACTGAAAGGGATATGGCTTTTAATTCAATAGCATTACCTCAGTTCAAGTGTTCCTGAGAGCTCCCCTTTGTTTTCTGATGAAGTGTAACTGAGCATGAATTTGGGTATCTTAGTCATGTGAACATGTTTTACAGAGTTCATTGTTGAAGTCGGTACTAGACAGATCTGGATTTCATGGTCTCCACTGTTCTTCTGAAGCAACCTCAAACTATCAGAATTTTTGGTTCATATTATGTGAAACTCCGAGACCATTTCTCCTGAATCGTCACAAGGATATCATCCAAAATAATTATAATAAAACTTGTAAGAGACCGTTTCAATTCCTAAAGCAATTCAAGTCAGACAGATGAGATAAAAAAAAATGATGGATGAGAGTCTGAGAGTATTAGCAGCATGAAAATATAACTTACAAGATCCAAGTTACAACAAGCTCAAAGTATCTATGCTAAATTGTATCAAGTCATATGAACACATCAATATAAGTTATCGGTAAAATGTAATAGAATTATTTATAGTATTCCAAAATGTAGAAATTTTAAAGTTCTGAGTCATTAATTTAACTCAGTGTCTCATTCGCATTGCAAACAATTCACAAACTCAAAATTTTCCCAGCTCTCAAGTGCTATATAGAATTTTTGAAAATTCAATCTTTTTTATTTTCGAAAAACAAAAAAGAAAAGATATTTTTGTTTCAATTATGGAACAGTTTGTTGCCAATACACACGTGTGGGAAAAGTTCGGTAACTCTGTTAAAATTTGGCGTCAAAACAGAGAGTTGCTATGCTCTCATAGCTCAGCAGTGTGTCCTATTATAACTGATTTCACTGCAACAACTTCAACCCCTCCCCCAAAATAAGAGAAACAAAGACTCTCCGATTCTTGATAGACAGAGAAAAAAGGACAGTCCAAGAAATGCGGACCATACCGTTGGGAATCTCAGTGTCCCCAACCTCCATCAACACCACTCTCAACCTTAAACGACCAAACCGCTTCCCTCTTTCCACTTCCACTTGTAAGGTTTCTGCTTCATCCACTGATGATTTCTCTCTCCTCTCCTTCTCCAAATCTGGTGGGTACTCTCAATTTTCAATCTTTTTCATAACTACTTGCTTTGATTGTTTGGTTTCTGGCTTTGAGTATGTGGGTTGACTACTTTTTTGGGTTACTGAGAGACCCATGTATGGTGTTGATTGATTTATCACATTTGTAAGTAACTGAAGTTTGAGTATTTGTTAAGAAGTTTGAAACTTGTATAGACCCTTTTGGTATTTTGTCAATTTCAGCTCCAAGTTCACTACTTTTTGGGGTTACATTCATATCATATTCAACTGTGAATTTGGATATCTAGAGATGATTGATAACCATTGTTTGTGTAACTATGTAGTTGCAAACAACCCCAGAACTGTGACTCAGATTAAATCTGTTATAGTATAACGTCCCAGGATTTAGGGGTTAAAGGAAGCACTCAGCATGTTATTTAGTCATCTATTTTTGTCTGGAGATTAAGATTAGCATGTGCAAACAGGCCCTTGATCCCTTTGTTTACGTTTCGCTTTATATCCACTGATGGCACCAAATATAGGTCTAGTGTAATTTTGGGACCAAGTCATTATCTATTATGTGTGCATAGCAATTTGGTATTGAGGATGGTTCTTGTTTCTGTGTGTAGGAGTCTGCAGAGCCAGCCAAGTGGCCGATCTATTCCCGGCCGTGTCTCCTGAAATTGTTGTTCGGGAGGCAAGGTTAGAGGACTGTTGGGAGGTTGCTGAGACTCATTGCAGCTCTTTCTTCCCTGATTATGCTTTCCCTTTGGATTTTGTTCTTAGGGTTGACCGGCTGGTTGGGATGCTAGCTGGGTTTTCCCTACCAGCTGGTTGCAAAAGGACTTGTCTGGTAGCGGTCATTGGAAACTCTGTTGATGAAACTTTCCTCTTTGGAAGTGAAGATTTTAAGATTGCCGGTCTTGATGGGAAGATCAGTCTCAGTAAGAGGTATGTGGCTGGAATATTGACAGTGGATACAGTAGCTGATTTTCTTCCTAGAAAAGGTCCTCTCCGGCAGAGAAGGTGGGCATTGTACTTCACAGGTTTTTCAGTTTTCTTGATCATTTAAACATCTTTTTACTGTTACAGTTAAGTTTTGGACAAGACTTGTTTGTTAGCCATTAAAAGTACTATAGTGGTTTTAGTTCTTAGATCGATCTATAGTTCTATACATCAGAAATGATAGCAGTAGTGCTAGAGAACCATTGAGCCTAAACAACAAAAGAGGAGCTAAGCATGTTATGTAGATACTTGAAATCAGAGCGGGTTGAACTCTAGTCGAAAGAAACCACCAAACTGATAGCCCATAACCTTGATTCAACTTTAAGCACTGTGTACCATCTAGTGAGGATTTTATAATTAATTTTAGAATGGAACTTTTTTGTTGGCCCTTGAATATACCACGGTGGCAGTGCGCCGTAGATTTATGTGATACATGGGAAATGATAGCTTAGCATTGTAGACCAACCACATATTGAGTCTCAAAAACAAAACAGGAGCTAAGCAGGATATCTAGATAATTATAGTCAGTGATTTCACCTCTAACTGAAAGTGACCACTTGACACATAGCTCATGGCCGTCCTTTCTGCACTTAAACATTTGCTCTTGGATGCATCTGATACACTGGGAGATAGTGTAAGACCACAGACCAACCTCAGAGCTTCAAAATTGAAAGAAAACTGAGCTTGTGTTTCAGAAACTTGTAGTTGGTTGAAAGTAACTGCTCAATCTATAGCTGATAACCGTTATCCCTTTGACTTTAGATATTCATTACAGAAAAGTGCAAGATAAGTAGGTCATCTAGCTTCTGTTATGATCGATTTATCTAGCACGCATTCCGACTTATATTTGTAATGTTGTTTGAATTGAAGGACTGGTATTGCATATGTATCAAATGTTGCTGTTCGGGAGAAATTTCGACGAAGAGGAATTGGGAAAAGGCTAATAGCGAAAGCAGAAGCTCAAGCGAGGAGCTGGGATTGCCGTGCTATTGCATTGCATTGTGATTTGAACAATCCGGGAGCCATAAAGCTGTACCAAGGTCAGGGTTTCAAATCTATTAAGGTGCCTGAAGGAGCAACTTGGCCTCAGCCGAAGACGGGGCCTGATGTTAGATTCAATTTCATGATGAAGCTTCTGAACAACACTAGTGCATCTTAGACTACAAACATGTAAAGAACTTACAAGAAAGGAGAAAGGATATGAAAAGTAGGATTACTTTGAAAAAGGCTGTACATAAGTAAAAGGAGCATTGCATATAAGTGCTTGTGATGTAATTGTTGATAACTCATAAGTTTAATTTTATTGGATGAACTCTAATTTTGTACAACGCTGGCAACAGGTTTGAGATAAATCCAAGTACATACTCAAAAGTTATACCCCAAGTGGGTTTATAATTTCTGAAAACACCAAACCAAGACCTTTGCTTTTAGATTGTTAGGGCAACCAAGATCAAACCATATTCAACAGATATATGCAAACAAGATCAAACGAAACTCCAAATGTAATAACGATCAATGAATAACACTATATATTTCATCAATCACAAATCAGTACATTTACATAAAGAAAGAGACGAACAAGATCAAACGTTGATCTTTCGTTCTTTTTCTTGAAGAATCAAGAAACTAATTAATATTCAACTTTACATTCTTTACTTGCTGAAAAGAAGAATTGATATATTAACCCTTCAAAAGACGTAAGCTTGAGTCCTTCTCGGGTTAAAACTGCTGCGCCCATAAGGGTTGGCAGCAGTCATCCTCATCTTTCGTTTCAACTCCAAACTATTTAGCAAGCGATTCCTGTTCAGCGGTTTACTCGCTTTGTTGGAGCCGATTCTGTTGCTTGACGAAACAGATGGAACCTTGTCAAGAACCCTAATCTGCCTGCTCTGTTTCCGAGCAGCGTCTTCTTGATACATCTTCTTCAACCTTTCACCGACTTTTTTCTCGTCTTGTTCCACGCTCTTGGACTTGGCCTCGTACGCCTCCGACCACTTGAAGACGTTCTTGATCTTCATCTCCTGCATCATCATCTTATCAGTGGCTCTGCCACCGAAGTCTCTCTGGAAGAAAGTCTTCCACAGCTTGTTGGTGATGGGAGTCAGGTCCACTTTTGTGCACCTCTCGATGTGAACCAACTGATCCTTGGAGCAGTGGGGCAAGAGTTTCTCGAGAAAGTCTGGGTGTAGACACCCAACATCCCCAAAAGAATCAAGATGGCCGATGGCAACCGAAACCCAGTTATCGTTGAGACGGAATAGCCTTCCCTGCTTCTCCATTGCGATCGATATAGGGTTGTTTGCTTTGCAAGTGAAGTGGAGTGATCCAAGTGAGTTCTGTGGTTTCTATTTTGTGCCCTATTTATACAAAATGAGATTGGCTTCATTTCCGTATCCTTCAGGGATTAGGATTAGGATTAGGGTGAATCAAAGAGTAGTGACCAAGTAACCATCCTTTTATGCCAGCTAATTAAATTAGGGTTTCTGCCAAATAAACAGTAAATAAAGATATGTAAAATAACCGTCGACTAACCGACTACTAAGTAAGTAGTAATCATATATATACTAGTTATGATTACCAAATTTAGAATATTCAAGCAAACTGCAGGGACTGATGCAAGGGGTTAGTCTTAATTAGGTGTCTAAATATCAATAGCTAGCCATCTGACTTGAGATGGTGGTATTGCTGTCTTGTTCTATTTTCAATTCTTTCTCTGATTTCGCACTAAATTGACGACTCTGAGTTACTTAATGAGTCTAAGATAACTTCAGCTAGAGTTCAGAAATCCATAAATCATATCTAGTGATAAGAACTTGAAAAATATAAATGCATACCCCAACTGGGTTTATGTCTGAATATACAATAGCTAATTAGATTGCAATAGGGAAATAAAAGATCGATACAAGTGGATAAACAATTTTATGCTTGAATTGAATCATCTAGCTAGCTAGCATATATAATATGCAGTACGTAGAGTCTTGGTATGGCATTATGTACCACGTGTTGCTGCTCCGGAGTGACATTTCGACAAAGCGAGGAACTGGTATTGCCGTGCTATTTTGCATTGTGATTTGAACAATGCAGGAGCCACAAAGCTGTACAACGGTCAGGGTTTCATATCTACTAAGGTGACAAATAGCTGAAGAACACTTGGATTTGAGCCTTGGTGGTATTATTTGAGATTCTTAGTAGTTCAATGCATGTATTGTTTTCAGGCATGTAGTAATACATTTTTTCATTTTTTTACACTGGTAATTCTTAGTAGTTCAATACCTTGCCCACAAGTCCACAACAAACCAAGTACTTGATCAATTCTAGCTATTTAGTTAACCTGAATTACAGATGCCTCTCATATATGTGCTTGGCAGTCGCTGAATAAATTTGAGTATGTATAAATGAGCAGAAAATATGAAATGGAGAGGTCAGCTTCATACAACTTCATGGAGGAAAATGAAAAGTAATCACCTCACCTCATCTTCAATATTATTCCATCGCTATATAGCTAACTCTCGTCCAGCATCATATGTCGTCTACATTCATCACTGCTATCAGAATTTTCAACAGTATTTTCTCTCCTGTTGAACATGGACAAATAATATATTCAGGACCATGCAAGAACTATACCACTAAATGTAAAGAGCTACAAAATACTATATAGGGAAAATGTCCATTTGGTGCTAATTTGACCCCCTGACTGTCCATTCAAATGACCATCTTATTTTTTTCCCCTATTCAACATAAGGTAACAACTCTATTGCCCATTTGAACAAATCTTTTTAAACCCTAGTACAATTTTATTTTTTGTCTTCCGTTTTTGCCCTCAAACCCTATCTAATAGATTTGTTGAATTATTACTTGCCGATAGGTTTTATCAGAAAACATTAGGGCACGACTTTTCCAGGGAAGAAGAGAGCGAACGAGGGAGAAACGGAAGAAGAGAAGAGAATAAAAGAGACGATTTTGCAGAGAAGAGAGAGAGATTGCGATCGATCTGTACAGATCGAGAAGATAATGAGGGTTTAGGGTTTGCCTTAGGGTTTCATATTGAATTCGGGTAAATATAGGTGATGTTTTTTTCGGCGGATTGGAGTTGATTCAAGCTGGGATCGGATCTGAAATCTGGAAATCTGATATCTGAAATAGTATTTGAACATCAGGTGATTATCTGTTTTCTCTTTTCTTGATGTTTTGTTGATGTTGTTGAATTTAGGGTTTATTACGTTCGATACATATTTTATGCGTGCATCATACATTCTGCATTCTTCAGATTTACAATCGAGTTTGCTTTTTTACCCCCAGTAATTGATTACTGACCTCCAATAATTGATTACCGACCCCCAGTAATTGATTACCGACCCCCAATAATCGGTTACTGATCTCCAGTAATCGATTACTGACCCCCAGTAATCTGTTACTGACCCCCAGTAATATGTTACCGACTCCCAGTAATCGGTTACTGATCCCCGGTAATCAATTACTGGGGGTCGGTAATCGGTTACTGTGGATCAGTAACCGATTACTGGGGATCAGTAATGTTGGTTTGGTTTTGGTAAGTACTGCTTGTATTTGTTTCTGACGGACATTCTATTTAATGCAGGAACATGACTCATTTATTGCTTGCTTAGTTTATATGTTCTGGAGAGGGTTTTCATCATTCACTCAATGAGTACATTACTTTTTCTGATTTGTGTGTTACTATTCGTCGACGATTTAGGTTCCGTGCTAGTGATAAATTTCGTCTTCATTATTCTTCTCCTTCATGTGCTGTGATTTATTTGGATAGCGAGGAAGATTTGAAGATGTTGTTTTGTTGTGCTAGGATATATAAGATGGAACATGTTGATGTTTCTATTGTGAAAGAGTTTGGAAGTGGTTGTGGTTCAGGATTGTTGTCATTGGAGGATAGTGTGTCTGCCGTAATTGATGAAAATGATTTTCTGTGTGAGCCATTCAGAGATGGGCCGAAGAAGTCTTATTTGTCTGATGAGTGGAGCTCTCTAATTACTAATGAAGGCCAAAAATTTATAAATATTGATGATTTTCGTGACAATTTGAGAAAATATGCAGTGGGATGTGGCTTTTGCGTAATATTAGTTAGGAATGATTCTATCTATGTTCATGCAGTATGTGAAAATCATGGTATTGAGAAGTGCGAATGGTTTGTCCATGGTGCTGTTTCATCTATCAATAGTTGCTTTTACATTAGAGGGCTAAATAACGTGCACAGTTGTAAAGGGGTTCTTAGAACCCAAAAGCATAGGCAGCTTGGGTCTAAGATAGTTATGAATTTGATTGAAACTGATGTTAGCTATAATCTTGGTTTGAAGCCGGGTGATATCATCAACAAGCTTAGGTCTGCCTATGGTTTTCATATCAGTTACAAAGTTGCTTTGACTGCGAAAAGAAAGGCTATGGAGAAGCTTTATGGATCTGATGCTGCTTCTTTTAACATGCTTAGTTGGTATAGAGATGTGGTTTTGGACAGTAATCCTGGATCTTCTTTTGTTCTTGAAGTTGATGAGGCCACTAATAAGTTTGAAAGAGTTTTTGTTGCTTACGATGGGCAAGTTGAGGGGTTCAAGTACTGCCTCCCTGTTTTATATGTGGATGGTACATTTGGTAAGAGTATATACAAGGGGCAGATACTATCAGCCACCGGAAGAAATGGGAATAAAGGTACTGCTTAAGCGCTTACTGACCCCTAGTAAAATAATTACTGACCCCCAATAATCGATTACTGATCCCCAATAATCGGTTACTGACCCTAAATAAAAGATTACTGACCCCCTATAACTAACGATTTTATTTGTTGTTTTGACAGGTTTTTTTCCATTGGCCCTATGTATTTGTGACTCAGAGACCGAATTCAATTGGTTTTTTTTTTTCAAACACTTGAAGAATTTGTTAGAACCTCAAGGAAGAGTTATTACTTTCATTAGTGATCGAGGTAATGGACTCTTGAAAGCTTTTGATATCGTGTTTACTGGAAATCCTCATCTCTATTGTTTCAAGCATTTGACCTATAATCTGACCCGTAGATACGCTAGTAAGGGTCATGGTGTGGTGATTGATAAAGTTATTGGTAAGTTTTGTGAGGTTGCTTATTCTTCAACGGAGAAGCAGTTTTACCATAAATTGGCAGAACTTAGAGAGGAGGGTGGTGCAGAGATTATTAACAGTTTCATTAATGATATCCCCTTGGAACATTGGTGTAGAGCATTTTTTAAGGGCTGCCGTTATGGAATAATGGCCAATTGCATAGCTGAATCGTTCAATAAGTGGATTTCTGTAGAGCGGTTGATGCCTCCTTATGTTATGCTAGATCAAACCCGCTTAAGAGAGATGAGTCAGATGGCTGAGAGGAGTGCAAATGCAGAAAGTTGGACAACACAACTAACACCAAAGATGGAGACTCATCTTAAGACTGAGATGGAGAAGAGTCGAAATTACAGAGTGATTTCTTCTCAAAATGGTGTATATGAGATACTGTTCTAACACGAAATGTGCCCCAATAACTATTTTTTTCCTTTTTTGCCAATAACTTTTTGTTTACTGACCTCTAGTTGTTATGTGCAGGTTAGGAATGATAAATATTCTTACAGTGTCAACATTAATGAGCATTCATGTTCTTGTGTAAAGTGGCAAATCAATTGCTTTCCTTGTCCTCATGGTCTTTCGGCAATACAATATGCTTCTTTGAATGTTTACGACTTTATTGATAGGTATATTTTTTGTTAGTGTGTGTCAATACTCATGATTATTAGTTATTTTTGGGACCTGATAAATGTTTTTGATAGGTATTTCCATGTCGAAACTTATAGGAAGAGCAACAGTTTTCCCATTCATCCTGTGAGCAATGTTGATGCTTGTTTTTCGGATTATAGTGATGAGCTTATATTACCTCCTTCTTGCAAGAGGCCAGCTGGGAGGCCTAAGGTGAAGCGAATAAAGTCTGCTGGAGAGAACTATAAGAAGGTGATACAGTGTGGTCGTTGTCACAAAATGGGTAATCATAACAAGCTCACCTGCACGGAACCTCTGCCGGGCTAGTTGTTTGGTTGTTTGTCACCTTTTTTTGCCAGGAGATTTTGTTTACTATCTTTGTTATAATCTTACCACGGGTCTGTAATCTTGATTATTGGGGGTCAGTAATCGTTTACTGGGGGTCAGTAATCGTTTTCTGGGGGTCAGTAATCGATTATTGGGGGTCAGTAATCGATTATTGGGGGTCAGTAATACGTTTTGAGAAGGAAATATTGTCGACATTCTATACAATTTTTTCATCAATTTTCATATTTTAAGATTTGCTTGGAATGAATCATGTTCATAATGATTTTGCACTTGATTCTTTTACATATGTTGCTCTATTTTTCCTTTTTTAAATGTAACTAAGTAGCATCATACCATATAGATCATACAAGATTCCAAAAATATGTTTACTAACTAACTCCGACTAATGAGGTTACTGACCATCATCACTATGATTATTGTCCCTAAGTAATCGAGTACATGTCCCCGATAATCATGATTATTGTTCCCCCAGTAATCGATTATTGACCCCCAATAATCGATTACTGGGGGTCAGTAATCGATTACTGGGGGTCAATAATCGATTACTGACTCCCAATATTCGATTACTGACCCCCAAGAATTCCACCTACTGACTTCCTGTAAGCATTTTCTCACATGCCAAACAATTCAAATGAAAGCATATAACACGTACAGATAGTAACAGTTTCTTCAAAGATGACAATTGACAATTGCAAAAAGGGTTCAAAATAAAAATAAAGAAGGTCTTAATATACTGCAAATTGTACTAGGGATAGTAATCATCTCCATTGAAACTATTCTATATTATCTTGAATGTTTATGTTCACAAACATCTCCAGCATTCTTCTCCTCATGTTGTTTCCACCAGCCTTCGTTGGTTTTCTGCCCATTGCTAATTCCTCCATCATGTGAAGCACGAACGGTCCGCAGTCAGATCTGCACAAAAATATCTTCTTTTAATCCAAAAACCACATGAGTAATTACAGTACTGACCAAAAAAATTCTATTACTGACGACCCCCAGTAATTGATTACTGACCCCCAGTAATCCTAAAAAGTCATTATACTTACATCCTGCTGACTTCCTGTAAGCATTTCTCACATCTCAAACATTTCAATTGAAACCATATAACAAAGACCATACAAGTTTCTTCACATATGACAATTTGACTATATATGAGTAATCATTAGACAATTGTAATTTAAAGCTACTTACGATGTTTTATCTTGCTGCGGGCATTTGAAGTCAAAAATTAACTTGTACGATTGTTCGGTAAAATGATTGTCAAGAATCCATCTTGTTGTCTCCTTTTTCTCTTCTGTCATTTTTACCTTCTCCTCAACCAGGGCACCCCTATCAATGCGCACAATTTTTTCTCTATATTCTTCCGGGTCCTGACTATCAGGGAACTGATTTGAAAGGTGCACATCTCTAACGAACCGCCTTATCTCTTTCGCTTGTAGGTTGGTTTTAATTAAAACAAGGGATTCCATACTAACCACTATTCCAAAAATTAATAAATGTGTCATTAAAATACTCACCAATGTTTCTGCATCCTTAGTAGCATAGTGATCCGCGTGGTCGGCCCTTTTTGGTGTCATGGGGTTCATGTGCCTTAAGCATTTCTTCTCGTTGTCTATAATCATCAATGACCAGTGATGATGTATGTGGTGGTGGATAGGAATTTCTGCTTAGAGAACATTGACCACAATGGGTCTATAAATTGGGTTTCGACCTCCAATTTATAGCCTTCGAACTCACCTTGTTGTCCCCCATCTTTGTATTCTCTTTCCTTAGCGGCATTAGCCAATACAAAATGCTGTATATTTCACCAACAAGATTAGTAAAGCGAAAAAATATGAGTGTTTTGCAGAATATTCATAATGATGAGTTCATATGAGTTTTTTAGAATGAATCATGTTCATAATGATTTGCACTTGATTCTTTTACATATGTTGTTCTATTTTTCCTTTTCTAAATGTAACTAAGTAGCATCATACCATATAGATCATACAAGATTCCAGAAACATGTTTACTAACTAACTCCGACTAATGAGGTTTCTGACCATCATCACTATGATTACTGACCCCCAGTAATCGATTACTGACCCCCAGTAATTGATTACTGGGGGTCAATAATCCATTACTGGGGGTCAATAATCCATTACTGGGGGTCAGTAATCAATTACTGCCCCCCAGTAATCGATTACTGACTCCCAATAATTCCACATACTAACTTCCTGCTGACTTCCTGTAAGCATTTTCTCACATGTCAAACAATTCAAATGAAAGCATATAACACAGATAGTAACAGTTTCTTCAAAGATGACAATTGACAATTGCAAAAGGGGTTCAAAATAAAAATAAAGAAGGTCTTAATATACTTCAAATTGTACTAAGGGATAAAATATGAGTGTTTTGCAGAATATTTAACTTCAAATGCTTACCGCTGCGTCAAACCCTATAAATGCCACTGCTCTAGAATTACGATTCGCTTTCAGCTTTTGTTTCACCATATGGAGGTACACCTTCATTGGCTGCAAACATATAAATATGAATGTTACTGGGGGGTCAATAACCACGATTAGATAATGTTACTGGGGGTCAGTAAGATGTCTCACTTCTATGACGACGTCTCCCTCTTTAATGATTCTGGTCAAATCCTCCCGAGTTATTGCAACCAAGCAGTCCTTAGTATTCCAGTAGTTAGGGCTGTTTTTTTTTAAAAAAAAAAAACAATTAATTTTGAATCTCAGTAAGTAAAAACTAAAAAAACACTAATAATTGATCTGATTACCTATTTTTGTCGTCTTTGTGTTCATTGAACCAAGACTGATAGTGTCGTGCCACATTCTCATCAAGATTTTTCCAGGTTGCCGTCTCGCAATTCACATTTTCAAGAACTATACTATTCTTGGGCTTCTGAATCTTTGGTGCTTTTTTGGCTGGGTACTCAAAGTCCTCTTGTGGCTTTTTTTCTGCCTTCCTCCTAAATACTTTCACATTCCTCTCTATTGAATGTGGGTCAGCAGTTTTCTTCTTTGGTGTTCTTCTGCACCTTGTAAAAATGCTGCAATCGATTTATCTATTTCTTCCTGAGTTTGTTCAATGAAGATGGCCACCTTCTCACTGGTAATGTTTGTCTGCATGTTAAGTTAATGTCAGCAAAATATACCATCTAGCACAAAACAAATTATTACTGACCATCAGTAAAATTGTGATTATTGGGGGTCAGTAAAACATTATATTGCACTAAGCCATGAGTAATATTCCCTCACCTTTGTGTTTGTCTCCTCTCTCTGAATCTCTGACCTTTCCAAATTACCCCTCACAGCTTCATCCACCACATTTGCCAGAGTGTCTAAATCTAATGAACCTAATGAACCGTAATCTTGTGTGGTCTCCATCACCACATCCGGTTCTTCTACATGTTCAGCTTCATCCTCTACTCTTCGTCCTTTGTCACGACTTTCTCCTATTTCACTGTTCTGATCCTCATTCGGATACTCTTGCTCCTTTCTATTGTAAACCACGATTTGCATATCCTGAGCACGACTGTCGGCTGTGCTCTTTTCATTGCGGAACTTCATTCTTAACTCATGGATAGTCTTCTCCAAAATCTTCTTATCTTCTTCTAGTCGCTTGATTTGCATGTCGCCTTTTTTGACCATCTGTAACAAATCACCATTCTGCCTCAAGAGTTCTTCATTTGCAGTTCTTAGCCGGTTAAGCGGCTCTTTCAAGTCTGTTTCCGCTGCCCTCCCTTCCAACTCTTGCAGAAGTGTGTTAATTTTAGCATTCAGCACAGCGTTTCGCTCTTCTTCCGCTTTGCTTGCTTGAGGAACCTGCAACCTCAGAAATTAGATACAAATTTCAAGTTCCTGCCCAAAGATTACTGACCCCCAGTAATTGATTACTGACCCCCAGTAATTGATTATTGACCCCCAGTAATCGATTATTGGGGGTCACTAAACGATTACTGGGGGTCAGTAATCAATTACTGGGGATCAGTAATCAATTACTGGGGTCAGTAATCAATTATACTCATTTCAGCTGACTTAAACACTGTAATCATTTACGCCCATCCCAAACTATTTAGCAGGATATGATACTACCTACTAAATCATAGCAATCTTACCCCTTCATTGAAGCTTGGATTATTATATTGATCATCTTTTCTACTGTCTTCGTCTACAAAGCAGGTCCGCGCTGTAAATGATCCATGCTCAAACAGTTCCTGACATAGTCATAAATAACGGTTATTACACATTTTTTGGGGGTAAACTATATATGCACTAAAGTTAATGGTTATTACCTCTGTCATTTTTGGGTTTGATAACCACTCTTGCTCATTCAACACTTGCATGGTTGACCATCGAATGAATGTGGGTTTCTCATTCATTTTCTCTCTAATGTATGGACGCGCCCTTGTGTTTTCAAGGAACCAGTATATGATCAGTAGTGTGCAGCCATTGTACGTTTGAGGCCTTTCCTGATTGTACTTTGCAATTCCATCCAGCAGGAAGTCGATCACCATTTTTGACCAGTTGTATCTATCTATATTCTCCAAGTCTTCGCATAATGTAATCAGCTCCCAATCAAGATGCGTCCCTGTTTTGCTGAAGAAGAATACTGTAAACAAGTACATTATTATCATCGATGCAATCTTCTTCGGATCCATCTTCTTTTTCTTGAGCTCATCCCTCAGCGCCGACTCTATTTGTGTTCGTTTTATGGTGTCGTTGGGTTTCTCTCGCGTGAAAATTGCAGATGTTTTCTTCTTGGCATTGCCCACGTCTTCGAAATCCAACCCCTCCTTAGTGATGTGAAACAGGTGATGCACTTCCTCAACTTTGATTGGCTTCTCTTGTTGTCCGAATTTGAACACCTTCTTCTTCTTGTCGAATTGCTTCAATATGATCTCCAAATCTGATTCTTTTTTTCGGACTTGATAGTCTTCAATCTTACCATTTTTGAAAGCTGCAATCATATCCCAGAAACATGTCTGTTGGAGCAGAAACCAAGATTCTTCTGGTACTTCTTCCTTTAAATCTCTGATCAAAACATAAAATTGGTGCAGTGCACATTTTTGTGGCTTGCATTGCACTCTTGGCAACTGATGTGCTCTCTGCTCCTTCAATGCTTCTGGTTTGTTTGATGTTTTCAGTTGTTGCTTCTGTAAAGGAACAACAACGGAAGGATTAGCATTCATTTTCATGTTTACTGACCCCCAATAATCGATTATTGGGGGTCAGTAATCGATTACTGACCCCCAATAACCAATTACTGACCCCCAATAATCAACCAAAAAAAGCCAATTGAGATACAAAGTTACTGTTTTTTTACCTTTTTCTTCTTTGCTTCTGCTCCACGTTTACCTCCTTCTTCATTCTTCTTCTTCTTCTTGCTTGAGTCATTCTTCTTTGCTTTTTTGGTTGTTGCTCCACGTTTACCTCCTGCTTCATTATTTTCTCCCTTCTTTTTTTTTGCACTGCGCGTTCTATGTTTAATGGTGAACTGCTTAGTCGTTTCATCATCGTCCTCCTCATCATCAACACTTTCACTCCTGATATCATCATCACTAGCAGACCTGTTATCCTCATCACCATCAGATTTGTCACCATCACTTTCCTTATTGTCACCACTATCACTCCTATCATCATCATTACCATCATCTCCGCCATCGTCATGACAATCACCTCTATCATCTTCAAAATCATCTTCATCTGGCTGATCAACTGTCTTTCTGCATATATGATACAGACACAATTATGTAAGCAAATAATCACGATCACTGACCCCCAATAATTACGATTACTGACCCCCAATAATAAGCATTACTGACCCCCAATAATCGAGGTTATTGACCCCCAACAATGGAGATTATTGACCCCCAATAATCATTCAAACCGTAAACCCAATCTAATCAGTAAACCCTGGAATCATCAAACAACCACTAAACCCAATTTCAACTTAACACAATGAAGGTGCATTCATGTCAGCATGAATTTATTATTGACACCCAACAATCGAGATTATTGACCCCCAATAATCATTCAAACCGTAAACCCAATCTATTCAGTAAACCCTGAAATCATCAAACAACCACTATAACAAATACAGATTAACACAATGAAGGCGCATTTTACCTTTTCCGTGGCGCCATATTCAGTAACCGGTCGATTGTCGGGCGAGAGCAATAGACAGTGAGCGAACGACGGAGATAGAGGGGGAAGAGTTTAGGGTTTAGAGTGGTTAGAGATACAGCGGGGAGAGAGAGAGCGAACGAGGGAGAAACGGGGGAGAGAGGGAGAGAACGAGGGAGAAACGGGGAAGAGTGGGAGAACCGGGAAGAGAGGGAGAGAAAGCTGCTGTGAGAAAGTTATCGGGGTTAATTGGTTAGGGTAAAGGATTAGGGTAAATGTGTTAAATTGGGTAGTTTAGACATTATCTTAAAATTCATTGGTTTGGGATATAAACATTGAAATGGGCAATTTTTAAACCTATTTTGTGCAAATGGTCTTTTTCCCTATATATAGATATCCAGTTGTTCATAATTTCATACTAACAAACCAAACTAAGGTCTGGAGGTGAGAATTCAAAACGAGGAAATATTTCATTTTTCCACTAGAGTTCCCTTGACCATAACATGATACATTAATCCTCCCACTGAAGTGTATAGGGAACTCCTGGTGGCGTTTGATTTTACTGAGAATGAGATGAAGCCTGGCCAGCAATTGATTCTAGTTTGCTACATTTTCTCTCCAGCAGCTATGCCATGAACTATATATATTGTAAGTCCCATATCATTGTTCTTCTTTTATGCTTTATTTGGCTTGTCATTTCTACTGTAAGTATACTAGACACACACTTAATTGGATAGGCAATGCTGTTCAAGAGTTTCATTAGCGCTATGTTCAGCTAAGAGTACGATCATCTAATCACTCTGGCTTCATGATTATTTTTAGGACTCATCCACTGATCTTTCCCATTTCTGAAAGAGATCAACAACAGAAGAAGACTACCACAAGCTTGCAGAAGTACACGTTTGTGGCTTGAGACATCTGATGATGGTAGATTGTGGTTTAAGACGCTCGACATCCAGTGATAGACGAGAATATAGGAAACTTATGATTCTTTTAGTATACCAGGCCATACTTCTACAATAATAGCTGCAGAAAATCAGAACTTGAAACTTGAAAATGTACGTCACCATTGGATTTACAGATAACAGAGCAACTGTACAGGATTTCTACCTGAAATTTCATGTAGTCTACCAACTTAATATAACACGACGAAAACGCGACGAAGAGCGACGAAGTGCAACGAAAAGGGGACGAAAACGCGACGAAATGCGACGAAGAGCGAGCGACGAAGTGGATATATTCCCCGGTTCCATGTCCTGAGGTGTTACAAAATGAAAGCAGCAAAGCAAACACTCAATGCATGAGGCTTGTTTTCGGGTGTGAAGAAAGAGAGTAGATTTGAAAGCTTGGAATACTTATCAAATTCAGGGCTATCCCGAGTACATTTATGAGCAATTAGGTACTCATTTCCTGGGTGATGTCCAGGTCTGAGATCATCAGTATCCCCACCTTCATCCTTAGCACATCAATGTCCACCTGTTACACTTCTTCAGTTAATTAGAACATAAAGAGGATAAATTAGATATACAGGGACATATTTATATATTTTTGTTGCTGATAGAGGAGAAAGTGATTGACATTTCAAAGCAAACCCTCTTCTTGTTGTAGCCATCAAAGAGTGCAGGTCGGTCATCCTTGTAGAACAAGACCCTCAGAGGCTTCTGATCGAGTTATTAATATGTGGTAGACTCTAAGATACGTGCAATTGCGGCGAATGCTTCTTCGTCTCTGACCTCTGCATTTCACCATTAGAACAGCACTGGTTAGGCATAACAAGAATGGAAACCTATTTTCTTCACACACACACACAAAAAAAAAAATGGAAATCTGTCTAAGGACACTTAGGAAATCTGTATATCTAAGACTCATGAAGGAGTTGCTAGAGTCTGTTTAGGTTATCCTCAAGATGGTCGTATGTATTTTCGAGTTGTGTGCCAAGGATGATAGTTCCCATGCCTCTGTTACGTACCTACGAGAAACCAAATACAATGGAAACCAAGTAATGAACGTATCATTGTCACATGTATACTACTGGTGTAGACCTAAAGGAACTTACTCTGGATCAGAACCAGTGATCCCTAAAGTTGTGATGCAAGAATGACTATACTCCGGAAAGTCCAGTAAACAGCAGTGGGGATATGGTAAAGCTGGTGCCATTGTTGCAATTCTTGCCTCTTTGCGATGAATTTTGAGTTAACTAAAAATTTACTGCATATTTAAGACTTTTGTCTTTGGCTCTAGTCCTAGTATCAACCACAAAAGTCCCTTGTATTTTTTAGTTTCTTTGATAAATAATTGGTGTTACAAGGATATAATTAAAGGACTTCGTAAGATCATCAATGTGATAGACCATTCGATGGAGTTTAGTAGAGGAAAAATACTGGCCAAGTTTGCTAATTCTACCCAATTGGTTCTGTTTTCTGAGCTATTCATGATCAACATTTTTATGTGCTCGATGATCTAATGCTATATTTCCCAGTGATGGCCTTGTAGTCTCCGATGAGGAAAACACAAATCATTCAGGCCAAGTTTTACAATTCTGTTCTGGTTTTGAATGTTCACATAACATGAATCGAAACATAACATTAAACGAGAAGAAAGACGGTGCTTGTCCATCAAAAATACGAGTCATGTAGAGAATCTCACATTGGAAACCAAACCAAACGCAAAGTTATACCATGGGAGAGCAGAGACTGACTCACAGGTTGGAAATCAGAATCCCACATTATTCGGAAGTACTTATAGAACCAAAATCAGGTACACACTCATATTTTTGTACAATAGCATTCGAGTGTCATTAGTTTGACAGATTTCTTCAAGGCCCTATGGCGCCTATCAACCATATCCGAAGCTGCAAAACAACTCCATTACAAAAAAGAAATTTACACATGAAGATGTGAAAGGCTTTCCCACTTGTGTTGATGTATAACTAAGCTTGGACAAATTTCACTAAAGCAGATGTATCTAAAGCAGAGAACGCCGTCAAAGCAGCACGCACAACATTTCCAAGTAATACAGCATCATTCTTGCTTGGTGCCTTGAGTGAAAAACTTGAATTAGTTGCAGCACAAACCAAAAATGAGGTGATCATTAAGTCGTGAGTTTTAGTTACCTCTATGTTAAGGGGAAGTACAGGATCGTGAAGTGAGAGTCTAAGAAGAAACCACCCACCATAGCCAGAAACTCGGACCTGTTTGAATGAGCAAATAGCGCAAACATGAGAAAACAAACTAACGATAAGAGTACAGTGAATTCTGACTTAAATTTGACTAACCCCTTCATAGTTAACAGGGGCTTTTTTAAGCTTCGGATCCGATTCAATACAGTTTTCCAAATGTTTCAACACTGCTTCTCCATAGTCTCGGAAAGATCTGGAAGCACAGATTTATCAGAAACATATAGGCAAGTACACATGCACCCAGACACAAACAAATTCTCAGAGAGAATAAGCCTATTCAATGCCTTACCCTCCCTCAAGATCTTGATGACTTTGATTGATCTTTAATCTCAGTTCTACGGAGAATCCTGGTTCCTCCAGACCGTCTAGAAGATCAGTCAAAACTTTGCTGCCACCACCATTTCCTGAAGCTCTAGCTGAGGCAAGTTTATTTAATATTTTGACCTGCGAAAATTTGCCATAGAACATGAAGAACACCAGCAGCAGAAACAACGATGCCAGAAAACATGAAAAAGATGAGTAAACTGAATAAATTTATCTATTAATGGACATTGAATCACAAATTTAACAGTGTAAAGAAGAACCCATGAAGTGCATCACAAACCTACCATGAGGTAAGCACCATCATCAAGCCAATGGTTTTCCTTCAGAGCTCCATGGCCACTAGTTTCAATAGCCAGATGTGATTCCTCACCCACAGAGTTCTGTAAGCAATCTATACTTCAGTCACAGAGGATTTTGCTTGATTCGTTTATGCTGATTCACACAGATCAAAAGAATTCTAAACAAGATGAGTACACATTTTACTTACCAAACGAATTGCTTCATCAATGACATTTTTGTAACCTCGTTTGAAACGGTGGTGCTTTCCCCCTACAACAAAACATGTAATTACCATTACATTCCTAAGAAAAGAAATTATGTATATCACTTGAAGTTTTTCCTCATACCAAGTTTTTGCTCAATGAATGTGGTGAGACCATCTGAAGTGACACTGTCTGTGACAATAGTTGTTCTAGGATGCTTCACAAAGTAACCAAATGAAGTTAATGGTTCATATTAGATTACATAAACCAAATTTCATAATTTTGAGTCAAGATCCTTAGAAGAAAATAAATCTTACTTCCTCAAGAACAATGGCAGACATTAAGGCAATCAACCGATTTCGGTTGAACTCGCTGCCACTAGAGTCCACAGCAGCAGATCTAAAATGAAAGTATCAGAGAGATGTAATACATAGAAGATTAAAATATATTGGGTGGTATAGGTCACAAGAAAAAGTACCTATCAACATCTGTATCAAAGATGATCCCCAAATCAGCCTTGTTATCAAGGACTGCCTGGGTGATAGCTTTCATGGCTGCTTTATCCTCTGGGTTTGGGATATGGTTTGGAAACATACCTAAAATGACAAAAAAACAATGCATTGAATTGGTATAAAACTATACATCCAATCCAGAGTTTACAAAACGAAAAAAAAAAAAAGTAAAAAAGCCTTTAATTGCCTAGAGTTCAGTATTACCATCTGGCTCCAAGAACTGACTACCAGAAGAAACTGCCCCAAGAGGTTCGAGCACCTTTGCCTGACATCATTGAAACAAAAATCCTATTATCCTAAAAGTCCACATCAAGTCACATAGCAGCACACTGATAAAATAAGAACTGGATGTATGACATAAAGCTACATGGCTTCCAGCATATATCAGATATACTTTTATGATATAGCAGAAAAATAGCTATCAATAAGTACAGCCACAAAGTAACATTCAAAACTTTTTCTATAAGGAGAGAGAGAGAGAGAGACTTACAGCGAAAAATCCTCCAGCTCCATTCCCTGCATCAACAACAATATGGAATCCTTCCAGTGGCTTCTCTGAGATTAAATAACAAAAAAAATTAATAAGATCAATTTAGAAAGATAGACACCAATATTAAATACTGAAAAGAACAAGTCAAGTACCACTGACATGACCAATTTCTGTAAGGGGTAAAGAGATTTATCTCCAACTACTTTAATCACTATATAGAAGTGGTACCTATATTTCCTGCAGCTTTGCGAACTGCCTTTACAAGATCAGATGTATATACTTTCATGTAATCTACTTTCTTCACAGAAGCAAGTGCCTTTTCTTTTGAACATGTCAAACCTTCCGCTGTAAACTTATTGTAAGTATCTGCAGCACGCTCTAAGATGTTTTTAATGTCAGCTTTTCCAAGTCCTCCTGCGTTTGTGAAGAATTTGAATCCATTCCTGTTGTAAGGCAAATGACTTGCTGTTGTAACAGCGCAGTATGTTAGAATTTATATCAGAGGAAACTAAACTGGTAGATGATTTAACATTATGTGAAACATAATTCAGCCTGAATTTTTATAATAGAGAAGTGATAAGACCAAAAGTCACATAGTTTAAACATGAACATGAGTAACTTACCTGTTATCATTATGGCCCCATCTGCAGGACATAGGAAACTATCATCTTCAGTAACTGTGCTATTAAACATTGCTGGTGTGGATGCCAATCTACATATAAAGAGGCAAAAAAACAAAAATCAATGAAATATTACCTGTCATAGTACCAACGACCAAGTATTATAAGTAACCTTGGTGTGTGAATCAATCCAATGCAAAATATGCAAATTTTCAAAAAATCAGAATGAAGCACAAGCAACACCAAGGGCCTGTATGATTCATGTCAACAGCATCAAACTGACCAATGGGTCAGCGAACAGTGGCATCATTAATTTATTATAATGGCAAATTTAAAATTCTTAGGATAATGAGTAAACTTCTTATAAATTGTGTTTGAGGTTATCTCAGACCCTTCTTATGAGGGATCAAAAGATGAGGATATCAAAACCAAAATCTTCTCTAATCATCTACATAGAGATTCAAGTCAATACTAATAACGACCTCAGTTCCTCCTCTCCTGGTCTAGCTCAAAAAAGATAGTGACAGTTGTGACCAGCTAGATCAACGTGATCAACCAGAATCCAACGTATCAACATTTTACCATCATCCATAATCTTATTCATTCAACATGATTATCATCCAAAAAATGGCCTATGCAATAGTATATATCAAAGATATGATATAGAAATTCATCACCCACCCGTATTGAACAACACCCAGACCAGCACCAGCAATTCCTCGCGAAATCGCATCCTGGAATTCGATCATTCAAATTGAACCAAATTGTCAATAATTAAGAAAAGTATAGTATTACCTACATTTCTAGAATTGATAGTTTGAAGCTTTTCAATGGGTCTCTAATACACGGGTTTTGTATCTGTCTAAAACTCTGATTCTTCTACAGCTCAGAGACTAAATTATCTTAACACGGATTAATAATCTAAGAAGTACAAGCACTACAACCATCTTAATCCAAACAAGGCAAAAAGCTTGATTAACAACTTAACACAACAGAACATAGCTCTTCACATACATATGATGCTGCAGTATTTACTCTTGATCAAGTTCAAGATACAACCATCTATAATTTCTTTGTACTTCCAAGAAGCTATAAATATAAACATTTATTAACAGAAACTGAAGCACTAAAAGCATGCTTGCTAATATTACATGTGCTGAAAACGACGTACTCCACATAAAGAGTGATCAACCGCACAATCTGAAATAATGTTAAAATACAAATCCTCAAACTGAAACATGCTGTTACATTTAAGACATACCTCTAACTTTTGTGCTGATATTCGAGAATCATGGCCAACAGAAACTCTCAAAAGTTTAGAGTCGGTCTTCTTCTTTTCCGCTAACCATGCAGCAAAACCGGCTGCTATTGCTTCTGCCACAGGTTCGGTCAGATTGAGCGGTTCTCCTTCAACCCCAGCAACAGCAACACCTCGTATATCACTGTTTGTGAACATCAGTCCATTAAAGTAGAACCACTTTACGCTTGTTACAGAAAGAAAGGAAATATATAACCTTGACAAAATAGACTGCAGGACCCAGACAATTAGGACGTGTTAAAGATAATCACATATACAGTGGTATCATCGGTTACCTGCCATTTTGAAGCTTCAGAAAATCACCTTTTTCAAGATACGGAAGTGCAGTGGTGGATGCAGTAGCTGCAAGAAAAGCCAATATGAAGTTAATATATAAAATACTACCGGGGAAATATATAGAACCATAAGGTAAAGGTCAAAGAACCATGATGACAAGTTGACAACTGACAGGAGATCCAAAATTAAAGTGTCACTTGAAACCTAGGCCATCCAAACAAGACTAGAGATAATTAAAAACTAAATCTTTGATACCAAACAGGTGGTCAAGAAAGAACTTAGTGTTTTATGAGTGAATCTGGAACACTAATATTTCATTGATATCAACCTGGATAATTAGAGTCTAGAACAGACCATTGCAATGAACAGTTCCTCGCTTAACAAAACTGCTCTGGTATTTTGATAAGTTGCACAATGGCATGGAAGGAATGGGAGTCCATGCTAACCTCCCTCGCTGTAAGGGAAGCACTTTGAGCATAAAAGGGGTACAATAGTCCCTTTGATATTGGTTGTCGAACTTCCTACTTAGTGGGTAGCATTGTGACACAATAACATTTTTGACAATCTTCCCTGACATTGCTGCATAGAAGTTTTGCACTTTTATCAGATTTCATGGTCATAAGAGATTAATCAAGATAGTTTATGATCAACGCTAGTGTTTTCCACAGGAGTGCAAATTTTTTCTTAATTCGGCAATCTGGACTCTAAGACAGGAAGGTTTCCACTTCTCTGATGAGACACCGGGCTTTATAAGATGAATACCTCATTATTTACCAACAATCAACGCTTTTTTCAACAGCTTTTTTGAGTCTTGAAACCGATCTCCAAATAGTTTTAACATTGCATTTTGTGAAATAAAAGTGTCAAGTTCTACAAAAGGCTGCAATCTTTGATACTATGAGCTATGATCACTCTATATTCTGAACAAAAGAGATTGCAATCACTCACTTTCAAGTCAAGATAAATACAAATAGCGAACCAAATTTCAATGTCACTGTGAGCAGACCACAGTTCACATTTTACACAACAATCAAATGCCCATATCTCATCTTTCATCAGTCCTCTACTAAATGCAGACATATGATTCACTCCTGATCTAAAGTAACTTCAGTTAAAACCATCAATTCCATCTTCAAACTAGAAACTGATAATCAACCAACCAACCAATATAAACACAGTGAGGGAAGAGTGATTAAATCTAGCAGCTAGAACTGAACCTCAAATATTCAATTGGAAATTCCATTACCCAAAGGATTAAACTTTACATTAAATGATTAACCAATCAATCAATAATGTAAAAAGATCGTAAAAAGTTACAGACTTTGCGATAAAAGACGGAGATTTTCACCTTCCATTTTCGCAAAGCAGAGGCAGAGAGTTTGTTGGTGGAGAGAACAAGACGGAGAAGCCGATAGATGAAGCTTTAGAACATAGTGGAAAAAGAGCTCTAAATATTTTTTTGTCTTTTCTGTTTTCTTTTTCTTTTTTTCTCTAATTGGTAATGATTTTCTGTTTTCTTTTTATTATGATCATTATTACTTTCTTTATAGTGTGATTAGTGTCAGTGTGTGTGTCTGTAATGGAGGCCTAAAACCCTCCAAAGTGATAGTTTTAGTGGTAAAAATTGTAGTTCGAATTTCTACTGTTCGTTGGAATATTTTTTTTTTTTTGGAGAATGCTGTTAGTTGGAAGTTGGAACCATGATTCTTTACAAAGTACGATAGGATTTTTTTTTACAAGTTGTGATTCCTACAGTAGGGCTAGATCCTGCTATAGAGGTGGATAGTTCTGACTTCAAATGTGAAGGTTATGGTGGAGTACCTCAAATTTTGTTAAGGACCCAGTTATTGATTATTGAAAGTTTGAAACCATATCGTTAAATAGGCGTTTCGTACGTTCAAATAATATTATAAATCTTGTCTAGATTTATAAAAGAGGTGTAGATCGACTAATAGACTAAGAGGTGAAAATGAAAATGAACTATCCATCATCTTTGATCTTAAAATCACGGCTTTTGGAAAAATGGAAAGTGAAATCTATTTTCTTCGTAATATAAGAATTTGGATCCTCCATCTTTTAGGGATAAGTTTTGAGACAAATGGCTCAAATATTTAAATCATTATCGATTGAAAGAAAAGAAGTTCCAACCAAATTATCAATTTGATTGATTATTTTTATGTTACGAAAAACCTGTTAGAGTACTCTGAGGTCTCCACCCCTTTCCGAAAAAAGAAAAGAACATAGATGAATCGTCACAATGTAGTTTCTATATTGGCTAAATTTAGTAATGTACCAGAAAACTCATTTGAATGAGCCTCACATTTGCTGCAGGCTTGCACCCAAAAAATACAGTGTCACATGACATGCTAAACCTTGCTTCAGACAGTTCATATATGAATGAACATATTGACTAAACAAGTTATGAGCAACAGCACACACGATATTAGACAATTTATTTTTTGGTGAGTTCACTTTGGACTAATCAATGTCTCATGTTCTTAAACCTTTTGATCCAATGCAATTCGTGCGGGTGATTAAAAAAACTACACCATTAAAAAAACCTTTTGGAGCTAGGTTTTTGCTAAAACCCATGTCGGAAATCCGATCAATTTAGTTGACTAATTGTGAAGGGAACATATCCATGGAAATCTTGGATCTTGGTCACTAAAATATATGAACACATTTGAGCATTGCAAATCCCAAATCGATTCTCAGCTTTCAATACCTATCTAATCTAATCTAATCTAATCTAATATTGTTGACCAACCTGGTTTCTTGTGTCACCATTAGTTTTTCTATATAGTTTGTTGGGCAAGACAACCTCTTTGATCACTGAGATTTGTCAATGGAGGATCCAAATTCCACGGACAAAGAATGTGTGATGCTTCTGCATCTTTGCTGTCTTAATGGTTTGTTTTTGTCTCTCTTAGGGTTTGGTCCAGCCTAGCTTGTGACTTCTGAGATTTGTAATATGTCAAACCAAGGAAAAATTAGTTTATTTCTTAGCATAGGAATCTTTTTTTGGTATGAATGATTCAAAGTGGTTAGCATAGGGGGTGGAATTATTTTGGCTCAAGAATCTTTGTCTGTTTGATCCTAATGTTTTTAAAACCGATTTTCATGGACAGAAGTGCTCATTTGACTAGCAAAGCTAGTTAAGTAAGAGATTTCAAATCCCAAATCATTCAAAATCCAGTATTTGCGGCACAATAGAAGATCAAGTATGTTGAAATTAACTCTTGAACGTACTTATTCATTTTACAGTCATTTCCATCTTCCAAGAGTATTACGATTCATCAATGCCTCAAACCCTGGACAGATTGGATCGATATCTAACCCAGTGGCGGATTTAGAGTCTGAAAATTAGGTGAGCGGAAAAAATTTAGTGAAAATAATAGAGGAAAAGACCAAAGAATTGGATGGGATTTCCCAAGAGTTTTAGTATAAAAAGTTAAAACATCAACACAAGAAGGAAGGAATGCAACTATACAAAATGTTAATAAAAGATAGTTCCTAATTCTCAACCATCCTACAATGTCTCTGCCTGAATCACTCTATCTTCTTTACTAACTACGAACCATGAAGAAGAAACACCAGAGAAGTTTATTTATACTCTTCTATGGTATCTTCCAGTTTCATTGGTCTTCAAGGCAAGCATTGCAGTAGTAGGCATCATGCCATATAGAGTCCTCTGGCTGTCTTCAAAAATTCACTGCCAAAGCAACCAAGAAAAATCAAAACACAATGAATATCGTCAAATATGTGACTTGAAAACCAAAGAGAAAGACTACTCAAAAAGACGCTAAGTTTTGAAGTAGTAAAACACAAAACTACCTGAAGGGTTCATCTCCAGTGTGTCTAACAGCACCTGTTGCATCCCGGTATAGTACATTACTCAGCGTATCTGAATCTTCTTTGCCAAACATGTTGGCCAGCTTTCTGTACAATTCTTGGTATGATCTAAAGACCGAAAGATCGAGAGTCCCTGCATCCCCAGACTCAATAAACACTTTGCAAAGAGCAGTCTCCAAGTTGTGATCACTTTTCTGGTGGTCTTTGTCCCAGGGAGACCCTCCATCAGAGCAATTTTCCACTGAACCATTGCGATGTAATGCAGAACCAGAGCCATCAGACGAATTTCCTGTTTTCTCTGGATCGGATGAACTATCATCCCTAGAGGAGCTCTTTGACATCTGCTGCCCCTCAACAATTAGCTGACCGAATAAAAATATGTGAGGCGTCTTTATCTCATCATTATCCTTCAAGCTGTGGTAAGGGATACCCTCAGTAACACAGGAAGGAATGTCCTCATTGGTTTCAGCAATGCACATGAAGTTACCTCCAGGGATTCCAGGAGGGGGAACATGACCAAGTTGATGAAAACCAACTGGAATTAGGCCCGAGTGTAGTTTGTTGAGAAAATTTGACGAAGATAGTCCAAAATGAGCTTGCCTGGCTCCCTGTATGCCTGCAGGAATATTGTCTGATAAACTACGCATAGTGTTGCTTGAATTTAGGAAACTGCCGTAAATTGATGACATTGGGAGTTGGCCAATAAGAGAATAGTCTGGGTTCTGTTGGAGCCGCAACTTCTTTCTTGGAGGTGAGAAGGGAGAGAGATCAATAGCTGGTATGCTTGATACCAATTCAACCAACCATGGACTAACACTTCTCACATTTTGTAGCAGATCTGGCTCATCCCATGCAACCTAAAAAGATGAACTTTTCGTTAGTCTCTGACAAGACGATAGTAAATTATAGTCTACTAATAGGGAAGTATACTTCATATCAAGCATGTGTATAGAACTATGATCTACTTTACATAATTACAAAGCTAAAATTCAATTCAAATCGAATATGACCTGAATGTATTTTCATCAGCTAGGCTAACAACACAGCAACAGTTTAGAAAGTAGGAATGGAAATGTATATGTAATCCACCTGTAAATAGCGCCATGGAGAATCAGGCCAACGAGGATCTGCATAATGAACAGAAGATATAGTCCCCATGAACCAGCTTATCCGAGAAGAATCCTCAGTTTCAAAAGGCATTTTGAACCTTATTCCCGAGCACCAGCGAATTTGCATTGCAGCTCTCACTGATGAGGCCTTGACACAAAACTCTGGTGTGCTTGCACGCGGATAGTACTCAACCTCAAAGGGTTGGCCACTAACGGCAAGAGTTGCAGCTTCTATAACATGTTCAGCCCTGACTCTTCCTCTCGTAGTCCCACTAGAATTTTTCTCCATCGACTTGTTTCCATTCTCCCTTGAAAAGCCAGAATAACCACCATACTGAGAGCAAGAATTTCCAGATGGAGTGTTCCATCCACAAGGGTATTCAGGTCCACCACCAATCCCTCTTTTAGCCCTTCTAATGCCAACACAAAGATCTCCATTTTCTGCTCGGAAAAACACAATTGAATCCCCAGCAACAAGCTTCTTATTGTTCACAAAGTTACTCCATCCTGTGGTTAAAAGGTGACGGCGAGGAGTACCTCTATAGATATGCCTAAACTTCCAAATCTCACCATGGACATCCTTTGCAAGAATGGTTTGAACAGGGGGCTCAGCCGAGTAATCCAAGCGCGGAAAGATAGTCTCCGCACAGAAGCGAGGCACAGAGAACCCTCCCCCATTGTTAGCATCAGATTGAGTCAAAGTCTTAGCAAAAGATGAGGGTTTCTCAGGATTCTCAACTACTCCATTGTTATTCCCCACAACCCCGTCATCCTCAAAATCAAAACCACTCTCTCTCACCGGAACCAACCTCATTTTCGCATAAACCTCATCGGTTTCAGGATCAGCCATGTACCTAATAGCAGATATCCTAGACAGAATGAGAGCTGGAATTCGAGAATTCCCAAAATCCACATTCCCTTGAGCATACTCTGCATGCCCCTGAGGGAAGTAGAAGACTTTAGAGTTAATAGGTGGCATTTGAACCATGCCACCAGCACAGGCATGCCAGAACTGAGAATCCAAGCCTCTCTCTGAGTGGTTGTTGTTCTTGTTCATTGGCTCCCTCGCAGAATTCATTATAGTAATCATACTGTTACAAAAGCATAGAAATCCTATTAGAGCTTATTGCTTTTCTGAGTAAAAATGCAGCTGCTAACAATGAAACTCACAAAAATAACAAAATCAAAACTCATGATTTCTTCCCAGACAAAAAACTCATAACAGCATTCATGAATCATGACAACGAAGAAAAATAAAATAAGTGCTACAATAGTAAAGCAGAGCATCAATCTTCAACTGATCATCCAGGGACCCATTTACAGTATAATTGGTGGGATTCAATACAACAACACAACAAGATGAACCAAATTCAGAAAACAACAATAACTGTCACAAGAGAGACAGAGTTAAGAAAATTGTGATTACCTCTGTTTCAAGGCAAGGCTTCTGAAACAAGAGTGATGAAAACTCCAGCAGGTGTTTAGAATTCCAGTGAAATATGAAGTCCAAACTCCAGAAGGGTAAGAACCAAAAACTTGATGGGTTTGGTTGGTGTGACTTTAGGAGTGTGAACAGCTTAAAGGGTCAGTTAGTGAATGAGTTCAGAACCACAAAAGCGCGTTAAACAAGTGAACAACTCATTCTCTAAAGAGAGAGAGAGAGAGAGAGAGAGAGACTGACTGAAAGGTGAAGCTTCGTTGCCGACCAGAGCAGACTGTGTTTGGAGTGTGGAAGAGAGATTTAGACGACAACGGACACTACCAAAATAGCCCGTTTTCTATTTGTTGTTATATAAAAGAAAACAAATCATTTATCTCGCCGGGGCCAGAGATTTACGTGCTTCTTTCTATTCGATGTTTTTTTCAAGTTGTTTTTTTCTTCTCTCTTTTCCCCCGTATGTCTCTACAGAGTATTCATACATGGATGACACGTATATATGTGTCCTTGACAGTTTAAATATAGATCGTTTATTTTAACTTAATGTGACAATTAAGGACGCATATCTATCATTGATGGAAATCATTTATATAATTTGCAACGAAACTAGCTTCCTTAATTTGGTTAGAATACGTGGTTGGTTTATTAGTAACTAACTCTCTATAATGATGAAAAATTCAAAGAAATAAATGGTTAGAGAATTTTTGAATCGTAGAAAAATTGTGATATAAGAAATAGTGATATATATATATATGCTATTTTGTGAGTCCATGATTGATATTTATAGGAGATTCCAGCAAAGAATCATCAGAGTGGTTATGATTAGGGTAAAAACCTGATCGATCAGGTAGTTAAACCGATTTGAACACAAGGCCGGACAGATTAATATGACAATGAGATGTGATATAATAGAAAAGCCAAATCATTCGGCAAATGGCTTAATTTGTTCGGTCTGATAAACTTTCTCCTATCAAAATACAGTTCTTGAGGGACAACAACTATTAATATTGATATGATTACAAATTGAAAGGCTATTGTCTTAAGATTTACCAATCAAGTGGTTCACTAATTAGATAGAGTTGCGGTCTTTTTAACTCTTCCTTTGTTTTGGTTAGAAGAGACATTTACTCCTTCGGCCTTAGGGTTTGTGTCTAATTAAGTAGTTGACTTGTAATTTTGTTCGATATACATATGTTACTCCGTTGTTTGGAGTTTTATCTCATAACACTTTTCGGGAAAGGATCTGACTTCTCTACTTGGATTTTTTAGTACTTAGATTCTTAACAATTGGAGCCAAACTTTTTACGGGGACAAACGTCAAGTTATGAGTCACTGGGAAAATGAAAGAGTTTTAAAACGTTTACATGACTCGAAGTTATGAGTCGAGCAATAGATTAACCCATGATTGAAAGTTTGAAACTTGAAAAGGTAAAAGATTAACCACCTTGAAACGGTATTTACTCCTTCAAAAATTACCCCTGAAATCCGGAGGAGCCAACCCAAAGTTGAACAAACATTCCGGCAGAGAATCAAGACCGTTAAGAAGTAGACATAGAGAGTGACTTTCGAACCAGAAATATTTCCGGATCGGACCGCAACACAATGAGAAAACAGACACTGACAAAAGAAAAAACACCAATTTGGTCCAACAAACTTCAAGACTTGACCTTCCCTCACATTGTTCTTCTACCTCTTCACCAATGTGATCGGGCACCTTTCATCGATTTATATAATACGATTGTAGCCCTCAGAGAGCACAAGTTCCTAACTAACCAATTAACCTCGGGGGTCTCCTGAAAGCCCTCTAAATGGGGTCTGTGTTCGTCACCTGCCTCGAGTGTGGTTTATTGTCCCTCTCGATCAGTTTGACCTCTGATGAGGACTTAGGTTTGCAATGAGCAATTTGATCATCTATACATGATGTTAGGGTTAGCAATTGACGACTGTAAGAAATGGAATGAACAATGGTGAACTTGCCTTACCACCCTATTAGCTAAGAACGTTACAAAGTTAAAATACTAAATATTTATCGACAACTTAACTTTTATCTCATGTAATTTACCAATGAATTTCGAGTATACCTTCTGCCAAAATTACTAAAGTAAAATGTTGCTTAATTATCTTGAACAAATGAAGCAATCGATGCGCCACTGACTAGTAGTAGCTAGCTATATATATATTATGAGTGATAAAATAAAGAGAGATAGTCAATTTTCCTTAGTTAATCGATCTTGACTAGTTCATTGATCAGTTCCTCTGTTCCAATAATCTAATCTCTCATGATCCGGTTCGACGGAGATACTAAACTTTTCCAGGCTCATACATACGTACACTAGTGTCACTACTCACTCACTAGCAGTATGAACCAGTCAAGACCATAGCTTATTTGCTACCTAGCTCTCTCTTAATTAATCATATAAATTTCGATGGATTTGAGGTACTAAACTAGCTTTATATTTGGTTTTGGGATCGAAGGTAGCTTAACCTTAACCCTAATCTCTTGGCATGTTGAGGACTCAGCCAGCTTCCCACTAATATACTAATTAGGCAGCAAGTAGAGGCAGTATTCTACTGAAGAAGGCCTTGTCTGCAGCAAAACTTTAAAGCATCAAGTCGTTGCATGAAGCTAGCTAATTAAGCTATACTACTCTCATAGTCTCATGCACGCATTGCTCGAATTGAATGCCACACATGGCTGATCGGCAAGGCAACAAACACATAGACAACGGCAGCGGCTGCTCACATGCCGCTCGATCCGGTAACGATGCGAGCCACGGCCGCTGCTTCAGCCCTCGCTCTCGTTGATTCTCTCAGCAATCCCTAGCTTAGCTTCAGAGAATTGATTAGTTTAATTACAGCGATAACAAGATAATTAATTGGGTCAACTATAGCTCTTAATGAGAGTGATTAGTTTTCTAATTGAGTAATCTGACAAACACGAATCCACTACCACCGTTTGGATCGATTAATAAGGTTTGATTATTCAAAGTCTAATACGATTTAATTATAGCAATTAGTGTTGTAATTCAGACTTCTGTCTATTTTATGAAACACTGGTGTGGAGAAGAAAGTTCTAACACGTGAGCAAGCTAGGGATGTTGGTACTATCAAAGTCTATATATATAATCAAAGAGGTCAGCTGGCTTAAAACCCTAACGAGGGTTCATACATATTCACATGGTGTGGTGTTCTGGTATATAGTTCTCAGTAGTTGGTTCATATCATATATATGTATGTATTGGAAGGTTGAACACACCTCTCACTCTCTCAATTTTCATAAGCTTGATGCTGCAAAATATCACTTATGATGAGCCTGATGAGTAAAAAAGATTAATACAGGTTTAATTTGGGTCTCCTTACACTAATATATTAGGTACAAGACAGACTTTGGGGGGATATATTAGGGCTAAATACATTTGACCCTAATCACATTCTTATTGGGGATCTTAGTGTGTGCTAATTACGATCTCTAAATCACAAGCCACATATTTCATGGTAATCAAGAGGCTAGGCTAGGTGATTGAGGTTCATTGCTAGTTTCAGAATTGGTGTGTTATTTGTTAGATATGGTGTATGAGCATGACTAAGTTCAATGCAGCTTCTCAACTTTCTGAGTAAGAAACAAGTTAGAATCTGCAAGATCGAGAACTATCACAGATATACATTAACACAAAAGAACAAAAACCTCGGAAGCAATCGATCGCCTATGAGAGAAACTGCACTAACAAGTTAACACAGGGTTTAGGGTTTAGAGTGACAATGGTAATGTAATAGTTGTATCGGCTATGTATTTAGAAACCAATTTTAGCGTGACAAATTGGGGGTAAATATAATCCAACCTTCTAGCCTCAAAATTAGTTCGGGATTAGCAATAGAACTAGGCCCAAAGGGAGCTGGTTAATTACTAGTCTGGACTATTTTCATAATCTGAAGAAAATGATCTCCACACCGCACCCTAACTAAGCTTGAAAAGGCAAACTTTGACTCAATACACCCACCCCCTTGGTAGGAAAATTCTAAGACTAGTTCTTCTTCCATATATGTCCTCAAAACCCAAAGCACTATTAGCATTCTCTACCATGTAAAGACCAAATTGTTTAATTTGGTATTACAAGGATCGGAAGGCTTCGCCAAGAACATTCTCGGGAGTTCTTAAACATCCAAGTGCTAAAAGAGTTGCATCTATCTTTCAAAATCGACTTAATCAACCCAAATGAAGAAGACATTAAACCTTATTTCAGACCTAATTCCTATGAGACAAAAGCATAACTAGTTGAGATAGAACTAACACCTATAACTAGTAATTACTGTAGTCTCGAAGGACAAAACCAATCCGTAGTATGCCAAACTGATATATATGATTGCACATTTCTTAGTTTTGTCTTCAATCAGTAACACATTTCAATTGAACATGAATTCCTGAGCCTGCAGAAAATGTACGTAGCATCCTATTAAATCGTTTAGCCAATCCAACCCTACCTATGGCCAATTTTGAGAGTCTGCTTTGGATCATCATACTCCTTCATTGCCACAAAGTTAGTCAGTCCCATAAATTTGGTCCTATTTTCTGCAAAATACCCGTCATTGAAACTGAAATGCCAGTAGCATTTCTTACACAAAAAGCTCATCCCAATTAGGTTTAACCACCCCATCACCCATTTAAAACCAGAGTTAATTAGGTTGGCCAGGCTTTTCATTCTAGATCGAGAAGGGAGAACATGTCACATTCTCATTTCTCACACCAATTGTTTTATTTCTATTTCGCCTTTTCAATCCTCCTATCAAAACGTTCCCTTAAACGAGCATAACTTAAAACATGCATTTTGAGACAGAGTTGGACATCATTTCATATGATTAGACATCGAGTCAATAGCTTCCTTAAGAAAACGAAAGCAATTAACTGGAATGATTGTTATGTGCTTCGTTCTATCATTGCTGGTAATTAAAAGCTCATCTTTATCTTTCATTTGGTTGCGTTTGGTCAGATTGAGACGTGTTGCCAAAGCCCTTGACATCTAAACCCTTTGGTACTATTTCAATTATGAGTTTTGACCCTCCCAAAATTCCCCTAGCCATATCGGAACCTAGTCACTCAGAACTATAAGTATTCCTAATGATATCAGGTCTCCTGCCTAACCACACACACTCCAGCCTCATCAGCATCCCAATATATAGTGAAGGACATTATGTTTCATTATACTTTGTGAGCCTAGTTGGGCGGTCTCAACCTGGCAATACTAATTAGTAATTACCAATTACTAAAGTGATCAAAGTCCGAACTTGATGAGTTTGTTATGGCAGATGGGAAAGTGAAGCTTGCTTAATCCATCCATTCGTTCATAATATAGAAGGGTTTTGTCTGATCAACCTTCTTGTTGTTTCTTTTTTCTGCTACCAGCCATATAAAAAGACCCATCTTCTTGTTTTGATCATATAGAAGTTGATTGACCTTTAAGCAACCGGAGCCTACCATTATATATTAGCTCATGAGTCATGAATCCCAGCATCCTATAGGGCCTCAAAACCATAGTTAATCTGTTGAGAAAACATTACGCAAATGACACACTCAGAGTTAAGCACATGATTCACATCCAAACCAATGGCAGCACATAGAGTGTGAAGATTCCAAACCCTCAACTAAAACCCTAAAAAAGCCTCCAAAATTTGGCAGAGGAAATGGACCTGGAAACTTTTCCTTTTGCACCTTTCATTCTTGCCTTATATGAAGAGCATTTAGCCATTGCAACCAGGACCATCTGTTGTCACACTCAATTTTATGGGCAATGGCTTTTGGGTCCCTATGAACAAGAATGGAGGTTGGCTCAAGTGGTAGAGATGTGATAGGGTTTATTGGAGTTTAGGCACTAATTTCCAAAGCCAACCAGACTCCAACCATCCCCCATTTGCTTTCCTTTGTCACCATCCAAAGGAACCATGTGCATTGTATTATTTACATTCATTGTTCTCAATCCTCCTCAGTTGTTCATTACCCTCTTTCAAATTTGAAATGTGCACCAATTCTTGAGAGGAATGTGCCAAAACCACTTGCGAAATTTTGGTCATGAAGCTCTGATATAATAAAGGTACTTTCAAACAAGCAATATTTCATCAGATGGATAGATTTTAAGCTGAAACAACAGCATCGAAAAGCCAAAATTAAGAGCAAAGAAAATCTCAAATTCCAGGTACTCATTTCAGAATTGTACCAACTACAAATGAACTGCAAAAAGAATTCCCTTGCAAAGGAAGAAAAAGGAAAAAGAATTGAAAAGACGACAAGACAGACTAGACTCAATAACACCTAATATAACCTTACGAACCTACTACGCCATCATCATCACTAAACCTAAAGGCTCTTTCTCTTCTACCATTAAGTTTGCATCTCTTTCTGTTCTAACCCTTTTTTGTTTTCAGGTCTCTCTCTCCTCTACTAGCTAAATATATGGTCATCTATGGCTCCTATTCTCCCCCATTCCCATCCCTGTACAAAAACCAATGAACAAAGAAATAAAATGACAACGAAAGACAAATAACATAATTGAGGATGAGAGAGAAGTCTCCAAACTAGGCAACATTATCCTCTAAGTCTCGTCTTTCCTCCCCTCACATGTAATCCAGCGAAATGCTGCTGTTAGTATTCGGAATGAGTTCTGGGATGCTGTTGTCGGGAACAGAAACCATCTCACCACCCTTGGTTCTCATCTCAAGAACCTTCTTGTGGGAATTGGAGTGCAAGGCCGGCACAAAAGTTGGACTAGCTGCAGGACGGTACTCAGGGAAGAGCCTGCCTGACTTGTAGCGCACTCCACAGGCATTGCATAGGGTTTTCGGCCCCATTGGGCCTGCCCTCCACTGGGGTGTCTTGGTAATCTCACAATGCAAGCACTTCCTGACTGCTCCCTGCACGGGAGTATTCTCATCCACCTCTCCTGGAACCTGAGGAGGCAACTTGATTCTCTTCTTCTTCTTCTGCTCCCCGGAAGCCTGTTTCTGCATCTTCATAACGGGACGAGACTCAGCAAAGTTCTCAGAGTCTGAAAACACCTTAGGGGGGGCAAACAATGAATGCTGCTGCAGAGGGTTGTCAATCTCCGAAACAGAGGAGGCAGGGGAAATCAGTTGAATCGCGGAGCGAGGATTGAAAGTAGCAGGGCGAGGACGCTTGCTTCTAGCACGTCCCCGCCTGCCAAGGGCAATCGATCCTTCAAGCACATTCTTCTCGCCGGAGCAGGAGCTGCTGCTGTCAAGCACAGAAATTGGGCTGCAGGTCTGGAACTGTTGGTGGGAAGACTCCTTGTTGACCAAGGAAGCCTCCTGTTGCTTGTTCATGGTGAGGTTTCCGCCAGAGTACTCGGAATTCTCAACAAAGTTCGACAGCCATTCCAAATGCACCATCTCTTCATACTGCAAACGCAATGAACAAACCACACTCAGAACCAACACAGCATCAAAAACTCTAGCTCATTCATCAAACTTCATTTCAAAACTAAATAAATATTTAAACTAAATTAAAATTAAAACTAAAACTGATCCCCCCAATTGAGTCACAAGTTCAGCCATCAATTCAAACCTCAGTTGAGTACAACTGAATTAATATCTATGATGGCGACCATAATTGAAATCATGAGCATGTAATCACATGACAGGTCACGTGACTGAGCAATTCAATTCAATTCAATTCAATCATACCAATCAGTGAGAGACCTATTCACGAACCCCACCGACATCCAAAAAGGATGTCTGCAATGCCCAAAACACCCTCGCAAAGGAGGGATTTGATTTCAATTCTTTTTTTACGTTTTTACTTTCTACTTTTTATTACCACACTACAGCTAATGACTCCAAAAAGACCAAAATATCCTCAGAACGCTCATGATCCCAAGACAAACAACCACCACATGCAGACCATACCATCGGGGACTGCCAGCCTGGCACGTCAATTCTAATTCTTACCCAAACAAATTAAATTCATCAAATATTCAACATTATGACGTCACCAATCACGGCAATCCCGTGAAACCGACACCGCGGGACTGCCACGTAAGCAAAGCCGAAGAAAAACATCCATTGATTGAAAATGCGATGATTTAATGGAGTGAGTGACTCACCGGAACGGGGAGCTCGGAGGAGAAGTCTGAGTCGCCGTTTCCGGAGAAAACGGCGGCTTCGGTGGGCGGGAGTGGCGCGGCGGCGGAGGTGGTGGCGGGCCAGAGGGAGTAGGCGGAGTTGCAGTCGGGGGCGGGGCCGAGGACGGAGTCGACGTCCTCCATGAGGTCGTCGATGTTATCGAAGAAGCTGCCGCAGTCAATTTCGTCGACGAAGCTGGGAGTGATCATTTTGTCGTAGTCCTGAGAAAAAAAAGAGTCAAGAGAAAACAAAGAAGAGAGGAGTCAAATTTAGCAGCGTCTTTTGGGTTTCTGGAAAATTCAAGTGTGGTGTGTTTATGTTGTGACAATGTGAAGCGTGATTGACGTAAAGGTGAAATTGGGGGGTGTGTATTTACTTTACTTCGTTCATACTTTGAGAAAACAAAAAAGAGTAAAGGTGAAGGATTTAATTTAGGCGTAAATGAAGGTAAAAATTTGAAACACGAGCAGATAACGCCCACAGCTCAAATTTAGGAAATTTTCTCTTTTGCTCTAATTGAAAATTGAAATATGGCTTGAGAAAGTTTCCGGGGAGCGAGCCGGGACGAAAGTGAAGTTTGAGTATTCGGCGAGAAATGTTAGGGAGAATGGAGAATTGAGGAGGCAAACCTGTGAGGATTATAAAGCAGTTGGAGTAATAGTCTCCCGCGTAAAAGAGGCAAATCTTGGGAGGTGTTATAGATAGTCGTTTGAGTTTGGGTTTGAGAGAGAATCGAAGGAGCTAGGGGTTGAGGAGTGAGAGAGAGGTGAGGCTTGAAAGAGGAGAGAGGAGAAGAAGAAAGGCTAAAAAGGAAGGAGAAGAGAGAGGGGGTTGTAAATGGTAGGTGAGCCTCAACCTTCATTGCTAGCTGTCTTTTACTATCGTGATGTTGAAGACTTCTCTCTCTCTCTCTCCGGTCCCACACCTCCCTCCCTCCCCCAATTAAAACATAAAAACGCCGGTGATAAACACAACGGTAAAATCGAGAGTTAAAGTAGTAGTGTTACGGAGGAGGGGTTGGTTACCTGTTCTTGCTTTGGGTCTCGCTGGTGCGACTGGTGTGGCTTTGGATACTTCATTTTTGTTATTTTTTGTCTGAGGGGAAGCGATTAAATGAGGAGTTACTTATAGCAGCAGCGCTTTCTTGTGATTTCTTTTTCTTTTTCTTTTGGTATGCTGCTAGTAAATGACTAGTCTCACATTCTCCCGAAACCAGGACTAGTTTCTTTACCAAAACGCGTTTTGGCCGTTATATATGGAAAAACCATAGTGCTGTTGAATGGATAATTAAATTCCAGAGAGGCTTTTTTGGCATTATATCCAGCACAATGCGTGCAAAGCGTTTTTTTGTAGAATCTCTTTTTCTTTTGAGTTGGAACCTTTGAAAATGGCCAAATGTGTAGTGTTTTTGGTGAGAATTCAATTCGGGTAGAAAATCATCTAAATTTATTTAATTTCTTCTATTTTGATATGGATTCATATGATTGAGATATATTCATTCTGGGTCAAGATAAGTTTTTGGCCAGGTTCGGTAAATTATTTACATTCACATATTACTGCTATGGTTAACAATCAATGGCTATAGTTTTTGAAATTTCGTTAGGCAAGGAATTGTATCTGTCTTGATCTAGAAATGAGTTATTAGAACGACATTTGTATGTATAGTATGTTGATAACAATATATCGGTTTAACTTGGATTTAGATATGCGTAAACTCTAATCTCGTGAGTTCATATGAAAAACATAATTTATAGCATATACTTAACAAACAAACACTGAAATTAGCGCGTGAGATAACAAACCAATTATCCAATTATTTCGTCTAATAACGCATGACGTAACGTAACGTAATGTAATTTTTCTTTTACGAGTGAATTCATACTTTGCACACTCTTTTCGAGATAGTGGGATAACGAAATGAAAGTTATCAAAAACACTTTAAATTAAACGATAATACTGATAAATGAATGAGGTAGCATATCAATTTTTTTCGTGTTGATGAACCACGTGCTTGTGTAAGTCATGACATTTCTTTCCATAAAATACAATAATCATATATATATATATATATATATATATATATATATATTGTATTGTGATTATTCCGTTTATTAGTAAAGTTCAAACAAAAATAATCAAGTTATACAATCATTAATAATATGTATCGAATATGGGATATACAGATCGTTACTAAATATTTACTGTAAAAGTTAGATATATGCTGATAAGCGCGTGAGTAACTTAACAATTTTTACAGAAATAACTTATATTGATTATCTATAAATTATTTATAGTTCGTTAATTATTAAGGTTCACTTGAAACACTTTAGACAATATGACTATTTAATATATAAATATATATGGTATACGAGACTTCAAAAGTTCACATACATCAGACACGTCTGATGGACACGTGTGAGGTGATGTAGCTAAATATTTTGTGATTATATTAGGTGTTCGTATTTGTAGTCGATACTTCTCGATGAAAAAGGAAATTACAATGGTCATATATCATCAATTATTATCTTCATTATTAGATTGATCAAGGAAATTACTTAGTCATGTATTATATGTATCACACATATAAAACATAATGAAATGAGAGAAATTTATGTTACGGTGTATGATCGATGTTTGTCGCTTTTTCATAGTGCTTTAAATGTAATTCATATGAGACACAAAATGAAGAATCAACCAATTTAGATAGTTCAGGATCATTAGGTTTAATTCCAAATTTTAGATCGTGCAATGACTCTTAAAAATAGCACTTCAAACTTATACTTCCTACACATTCAATTTCCTCATCATTAGAAGTTGCCATTTGCCAAGGTGGCTTAACCAACATATTCCTTCCCAATCTATCCCATTACCATTATGGTTCTTTATTTACATTCATACTCAACAGAAAAAGTGCCACAATAAGCAACTTAATTTCTACCTAAAGATCACCCCTCCCCACAATTATATTTTCAAGTAACAGAGCAGAACTGGAACCCATACCCATTAAGCAACATTCAATTACTTCATATGCCTTGCACACTGTGTTAGTCTCTTACCCTCTTCTCACCCAATTCAAATTGGAATCCTTTGAACAATTATGTCACAGTGAGTCAATGTGATTTATAATCCATGCATGCAAACAAAATACATACACTCTGACATAGTTTTCTCTGATGTTCTTCACCCAATATTGCAAAATGCTGCACCTTAAAGGCAGCGGAGGTTTCAGAATCCAGACCCAAAATAATGCTATAACATTAATCTTACCCAGTCCTCTTCTGGGAAAAGAAACAGTGATAGATTATGTCTGTTTCATAAGGCTAGGAGGGGGATTTAGGGTTTAGGTCCACAGAGTTGAAAATGAAGAAACATTATATGTTTTTGGGGACCGTCTGACCCAATTTTTGGTGGTAATGGGATTGTCTCTACCATATGCCAAAATGGTCACGCACTGTACCTATCTGGTTAAGTTGCATTAAGGTATGGAGAAGCAATGGCCTTTAGGCAAGGTGGGGGAAGTCTAATCTGCAAAGCTGCCTTAGACATTAGCCTATTGATTTGAGAGTTTTAGGGTGATACCCATTTGGGTAATTTGGCCAGAATCATGAAAGAAAAATCCTAACCATAGTGCTTCACAAGTGTTATGCTAAATTGGGAATGACTTTACCAGCAAATCAAAGTGTTAATCAATCTTTTAAATTAAATATATATGAGAGGAGATGGTTTTTTTTTTTTTAATTGGGGAGAAGGGTTTATGAAAAGGGACTCCACAACAGAAGCATGTGTCATTTGGGCCTATTGCAATGATTTGTTTCACTCTCTTTGCCTATAGCAATCCCTCTTTTTTTAATTTTTTTACTAACTTGAGCTCTACTCTTTGCATCAATCCCTTACAAAATACTCTTCTCTGAAAATCCAGTAGAGAAAGAGGGTTCAGCTCCATGCTAAAATTAATAATGGATTTTGTTCTTGAAAATAAAGAAAGAAAGAACAAAAGAGGTTTGTGAACCCTTTTCCCTTTTGACTAACTTGGGTTACACTCTTTGTATCACCATCACTTCCTTCTCAGAGACTTTTTTCAATCTCAAAAAGAAAATTTGGTTCAATCCCATTTCCCTCTTTTGGCCAATCAAGGTCTGATTAGGCTTCCAGCACCATGAAGGTCATCTAGTGCTACTCAAGCGGAACAACACTATGTCCATGTAACGAGTTTCACAAAAATCGCTACAACAGAATATCAATATAACTGATAATATCACAACCTGTCGCCTATAAAAGAGTATCCGATATACAGTTCCGGTTCGAAAAGTGATGTCATAATCTAAGTCTAAAGTACTAAACATGTTGTGGGAATGAAATCCCACCCTCATAAAAACCTGAAAGCTTTTGGAGATCTCATTTCTAATAAAATAAACACACACCAACACCTTTCCTAATCAGTGTCTAAACAATTCAAAGTGACATCGTCCAGGGACACACACACAATTATTTAGCAAAAACCCTGATATATCACACTCAAGCATACACAAAGAAACTGATTCCGATTGACACATGATCTCTTTCCTTCAAAGATAAGGAAACAAAGCTATATTTCAAGTACCCTCCTGTGTCTGTATCACATCAAAGCTCCGAAACAGTGGCACCGACGAAGCAACCTGCATGGGATTTTAGGGTTTTTATATGATGAGCAAACGTGCATGCGATTGGCCCTGAAGACCTAATCGTCGGATTTGACTCTACTATTCCTTTACTCCCCTGCACGACGTCGTGTCGAAGCTGATTGCGAGGAGAAGGTCGAGTTAATAGCTTTGGGGCTTAATCACCTGTCGTTGTCGTATTAATTAATGTTAGATTAAGCAAAATAATTAGTGATTTGATTCAATAATGAGGGATAATTGGTCTAGTTGATCTAATTAATCGTCTGGTAGTGTCGGTAAGATGATAGGAGGAGAAAGGAGCAGAGGTTCAGCCATGCACATGGCGATGCGCCCTGATAGTACTGAGAAGTGGAGTGACTTAGCTACGTTAATTATCAGATGCAGGAATAGTTCGTGTTATTGTGGTCTTGTAGCTTTGATTATTAGCAACATAATCCCTATAAACAAGGTCTTTGCTTAACGAGAACAAAAACTATAATCGATTACGGTTTCGAGTTTCTTGACATTGATATATATGTTTCGTCGATCTGATCATCATGAAATGATGCATATACAAGTTTGCTTCATATTTCTTGAGTTTTTGACAAAAATAAGATAATCGCAACATTATTACCGCTAATTTTATTTAAGGCAAAAATATGTTTGTAAGTACATTCTTCTGTTTGAAAAGAAAGCAATATAATCAATGGCTTTAGTCAATTTAACACACTGCTCGATCAGTTACTTATATACATACCATCATGTTAACTACAATAACTTCATTTTAATTTCTTATTGCTGTATATCACGCGCTAACAACTCATATTTCACTTCGTGTTAAAAATGTTTAGTTGTCAATTGCCTTAGAGTTGAATTAACGAAAAGACTGCTTAACCTTCCCACTCTCCTAATGACACTTTTATCCCCACCTCTCTGCTCTGCAAGGCCCATCAGTAAGGGCAACGACGTCAAACCACCTATCGCCTTAACTGACGTGGCGGTGCCCGGCGCGACAGGCGGGGGGAGGAAGCCATCATGTTTCTGAAAATTGTTCATATGCGACGTGCGTGCGAGCATGTTACAGTGGGACCCACCTCTCATGTTTCCACCGTCAAGACGTAGCTGACGTGGCGCATCTAGATTGACTGAGTTACGTGGTACCCAGCACAGCGAATCAACCACTAGGCGCCAGCTGGAGGGATCAAAACGGGAAGGTAAAGAGCACGAGAAGGGTGGGGGCGGAGGTCACGTGACTCTGCCTCGGGATTCGACTTCATTTACACTCACTTCCGTTGGCTTACTTGGACTAATCATGTTCTGCCACGTTGCACGATCTCCCTAAAAAAGTCCGTGTTGGAATATATTATTGTTTTTTTATTTATAATATTGAGATATTTTTTTAGGAGAACTAAATGCGACGAGGGCCACCATGTGTTCCTGTGGGAGTGTTTTGAGTCCGACAATCAGTGCACAATCTTGAGGAATTATTCTATTTTCCGAAAATAAATTAATTGGATGCTGAAAATGTTCTTTTTAATTCTTAATTTCTTGTTTCCCAACTTGGGCGTGTCTTGATTCGTTATTCCAATATAGAGCCTGCATTCTGCAAATTGAAAAATGTCATGATGTTCCACATTCTCTATGAAAGAGGAATATTATTGTGTCTCGAAAATTGGCAATAAAAGTCGCTATAGTTAAAACCCAAAATGCATATTACGAGAAAAATACTGTTTCTATAGCCAACACAAGTACAAATATATTTCTAATAGATAATGAGTGATGATAATAGTCGACATATTGAGAAACAAACAAGACGGATTTTCTCCAAATTACTTTAGTTCAATTTTTAGACTTAACTTAAGAGTGATGAGTGATATTACAAGATAAATAGTCAAGAACGATCACTTAAACTTTAAAATCATCAGTTTGTTACAAATAAATACATGTGAGGTCGACTGAACAATACAACATGTTCGTGAACCCGATCTTCTAAATCCTGCCACAATGTGGTAAAGCCGCTTCCTCTCACTTTTCTTGTAAAGAAGCAATATCTAAAATTTCAAAGGGAAAGAACATTTTCCCTTTTTTTTTTTTTCTTCTTGAATCCCCAAAGAAAACAAAATTACAAAAGTGCATGTCCCTTTTCTTTGGCTAGAAGTCACGTGCGGAACAAAATGCGGTATCATGGACCCCACGCTCCACCAATCAATGCATTAACTACCCACACCCACCGTATTACCCTACACCGAACCGCACACAACTCACCTCCCTCTAAGTCCCTGTACTTTGTATCACTAGCTCGAATCCCAAGGGAACTTCCATCTCTGTGTAAGTCGTACGATTTGTATCAGAGAACTAACGAAAACGAAAGCACTACGGGGCCCACATACGGACATGTTTCAATTTTTCATATAGAAAAAGAAAATAATTTAAATTAAAAGTTACCGGTAAGGAATATGGCGTGTCGGTGCCGACAGTGGGGCAGAGAAGCTGGGTGACCGGGTGTGGCGGGTGGAGGGGTTTTGCGTTACCGGCTAAGGAAGGTAACCAGCCCGGAAACCTATACACGGGGATCCTCAAACGCGTCGGTGCGTTTATTTTTGACTATTCCGGTGACAATCATGCACACCATAACGGTTTTAGTTTTTTACTAACGGTAAAAGTTGGTAACTATTTGAAGTAAAATGATTTGAGTGTGTTGTGTAATTTGTGTTGATCTCTCTAATGAACCACCACAAGTAGTTAAGTTGGTAAGAGTCTTTGCGTGAGAATCTCTCATACTTTAGTTCGAATCACGCCGACGTTAATTGAAGTTTAAATCTCAATTTATTCTTGGTGGCATGGGGGGAAGCGTTTGGACATGATCTCCCGGCGCAGATTAGTCTATGAGCCTAGAAAGATTTTGAGAATACCGTCATTGATATATTAAAAAAAAAATCTCTCTAATGATGGTGGAAGTGCACTTGGGTACTGATTTTCAATTTTATTACAACTTGTTTAGTTGCTTTTCTATTAAACTTATTAGCAACTTTGATTGTACTATATGTTACAAAAATCAATTTAATTAGACGAACTAAAACTATTCTTGTCAACAAAATCATCATTGAATATTAGTTCAAACTGTATAGCATTATGACGTTATGTGTTTTGTGAATATAGTTAAAATATTGAATAGAAAAACACATAATATATTACAATATCGATTTTATCATATCAAGTTTATCGTCAATATAATAAGTCAAATGTATTATAACAAGTTTGTGTAATCATGGTGTTTGAGCTAAAACTATTTGCGATTTTAGCCGGACATTGGAGATGATCACGATCGTACTTGAAACTTAAACAGATCGGACCATAAGATCATTAAGATGTCACTCTACATTACTCGGTATATCTTTATGGTTTGAATTGGGATTCTCATTTAACAAAGCATCGTTTAAAAATACTAGATGTTAAATACAAGATCATGGTTGGTGTCACACAACTCCTCCATTACTCAATAGGAAAATGTTCTATAGAACACCAATATCGATCCAACAGTAACAAACCAAGTCAATGGGGACGTTGTAGATCATGAGCACATTGACAAACCTTAAACAAAAGATAGTGGGACGACAATTCGAAAGAGAGTGGTGTGCTGCCTCAACTCACACACTCACTAAGTCTCACATATAAACACACTCATTTTGTCACATTATGATAGAGTCATTGGCAAGTTATGGATATTTTTTGTCAAATTATATATAACAAAACTAATACGTTGCAGATTGTTTTAAGCTAAAATAATAAGCCAATAATTCAGGTCCCGATCGATCTAAATATTCTAACTACAAACAAATGCATGCTGTCACATACTGGTTCAAAGTTTCAAATAATGTACTAGAATATTGAATAAATCAGCCATTCAGCCACATGGGATCTCACCACCTGGCTATATGAACACATGAAATCCTCTATTTAATTTTTTTTCCCTTATTTTGTTTATATATATGCAAAACAAATTTGACAAATTTAACCCAAGGTTTAACGAGAACAAGAAATTTGGTACTAAAGTACATTGTATGAACTGTAAGCACCGTCACTACCAGAAAAAAGGTTTTTCCCGACGAAATAAAAAAAAACGGCCGACGAAATAAAATTTTCGTCGGCTATTCCCAAGAATGGCCGACGAATTTTTTTTTCGTCAGTAAAAAAAAAATTCGTCGGCTATTCCCCTAGAATGGCCGACGATTTTTTTTTTTCGTCGCTAAAAAAAAAAATCGTCGGCTATTCCCCTAGAATGGCCGACGATTTGAATTTTCGTCGGCCTTTCTCTGAAACTTTAGCCGACGAAAATTTTTGGAAGTATGGCCGACGAGTACTATGTTTGATTTCGTCGGCTATAATTAAAAAAAAAAAAAAAAAACAGCTTCCATTTTCTATCACTATCGACAAACCATTGATTCGTCCTTCAAATGCAAATGTGTCGTGAAATAAGATATGACCGAAATAATGAAATACGTCTACGGTTGAAAAATGACAAGATTCCGACAAAATCTGTGTGCCGAATGTTGCGGTTAACTGTTTTTTACTTTCGTTTTCCTATGGGTAGCCTGACGGTCGGTAAATATTTTGAGGAAAATTTTTATACGATTAGTTGCGTCTCATCGATTTGAAACTATTATATGTTGAAGGTCAGGCCAAAAAACGTCATTTAGACAGGCCAATTACTATTTCTAAGCGTTTAAAGGGTTGACTCACCCGGTTGACCGTCCCGATCGAGCCTTTAACGTTGTCAGATGTAGTTGGATTTTTTTTTCATACATGTATTTAATCTTAACGGTGATATCTGACGGTTGGAATAGATTTTCCAAACTTTTAGATTCAAAATCGGAACATATGCACTAATGTTCCTTAACTTGTTTACTAAGTGTTTAAGTGAATGTATAGTTTCAAGTAGTTACTATACGTACACTCTTCAAATGCAAATATGTCGTCAAATAAGATATGACCGAAATAATGAAATACGTCTACGGTTGAAAAATGACAAGATTCCGATAAAATCCGTGTGCTGAAATAATGAAATAAGTCAAAACTCGGTTTACTGCAGATTTAGCGTCCGGCGTCCGAATGACGATTGTGATACCATTCCGGAAAGGGAACGACGTCAGGAATCAAACTCGTAGCTTTGCTACGATGTGTGGGCTTTTTCGGGCTTTCGAGTTCGTTTAGGGCCTCAAAACGGCAGTTTAGTATGTTTTCATAGAATAGCCGACGAAACATTGTATTTCGTCGGCTAAACTCTTGATCCGCGCCTTTTTATTGTCCGCCGTTGGATGGCTCAGATCTGACGGCTGTTGATCTTTCAAAGTATAGCCGACGAAATATTTTAAATCGTCGGCTATTCTCTAAGTATAGCCGACAAAATTTTTTATTTTCGTCGGCTATTCTCCTTCTAAATCTTTTAAATCGCTTCCTCCCGCCTTTTTTCTCTCCTCCTCCTCCTCCGGCCTCCTCCTTCTCCTCCTCCTTCTCCTCCTCCTCCTTCCCCTCCTCCTCCTCCTCCTCCTCCTCCTCCTTCCCCTCCTCCGGCCTCCTCCTCCTTCCCCTCCTCCTTCCCCTCCTCCTTCCCCTCCTCCATCCAAAGCATAATTTTTTTTTTCCCTAAAATTTAAGAATAGCCGACGAATTTTACCAATTTTCGTCGGCTATACAACTTATAGCCGACGAAAATTCTAGTATTTCGTCGACTATAACTAATTAATGCCTATTAAAATATTAATATATTTTGAGGAAATAGCCGACGAAAGTTTAATAAATCGTCGGCTATAGTTAAAACACAATAGCCGACGAATATAGTTACTGAATTTCGTCGGCCATACTCGAAAATACCCGACGAAATTCGTCGGCAATTTCTCCCAGGTTTGGTCGACGAAAAATATTTTCGTCGGTAAATTCGTCGGCCATACTCTACTATAGCCGACGAATTTGATTTTTTCGTCGGCCATTGTATTACCGACGGGGTTTTCCCGACGACTTATAGCCGACGAAAATTTTGTCGGTAGAGGGTATAGCCGACGAAAAATTGGCATAGCCGACGAAATTGTTTTCGTCGGCTATTCTCCCATATCTGGTAGTGCGTATTTCTCGAATACTTCTTCATTCGTCACATATCGATCTTTTGAAATTGTAATAAAGTCACAGATAATATTAGGAGTCATATCACCACTGTAAATATACTGATTTAGTGCAATGTGGCTCATTTGAACATAAAATATACACACTCATTTCAAATTAATGGCAGTATTCAAACGCTTTTGAGTGCTAACAACCGATTCTATAAGGGCATGGACATTTAATGAAACATTAATTCACGTTCTTATATTTGCAATTCAATAAATAACACTAGACTAACTACACATTCATGAGCAGGCTATGAGAGTTCCACATTTGGATTGTCCTGGTGAGGGAACCTAATACACTTATTAAACCACTTGTCGATCGTGTTGAGGTTAATTTGTTGTTTTTTTCTTAAATAGTTGCCGTAAAATCGGTTAATAGTCATATTATAATTATTAAGGTTGTATGAAATATCTTTGAAGATAAATTAGTTTTTAGGGATATTAATTAACGCCGTGATGGGGTGATGGTGACCGGAGGAAATAGTATAGCGAGAGCAATTAGCGGTATACGCGCCGGAAACAGAGACATGAAAGCGATGCTTACATGTGTGAGAGTCTTTTTTGTCAGAAAAAATAAAATTGAATAGTTAAATTTGAAAATATCCGCCAAAAACAAAAGGGGTTAAATTAGATCGTTGATTGGTGCCACGTGCCACGTGCCACGTGGGTGCGTCAATTGGGTTAACACTACGTGGGGACAACGTTGGATTTTAATCATTTTATCTACCCTAATGTTTTCTTGGGTATTTTTCATGGGATCAGTGCTACATTTCATATTATAAACTCTAAATAGAGTCCTTTATGTAGAATCTTTACCACATTTGATGTAATTTTCTCGAGCCTAAGAGTTCACACGTCTAATGTGTTGATTCAACAGTTGCTTTTGTTGTACGTAGCTTCACGTTCTAAAATGTCTGTCTTTTTCCAATGTCTGACGCCAATTTTGTTTGTTGATTTTTTTTTTTTTAATTCTACATGTTGTCCTTGTTTAGAGATTCTTAGCACTTTTTCAATTATTCCTGGAGTTGGATGAGAGAAAATTCAAATGCTAGATTGTGTTTTCGGACATTACATGTGACACTTCCTATAGCAAATCTCAATTAGCAATACTTTTTGGACAAGTATATATATGATAGGTTGAGCTTGACATTCAAGAATCAAAATGCATGGGAACATACTTGAATTCCTGAAGTGTGGCATCCCACGCTTCTCCTTAATTGCTCATTGGCCATGGATAGGAAGCAATGTAGCTATCAACTATCAAACTCCATTAGTATCAGTGGTTACAAAGCATGGAACTGCTTCCCCACATAATTTATGAGCATTCTTATTTTGTTGGTCATTTCTAAGCACAATTGGTAGCTTCAATTCGATATATCATTGTTTTAGTGCATGTAAGTGACCAAGTGAGACTAGGACAGCCATTTCATATATCATTTCTTTTCCTTTCTATTTGTTTCGACTGTAATGAGACTCCTTAACGTACATGTCGGCAAGTTTCTGTAGTTGATCATGCATGGATTCCCTTGAAGTTATGCTAATTAACTCAACCTGGGTTTCAGCTCTGGTGAGAATTGAGATTGGCTGGATTGGTGATTCCAGGATTTTGTTTGAAGGAAAAACAAAACGGTGAACCTGCAGTGAAATGACAAGTCTTGGAAATTACCCTACACTTCTCCAGTTTCCCCATATTATTGATTCACTAACATCAATCATGTCGATCAATCTTTGCTTTTTGGCAACTTGTTTCCACTCCACTGTCGGTTATTGATTTGTTATTTGTGTTAGCTAGTAAGTTAATAGTTGTGTTTATTGGCTATATTCATACAGTAGCTTGTTTGTATCGTGTTATTTTTTCGTTTCAGCTCCAATATTAGTAGATTATAATGTAATTCTAGGATCATTGGATCAAATAGAAAACCTTTCAAGAGTACACCCCATATTAGCTAGGGAGTAGCTAATTGTTAGCACTCATAAGAATTATTCAACTCATTCCTGGCAAAAATTCTGGATCGTTTCAGTGAATATAAAGCTCTTGTTCTTGTTTTGATCATATGAAAAGGCATTGTGACCTTTACCACAATGATATTGTTCGTAGTTTAACTCGTGGAGTTGATTTCACTTGATTATCTACGACTCTACTGCGTGTGCTCGAGGCTGTTCTTATGTGCTGCTCAGCCATGCCAGTGCAAACCTTCCTATCCGATTTGCATGAACAACTCAACACTAAACCAACCCGTCTACAAAGTAGAATTTTCGGCTCCATATTCTTTGATTCTTAACCAAACTTTGCATATAGTACTCATGATATGAACAAATTGATCTCTCTTGTGCCTATCTTGTGATTTGATCTTTCATGAATGACATTAGCCTAACTTGTGTACTGAGTACCTGTGTTGAATTCACAGTATTCGTGTCAAAATTATGCCAACACAAACCAGCCAATTTTGTTTCGTGTCCAAAAGTGGCAACCCTAAAATGCCATTTCTGGAATGTATGCAATCACTTACTGTGATCAGAGACCCACATATATTGAAGAGCCTTCAAAGTTGGTTGAACATGATTGAGCTTTCTAATCAATGTCCCTATGCATCATCAAATGCCATTTCCTTTGTTCACTAATATGCGTCTGGAAAATTTGATGTGATACAAATCATATAAGGGTATTGAATGATCAGAGGGACTTGTGCTGCATGAACAAAATGCAGTATCTGAGGACAGATTAATAGAGAGTGGTGTGATGGAGGAGGACGATGGTTTTGACAGATATTGGTCACATTTTTTTTTTTATCCAAAGTAGAGTAATACATCTATTTTTGTACTACAAAGATGAAATCGATGTCGATTTTTTTTGTTCTCTCTTTCTTAATGTGATGGGTTACAAACGAAAAGATGATGATTCATAATGTAGATGATGTAACCTAGACAAACCAAAAGGATAAATTGAGAAGCGAACCGAAATGAATTAACGAGCTCTACAGAATTGATGAAAAAATAATAATATTTGACTGAATGAGGAATAAAATATGAATATAAACACTTGGATATACACCAGAACATGGAGCACCTCTCTACATTTTTTTTCTTCCTCTTTTCTATTTTGGTAGAATCTTTACATCATTTTTGGTGCCTTGCTGGGGAGGCAAATGGGAATCTACCTGATGAAGTTATGAGGTTTTCTGGCTCTTTTCTATTTTTGGCCTGATTTTATGGGGGTTGAAATCTTTACCTGGACTGATTTGGATGCATCCAAATGGTTAATTCTGCATGTTCCAAGAAGGACTTCTGGAAGTTCTTCTTCTGTGTTGCCCTGCAAAAGTTTTGTCTTAGTTAGGAAGACAATCCACTTGAACACTTTCATGAAATAAATAGGCACAATATATTAGCAGGCAATCCACTTGAACACTTTCAAACTACTCTTCTCATGTTCATTAGCCACATATCTCATCTTCTGTGTACCTATAGGCTATAACTCATGACATTTCAATAGGTACCTGTATCAGGAATGCCATTTCAATGACCAACTTGTTTAGGTATCCAAGAACAAGATTGACAACCCCCCTTGCTACAGTTGAAGACCCGACGTCGATCATAAGCTAACACCAAAGTTCACAGGTTAGAACCATAGTTAGCAGTTGAAAGTTGAAACTCTCACTTGACATGATAAAGAACTTGGTAACTTACCTCCAAATAGTTCTTCCCACGGAAATAATGCACCTCAAGAGCTTGACCTACCAAGCAGGCTTTTTTTCCAACACTCTGCTTGACTATCCATGAACCCTGAGAAAACAACTCAAGCAATGTCAAGTACGAAACACACAAGTACTTAATAAACATACAAGTATATCAAAATGGCTTGCTACTTACCTTAGAAATGTAAGGTATTAGCTTGAACCTCGAATTTCTATAGGTATCATCACCATTGACAAAGCTATGTAGTAAAGGGTTTTCCTCCAGAGGAGTGTTCAGCATGTAATAAAATGCCAAGGTATACATGGTTGTGCCAGGGACCTGATTCATGGACATGTGCGTAATAAGAAATCTGCGTTTTAACTCTTGATGAATTTCTGATGATACTGGTGATATTACTCCATTTATATAATTTGAATGAGTTCAGACTTACTTGTATGTTAACAACAAAGAAGAATTCTGGCCCCCCAAGTTCTGCATATTTCTGCATGCATCCAATAGTTAGTTAGTACATGTATCTTATCACTCACATATATGTAGGTATGTAGATTCAGATCGTCAAAATGATCATTTTACATATTGAAGTATTACGTGAAATGATAGATCAAACCTGAACAATCCCACCAAATCGGCTGCTAAGATTATCTATTCGCTCGTCACATCGTAGCCAATCTACACCAACCAGTTGCATCAAGGTGCCTTTTGCCTTAATCTGGTTAACAGATACTCGTTTCAGACAGGAGAAATAACAAACACCACTTTCTCACTCTCTTAGAAACAGAAAATGCTGTATAAATCCATGTCAAGTGATTCAATTACACACTTCCTAGGCGATTGAAATTAACAAAACATATTTGAGCACTTTTGAGGAATTTATTTGTTCGTCAGTCTCTTGATCAATAGTAGCAACAGCTGAAAACAAAATACCTTCTCATGATCTTGTAAATAATTTGGCCCACGTATCAAAAAGGAAGAAGGGTCAGCTGCTCCCCAGCTACAAGGTAAAGCACAACTTGGGTCCTTTTGAAGAGTTGATCCATATAAGCATGACATGTTGTCTTCTTTAACCACCTCTTGTAAATCCATATAACCCTTCTTATGAACTGTAGCATGAAGAGATTGATGAGAATATAGCTGAAATATAGAGGTACACAACCTATCCCGGAAGTGCAATTTATGGTGACATCACAAACTGACCTCTAAGTTCATGAAACTTTTTCACAAATCGGCTGCTGTTAGACAATCTGGACTGGTGCGTGTTCTGCACATCAAAAGTATTTGAATAGATAGTAACACATTCACAATTAACAAGCTTCAGAACTGCTTTGACTGTGTGTGTGTGTGTGTGTGTGCACAAGTGTGACATGAATGCATAGATTACATTAAGGTTCACACAGATGAAATCCATCTATTTCATCTACATGAGAGCGTATAGAACATCATAGAAGAAGAAATTGCAGCAGGGACTCAAACTCATCATTAGGTTGAGTATATGCTTATATAAAGATATCAGTCTTGAAATCTTGGTGATCATTAAAGTACCGTGGGGTGCTGCTCCTTGACTAACTCTGAAGGCCACTCATTCTCAAACTGGTCATAGTCTGTTGGTTCAGGAACATCAAAGAATTCGTCTGCAGAATCATGCATTCCCTTTAAACTAGCACGACCTGGTTTTTCCACTTCATCTTCCATGGGATTAACCTCTTCTAGCTTTTTGACTTCTTCCATGCTGTGAAATTCTGTCTTAGTGATATCCTTTCCACTATGAGCTACTCCGATATCTCTTGAGAACTCTCCGGATGTGAATTCAGTAGAACAATTTCCAGCTTTCGCTCCATACAGCTCTCTTAATGCTAAATATAAGATGATGAAAATTCTGATGAACAAAATTTTGGACATACGAATGGAACAAAAATTGCAATACTAGGCAAGCAATGAAGGGGTACCAGCAATTCTCTCAAGCATCCTGATGGTAATGGATCTTGCAGATGATGGACGCAGATATAATTTCCAGAATTTCCAATCAATAGCAAGCATGTGCCTGACAAGCGACTGTTTCCCATGGTTCGCAGGAGTTATAACATATCCTCCACCTGCAGATGTGAAAAAAACACAAGGAGAAGTGAATAATGAATTACTATGCATAACCAGTCATTTAGTAGTAGAAAATAGTTGGCGCTAAGTGATAAAGATTATTCTCATGTATTTTCCATCTTTCATGCCCTATGTAAAAGTCAATTAATAATTTCTAAATCAAAGCGTACATTACTTTTAAGGCAAGCACGCACGTAGCCTCTTTTTGCTGGACACTTCTTGTGAGACACAGAGTGGTATAGGATAACTGTAACAAAAACCAGGTTAAGAAAGTTAGGGGCAAGCTTATTATGGCTTTAGGTTTGTGTTCCGTGTGATATTTACTGGAGGAATTTCATACCATATGTGCCATCCTCCTCTCTTCTCCAATATCGACGCAGCAGTAGATCTCTACGTTTCATCCCCCTGAAAACCATGGTTTGTCAATGACAGCATCTATCTATATAGATAGTTTATATTTTAATGAGGTTCCAAATCTAACCAAGGTAGCCAATCACTGTACAACTGCTGGTGAACAATATCAGTATGGCCATCTAGGTTCTCAATCACAGTACCCCGATAAAAACAGAAGTCCCATCTGCAAGACACTTGGTAATTCAACCTCTGGAGTTAGAGCAATCCATTAACAAGGACTTGGTTGTTTTCGCTTTTAGTTTAAAAAAAAAATACTTTTGTAAAAAAAAGAAAAGAAAAAAGAAGAAGAAGAAGAGTATAACCACAACTTAAGCTGCAAATTGGAAAACCAAATCAAGTTTTAGAAGTAGAGATTTTCTAGGGAATCAAGCACTTGCATGCCTTGACTCAGAACTGTTGTAGTATAGAAAGAAAAAGTTTCTCATTACCTAACAGTAAATTGATAAGAAAGTGCACTAATTACTACCAATACAATGATGCCTTCATTATACAGCTCTACTTTTCTAAAATAGATCAATGAAAAGTCAGCAATCTTACTCTGATCTTGATGGACCAAGAGATAAAAGAGTCCGGAAGATGGCCTCTGAAGTTCCATCAACCACTCCTACTGCCATTATCGCTGGATGGTCATCCCAATGCTGAGATTATAAACATCATTAAGCAGAGAAGATAAGAGATAATTGAACAAAACTTACGAATTAGCTTGCCAAAAGAGCACCTCACCCTTCCACGGGAATCCCCATCTTTTGCTTCTTTAAAGAGCCGTAATCCTGCGTAAGAAGTAAACTTTCAACACATATACTTTCATTGCCCGAAATGCATATAAGAAACCAAATGCCTTACCATTCTGACAACCAAATATTTTCCAGGGTGAGGGAGCAATAACATCATTTGTCATTCCTTCATTGTGCACCAATGGGCAAAAGGTCCAGTCAACTGAACTTCTCAAGGTGCTTCTGGAACCCACCAGTCTGTCAATAAAACAGAAAAAATATAGATAAAGCAGCTCAAATGCTGCATACTTGGAATAGATATATGACACCCTAACTTAGACCTAACAGGCGAGTGTGGTGGTTTTACTCACTACTGCCTGCAACATCAGTTTTATCAGAAAACGATGATTCGTTTCTTACTTCACAGTAAGCATTTTGGTTTCGCTAGATATGTGACATACAAAAGTGCATAGAATTCAATTATAATAGACCAGGTTCTACTTGCACACAGGATGTGTAGAATAAGAATGGGACCACTGAATGGGAAAAGAAAACAAAAGACAAGCAATTGTGGTTCCGTTGAAATATCTGCAAGTTTTAGTTATAGCCTTTATGATTAAGATCCAACTTTCTGAGAAGATATGTAACAATGCAGGCATTTGTGATAATGACTTTTGTGCAAGCATATCTATCTAGTGCTCTTGACCATCCACATAGCTTATCCAATTCGTGAAACTAATTAGGAATTGTAACCTTCAGGTAAGTCAAAGAATTGTGTACAATCATCATCTTGAAACAAGCAGGAGGGAAACCAAAATGAAATTTGTCGGTCTGCAACTGATAATTACCTTAACGGCGACCATCTCTTCCCGGAAGAACAAGCCACAGAATCCTTTGCTGGATTAGGCAATTCCTGAAAATATATAAAAAACATTACTTACTGACTACTGATATAAACAAAAACATCTTTCTTGAATTCTAGTTGTGATTTAAACTTGTAAAGCTTAAAACCTTTAATGCTGCATCCTGCAATGAACGGATCCATTTTGCTGCTTCTTCTGGACTGCTTGCTCCCAACTGTAAAAGTTTAATTTTCGGTTATACACTATATTATTGTAAAACAGAACTAATCAAATATGGTTTCGAATGCAACCAACCTTGAGCTGATCATTGGGATTGGAAGAGTTATAAAGCGTAAAGGAAAAGAACACCTGCATGTTGCAAAAATCATCATGAATACGACCGCTCAAAATGGTATCTCTCTAATATTCAACAAACATTGATCCATAGACTGTAAGAAAAGTATGGGATGTGTTGAGCCTTACTTTTCTACTAACAGTTGCCTTTCCATTATCGGTGACCCGAATGCAGCTGTCTATTATGGCACTTCTAACCGGTTCCTGACAAAAGAATAGCTTTTCATTGCACAAATTTCTACCGCAGTCTAGTAATATCATCACAATCATTTCAAAAATTCCAAAACCAAGGAATAATGAGAGGAACCTAGGCATAGGTGATTATAACAAACAAAGACATATTTATAAGGACTTGTGCATCAAACCAGCAAAGGCAGCAAAAGTTGTACACCAAACAAAAAAGTATATGTGTATACAAACCCGCTACTCCTTTAATAAAAAAGCCTAAAAAAATCCCAATTCTAGATTCAAAATCCAAACTTGAACAAACCACATTGATTTCTCACACGTGTTACTGCATTCTAGAGACTGAAAATCACAATGAGACCAAAAGGGTATCCGAATATACCTGATTTTCAGAAGTGGATTTGGTCTTGAAGCTCCTGAGGAAATTCCCCTGAAGAATAAAGTACATTTTGCGAGAGTATTGCATCCCAAGGCGGTTGAGGCTCATCAGATAAAGCCAACCCTCCATGCTACCATCATTTTGTGAGACACCCATTTCCAGAAATAGTTTCAAATACCCAAATTTCTAATCTTTCCAGGCCCAAAAGTCAGAGTCTTCTTTAGCCAAAAAAAAAAAAAAACCCACAAGAGTATGTGATTGAGTTTCCTTGTATTTCAAAAGTTACAAGGTTTTTGTTGCCATAATATGAAGAAAAACCCAACCTGAATGCTGATTGGGGGCAGGAAAGATGATCCTCTGATCCCTTTGGAGGGATTCAGAGAATCAAATCACAGGAATTTTCAGTTTCTGGGTTTGAGAGAATCAGAGAAGATGATGAAAATCCTCTCTTTTTCTGTCTCTCTGTCTTTTCTCTCTCTGTGTTCCTCCTCCTCCCGGTTTTAAATCAACTGATTGTTGTGTATTTATACCTGTCTATGTTTGATGGTGGAATTATTATATTGCCCCCAACCATGATTCAAGATGATCAATCAGTCATATACAAAGTTTATATAGCTGTAGAGAGAGTTGTCATGATTTGAAGTTTACTATATATATGTTGGCATTTTGATCCTCAAAGATAAATTAGTACCATCACATTCAAGAAACCTAAAGGGCATGACAAGAAGGTAGGATACATTTGATCACTCTGTATGATAATTAAGGTTCAACTAGATGTGGCACCCACTTTGCTGATGGTTTTAATTCTTGATAATGAAGGTTAACATGTGGAATTTTGAATGTGAGCTTTGTTGGTTGGGATACAAACATAACTACCATAGCATATGGCTGATAGAGAAAAGAGAGGATGCTTGTCTAACTTGCTTAAAATTAGAACAGGATGGTTTAGGCAAGCAAATCCAAGTGGATGGTGTCCAATGAATGGATTCCTAGTCCTTCCAAGGATTGCCAAATCCATGCTTCTCTGGTTCTTTCTTCTTGTTCTTTTACCAAGTCAAACTGCATTGACAAAATCTAGCTTTCATCAATTTAAAATGAAAATCAAAAGGAAAAAACAGAAGAAAGTCTCTCTCTCCCCCACCTTGACAAGCAAGTTAGGTTGAAAATTGATTTTGCCCTTGATGTGGCAAGTGATCATTATGAGTTAGTTATCACTTAACTATCAATCAGATGACATGATTCCTTTTCTGCAGTCCTAAGATATTCATTGTTATTGATGATCGTGTCTTTTTAATAATTTCAAAATCTAATCACAAGAATATATACAAAGCAATAATATCATTACTAAGAATGTGAAATGATTTCATTTTCTATAATAATACCCAACTAGGTTGATAACATCAATCCACCTGATAAACCCTTGCCAAGTTTTATAATAACACATTGCCAAGAAACTTATAATTGCAGATTAGCTTTAAGCATGGATGTACTCATAAGTCGCAACTCATATGAGTCTATCGTAAGCCTGTCTGATTGCTCTAATAACTCATTTCCTTTTCTTGACCTTAGTCTCATTTTCTGTCCCCCATTCTTGAGCTCTAAAAATCTTATATGTCATACATAGTCTTTTCTTGATCATTGTTGGCTACCTATCCATATTGCAAGTCTAATACTCAATATCAGACCCTAAAATGAAATACTTTTCTATTCCTATACAAAGATATTTCATTGCCAGCCTCATGATCATGAGTCCTAGCAAAACCCAGAACTTATCTAATTTGCATATGCAAGCTGTTAATCCCTTTTCTATTGCCAGATTTTATACTTATTTTAGTATTTTGAAAATGACAGAGGCTGCCATATAGGTTATTGGCCATGCCCTCATTATCACAAGTTATGGGTTTCATTATGGCAATGCTTCTACATATATAAACAATTAGTAGTTTTAAGATGGGGTTGGATGGTTGGCCGGTGAAGACTTAGGAGTAGAGAAGACACACATTGATGTTTCTTCATGGGCAGAGGTTACAGTTCAACAATGGCTTAAATGATTTTAGATTCATCTATTCAGGTTGGTGACTAGGTGCTTGGTTTAAGATTGAAACAACGTCTATAGAAAGCTTTCAGAGTATTTGGAGGATTTGTATCCCGGATATGCTACAGGTTCACAGAACCAAAACATTTCATTAGTACCTATTCACATTTCATTTCCAAGAGTCAACCTTGAATCTAATCAACACCCCACCCATCACCCCAACTGTTTGGACATGCTCGTTTGGTTTGGATGATACTCTAGAATAATAGAAGCCAACTCTTTCCTCAGGTTAATTGATGCACGTTGCAAACTGGTGTTCTAGATAATATTATAACACAGCAATCAGGAATGTAGGTTCTGAGCAATGGCTTTGTACAAGTAAATTGTGTTTCTGTAGTGGGAGTTAATGAAAAGAACAAGAACCCTTCGTTGATTGAGGCTTGCTTCTCTCAAGGGAGAGTTGCGTTAAGTTTTTGTTCTGCAATCTAGAACAAGAAATGCTCTAGATATAATAACTGCAGCTTCAGTACTATACATCCACATTCTAGGCCACATCAAAACAAGTTTTAAGTCCTCTGTCATATTATATAGATAGTTTCATAGATTTATAACATCAAAGTTTCACTATCAAAACACATCAGTATTCTCCTGTATCTAAAACTAAGACAACAATGTAGCGAGGGAATTAGGTTCCGCTTCATAAAGCCAGTGGGCAATGCACAACAAAATTTTCTCATAGTAACCTACACCATTAATCTTCTCGAGTGAAATAGTAAAACCCAAAATGACAGGCACTCGAGAGTCCTGGTTGCGCTCCTCTCCTTTGGTGATCTAAGCTACAAAGCAAAAAAGAATCATTAATTTAAAAAAAAAAAATATTTTTTACTCTCTTTCTGTTTTTGTATTAAATAGTTTGTACTTTGTAATTCCACGTTACATCACTTGCTTATGGAAACTTGAAAGTTGAAACCATACCTTTCACAAGTCGGGGGATGCTATATCACTTGCTAATAGAAAAATCCACGTGTAGGTAAGCTACACTAGCCATGAAAAGGAAGAAGAACACAGATACCAACATAAGCGGTTCTGCCAGCATGAAAACTGGGTTAAAGCTGTAGTAGACCTGCCAAAAAAGTAGGAGAAAGAGGGCTCAGTCACCAATAAGGGAGATGCAAATGCATGCCAGATTTCTAGGTATATAGAGATACATACAAATATATAAAGCATACACTTCCTTCTCCATACAGCACTCTAAGATGGTCGAATGCTCAGTCCGTCAACAAACCGTAATCTTTTTGGATGTACGTTTCTCTAAATATATACCAGGAATGCACAACAAAAATATATGCCAACCTCTGTGGCATGTGTGATGTGTCTATTGTGGGGTTATCACCGATCCAAAAAATTCCACACCAGTAACAAATTGACAAACTCAGGCTTATTATAGTTGACATTAATTTAAAGGAAGAACTGGGCAAACTCATCTCCAAGTAGTCAGATAAACCTCAAATATATCAACAAGATTTTCTTGGCCGTATAGCCAAAGTCAACAGTCCTAAATTTATACTCTAGAGAAGCTTATTGCCTTCAATGTTTTAAGGTATAGAAAATATAAGTATTCAAACAATGTTTTTGATACCTGGAAAGGAGAATTATGCTCTGGAACTACATTTTTCTTCTCAAGAACGACCACTGTCCTTCCAACGATATCAAGGTATGAGTATTTGGTCTGGAAAAGGAATGAAAGGAAATATACCTAAACATCAATACCACTATAGAAGAATATTATATTTACAGTCTTGTAATTGCTTTTATGGCAATTCATTAGCAGCATCACATAGTCTGGCAGTATGAATAAAAAGTTAACAATGGAATACCTCTAGATGTTGCTCAACCATAAAAGGAACCACAGCAGATGGATCTTTTGATCCCTCTGGTAGCACAACCTGAAATAAAACAGTTCCTGAATCAATAAACTAATTCAACCATGTCTGAGGGAAAACAAATGAGCTGAAGAAACTACAAAGATACTCGTATGAATACAAAGACATGGTACTACACGCACTTTGAGGATAAACTTGTCTACCACTGTCTCAGCAAGAGGACAGCCAAAGGTGAAATTGAGGTACCGCCTGCCATCAGGTGACTCAAAGAGGAAATCTTGCAATGGTAGACCATACCCGATTATGAAAGTAGCTTTCCAACCCCCAAATAAAGGATACCTCGGTTCAATTTCAAGTTCTGACTGGAAAAAGAGTAGTGAAACAGACATGATTAGTAATAGCAGAGTCTGCAGTTATATGCGCATGCAGTGATATTATTCTACAGTTTTCACATGTGAATTTTGCTCAGTAGCCATAATCCTGAGATTATGCTTCCAATTCAGCTATAACGAGAGACTCCATAAAGTTGGCACTAAGGAGCTAAACGATATGTGAAAAGGAAAACTTCTTGATATAAATGTAATTCGGCCAGAAGAAAAATTACCCTTCGATAATCTGTACGCAAATGTGATGACGAGATGTTTCCGATTTGATCTCGGTAGAAGACTGAATGGACTCTAGGAGGTAGTCTTGCTAGGAGATGTTTGAATGAAGAGACACCACTAGACCGAGCTTGATAATCAACCCTGCGAAAACAAAGCAATAAGAGATTAACAAGCAAGCAATGTACAAATTCTCTATAAGGGCCTTAACACATAAGTTTTTCTTAGGCACCACATTTTTTTTCTTTTCTATACTTTTATATTGCAAGCAATAAAAGTAGTAGAGGCTGTCTTTTCCATTATCAGACTCAATTAGAGATGATAAAATCAGCAGGAGAACCTACCTCGAAAAAACACCTTTGTGTCGAGCACCGGCATGTGCCAGAGTATAATGTTCTGTGATCTGAAGATTTCCCCAGTGAGATATTTCTACCTCACGTACAAGTTCCTCAACAACAGCAAATGGACTGTTATTCTCAAAATGAACAAGAACAGGAGAATATGAATATGCAGGTTGATCCTTATACGGTCCATACTTCAGTTCAGGACCAGCACGTGTAGTGGGTTCTACTCTAGTAAATGACTCCACCTTGGTACTAGGAGTTCTTAAAAAGGTCGTCTGTTGCTTGATGTAATAGGGAGACAGTATTATTGCACTGTCCCGGAAATAGACCAACTGAGATTCTGATTGGCTTATCTCTGCTGGGAAAGGCTCCAGCGAATGCGTCAATATATAAAGCACTTCTACTGTTGCAGTTTCCCCAGCACTCAACGAGTTGAGTAACAATATTCTAAAGTACTTAGTCCCATTTGGTGCATCAGGTAGTTTGGTGGGATTTACTTCAAGGGATACATAACTTTTCTTTTTCTTCTTCCCAACGGCAAGAGCAGCTTTGAGCGATGATATGTGATCAACCTGTGTTGGTGGGAAAGCAAGAAGCACTTCCGAAACAGGAGAAGTGCCAGTATTTTCAACCTGAAAGACAACCCCATCAATCTAATGTACATTCCAGTAGAATAGAAAGACAAACTAGTATTTTCCCAGCAAATAATGCTATATGAACAAAAAGTACTCCTACGGTAGTGCCTGCTGACCAAGGTTACTAGTGTAGCACCCGAGGTGTATTGCTTAGCCGAATTTGCAGGATGCCATGACATTATGTAACATAACTACACTCAAGACTGTAATGTTCAAGTTTCTAATGATCAAAATAAACTGAAACTCAGTCACCCAAATTATGCCCGATATAGGGCCAACATGCAAGGATAATTTGTTACATACGATGACCTTTCTACTACAGTTCAAATCTAATACATTGAAGATTGAACCTAAGCTCAGATACCCCACAAGGAGAAATGCACACATCTAACACATCATAAACCATGGACCATGGTAATGAATAAAGATGTAGACATAATACCTACTTCCCTAGCGCAAATTTTTTGTCAATTTTCACAAAAAGGATCATCTTTTTAATACACTAAAGACTGAACCAAAGCTCACTGACCAGCAGAGTACAATGACACACTTGTTACTCAAATTAACAAATGCTAAAAGACCACATATAACTCTCTTTAGCGCTACAACATGAAGACTATAACTTCCAACCCTCTGATACCCAAACTAAACCAAAATCCAGTCACCCACATCATGCCCCGATTTCGTCAACAAAATTGCCTCTACGGCTTAAAATCTAAGACATCCTAAGCTCAATCATCTACATTCACCCCCACAAATGAAAAAAATGAAGCAAATAAACAAAACAAAGCTTATGTAGCCAATCATAAACCATGTTAAAGATGCAAACTTTACTCCTACCCCATCAAAATTTCTCAATTTCACAAACTGGGTTCAATCTAGTTTCAATTTTCTCCACAATGATGCAACCAAAACAACCAATCAAACATTAAAGACTCTACCTTTAACGTCAAGAAAACCTTGATAATATGAGAGGTGACGTCAATCTGCAACCAAATATTGAAAAACAAACAAACAATCACACACAATCCCAAATGGATTATCAAAAATTTGAATCGAAAAAAATGAGGAATGAGAGCTTACTCTGCGCTCGGCGGTTGCGATCTGGATGTCCTGAAGGGTTGAGGAGATAGCAAGCAGTGAGAGATTGGAGAAGATCGTGAAGGCTAGGAGTAATCGAGCTAAGCTTCGCAGAGGTTCCATGGCGAGAAAGAGAGAAAGCTTGACCTCTGCGACGACTGAGCAGTGTGAGACTGACCAAAACTCACTCTCTATATTTCAAGTTTTGACTTTGAGTTTTGGGCTTTTTTGATTTGTACGGGCTTGTTGTTTTTATGGGAGATTAGTGTGTGTGTGTGTGTTTAGCTTATGTGACAGTGCTAATGTACTCTTCTAATTTTGATTATTACACTTTCTTTCATCAATCTTCTCTTCTGACTTTCCTTGTGTTTTCAGATTTTTTAGCCACTCGGCGGGTAGTTGTTACTTACTTGAAATATGTATGATTGTATGAGAGTTTGGAAAATTGTTTCAATATGAGATTTCTCTTGTGATTAATACGAGTTAATTGAGATACAAGTAATCTCTATATCGAAAAATGGTTAATTTCTCATTTACTCACTGAATGAGCCTAGTTTTTCTCAAAAAAAGTTGATATCTATATTGCTAGATGATTCGAGGAACACCATATTGACACGTAGTAGTAAAATCAACCAACAACATTGTAGAGGCTTTTACTCTAAGGAAAATTACAGTTTTTGTAGAAAAAGATATCATAGTTACACTATAAACAAATGGTGTTTTGGAGATAATCCGATTGGTGTAAAATGGGATCAGGATTATGGCAGCTAAAGATTGAGTCAAATAGGTGGAGTCATTGCCCTTGTATAAAGAAACTTTTTTGACAAGTAATACTTTGAGTATGGAAGGTTAGGAAAGTCCAAAGAGTTTTGTGTAGTAGCCTTAGAAAGATATAATGATTTCATCAAGTGATACTTTGAGGAAAAGAACTCAAACTCAAGACAAATGCAACTGTACTTAATCACCAAAATTACAAAAACTTAGACGTGTTTTCGAATGCTGGATATGTATTTGAGTCTTTAATTAGCTTTGAATAACTATAGGTAATGACTTGTTAACATTTGGGTCCAACATCTAGCAATGATAAACATGGAGTGTGCTTGTATATGTTATATAGGAAAAGACCTCATCCATCCATCGACTTCATAACAAGAGTTTCTTTTCCTTGATAGCAACACATTCCAATCCTTTGAGGCATGGGAAAAGTCCCTCACAAGTCTTAGTATTCCACACACGCATCACATCATAGTTTAATGTTAGACACTTCGTCACCCAAGTACAAAGGCAAAGAGACTTGTCACGTTGTATGCCGTCCCCTAAAGTACACACACTCAGAGAATTTCAAGCACCACCAGACTTTGAGAACAACGTTATTTAATTCACTTCATAAAGTCGGAGAATATATAGTACCGACTCACTGACTGATCTCTCTATTCGTCAAACGTTGGAAGTTACGAAAAAGCAATATATAAAGAAAAATAAAATGTTTCTAGAGGAATCACCAAACACAACCCTATTTGCGTAACAGCAGGAACTGAATTAGATCTTCTTTTCCTTTGGACTCGGGACCATCTCAATCTCATTTGACAGAGAAAGAGAACCCATTTCTCAGTCACGGCCTTTCCCATATTTATCACAACTTGCTGGCTATGGCTATTTAGTCAGTTTCTTTCTCACACATTTCAAGCTGAAATGATATATGATATCAGAGACTGAGTAAGAGTGAGTTGGAAATGGCGTGCCTGAAGCTGGGATCGAAATCTGAGGTCTTTCATCTTGATGGAAAAACTTGGTGAGTAATTCTGCTTACAGTGATTTACAATGTGATTTTGGAGTGTTGGGTATACTGTGTGATTGGAAGGGAGTAAAGGGTGGGTCTGTCTTGAATGTTCAGTTTTGAATTCTGGTTTCTGGGTTTAGTCTGTTTAGGAGACTACTCAATTTGGGTTTTATTCTTTACCATGGATGATTAATCATTTGAAAGCCTTACTTTTTACATTATTTCTCATGAATTGTTGTTGTGTGATTGATTAACTTATATGGTTTGGCCTTGTAAAAGATTATGAATGATGCAACGTGGATATTATCATAAGTGACGTGTGTTTATGATTTGGTACATAAAGAGGCATTTTGAACTACCATTCTGTTCATGATTTTTGTATTCTTGTTGGTGTTTGGTATGCAATACATTAGCTGATTAGAGTTCCACATTGCAACTTATATCCGTAGAACAAGAAACTGTCTGTTGCTGTCAGTTCTTTATGTACTCATGTTTAGCCATTTAGGTGCTTCGTTTCGTCCCAGAAACTATTTGAATCAAGGAACATCGGAAAGTGTTGTATGTAAGAGGATAGCCATTCATAATGTCCTTATTTCTGATTCCGGGTTACTGGTTTGGATTGAACTTAAGTTAAAGGATCCTGTCGCATGGTTGCTTTTGAGGTAATCATTTGTGTGCCCTGTGCCGTAGAAGAGCTGAGCATCTTCTTGTGATTTCTGCCTGCCTCATAGAGTAATATGTTCCATGAAAATCTGTACACACAAGTTGTCTTCTTTTTTCATAGGAGTCTAATGTGAAAACAGAAAAGCTGTCCTGTTAGAAAACTTTGATTGTTATGCTGTCAATGTTTGCACATTCCTTGTCATGCACTTGAATTTTATGAGTACCTGAATTGTCTTAAAGAGCAAAATTTTGGTTCCCCTTATGGAACAATCAATATTCTCTTTGGCAGGCTTTTCTCAACTGGACTTGCAAGTGATGTCATTGTTGAAGTTGGAGAGACATCCTTCCATCTCCACAAGGTGAACTTTACTTTGTCAAGCTTTAAAATGTGTTGTTATTTCGTTTCTCCCAGTGAACTCGACATCAATATGTGGACACTATGAGTTGATGGAAGTAAGACGCACAATGTTTGGTGAGGCTTGAAATAAACACCTCTCTAATTCAAGTGTGTAGAGAGGCAAACAAACAGAATGCTCTCATCTGCTTTGCAACTGCAATAGATGTTATGTCTGATCATCTATGTAGTTGTATGTTTATCTCTGCTCAGTTATTTTATATAACTAATTAACTAAAGTAAACTCTCTCTCTCTCTCTCTCTCCCTGATGTATGTACTTATTTTTTGTATTTTTTTTCCACATATATTCTATATATCCACCAGTTTCCATTGCTATCAAGAAGTGGATTATTAGAACACCTTATTGGAAAATTGTCTAGTGAGGATGAGAATAAATGTAGTTTGGAACTGCATGACATTCCTGGTGGAGCCAAAGCCTTCTTGCTTGTCGCCAAATTCTGTTATGGTGTAAGGTTAGAACTCAATGCGCTGAATGTAGTTGTTGTACGGTGTGCGGCTGAGTATCTTTGCATGAATGAAGACTATGGAGAAGGAAATCTCAGCATGCAAACAGAAGAATTTCTAAATGAAATACTTGGCAATTGGACCGACTCAATTAAAGTACTTGAAACCTGTGAAGAAGTCTTGCCTCATGCAGAAGAGCTTCATATTGTTTCCAGATGCATCAATTCATTGGCAATGACAGCTAGTGCTGATCCGAGTTTATTCAGTTGGCCTATGTCGGGAAAAGGCGCAGTGCAGAGCCCAGACGGCTTGGGGTTCTGGAATGGAATAGGCATGACTGCCAAGCCACATCCAATTAATGAAGATTGGTGGTTTGAGGAAGTCTCCTTCCTTAAGTTACCTTTTTTCAAAAGGCTGATTCGGGCTGTTGAATCAGGTGGTATGAATCTAGAGAAGGTTTCTGGTTCCATAATGTACTATGCAAAGAGGCATCTTTCCTTGTTGGGCAGGCAATCGAGTTACCTAAATGGAAACCGTGCTGCCCCTGCATCAACTGTTTCTGCACCATCAGATGCAGATCAAAGGAATCTTCTTGAGGAGATAGTGGAATTACTACCTGAACAGAAGGGCGTTACACCAACCAATTTACTGCTTAGGATTTTGCGGACATCTATGCTTTTGCATGCTAGTCCATCATGTTGAGAGAATTTGGAAAAGCGTGTTGGGGTCCAGCTGGAACAAGCAGCTCTTGAAGATCTCCTGATACCAAACATGGGTTACTCAGTGGAGACACTCTATGATATTGACTGTGTTCAGCGGATTCTTGATCACTTCATGCTAATGGATTGTGATTCAGTTGATTATTCTTCTAATTCTATTGTGGATGAAGGCCAGTTGAGTGATGGATCTCAAGCATTGACTCGAATGACCATGGTGGCTCATCTGATGGATGGCTATCTTGCTGAGGTGGCACCTGATGTTAACTTGAAGTTACAGAAGTTTCAGTCGCTAGCTTCTCTTATCCCTGAATATGCAAGACCATTAGACGATGGACTTTACCGTGCTATTGACATATACCTCAAGGTAAATATATCTGTATTTACCTTTCCTCTTTTTCTGTTTATTTTATGGAATAACTGGTTAGAGGACTTCTTTCTGCAACTTGGAAGCATTTCCTATATTACAGAAGCTATATATAGTTTAGCGGAAGCCTTTCAGAAGCGTCTGTAAACTGTGATTGTGGTTACCGATTGAAATACATTAGTCTAAATATTCACTTCGACAAAGAAACCATCAGGTCAGAAAAGCTATAAAAAGCTTGTACTTGGAAAATTTTCCCAGATGATCATGATTTTGAATGAGATTGCATTGTAGATATTGCTGCCATTAGAATTTGTCATATTTCTTCTACTAACATTGAGTTATGACTAAAAATTTTCAATGCTTGCATTGTCAATTCAGGCCCATCCCTGGCTAACAGACTCTGAGAAGGAGCAAATCTGTAGGCTCATGAACTGCCAGAAGCTCTCATTGGAAGCCAGCACACATGCAGCCCAGAATGAGAGGTTACCACTCCGCATCATTGTCCAAGTTTTGTTCTTTGAACAGCTTCGGCTACGGACATCAGTTGCCGGTTGGTTCTTTGTATCTGAAAACCTTGAGAACTCACAGAATCTGAGTGGGAATCTCGCGCTTGTTAGAAATGAAGTACCTGTTCAAGCTGGCACCAGACGACTAGATCGGGTTGTAGCAGTCGATGACATGAAGGAGAGGGTTTCCGAGCTTGAGAAGGAATGTTTGAGCATGAAACAAGAGATTGAGAAGCTGGTGAAGACAGAAGGCAGTTGGAATTCCTTCTTGAAAAAGTTTGGTTTGAGGCTCAAGCCAAAGTCTGAGGTTAAGAAACCATCCAAGCCCAGCTGCAATGGTTCGGAAGAATTACCAACATCAATAGGGCCACATACGAATGGAAAAGAAAATTTCGAAAATAAAGAATTAGGAGATTAGAAGATTAGAAACTTTCCTAGCTCTTGTTCATTTCCAATATTTTTCTTACCCTTTTTTGTTTCCTTTGAATACTTAGTTAACGCTGCTGTAGGCTCTCTTGTGATTATATCATAAATCCTACTCTCTCTCTCTCTGTCTCTCTCTCTCTCCATGAAATAACCCTGGAATGTGAATACTGAATAATTATGGAAAACTATGTACAATTTTGTTGGTATATGCATGCGTTATTATTAGGGATGCTGGAACAATAAACATGTTTTTATTTTTTATTTTTTATTGAATAGTAATAAACATGCTTTTATCAGATTCATGTACTCGGTTTTTGTGAATTATGATCTCATGGTTAATGTTTATTGTGTCACCTGTATGATTCTTGGGGTTCTCTGTGTGAAGTTACTGCAATTCCCTATATAATCTGACCAAGTAATCGCACAACTTTTGTCCATCCAGTTCCTTCTTTCAGCTTACATTTTAGTGTCTGCAACTCTGCAAGAGCTTCAATGGCAGAATATATTTCCTGGCCTTCTGACAAAGTTGAGGTAGATCAAATGGATTCCATTGCCAGACGCACTTATTAGTCGCATACTTTCCTCACTTCCAACATTACATGCCGTGAGGACCACAGTTTTGTCTAGAAGATGTTACAACCAGTGGACGTCTACTCAGAATCCAAATTTTGATGAGGGTGAGGTTTATTTTAGGACTACTTACCATGACCCTGATCGTTTTTCTAGGTTTGTTAATCGAGCATGTTCTTTTTCGGGGCTGATCATCAGACATTCAGAAGCTTACTCTTTGTTCTGACAGGCCTTATTCTCTAGCTATTCTCACATTGTTGATTGGATTTGTGCTGCTGTTAGGTTCAGTGTGGTTGCACTCCAACTTAATTATATGGGGGAGTCAATTCAAATATGCCTCGAAGTGTTTTTACATGCAAAACATTGCGGATGCCTACTCTGGACTTTGGTGGGGATGCTACTAATAGAGGATCAAATCCGGTTTTTTCCCCAGTCTCGAGTCCCTCAACGTCAGAGTTACAGGTCCTGTTGAGCATAAAATGGAATAGCGTTTCTCTTCCTGTCCTAAACTTGTTTATCTGAGCATACATATTATCATTTCAGATTTTCAGTAATTGCTGCCTTCAATTTCAAGGTCTTTGCGTCTGAGCGGAAGCAGAAAAGAAAATGTAGGGGTAAAATTGTCTTTCCAATGCACGTATCTTGCCCGTATCCGAGTGTATCCGGCGCTTATCCGGTAGTATCTGGCGCGTAGCCGCGACTATACGGGAATGTCATGTTACTAAACTAAAGACTACGGTCGGAAACGCTTCGAATACGATCGGATACGTTCAAATACATTACCGAAAAGACTATTTCAACCCTTTGTCGATCTATCAATTAGTCAGAAAGGAAAGTTTCTTCTTTCGGAGAGAAACTCAGAAAGGAAAGCTTAGCTCTTAGGATGTCTGCCAATCCTCCAGAAGAAGCAGAAGACCAAAACCCCACCATGGAATCCGATCATCAGCTTACCCTGAGGAACATCGGCGATGAATCTGATCGAAGATGGGAGGACTTGAACCCGGACTGTTTGGTCAACGTTTTCGAAAGAGTGGGAACTGGGTCACTTCTAGTCTCTGTCCCTTTCGTCTGCAAGTCATGGTACAGATCGAGCCTCGACCCTGCTTGCTTGCAACGCCTCATTGTACCAGACGATGTCCCAGGTACGAATTCTTTCGACATTAGTGGGACTGATGATCTTTCAAGTTATGATGTTCAAGAAGAAGAGTCTAGATTTGAGTACTTTGTTAGAAAAAGATTTGCAATTGAATTTCAGCTTGATTTGCGGGGTTTCTCCACCGCTAGGTTTTTCAAGTTTTTGATTGATCGTAGCATGGGGAATGTGAGGTTTCTAAAGATGCCTACTGGCTCTTATGCTTTAGAAGTAGTTCTTGAACATGTGAGGGAGAAATGCAAGAGTTTCTGTGGGTTGAATGTGTGTGATGCCGATATTGGGAAGAAGGCGGCATTGGCCATTGTTAATTTTGTGCCTAAAATTAAGTATTTGTGGTTGAGGAAGGCGAGAATTGGTAGGCAGGGTCTTGTTACTTTATTGCAAGGCTGCAAGGACCTTGAACTTTTGGATGTTAGGGAGTGTAGTGGTTTCGATGAGGGGGATGAGGAAATAGCTAAGCTTGCTGCTAGTATTCCTAAGTTTATGTGTGAGGGTTCTAGAGTTGGACAGGGAGGAGGAGGGCACAGGGTCTTGTATGGATACCGATTTGGAGGGCGAAGAGTATTGTATGTTGGAGGAAGACAAAGAGTGTTGAATGTCCAACGAGGAGGAGAAAGAGTTGTGATGACATTGGAGGACAGAGCATGAGTCTAGTGCAGTTTTCATGTTGATAATGATTGTATTGATCTTTTATTGTGATGTGTAGTTGTGTGCCAACTGCATTTGATATTCTTCAGTGTATCTTGGTTTTCAACACCTAAATCTTGTCTTTGGAAGGCATCTACATATGATGTCCATCTAGTCAATTGTCTAACCTGGGGGTTCTGATTGGCAAGTTAGACAAGCTTTCAGCCAGCCTCCATGACAGCTGCAAAAAAAATGCTCAGGCAATATTTCAAGAACATAGTTTCTTGGGGTTTGATTGTCTCCGCCTGTTTTGAGGTCACATTACTCGAAATGAGCAAAAAGAAACAAAGCAATCAAATTTTTCTTATACTTGGAAGATTGTTAGATTAGATTGCTAGTGAACATTGCTTGTGTTTACCCTTTGCCCATATCTTTGGTTGACCGGATGTTGTGATGGTTCATGGTGTAATAGTAGTATTTCATAACTGTCTTATTTTGGTAGAATGTGTGTAATGTTGTATATGTGAGAATGGAATCCCAAATGGGAAAATGGAACCCGCTTGGAAATTGTTTTATGAGGAGCTGTGACTAACAATTATCAATTTACTTGTTATTGTTAAACTTAGGACAAAATTCAGTTTATTACCCTGAATTTTTGGATAAAAATTAGAAAGATCCATCTTAAAAAAAAAAAAAAAAAATCAGAGTGACCTTTTTTTTAAAAAAAAAAAAATCTGAATGATCCATAAACTTTCAAATATAATCTCTCCGGTCTAAAATTTCAAGTGACCTCGAAAGTTTAGGGATCATTCTGATTTTTACCAAAAAGTTGAGAGTACTAAACTGAACTTTGCCCTTAAACTTATATTCCTTTATCATGGTATCAAAATCTGAATTCCTATAGGAAAGTGACCTTGCAGTTGTGTAGAGTTTTATCACTCCAACAATTTGTTCTCTGAAGCACAGGTAACCAGCGTGCAATCACATTAGGTCCAATGTCTTAGAGCAACCCAATCAACTCCTAAATATCTTTACTTTATGAATTATGAGAAGTCCTCTGTGACTCCATGCTAGTATGGATAATATTGATGCAAAGTTGAGTTTGTAAATCGTAAAAGATGATAGTTTACCGCTGCTGATATATCAATATGATATAATGAGAAAGTGGCATGCATGGTTGTCTACTGTTAGTGTGTTTGTTACCAGCAGAGGAACTATTGTGTTCTTCTTTTGTACCGATACGAGCTTCATTCAACAGCAAACTCCTTGTCCTTGAATGTCAAACAAATAAATAGAATCTGCAAGTGAAAAATCCGGATATCATTGTACATTATCCATCTATCTATCAATTTGTATCATCCTAAATACATTCGAAAAAGCGTTATGGGACAGTCAGTTCCAAGACTAAGAAATCAGAAAACACTGGACTAGAGAGTAGAAAATAAGAATATGATTTTGGATTTAATGGTTTGATAATTTATTCTTCTCCATGGAAGTGGTATATATAGTGATACAAATTTATATGTATAAGGAAATATATCATAAAGATTACATAGAATAATCTACGTATACATACAAGGAAAGTAAATATCCTAGAATATTCTACATAGAGGACCAAGCAGGCAGGGTACATAAAAGAAAATTCATCGTGTAGTTGTAACGATCACAGCTTTAAGAAACAAGAAACTGTAGTCTTGCATGCAACTTTTTCCATATGTATTTGCTCCACAGAAATCAAGAACGAGGCAAACAAAAGCAATGATTTCTTACGCCTAACATATGATAACGGGAGATTTTGACTGTAGGGGTTACTTACCATCCTCAAACACTTCAATTCGTTGTCAATCCATATACATTTGATCAAGCTTACTCGATCTATGCTTGATAAGCATTCTGTCTCTGGCTTGTTTGGATATTGTAAAAATTTAGGGCCACCAAGTCCCTTCCCCCCTCCCTATTTAGCTTCCTTCCTTACACCCAACTCATATTCTTCACCAGTCTCGCGCGATGGAGTATTTTTTAGGGAGTCAAATAGGTTTACAAACCCTAACAGTCTAGTTTCAGGAAGCGGGTCGTGTCTCCAAGACTCCCATACTCCACCAAATTATTCTCAAATTAGTAATATAACTCTAGGTCCGTTCGGAAAAGGAAAAGGATAATAAGTGCAGAGGACATATTTGACTATTTTGTGAGTAAAAAACCCTAGGTCAAAGTCTTGTTGAAGCAACTTACAACACCAGAGAAAGAAGAAAATCTAACACGCATGGATTGGCTTCTGAGACCCAAACGCAAGTGCTGGAATGATCGAAGATGGGAGGACTTGAACAGAGACTGTTTGGTGAATGTGTTTGAGAAAGTGGGAACGGAGTCGATGCTCTTGGTCATCCCATTTGTCTGCAAAACGTGGTACAGAACAAGCCTCGATCCTGCATGCTGGAAACGCCTCATCTTCCCGGACACTGAGAAAGGGACGATTGATCCTTGGAGCTTTGAAGTTGGTACTGATGATCCTTGGAATTATCATAATGAAACCGAGAATTCTCGCTTTGAGTACTTTATACTAAGGTTTGCACGCGAATTTGAACTTGATTGGGGACGATTCAGGAATTTATCAAAAATGTTATCAATCGTAGCAACAGCGAAGCGCAGTTTCTCAAGCTACCTGGAATTTGTAGTGGCTATACCTTTGCTATAAGGGAAATTCTGCAACACATAAACAAGAAGTGCAGGAAGTTTTGCGGGTTGCATCTGTCAAATACATCGATCAATGAAGATGAGACATCTGCAATTGTTACATTTGTGCCTAATGTTAAGTACTTGTGCTTGAGAAAGTCACACATCGGTAAGTATAATCTGGTGAAAATACTGAATGGATGCAAAGACCTTGAGGTTTTGGATGTGAGAGATTGTATTGGTTTTGATGAGGGTGATGCGAAAATATTGGAGCTTGCATCTCACATTCCTAAATTCATATGTGCTGGTTCAAAAGATAGCTACAATTTTGTGAGAGCTCCCCTGATTGAGATTCATGGCGAGGAAGATGAGGATATAATTGTTATGGACAATTGGGTCGACTAGTGACCCAGTAAGCTTCGGTCAAATCTTGTATAGTTTGGAATCTGTCTTAACTGGTTCTAGTTCAACTCTTCCTGGCATAGATATACTATTGTTTCCTTTTTTTTTCTTTTTTCTTTTCTTTTCATTTCATATGGCTTTCAGCTGTGTATATGTTTCTTTATTTTTATTTTTTAACATCGAGAGATAAGACTACATTCTTCTACACTTTTATTGAACTTCATAATATAATGATGTCAGAAGTGTTTTTCAGATGGTTTTTGTAAGCCCTCTACAGACATTCTTCATAACAAAAAGTTCGGTACCGGAAAACGTTTGTGTACGTAAGAAGAATTATCGCCCCAGTTAACTCAAATTTATGGATTTGTCACTAACGAAGACGAAGAAATTGAATGAACAGAAAAGAGTAGCACAGTTCCCGAAAACACCGGTACCTATATATTGAATCTAGTTTAACATACGCCTGAGACTGATTCGAGTGTACAAGCTGTTTTCAGTTTGCTAATTTTATGTTTGGTTAATTGACTTTGACCAAAGAAGATCAACATGCTAGAATAGAACCACGTCGAGTTTTTTTTCGTTTTATTTTTTAATTTTATTTCATTAAAATTATGACGTACTATATCCTTATAATCTTTATACTATATCATTATAGTCTTTATTGTCCCAGAGTCTAATCTATGTCAGAGAGTCATATCAAAACGTTTTCTCCTTCCTAACCATCAAGATTTGATTATAAGTTTGTAACTCTAATCAAAGTCGTGAAATTTTGAATATTGAAATGAGGGTTTCACACCTGGTCGAGCTCTTACCCAATTTGAGAGTTAACCAAAAACATCTCCGACTCCAGTGAAAGTCAAAATGAGACTTAGTTTTAATTAATTAAGGGGATCTCCAACTCATTTCAAATCAATCTCATCATAACTTTAGGTTCAAAATCAATCTAAAAACAACTTGAATCCAACTCAGAAAGCCAAATTGATATCGATATATCCAATTGACGAGTCAAGAGGAGACCCACCCAATATCATTATATGGCCAAAACAGACATAAGCTCCCAAGATTTTTCTAACCGTTATACCATTAAAATACAATTTCTGATTTAATAATGTTTTTACTCTACGTTTTTCCTTCGAACATATCGCTTTCATGACTATCAAAATTGAAAGACTTAAAATTGCGTGAACCACACCAGCTATGCCTTGCAATCTTAGTTTGGTTCTAGTTATGGTTGTAGCTTCAGTTCATGTTAATATTGATTGGATACCTCAACTTCTATGGGCACTCGTATACTACTTTTCGCTATCAATAAGGTGAGTATTTCTTTTCCTAAACCAATATTAAGCTTTAAATCATTGAAAATCTTCATTTTGATAGCCGATTTCATCAGATTTTGAAGATCTAGTCAAAATATTCATGATTTAGCTTAGGATATGGCCTAAATCTTTGAAAATCTACTTGAAATATTCAGGATCTACTTAGAATTTCTTTCTTCTTCGACAAATCTTGTCATTTTAGTATCAAAGAAGCTTTAAATGTACTAGCCATGTCGATCTGGCGGGTGGTTCTGACAAAAAGCTATTAAATCAGACTTGTGCAGGCCCTAATCTCACCATAGTGGCCAATGTTTATAGACCTCTTTCATTTTTCTTGTTAGTCACTAAAATACTAGAGCTACATGAATCGAAAATTTGTTAACGAAACATGCATATTATAAATCTCTAATTTTGTTATTTTAATTTAGTTTTCTTTTATTCTAATTTAAAAATTGCAATGTTCAATTTCTAAAAGACTTATATCATGTTTTATAATTTGGTTAAATCTCTATTTCAACCATGTGAAAAACAGTGATCAATGTAACCACCTATGTGCAGATAAGCGCTCTAGAGCTAATCAGTTGTATTTGTGCAGGTTGGGGGACTATCCTTCTTTTGAATCGATGTATTGGAGATCTTTCAAAACCTACCGCTTGTGGAGAAGTCGATCGATATTGCTTGATCCAGATCAAGATTTGAAGGTATGGAGAAATTTTATTTTCTTTTCCGCCACTATACACATTTTAGTCACTTTAGTGTCACTGTTGTACATAATTACCATTATTTTTATTTCTTAAACACATAGAATCCACTCCCTTTATAAAAAAAAAAAATTCACTACCTTTCTTTTTCCAAAAAAGAGAAGAAGAAGAATTTTTCCACAATTAATATAATTTTTCTTAAAATTCCTAATATTCCCTATACAGTTTTACCTGAAGAATTAGAAACCCTAGTTTATGTTCGTCTTCATCTCCCTCGCTTATCAAGGAGATGGTCGAAGATGTCGACTACTTTCTGTCTTTAATTTTCTTTTCATTTCTCTTTCTTTTTAAACAAGATTATATTTACCTAGTGGATTCAACGGTGGTAGTCTAAAGTTTTTGGTGAACCGGCGCGCCGGGCTTCTTTCTTTTTCATGAGCTTCGAGCAGATTTGACATTCTGGTTGGTTTCTTAGAAACAATGTAGTAAACTTAAGCTTATTTGAAGTAGTTTCATAGGTTATTGGCAGGAATCTTTGTTGGGCGGGTTTAATGGCCATCCAAACATGAATAGCATGACCTCCAGGAACGATCTTAACTTCCAAACCTTTTCGTTCCTTATATATGGTATGTGAATCAGTTCTCAGTTCAATTCATATGCTCTACATTACCACAGTTTATGTTTTTGGCCGGTAACTATACTTCATTGAGTTCCCTTGAGCTAGTTTACTGGAATTATGACCTCCTTCCAATTTTTAGGAAGATTTTATATTATTGTTGTTCGTTTTTTGCTATGTACATATAGATCGAGCTCACTACTACTACTACAAATTTTTAGTTACATACTTATCCTAATATAATTCACAAATAACAATACACTGATATGAACATTTCATAAAATAGGTTTGTGTGTCTTCTTCACTACCTCTAGCTAGCATTCTTAATCACCATGTAACAACTTATTGCGATACTTTACATAGACCTATGTCAAAACTTCTTTGGGTACAATTATTTTTCTAAAGAAAGATATGGAAAATTTAAAATCTTTAGAAAATACAATGTGAAGACCCGGTTAGTACGTAACTATTGAATTGTTAAGTATAGTGGCATATATAGGACGGAGCGGTTAACTGTTCATGATTTTTAAAGAAAAAAATTGAAACTCAGTTCACACAAATTCTTTTCAAATATAAGATTGACTTACCTTCTAAAAAAAAAGAAGAAGAAGAAGATAAGAATGACTTCAATAGGGAGAGAAAGTAAATGGAAATTACATATATATGGCATGACTTACACTTGTTTAACATAGTGGTCTTCACCCTGGTTAGTAATTGACAAAAAGAATAAAATGATTGAGTCAAGTGGCATAAGAATGAGTGTTTCTATTCATGGTCTCAAGGAAAACTAAAATTATAATACCAGTTCACAAGATAAGAACAATTTAAACGGTGATAAGTAAATAGAAATTACATATAACATGTCTAACACTTGTTCAATAGTGGTCTTCATCCGGTTCGTAACTGACCCAAAAACATTGAGTTGTTGAGTATATATAGTGGAATAGGAAAGCCTCAAAAATGAATAACTTTATTGGCATAAGCTATACGACCGAATTATGCCTGGTCAAGTAGGAGTCGAAACTCCACTACAAACTAAAGGTTCTAAAACTAAACAACGAAACGAAATAAACGAGACTAAAATCCAAATACAAAAAACGTCCAAACAAATGGACAACAAACTACGAAAGAAAATAACCAGTATGATAGTAGAGAGAACTCCACCAAAACCCTCATGCCTAGAGACCACACAGTGTACCTTTCAGATAAAGGTAGAGTAACCCTCCCTACCCTCATGATGTGATCTTATTGTAACTGCTGCTCAAGATCACTCCTCATTGGTTCCATCTCCAATCTCAGAGGCCGACAACAAACAAACTCATAAGCTGTTCCAAACACCGTCCACCATTTTTCCGCCGACCACCAACGGGCGGCAGTCCCGACTTCTAGACGAACCATGGTTGATTGACAGTTTCCCTGGCATCCCTACGACACCAGTCACCGACACAAGCTCTCACCGACGGCAGCCTTGACTTCCAACCTTCAATCACCAACACACCGCCGGATCTTGCAGCAACATCGTCATCGACCAAAGATCGGTCGTCGAGAATTCGGACACTCTCGAACCCAAATAACCAGATCCTGAATCTGACATCGACAAGCCAGATCCAACCACGCACACCATCGAAACATGAGATCGGAGATCCGAAACCCCCGACCACTATTTGCACGCCAGAGAGGGAAGAATCCACTTGCTTGTCGCAGTTGCAGGCCTGGGCGGAGGGATGGAAAAACCTCCATCCATCACCGTCGACCCAATCCTCCCCAAAGGGAGTAGTAGAGGAAGACCTCCACCATCTTTACAAGCTTTCGTAATCTCTGAATAGCTTTCGTAATCTCTAAATAGCAGCCATAAAGAAACCCTAGAAAGAGAAGCCCTAGCAGCGCAAGAGAGAGAGCGCATTTTTTTACATATGTAATATGGACTATACTGAGTCCCCAGAATGAGGTTACCATTGGTGGTATAGGAAAGACTGATTAACAGTTCATGGTTTTAAGGAAAAAAAATTAAAAAATAAAAACATAGATTCTTTTTAAAGATAAGAAGATTTAAATGAGGAGACAAAGTAAATGAAAATTATATACAACATGGCTTACACTTGTTCCCACGCCAATCTGCCATCCAGCATCGACTTGTCGATTTCAAGCAAGGACTAAAATTTCGATTTTTTCGCCGAAATATCGGCGAAAATTTCGTTTTTTACAGATCCCGATATTTCCTCGATAAACTTTCCTTTTCTGGGGTGAAATTTTCGAAATTTCGCGATATTTTCGCAATCTTTCCTTTTCTGGTGCGAAATTTTGGAAATTCAACTGACACATGTCAGCCTGCTAAAAACCCACAAATTTGGGGGTGAAGTGAGATTCGAACCCCTCACCTCTCAGCTTACATGATAAGTTTAATGAGTTTGTCAATTGAGCTGAACTCATTTCTTGTTCAATCTCTTCATCTTATTAGTTATATAATATGTTTACTGAAATCAGAAAAAAATGAAAATGACAAATTATGTCCTATCAAAAATCAAACCATTTGTTTTGGTAAAGATATGGTCTTAACTCTTACGTGTTCCACTATCAATTATGTGCTTGATTTTTTCATACTATCAATTATGTGCTTGTTGGAATTTTTATAACTACAAAACAAATTTTTTTCCTATAAATAATCTCAATTGCAAATGCTTTCTTACACTTTCATCTTTTCTTTCTTCTCCGGTTGCTTCAATTCACTACTTCTATATCTCATTCTCTCCTTCGTATTTAGCTCATGCATTGATCTCAATTTTATGCTCTCATGCTATAATAGTTAATTAGTAATAGATTTTGGTAAGTGGTTACTTAGTAATGTTAGTATTATTAAATATTCCGTTCTTATGGTTAATTTTATTGTTTTGATTATTTGTAATTAGTATTATCTTGATACACTCATACATCATATAGATCTTCTATGTGGTTCTAAATTATTCATGTAATGTCATGTTCAATGTATTATATGTGTATAAGGCGTGATGGCCTAGCCTCCCTTTGGGTTCCCAGCCATAAAAAAAAAATTAGATGTTAGTATATATTTTTATTAGAATTTTCAACGATTTAGCGTTTATATATTTCACCTTATATCACTACAACTCATTATAGACCAATGTCCATATAAGATTTTCTTATGAAATATGATAGATAATAGATTAAATAAACATCTCAGAAAGTTTCATTTAGAATTTCCATGTATTTCTTAAAATTTCCGTCAATTTTATCAATTTTTTTCTGCTATCGATATTTCCTCGAAATTTCCATCGAAATTTCCATTTTTTAGACCTTCGAAATTTCCGTGATCGTCGAAATTTTAGTCTTTGGTTTCAAGAGACATTTCACTCTTTATAGAGAGTGGAAGAGAGTGAGAGAAGCAGTAGAGAAAAACTCCATCACCTCCATGTCTTCCTCTGAGAACCCTCCGCAGAAGCTCTCTAGGTCTAGAACCATATTTAGAGACCACTTCACCCCACTGCCAAATCCAACCTTGCAGCACTGGCTTCAGAATCCCACTCCCAGGAATGACCGGAAATGGGAGGATCTCGAATCGGACTGCCTTGTCAATATCTTTCAGAAAGTTGGCATAGAGTCAATGCTGATGTTCATACCTTTCGTTTGTAAATCATGGCACAAAGCTAGCCTCACCCCACAACTCTGGAAGAACATCATTTTCCCTGGAGGTAACTTTGATCCAATGAACTTTGAATATGATACTGGTGAAAGAGAAGGTTATTGGTTTGATTTTTTTATGAGGAGATTTGCTCGTGAATTTGACATTCCGTGGAGTAACTTCACTGTTCCCAAATTCGTTAACTTGCTGATCAAACGCAGCGAAGGAGGTGCTGAATTTCTCAAGCTCCCTGGACTGATTTCCAGCGTCTATTCCAATGCCATGAAACAAATCCTGAACCATATCAAGAAAAACTGCAAGGACTTCAAAGGGTTGCACATGGCTGATGCTTATATTACTTGCAAGGATGAGCAGGCACTGGTGAGATGTGTGCCTAAACTTAAGTACTTGTCCTTTCGGAGAACAACACTGAGTAAGAAAAGTCTTCTCAAAATACTGCGAGGCTGCAGGGACCTTCAGATTTTGGATGTGAGGGGTTGTAATGGTTTTGACGAGGCTGATGAAGAAATATTGGAGCTTACTTCTCATATACCCAAGTTTCTCAGTGCTGGATCTCAAGTCAGTATAGTTGTTAGATTTGGTCACTATATTCTGCCTTATGACGATGAAAGCGATAACGAAGAGTACAAAGAAGAGAACCAATTAAGAAGAGGGCCAAGTAGAGGGTTAAGAAGAGGGCCGGGAAGAAGGTCAAGAAGATAAGTCACTCTTCATCTTCTTGATCGCCCTTCTTATTGTTTAAGTCACTCTTCAAACAATTGGGGATTAATTGTTGATGTATTTCTGCATGCATTTTCCTTTCGGTCATGAGCTTGGTTCTTATACATGTATTTCAATTTGCTGTAGGTTGAATTTGAGTCGGTTTGTCGTTTTCAATTTGCTGCTCCTGTTAGGGTTCTTTAGAACAACACAGTTGTTTGTCTCCCCATTCTGGTGGTTTGTACTCCGGTCTATTAAAAAAATTTCTCCAGTGTTGTAAGTTGTAACTAATTTGAAGGTTTCCAATGACGTGCAAATTACATATAGTTAGTTCACTAGGAGATTTTCCATAGCATTCTAAACGTACAACTCTATCTCATAGAGCATGCCAGACTACTTTTATCATGAATTAATTCTGGAAACATATTTTTTAGAAGATTTGGTGCAACAATATATAAAAGGTAATGAATTGCGAGCAAAGTCCTCAAATGCAAATTCAACTAAATTTTGTATGGAGCGTTTAATTTAGATATTTATGAATTAGTTTGACGATTATCACAAAATTCTTGAATTTTCTTGTGTTTTTTTTCTTTCTTTCTTTCTTCAAAGTGAGGTGCTTCTCTATATTAACATTGACGATCTATGCATATATGGCAAGATGCTTTTGCCTTAGATGTATTCAATGGCCATATATTGAAGGTGCACTTTGAACTATCTTAAACTATCGGTACCAAAGTGTCTGATTTCCTTGAACTATTAGTTGTTGTATGCACATCCTATTGTTGCTTGAAACTTTGTACGTAGTTAATAGTTGAAATTGCCTAGTTTTCTAGTCACTCTATTCTCCTATATTGGCATTTTGGGTCGAGTTATATATTACCACTCTTGGCACATCATCAACCACCATTAACGTGTATAATTATTGTGTAATATGACTACCATCCCACGACTTTAATTTAAGAGTTTGCTTGTGAATATATAGTTTAGGGTGATGAGGCCGTTTGAATTAGAGCATATTGAGCCAGTGTGAGATTGTTGGGGTTCTTGAGGTTGATGATCGAGGACTAATGGAGTTATGGAGGTACGTGGGTTATACACCAATTTGTTAGTTTTGTTCTTGACTTATTGACTTTGTAAAATTATTTATGAAATTTAGGCTATTTTTTGTGTGTCCTAGAAGTGATGTATTTTGACACCTAGAAATGAAATTTTGTTTTGAAAAATTGACAAAAGACGTACTTGTTTTTCTAAAATTTATAGCTGATTCATAGTTTATTAGCTTTTATCATTGTTCGACTGGTTTTTTATTTATTTTTGCATAAGCGAGTGAGGACTAACTCATCGTCCTCCTTTGAAAATTTATTAAAAAGGAAAAAAATAATACATGCAGAAAGAAGGGAGGATTAGACCAAAGTCTTACCCAGTAATAAAACCACATATCTAGTGCAAAGCAAACTAGAACCATACAATAATAAAACAGTAGAAAAAAACAAAGCCTACTAACGGTAAGAGGAACGAAAACTAGACTGGACAGAGACATCTTTAGCGAACTGATCCCATATAAAAGAAGACAAAGAAATGGTTGAATTTGAAGAGAGCTCATCGAAATATATGTGAATCGTATATATAAAAATAGAGAAGAATACAACATAATGACAAAAGTATTACACAAGCGAAACTGATCGGAAGACTAGAATATAATGCATCTAGGATGGATGCAAGAAAAGAAGGAATTTCACAAGATAAAAAACAAATGTGTATAGAGTATAGACTTGATTAATCCTCTAACAATATCAATTCACACACAGAACCACTGTAGGCCACATCTGTGATGTCAAAGGATGAGTAGCTGTTTAGTTTGATGGAGGAGGTGAGAGGAAAGGAACTGATGGAATTGTGGTCGGAATGGTGGGAAGTGAAGGGATTGTTGTGGGGAAGGTGGGGAATGTAGTGGCTGGAAGTGGTGGTAGAGTGAACTTGGGACCAGTGGGAATGTTTGGCAACGTTGGATTTGGGAGAGATGGCATTTGGGTGCTTGGCACAGATGGAATTTGTGTTGTAGGTTTTGGAAAAGATGGCAATGGAGGCAGTGTAGTTGGCATAGGCAGTGTTGTAGGAAATGAAGGCAGTGGAGGGAAACCCTTAGGAATCGGAATCGATGGAATTGAAGTCTGCAATAGGTGCCTGGCTCCGACGCTCGTGTTAATGGTTGACAAACATAATGCTGCAACCATGATAGATAATAGGGAACAATGCTTCAGACCTGCCATTTTAATTGAAAAATAAGGAACTTGATCTTTGTTTCTTGTTTGAGTTGATTAAGGAAGGGTGAAGGGTATTTATAGAGAGGGAGACTCCAAAGTTCTCAATGTTGGTTGGAATCTAGCTGGGGTAGTGTAGAATAGTGGTACTGGGTGGCTTACCTTCTCATAGGATCATATAGTTTGGAAGCCTCCTCAAGCTTAAAACTACCTTACCTACTCACCCTCGTTAGGATATTTCTTGATAATATAAGCTGTTCTAGCTACCATCTATGCTAAACGGAGCTTTATCTTGTTATCAATGTTTACTAGAGAACAGATTATATTATCAAGCAGATTGAGCCAACCACCCTTTTTTTTTATTTTTTTTATTTTTTTAAGAATGGTATACCAAGCTCACTATGAGATTGTAGTGAACCACTTTGACTTACAAGATTACACGAAATCATCAGCTATTTCTTGATTTATAACAATCTATTCATGGGTCACTACCAAAAGTCCAAAACAGACAAACTGTATTCGTTTTCTTTATTTTATAGAAAAACGATTGTATTCTTAATCGTATTCTAACTTTCCAATTCTATAAGATTCATTTACTTTTAGTTAGCTAATCGTGTAGTTTTCAAGTTTTTACAAGTAATTGTTTATCTGAAATTAGTGACAGTGTATGTTTCACTAACAACGTAATTGTCATCTTCGGTGAATGAGACTTTTCCAAAAATTTAATTGGCATCTTTGAAGTCTACAGAGTAGAGTAGTGTATGATATATTGTAATTGTTTTGAGCCTTTGAGGTTGAACTTTGTAGTAATTTTTTTTTTCTAACCCAAATTTCCGAAGGATGAACCTACACAGACTTTCCATATTGGTAGTCGGACCTCTTTCCAGACTGACCTCTTAGCAGCCTTTAAATTGTGTTTTGTGGAACTTTGGTTTATCGTTAAGTCGTTTCGGTTTTGATACGGTTGGTGGTCAGTCGGTGGCGCGAGGACATTGTAACAAGCTTCTTAGGCAGCCATTGTGTGTATCTCCCCCAAGCAGTGTGGCATTTTAGTGCAAACTTTCGAGGGAAAAAAAAAAAAAAACTTGCAAGGATGGACATGTGAGGATATATATTTAGCAATGACCACATTGTGTTGCTCAAGTGGTGCAACAATGGTAAATTGGATGTTCGGGAGTTGTAGTAATTTTAGAGAGCGTTATAGGGAAATATCGCATTGACCTCATTGTGCTGCTCAAGTGGTGCAACTATCTTGGTGTATTGCCTGTATTGGCTGTTAGGGAGGTGCAGTAATTTTAGTGAGTACAGGGAAGTATCGCAGGTTGCTTCTCATATTGGTAAGTTTATGATTAAATAAAAGATGATTAGCTTGAGACAGTTGGGATTCTTGAGGGTGATAACAACAAATTGGGTCATAGCTAGCATAGGAGTTCAGTGTAATGGAAATGATGTATTTGACACCTAGAAATGTGCTCTTGTTTAGAATCTGTGCAAGTTCTTTTGTTTCGTCAAACAGATTCAGTACCACTTAGCATGTTAAGGGATTAGTAAGTGTTCAAGGTAGAGGCTCAGTGTTTATGGATGATATGATAACCACTAACTATGAATGAAATTTCTGAGGAGCTCAGTAACAAGTATACAACAACACAGGACAAGCAACAGCAATAACAACAATTTTACATAAGTGAAAATGATCAAATGACAACAACAGCATGCATCTAGAATCGATGCTTAAAAGTATAAAAAGGACAAAATAACGAGTATAGACTAGCTATTTCAATCCTTTAACAGTAGACGGCACTGAAATACAGAACCGTTGCAAGTTCCTTGATTTCCAAGTAGGACTAGGAACTTAGGAAGCTGTTTAGTTCGATGGAGGAGGCGAGAGGAAAGGAACTGATGGGATCGTGGTTGGAATGGTGGGAAGTGAAGGGATTGTAGTGGGGAAGGTGGGCAATGTAGTGGCTGGAAGTGGAGGTAAAGTGAACTTGGGAGCAGTGGGAAGGTTTGGCAATGTTGGATTTGGGAGAGATGGCATTTGGGTGCCTGGAACAGATGGGATTTGTGTTGTGGGTTTTGGCAAGGTTGGCAAGGGAGGCAGTGTAGTTGGCATAGTCAGTGTTGGAGGCAATGAAGGCAGTGGAGGGAAGCCCTTGGGAATCGGAATCGATGGAATCGAATTCTGCAATAGGTGCCTGGCAGCGAAGCTCATGTCAATGCTTGACAAGCACAATGCGGCCAACATGATAGACAATAGGGAACAATGCTTGAGACCTGCCATTTTAGTCGAAGAATAAGGAACTTGATTTTTGTTTTTTGTTTCAGTTGATAAGGAAGAGTGAAGGGTATTTATAGAGAAGGAGACTCCAAATTTCTCAGTGTTTGATGGAATCTAGCTGGGGTTTTGTAGAATAGTGGTATTGGTTAGCTTACCATATCATATAGTTAAGAATCCTACTCAAACTCATAGTAAACAATATTATCAGGTAGATTATGAGCTTAGCTACCTACCTATTCTCTTTAGGAGTTTTCTTGATGAAGGTAAGCCGTCCACCCATCTATGCTAAACAGAGCTTTATCTAGTAAATAATGTTTACTTTTTGAAAACAGTTTATATTATCAGGCAATTTATGACTTTTGAGGTTAAATCCTTAAAGGTATGTATGCCAAGCACTTCACCGAACCTGTCATTTGAATAGTCACAATGAGATTATAATGAACCACGTATATCTTCTACTCGTTATTCGTGATCACTACCAAAACTGGCAAACTGTGTTCTTAATCGTTTTAAACTTTCCATTTCTGAAAGATCATTTACTTTTAATTAGCTAAACGTGTAGTTCTGGTGTTCAAGTTTTCACACGTAACTGTTCATCTGAAATTAGCCACCGTTTTCTTTGCTTCAGTAACGTAACTGGCATTTTCAGGGAATGAGACATTTCAAAACCAACGTAGTGTTCGATAGTAATTGTTTTGAGGGTGAACGTTGTATTATTTTTCTTTTCTTAACCCAAATCTCCAATTTCCGAAGTTTGATTCTACACACAAACTTCACATATTGATAGGTAGACCTCTTTCCGGCAGACCTCTTATCAGCCTTTCGAATGCATATAGTGAACTTCTTTGCTGCGTTGCATAAGGAGCAGAAGTTCATTTAATCATGGTGGTGGATTGTGACCTGTTATTAGGGATTCAGGGAATGTGTTTCGGTTTTGATATGGTTGGTGGTCAGTCTAGTTTGTGTGTGTTTCCCCCAAGCAATGTGGCATTTTTTCGCCAGTAGTGTTAAAATTCGAGCGAAAAATCTTGAGCATGGACTTGTGAAGATATGTAGCGATGACCTTATTGTGTTGCTCAAGTGGTGCAATGATCTTGGTGTATTGGATGTTAGGGAGTGTAGTAACTTTAGTGAGCGCTGTAGGAAAATATCGGAGGTTGCTTCTCATATTGGTATGTTAATGGTCGATTAAAACGATGATTTGCTTGACAAAGTTGGGATTCTTGAGGGTGATTGTTCGCGTCGGTTTTTACACCTGTCGAACTATCAACACGTGGGGGTGGCGGACGTAGGTTTCAGTCCTGGTGCGTTGTGCGTGAGCGTGCCAGTACCTTTGGGTTAGGTACAACCTTGGTGCGGACGACCTCTGGCGAGCGAATCACCCTTGGCGAGCGGATGACTCTGGCGAGCGAATCACCCTTGGCGAGCGGATGACTCTGGCGAGCGTGTTCGTCTGCTCCCTGCTACCTGACTTCTCGATCAAGCGACTGTACGCGGGCGTTGACAAACCGGCGTAAGGGCTCGAACAAGACCTAAGTAAACAATTACTAGGATTTTTCCTCAACCTTTCGGTAGATTGAGATATCTTACTTCGATCCTGAGATGCAAAGCAGAGCTATATATCAAGACCGCGGATGGCGTTCGTCCAACCTTTTAGCAGATTGGGAAAGACTGTTACCGGGGTAACGACTCGATTTGTCACAAGGTGTGACGACTGGACTCGATTTGTCTCAGCGACGCTTCGACACGAACGCAAGTCACTTTCGACAACAACGGCAGATTTACGGCGACCAGATGTGGTGGGCGTAGGTTTGCGGCTAGGTTGGAAGAGTGTCAATTGCAGTTGGTGGAAGGCTGTTCGCAAGAGAGAATGCTCCGGAGAGGCTTGCAAGATTTGCAGAGCAAAAGCTTGTAGTTGTATGGTGTTGAACCCTTTTTACGTTGTCCTAGAGTTCTTTATATAGTGATCTCAAAACCCCAAATACGTATGCAACAGGTATATAGATTCTGATATCAAATAGAATTGTATTTGTTAAATCAACTCCAAGTCAGACTTGAAGAAGGACTTCGAATCCTTTCTCTAACCGGAAATTGACTAAATACAATTAGATTATCCGTTAATGGACAACCCTACGGGCTTCGGCCCAATGTATCGGTTGAATGTTAATTTAGGCCCAAACATTGCCCCCCAGCCTTCAAGATTAAAAGCCCATTGAAATCGAAGAAGGTTGAAAAAGCCCACGCGGATTTGTTTAAAAATCTGACGAACACGTCGTTCCCTCTAACTGATGCAACTTTACCAAATTGAGCTCAAGCGACTGTTCAATAAACCCTAAATCGCTTCAAATCGTACCGATTCAGAAATCCAGAGACCCCTTTTCAGATTCTATAAAGCCACAACCTGAGAATCGTGAGAACCCATCCGAAACCCCAAACCAATCGTCATGGCATTAGAGATCAAACACACCGAAGCGATTCGCGGCAAGGAAAGAATTCAAAGGGCCGTCTTCGAAATCGGAAGTCCCTGCTGCACCTCCTTAATTTCTCGAGACGATTACAACCGTGCCGGACTGGGCCCAAAGCAACGAGAAGTCACTATCGAAGGCATTTCTTCGATTATGGATTACTGCCGTCCGCCTCCAATAGCCTTCCGCGAACAGGACATCACCCTTCAGAAATGTTCGAACCACTTCGAAACCCCCATCACCACTGGTTGCTGGCCACTACCAACCTCAGAGATGATCAGGTGGTACAAAGCCAGGCAACACCTAGATGCCCTGAGATGGAACCGCGCTGGGATCACAGAAATTCTGGAGCTCTGTTTCAGCTTAAATCAGAAAGGTGGAAATCGATGCGTTTTCTTGCCCCTAGTAAGCTTCTGGAACTCATCCTCCAACACTTTTGACTTTCGCTTTGGTCAAGCTAGCATTACTCTCCTAGACTTATATGCTGGGCTAGGATTTCCTCTGAGTAATAAGCCCTTCGACGCGGATAATTATCCCCAAGACCAGTTCCCATCCTCCGTTATGTACATCACTGGCTCCTACAGCTATCAAGCTTGGATGACTGAATTCAGTCATAGGAATGATGACATCGGAGGAATTTGCTTCCTTGATTTTTGGCTGAACAAGTTCATCTTCTGCTCAACCGCCGCCAAGATGTCAAGAATCTACAGAAGGATGGCAGAGATTATTTACGCCCATCAAGAGATAGGCCTTGGGCAGATAGTTCTAGCCCACCTATATCGGGGACTGCACACCCTCACCATGAATCCCTTCAACTTCACTGTGCCCGGCCCACTTTGGATTTTAGACATCTGGGCGAATATGTATTTTCCGGGACTCGCCGCAGAACCAAGAGACATTGGAGAGAACAGAATCGCAGGCGCAGCATACGTTGGTCAAGAACCAATGTATGGGCAAGGCTACGCTGCGTGCTTCGATATCATCTTCCAGACAGATGCACCCGGCTTCTATTCCGAAGCTCAGATGCTGCTCACTCGCAAGCACCCTCATGCTTTGAAGACCGGCTTCCTCCCCTCAGCGGACCAAAGCAAGGCAGGGAAAGACCTCTTCCTCCAATGCATATCAATGGCAGACCTTCCGCTTCTGACCTCAAACAGAGGTAGTGAAGGCTCAGAGGTGTACGCCCCACATCTGTTTGCTCGCCAATTCGGCTTTACGCAACATGCCCCCTATCCGCCAATCCAAAGCTGTAACATCTTCTCAGCCTGGCGACCAAGCAAGAGTACTCCTGCGACCCCCAACATTCCATGTTCCTCCTGCCTTCGAACGGCCACCTTTCCAACTCCAGACGAATGCATAGAGCTGGTGATCTCCCAAGCAGCCACTGCTGAATATGACAATTGGTGGCACCGGCTTTGTGGGAAGGACTTCCAGATAAAGGAAGGATCAGTCTACTACTTCGGCAAGGTATTCAGAAGACACCGCGATTGTCTTACTGACAATGACAAGGTGGCGCTCGATGGTGGTCCTTTGCACCCTGAATTGCCGACTGAAGAAACTCAGGTAACTACTCGCTACGTTACAACTTACCCTGATTTTGGATAAGTATTAGGAAAACCACTAACTGATTTTTATGTTGCAGATTGTTTCAAAGAAAGTGCTTCCTGATGACAGGAAAAGGAAAGCCCTTGCGACTCCTCCAACAGCAACCAGGAGCAAGAAAAGAGTGAAATCGCCTCCTCCTGTGGTCGAAGAAGAAGATGATGATAATATGCCAGTAAGTCTTTAATAAATTGCCTGAATATCTGTCATCCGCCAACTCTATTTTAGATCAGATTATAACCCTAACGCAGTTGGCGAATTTTCTTCCACAGGGGCTTAGATTGAGACGGAGGGGAGGCGCAACTTCTAGCACCACTCCCACCATGCCGAAACCGATCGAGATCTCTTCTGGTGAGTCCTCCAGCTCCACTAGTTCACCTTCGGGTAGTCCTGAGCCTGGAATAAGAGTTCCAGAGACTTGGGACGAAGTTTCATCCGCCTGGCGAGAATATACAATCCGCCTTGATTACTATAGACGAAAACTCCCTATTGATGCAACTCCGCTAAACTGGCTTCCTGCTGAAACAGGTACAATCTGCACTCCCCTGGCCGCTGCTCCACTCTCAACTTCCCATACTCCACTGACCAGTTCAGTCCTCTCCTCAGAGAAAGTCATGGAGGGAACCTCATCCGCCAGCACCTCAACTGCACTAACAACTGTGGCAAGCATGTCAAGGATGACACCCCCAAACCCATTCCCTGGACCAGAAGATATCGGGGGACCTGTAGAGGAATATCTGGAAGAAAACCCGGATGTAGTGATAGACGCCAGCCGCTACCAAGACATGCCCCCAGCCTCACCTCAAGGCGAACCTGTTGAGGCCAACAATCCCATAACTGGGGTCACGGCCGATACCTCTTCTGAATTAGAGGTACCTTTCTAACAACCTTTAATCCATTCATTTTTAGATTGTTATTATGTTAATTCTTCTTACACCTGCATTCTTTTACAGGCAACAGAAACTCCGATCCAGCCTGAGAGTATTGGCGAGCAGAGCATGGTCCTGTTCTGCCCCCAGCCGGATGTCCAAGAAAAAGGGTCTTCTGCCCCCCTTTCTCCTCAAGCCAACACTACTGGTACCCAGATCATTCCACCGCTGAGTGATGATCCGCTACTGCAGCCACCAATCCTCCAACAAGATGGAGCTGAACTGCAAGAAGCCTGGGACCTTTTCAGCCGGCTCTACCAAGAAGATCTCACAAATGCAGGAGTTCGTGAGAAGATCCACATTGCGCTGCAGACCGTGGAGAGTCAACTTCAGTCCTTGCCTGCCGAGGCTCAAAGTAAGATAAGGGAAGTTCTGGACGTCTTCCCTGGCCTCCTCGCGACCTTCCAAGACAAGGCGAATGAGATTCCCAAGCAGGAAGCTGCTGCCAAGGAAAGAAATTTGCTCCTGTCTCAGGCCGTAGATTCCTACTCCTCGCTGATACATTCCGTGGAACAAGAGGACGAAGTAGAACTCAAGCGCTTGAGACAAGAAAGGGAACACATTGACCGGAAGATAGCTCTGGTAAAGGAGAGACAGCAAAGTCGTCTGGACGCAGCATCCGAACGAAGGACTCAGCTCGCCAAGCTTAAGAACGAATCAGAGCAAGGTCAGAAAAACACCCTGAAATCCAAGTCTGACCTCCAACGCATGAAGGCTAAGCTCGCTAGACTAGGCCTTAAGATATTTGAATTCTCTTCTATGCCCCCCGAGTAACTTGGGCTTTGTTTTGTATCCATTTTTGATAATATTGGATAAGTGTTTAACAAACACAACCCATATGCGAGGCCCAAACCTGACTGGCTCGTTTATCACAGCCTTAATTAGTCTTTATCTGCAACTGTCAATTTCCAAGATACGGTCAACAGTCAAACTGACATTCAAAGCTTGTAATTCCCCGTGCTCGCGAGCGGTTGAAAATCATAAACTTCTTCATTATTTCGACGTGAGTGATGATGTGAAACCCTAATTAATCCCAGCCGTTAGATTTCACTTGCTACTCGCTATAAAATGAAGCCCTTAGCATCAAAACCAAAACTCATCTTCTGCTTACCATTCAACATGTCTATCTTAGTCTTTAGTTTCTCTACTAAGCCTCTATGGCTTCCTGAGTCTTTTCCTCCAGATCATATGGAGATGTTTGTCAAAACACCTTAAGTCGCATAGTCTGGTATTAAATATGTTCTAAGTCGCATAGTCTGGTATTATGCCCCTTAAAGAACATGGAATATGGATAGAATCTCCAAAAGAAGGAGCTCTTCTATTGTTCTCCAGGGTATAATAGCTGCTGGTGACTTAGAACCCATTCGCCATCATGGCTGTCACTCTCCTTCTGCGATCTTTCAGACTCCTGTTAGTGATCAGAGGTGACCGTCGGTTGGCATCCACATCCTCATCCCTTAGCTCTTCTTTCAATCCCCAAGGCCTTCCCTTTGAGGTAAGGTTCCAAATAAAGGTATTGGTGGATGAAGAAACTTACGGGACGGTGAAAGCGATGAGGATCGGAGCAGGAGATCGGAGGAGGAACGATACACGTCCACCCCCAAAAGAATCTGTGAAACAGATCCTCTTCTCTCTTTCGTTCAAGAAGTTTAAAAGTATAGGATTTCACATAATTTTGTACTTGTAAAGCTCTTGACCGCAAAGTCATTCTTGAAATAGGATCAATAAATTTAGATCTTATTGACCTTGTTGATAATGAACAAAAAAAATTTGCTGTTTTCCATGTTGAATGAACAAGAAATTGTTGAAGCCGAAAATTGTTGACAACCATAAGCATTGATTCTCAATTCGACCTTAAGTAAACAAACCCTAAACAGATTCATAACAAAAGAAAGCAAACTACGAAACTAATGAACCTTGAACAGATTCATAGTCTAAAGAAAGCAAACTACGAAACTAATGAACCTTGAACAGATTCATAGTCTAAAGAAAGCAAACTACGAAACTAATGAACCTTGAACAGATTCATAGCCTATATTGCTGTTCATATTATTGGTGATAGCGAACCACTAACAGACTTCATCGCCAAATCATCTATGACCAGTATCCCGTGTATTGCCCCCCCTAGTAACCTTAGGCTGAGGCGAAGTAAACCGCCAAAGCCAAGGGGACTAAGGTAAAGTGTTAGTGTCTCCAAAGAAGGTTTTTTAAGTTGAAGGTTGCCCCCCGGCCTCGACCGGAGCGAGTGGCTCTTCATATTCCCATACGCTAGGGAAGTACTTCTTAAGGTGGCGTCCATTAATGGGGCTACGATGGACCTCACCCTCCAAATCTCTGAGTTGATAAGCACCTTTGCCAATAATTCGATCAATGACAAAGGGGCCCTCCCATTTAGGAGACCATTTGCCACGTCCAGTGTCTCGTTCGCCAAAGGGAAGCATGGCCTTCCAGACCAAATCGCCTTCACCAAAAGATTTACCCTTGGTACGCTTGTCGTAAGCTCTGGCGATCTTTTTCTTTTCCAATACGATGTTCTGTAAAGCATCTAAGCGCTGCTCATCGAGGTTCTCATGCTCCTGAAACATTGCCTGAACGTAGTCATCTCCGATTAATTGATGCTGCTCGCGAACTCGGAGGGAACGGACAGTGATTTCCAACGGAAGAACAGCATCATGGCCAAACATCAAGGCATACGGAGTAGTGCCTGTAGGAGTGCGTTTGGACGTACGATATGCCCAAAGAGTATTGTCCAACTCCGTGTGCCAAGACCGAGGATTGTCCTCCAGCATCCTTTTGATGATAGAAATAATCACCTTATTGCTAGCCTCAGCTTGACCATTCGACTGAGCGTAGTACGGCGAAGAGTGTAAAAACTGAATGCCATACTCTCGAATGAATGTCTGCGTACTCTCCGCCATGAACGCTGCCCCCCTGTCCGCCACAATACATTCAGGAATGCCATAACGGCAAATAATGTTCTGAAATATAAAGCGAATGACTGTCGCTGCGTCACAATTTCGGACAGGGATGGCTTCCACCCATTTGGTGAAGAAATCTGTGCCAACCAGTAAGTACTTATGTTGGAGAGACGAGTTCGGATGGATTTCCCCAACAAAATCAAGTGCCCAACCCCTGGCTGGCCAAGGTTTGATGATAGGCTGCATTGGGATATTAGGAATCCGTTGGACCGGTCCATGAATCTGGCAATCAACACAGCCTTTGGCAAAGCTGATGCAGTCTTTAAGGATAGATGGCCAAAAATAACCATAACGGCGGATTAGCCACCTCATCTTTGATCCGCTTTGGTGCGAACCACAAACTCCCAAATGGACTTCGCGCATTAACCTTTTGGCTTCTACGCCAAAGACACATCGGAGGTCGACGCCTTCCTCACCTCGTCGAAGCAACTCATCACCCTTAAGTAGGTAATTTGTAGCTAAATACCTGGTTCGCCTTTCGGATGGGGCAGACGGATCTTGTAAATATGTAATGATCGGTTGTCGCCAATCAACATCAATAGTATCAAGGCTAGCAACCAACCAGTCGCCTCGCTGCTCCCTTCGTGCAGCGAAAGATGGTAACGTCCTCCGTTCAACTTTCAAGATGCGTTCCTGAACTCCGTTAGCTAGGGTAATGCCAGTGGCGAGCTGTGCTAACTCGTTTGCTGCAAAGTTCTTTTCACGAGGTACGTAGTCAAGCACCACATCAGAAAATTGATCCAACAACTCTGATGCTCGCTCCCAATAATGTACTAGGTGGAAAGAAACACATTTGTAATCCCCTAACAGCTGTTTGATGATTAATAGAGAATCACCATATACTTCGATTTCTTTGGCGTCCATATCCAGTAAGAGTTCCAGACCAATAATAAGGGCTTCATATTCAGCCTGGTTGTTTGTACAGGTCCATTCCAACTGAAAGGAATAAGAATGGCTTACCCCTGATGGACTTTGGATGCAAATTCCTGCGCCCGCCAAAGAGTGTGTGCTACTGCCATCAAAGTACAGGATCCATGGTACCGTGCCAACCATGCTGACGAAAGGGATAGGCTCCTCAACCGATTCATCTAAAGGATGATGAAGTAGGAAATCGGTGACCGCTTGACCCGTCATTGCCTTGAGCGGTGTATATTGTAAAGAAAATTCAGAAAGAGCCAAGACCCACTTACCAATCCTACCCCTCAAGATAGGGCGAGTAAGCATGTATTTGACCAAGTCCGTTTGAGCTACCACTATGGTGGTAAAGGAAAGCATGTAGTGGCGGAGCTTGGTCGCTGCAAAGTACAACGCTAAACAGAGACGCTCGATGGGAGAGTACCTTGTTTCTGCATCTAAAAGGGTTCTACTGAGATAAGATACCGCATATTCGACTTTCTTACCCTCCGTAGTAGTTTCGTCCTGAGCCAACAGTCCAGCAACAGAACTAATAGATGCAGAGATGTATAACTTGAGTGGGATGCCTGGCTTTGGCGGCCGTAAAACTGGCGGACTGGCCAAATATTGTTTGATTCTATCGAACGCCGCTTGATGGTCAGGTCCCCAAACGAACTGCTCGTCCTTCTTGAGTTTCAACAAGGGCGAGAGAGGAGCGATCTTGCCCGCTGAGTTAGATATGAAGCGTCGTAGAAAATTGATTTTGCCCAACAAGCTTTGAAGCTCCTTCTTGTTCCGAGGCGCCGGGGCGTTTAAAACAGCTTGTGCCTTGTCTCCCGCTACCTCAATACCCCTGTCATGTACTACGAAGCCAAGGAAATCACCAGCACGAACCCCAAAAATGCACTTTGCTGGATTCATTTTAAGCTGATGTTTCCTCATCCGCGTAAAGACAGCGCGCAGATGACCAATATGGTCTACCTTGGATTTAGATTTAACCACTACGTCGTCAATGTAAACTTCTAGGATGACGCCGAGAATGTCATGAAAGATTAAGTTCATAGCGCGTTGATACGTAGCTCCTGCATTGGTTAGGCCAAATGGCATGCTAAGATATTCAAAGGCTCCAGCAAAGCCTGGGCAACGAAACGCAGTCTTATGAATGTCCGGCTCATAAATTGGTATTTGATGGTAACCGGCTGTACCATCCATGAAAGATAACATTTCATGCCCTGCAACTGCATCCACCAAAAGATCCGCAATAGGCATTGGGTATATGTCCTTTGGTGAAGCAGCATTTAGATCTCTGTAATCAACACAGACCCTGATTTTGCCGTTCTTTTTCTTAACAGGAACCACATTCGCCAGCCATTGTGTATATTGGGCCGGACGAATGATTCCTGCATCTATCATGCTCTGAACTTCCCTCTTGACCGCCATAGCGGTTTCGGCGTTCATTCGCCTTTGTTCTTGTCGAATAGGGCGGGCGCCATCCCTAATGGGCAATCGATGGCATACTAGATCTTTGGACAGTCCAGGCATATCTTGATACTTTTCCGCAAAGCAATCCTTGAATTCTTGCAACAAATTGATTAATTGCAATCTCAGGTCCGGATCCAGCTGCTGACTAATCCCAACTTCTAAAGGTTCCTCAGGTGTACCGAGATTAACCTTCTCTACTGGGTCTCGTACCTTGGGCGGAGTATCGTCTAAAGCAGCTGGTGCTGGTGGAATGGGCTCGACGTCTTCCGTAGTTATGACGTCGTCTTCATCGATACACTCAACAAGAGCGACCGTGTCTGAAGCTAGTTGCTCTGCCCTAAACATTGCCAGGCGCTGGAATAAAGAGAGTACAGCCTCTGACTCCGCCACTGTAAAACTGTCAATCATGCTGACAATTGGTTGAAAATCGATGGAAACAGGCCGAGAACCGTCCGCCTGAGCCTGTGCTAATCCCCACCGTGTTAAGTCAGTGGAAGTTACCCCTAGCGGACGACCCTTACTATCCACCCCATCAATCACGAGAGGACGCATAGTGCTGTAGTAATAATCCGACTCCAAAGTATTAGTTGCTATAGAAAAGGGACGCTCATCCGCCTTGATTAGAACAGGTTTATCAGAAACTGGATCCCACATTAGCATCTCTTGATGTAGCGAGGATGGGACTGAGGATGTTTTATGTATCCAATCGCGTCCCAAAATCATGGAATATGGGACTGTAGTCTCCGTCACGAAAAGACCCTGACAAGCATTGGAAGGTCCAAGGTTAATTCGGAGTACGAGGAAAACAGCCGTTTGAGCCACAGCGCCCGCGAACCCTCTAACTTTAATAGAGGAGTTCTGGATCTTGGCCGCGGGGATCTGAAGTCGTTCCACCGTGCTGAGCGTAATCACACTCACCGCCGCACCATTATCGATGAGGATTCGGTTGACCTGGACACCCTCCACCTCTGCCGTAACGTAGAGAGGTTTGAGATGTTGGGTCATTGTAAATGTGGGCTTAGTGAAAGTCATGTGCGAACTATTCAGATCAGCGACCCGGTCCTGGTCGCTAAGAGTTGGTAAAGAATTCAAATGCTCGTTGGCAGGAAGATCATCCTCGCCTGGCGCTGGAATGAGACAAACCGGCTTGTCCGCCGCCTCCTCTTGTATAAAATACGCCGTAGGAATTGGTTTAGACAAAGCATATCTAGAGGATAACATGAAAACCATATTACAGTCCAGAATCGGTTCATCTCCATCTGTAAATCCTTCTTCGTCGTCCAGCATCTCATCATCCGCGTCCGGCATGTCTCTATCCACCCCTGATGAACTCGTAGGAGCTTCAGTCTGAGACGTTATAAGAGCTGCCTCTGCTTGCTTCACAGCGAATTCAGTCTTCAATTGCTGAGCTACGAACTGAGGGAAGGGCTGATCACCTTGTTGACTGACAGCCTTCTGACCCGTGAGAAGTTGAGTCGTCTTAGCCGATGACCTGCGAAGGACTGGAGTAGATCCTTGAGTTTCTAATTGTATGTCAAGGACCTTGGTAGGTGTTGATGTAGAAACCGCCGTCATCCCCTTAGGCTGCCATTTCAGAATAACAGAATCTGTCTTCTCTATCTTATCAGCGGTTGTTTTGACAGATTTAGGTGGTGGAACCTCGGCGGCTGAACGCAGAGGCAGCCTTTCTGGAGATAATGCTAGCTTCCTACGAGGAGTTTTCTGAGGTGCACCATCTACTGCTGTAGAATGCATAATTCTTTCGTGAACATTCTTCCTTTGAGTTGGCGGTTTTTCCTCCTTTCGTATCCTACGAGTATCAATATAGGTCTTAGACTTATAACGCTTGTAGGTGTCACGTACGTGCTCCACAGGCATGGAGAGTTCGTTAGGAGTCACCCTTCCTTTGTTCAAAGCCTCTAAAGTCCTTCTCGCTTTACCATACCGCTTTTGAACATTCCTGGTTGGAGGGGCTGGTTCCTCTATGATTGGCTTTGTCCCTGAAGGTCCAGGATCTGGCCAAGACCTCGCTGGGCTATCGAATGCCGTCGTCTCTTGGTGATGGTATTTTGTCCGTTTGAGGTCATCAAACCGAGAGCGAACCGGCCAAGGAGGATTCCTCTTGGCCGTTGCAAGAGCCTTTGCCGTTGCCTCTTCTAGCGCCCTCATCAGCTCTTCATGGGTAAGAGGTATTCGGCAATTTATCTTACAATCAAGGCATAGCTGAGCCCTAGGTATGGTTATCAGTTCTTCCGTGACTGGCGGATTAGCTTGCTTGTCCTTTCGCGAGGTATCATTGGGTTTGCCCTGATCGATTGCATTTACCCAAAAGTGCTGGAAGGGTAAAAACGCGCCGTTATCAAACTGGAGGAAACCCTTATTCAACAAGTCCTGAATATGATCCTTCAAACCAATGCATGTAGACGTACTATGATCGTTTGAACGGTGAAAAGCACAACGTGAGCCGCCTGACCTATCCTGCTGATGTTGCGCCAACAGGAAGGCAGGAACAGCCATCCCCTTTTGACTCAATTCTTGCCAAATTTCTAACGCCTTATTCGCGTTGTAGGTATAGGTCCGAAATTTAGAACCCTGTTGACCAGGTTCCAGTTCCCCACCTTGATAAGGAATCAGAGAAACCATATTTACGTCTGGAAAGGGTTTAATCTCTGTCCATGTAGGCTCCTTAGGAACGTCCATCGCCATGAGTTTATCGTTAATCCATGTCTGAATTTGGTCTTTGAGCTTCACACAATCCTTAGTATAGTGATTAGTCATATTGTGAAAACTGCAGTACTTCTTACCCGCCATGTAGTCTGGCTTGGGTATGAAACCACCTTCGTGCTGGAGCCGTCCTTGTTTAAACAGCTCGTTGAGTATCTCCGGTGCTTGATGAGCGTTATAGGTATACTTCTCAAAAGCAGACCTCAGAGGTAAGGAGGCCATAATCTTAATAGGATCCTTAGCGAACCGTACGCTTTTCGGTTGTAGAGGCTGGCGACCCACTACTTCCACAACCGCTACATCCTCTTCATCCTTGGTATCATCAACCCAAGTGACTATGGGTGCTGAATCAGCATCTATAGTCGCCACCGTTTTAGTAACAGGAGGGATAGGTGTCTTAGGTTTCAGAGTTCCGGGATAATATGACACTGGAATGCTCTGCCTCTTACTGTTCTGAGCCCTCGTTTGGTCGAGGAAGTGTTGATGTCTGGCTAACCTATTGGTTAAGTCTGCCATATTCGTCACATATACTTGCTGGAAGTGCGCCTGGATTTCCGGTTCGAGTCCCGCAATCGCTAGCTCGACCGTGGTCTCCTCTGTTAGCCTATCCTTGCATTTAGCTCGAAGGAGCTTGAAACGCCTCAGATAATCGATGGCGGACTCGTCAGACTCCTGGTTAGTATCCGCCAGAAACTTAATGGTTACCTTAGCTTCTACTACCCCGAACATAGTCCTAAAGAGACCCTCCATGGATTGCCAATCTGGAATAGAACCTGGCGCTAGGTCTCTATACCAAGCCAAAGCTGATCCTGTGAGAGAAGTTCCGAACAACTTCAGCTTAAGAACGGGATCTTGGGCGTAAGGACCACACTCGTTATGGAAACGAGTGATGTGGGTCTCGGCATCTTCAGAATGTTCGCCCGAAAAAGGGGTAAACCTTATATGCCTGAAATTTGCGGGCCATGGCGTCATATTTACCGCCAGGGCAAGTGGATTGGTATAGGTCATACCGGGATCCGGCAAACCTTGCATGACCCTCAACTGTTCCTGAAACAGTTGTTGTATCTCGTTGCGAGTCATGCCACCATCAACATCCTCTTCTTGAGCTTCGCCTTCATTGTCAGGTGGTGGGTTCACGTTTCGACCACCTCTCCTCTGCTGTCTATTCGGATTGACAGTTTCAAATCCCCTGTTATTAGGCTTAGTATTTTTGTTGGGGCCTCTCTCTGTTACCTTCGCAAATTTTAGTAGAGGGACCTGTTCGTTCGGCTCAGCTGCCTCAGTCTCGAAACCCATCTGCACCAATCGTTCGACAGTGGCATTGGTCTTGTACAATTGTTCTTGCTGCTGCATCATATAGTTTCTGAACTCCTCCTGCTGTTGCTGGAGTTGCTCGCTGAAATTATCCTGATGCCCCCTCACCAATCTGTCAAGATTTTTAGAGAGAGAGCTAATATTATCTGTATTCCTATGAGCGTGATCCGCCAGAGCATTAATGTTAGTCATATGACCAATCTGTTCAGTCTTCAACTCCTTCAACGTAGCTTCTATCTTTTCTAAGATGACATCAGTATCCTGAGACTTAGATATTAGAATGCTGAAAGACTCCATTATTTCTTCAGTAGAGGGTGTCCGAGGCAGACACACTCCGTCCCCTTCATGGGCTTCAGTATCCAATGGAGCCACGGCGGCATTTGAGATGTCAGCCTCTCGATGGCGATTAGTGACATCTTCCAAGGTTTCGGGTCCTTGATTAATTCCTTCGAGGCCCTCAGTTAGGTCCTCAATTTCAGGTCTGTCATCTCCAAACTTGGCTTGTAGTTGGGATTCAGATAGACCCCTACATGCAGCTGAGTTATGCTGTTTCAACAACCGATGTTCTGGTTTCTTACAGAACGTCATTGGTCGTTTATAGATATTGGTTTGCGCAATCCTGACACTGGTCCCACTGGGCGTGCCAAAAATGTTCGCGTCGGTTTTTACACCTGTCGAACTATCAACACGTGGGGGTGGCGGACGTAGGTTTCAGTCCTGGTGCGTTGTGCGTGAGCGTGCCAGTACCTTTGGGTTAGGTACAACCTTGGTGCGGACGACCTCTGGCGAGCGAATCACCCTTGGCGAGCGGATGACTCTGGCGAGCGAATCACCCTTGGCGAGCGGATGACTCTGGCGAGCGTGTTCGTCTGCTCCCTGCTACCTGACTTCTCGATCAAGCGACTGTACGCGGGCGTTGACAAACCGGCGTAAGGGCTCGAACAAGACCTAAGTAAACAATTACTAGGATTTTTCCTCAACCTTTCGGTAGATTGAGATATCTTACTTCGATCCTGAGATGCAAAGCAGAGCTATATATCAAGACCGCGGATGGCGTTCGTCCAACCTTTTAGCAGATTGGGAAAGACTGTTACCGGGGTAACGACTCGATTTGTCACAAGGTGTGACGACTGGACTCGATTTGTCTCAGCGACGCTTCGACACGAACGCAAGTCACTTTCGACAACAACGGCAGATTTACGGCGACCAGATGTGGTGGGCGTAGGTTTGCGGCTAGGTTGGAAGAGTGTCAATTGCAGTTGGTGGAAGGCTGTTCGCAAGAGAGAATGCTCCGGAGAGGCTTGCAAGATTTGCAGGGCAAAAGCTTGTAGTTGTATGGTGTTGAACCCTTTTTACGTTGTCCTAGAGTTCTTTATATAGTGATCTCAAAACCCCAAATACGTATGCAACAGGTATATAGATTCTGATATCAAATAGAATTGTATTTGTTAAATCAACTCCAAGTCAGACTTGAAGAAGGACTTCGAATCCTTTCTCTAACCGGAAATTGACTAAATACAATTAGATTATCCGTTAATGGACAACCCTACGGGCTTCGGCCCAATGTATCGGTTGAATGTTAATTTAGGCCCAAACAGTGATAACAACTAATCTGGTCATGGCATAGAAGTTCAGTGTAATAGAAATTATGTATTTTGACACCTGTGCTCTTCTTTTGAATCTGTGCAAGTTCTTTTGTTTTGTCAAACAGATTTAGTACTCATTGCTTGAAACCAATAGATACTTGGTATGGGATTAGTAAGTGCTCAAGAGCCTCGGTGTTTATGAATGATATGATAACCACTAACTAGGAATGAAATTTCATAGGAGCTCAGAAAAATGTATATCTGTTATATAACAAGAGAGAACACGCGAACAGAAATAATAACAATATTACATACGTGAAAATGATCAAAAGATTACAACAGGATGAATATAGAATCGATGCTTAAAGATAAGAGAAAATTACAAAGGACAACACAACGAGTATAGACTAGCTCAATCCTGTAACAGAAGACGGCACTGAAATGATGCAGGTTCCGTGAATTCCAAGAAGGACTAGGAAGCTGGCTAGTTTGATGGAGGAGGTGTGAAGGAAGGAACTGATGGAATCGTGGTTGGAATGGTGGGAAGTGAAGGAATTGTAGTGGGAAAGGTGGGGAATGTAGTGGCTGGAAGTGGAGGTAGAGTGAACTTGGGAGCAGTGGGAAGGTTTGGCAATGTTGGATTTGGGAGAGATGGCATTTGGGTGCCTGGCACAGATGGGAATTGTGATGTTGGTTTTGGCAGAGTTGGCAATGGAGGTAGTGTAGTGGGCATAGGCAGTGTTGAAGGCAGTGATGGCAGTGGAGGGAACCCCTTGGGAATCGGAATCGATGGAATTGAAGTCTGCAACAGGTGCCTGGCGCCAAAGCTCATGTCAATGCTTGACAAACACAATGCTGCTACCATGATAGATAATACTGAGCAATGCTTGAGACCTGCCATTTTAGTTGAAAGATAAGAAACTGAATTTGTATTTCTTGTTTGAGTTGAAGGAAGAATGAAGGGTATTTATAGAGTAGAGCACCAAAGTTCTCAATGTTTGATGAAATCTAGCTGGGGAAGTGTGGAATATTAGTACTGGGTGGCTTACCTTCTCATATATAAAATTTGGAAATCTACCCATGTTTAAAACTACCTTACCTACGTGCCCTTTTAAGACTAATAACGTTTAAGTCTCCTCATGAAGGGAACTGCTTGCTAAAGGTAAGCCATCTATCACCTAATTCAAACAGTTTTATCAAGCAACCGTTGTTTACTTCAAAATAGTTGATATTTTTCTAACAGACTGATATCAAATTGTATTGCATGCCACGCATTTCAAGTGCATTAACCAAAGTCCAAATGATATTAGTAAATCTGTACCTAGAACTTGTAACAATACTTGGTTTAAACAGCTCAATTCATGAAACTAGTGACTCAAGAGCATAAATGAGATTTTTCACGTGGAATTCGAGTGCCACACTAACGACGAAGATCGACCATGTACATATATTTGATAAACACAAGACATATTTTCGAAAAGAAAAAAACAACAACTACAACTAATATAGCAAATTAGATAACCATACCTTCAAAATCTATGACCAACATCCCATCAGATAACCATACCTTTTGATTCCGTGGCCATAAGGGTGCTTAGTAACCTCCTAGAGCAGTCTCCAGATTGATATATGGCTTCCAAGTTGCAAGGTTTCAATGATGCTGCATTGCTTGCATTCCCAAGAAAACACGAGCTAAGCATGAAAGTCAAGCTTGCTATGTATGGTTTCCATCGTGGAAAAGAAAACAACCGCTTTGTCTTGAGTTATGCCAGAAATAATATGTAGACCAAGAGACCTCGGTAATTATTACAGTTAAAAACAATAGTAAGGATTCAGATGAGCATGACCAAAAGTGCGGCTGTTTAATATACATGAAATCTAAGTTATTTTTGCTGCATTTGCTTCTTTAAATTTCCAAGAGGTCCAAAGGTAGTCTTCTTTACCTCCTGTTTACCACAAATACAATTGCTAGTGTTCAAATTTTTACCACAATTGAGACACAAACCCTTGCAATTTGGATTACATGTCGCAGAGATGGTAATCTCCAGATGGACTGAGTCTCTTATGTGCTTTGAAATGTCTATTTCTTTGTCCTCAGGACGGAAATATAACTGATCCTCGAAATCAATTGAGTCGTCATCATTTTCCTCTCCACCAAATCCCGTATGAGTTTTGACATTGTCTCCGTATATCACTCCCATATTGATGATTTCAGGTTCTTCTACGGGTTCATCGGTTAGGAGAAGTGAGAAGTTGGAGAAGATGGACTCAGCTGCTGGATCACCACACCTTTCACACAAACACAAAATGTTATTTCATTGAACATAAATGCAGGCAATCATTACACAGTCTTTCATCATTTACATTGATCACTTTTCATTGCAACATCAACAATATAAACACCAATCTGCTCTCAGTTGTTTGAAAATACAACCAACATTGCACGAGAGCAGAATCAATGTCCTCTTAGTAGAACCGATCTCTTTACTTAATTTTCCCTCCTCCAAATTTCTATGTAACATATACAGGTCATGGAGTTTCTTCCTAAGAAAACTGCTGATTTCCTCGAAGCATCTGCTCCATCCTTGCAAATATCTACAGCTGATCTAATAGAGTGCTAATCCTAGAAAAAGCAAATTTGACAGTTCCCTAAAATCAGCTTGAAAAATTGAAAGGGTAAATGCATGGTAATATGCAATTGGAGCATACCTGTTGCAAGTCAGAGTGATGACAGTTTTAATGATCCCATCAAGCCTCAGTTTTTGCTTCCTCCTTGTGATGTCAATGGAGATCTGAACTGGCGTGCCATTTGGATAATCCTTCACGGCTTTGGTGACCCGTAACCCCATCACTGAAGCCCTAGATTTGGAGACCTCGGTTGAAAGGTTTCCCAACCCAAGCCTCTCTAATGTAGTACAGTACTCAACATGTGTTATCGAAGCGTTCCTTTTGTAAACAACTGCCCCTTCCCATGGTGAATCTATATCTTCACCATCTTCATCTCCTTGATCACCCAAATCAAGAAAAACTGTGTCTTCATCAGTGAAGGGTTGATAATTGGGTTTTGTGCAATTGATCACCGTGGATGTTGAGACACCATTTGGTTTTCTTCTCAATGCTGTATGGATTCTCTCAGTAATGCAAGACGGATACTTGCAATGAATAAAGGGAAAGTATGAAACTTTCGAAGTACTGTCACAACATTTCAACCTAGAGCCGCCACGTTGGTTGATATATGAAGAGCTCACAATGGAGGATGAGGTCACTACAAAAGACATTTTCTTTGAGTCTGACAAGGCCTCTGATAATTATGAAAACAAAAGGCGCATGCTCTGAAGTACTAGATATTAACAACTGTTTGCAGCCTGTAACAAATTGGCCCTAATAGGATTCCTAAGTAAATTTGATAAGAAACTCTGCAAGTGAATTGGCACAATCATATCTGCAAAAGAGTAATAACTAGTTCAGACCAAAATGAAAACCCAGATAATGATTATCACAGTAGAGGCCATTACACATTATATTTACTTGGTCCATATTGAAACACCACGTATACCAGATAATGATAATTTTACCGAGCACGTAAAGTATAGGGTGCAGTTTGAAGAAGACCCAAGAGACAGAACATGAACAAGTTAAGCTCAAGATTGTTTCAGTGACCAAAATGGGATATAACATGTTAAAGAAGTCTGAAAGGAAATTTCAGTGAGGCATTTCCACATACATCTTGGGCACAACAAACACAGTCTTCTATTCCCAAGAATATGAGATAGTTTAATACCCATAAAAGTAGTAATCTTCAAAGCACTTAAATCATTACAAGCACACGATGCCCAGAAACTCAAATGAACAGAAAAGTAATCTAAGAACATGGAAATTTTGAACAAGCATATATGTGGTTAGAAACAGAAATTAAATTACTGAAATGTGAACCCAAATGCGTGAAGAACGCGAACAGGGGCATGCATATCTAATGATATATAGGGAGAAGAGAGTACTTACAGTTTCCTTGTGAGAAACAGAGAGCTAAGAGATAAAGAGAAGGTGCAGCAGCTATGCAAATTGCAAAGTAGAAGCAAATCTTTGCTTCTTTTCAAAGAGGTAAGAGCCCCCAATGTAAAATCACTATTTGCGCTTTAGTCCTTGTAATATACCTGAACTTATATATCGAGTATTACTCATGATTGAACTTACGTGAATCTAACTTAACGTAATCTCCCACCAAAGCTGATAGATAATCACATACGGTATTTATTTTTCAGTGACAATTCCGATTACTCACAATTATAAATTAAACCACATCGTTTTTTCAGTACTTTCCAATGTTTTTGAGTCGAGCAATTTTCATGTGTCATGATTTTATTTTATTTTTCGATTTTAGACGTTATAGAGTTACTAGTTTTTTATATATCTTTTTGTTCGTGAACTTCTGTTTTCTTATATGTTGCAAAATATATGATACCAAACCACATCTCTTTTAACATAAACAATTACCAACTTCAAACTGGAGGGTACCCCTCACTTCATCAATGTGTTATGTATCACTTATTTGGGTACCAAAATTATCACGTCCCAAACAATTGTTTCTGGATTTATTTTAACCTTAGCTTTTAGAACTATCAAAACACTTCAAACTCATTTGGTCGAAACAACAATAATAAGTGTGTTACATGAGTTATGTAGAAGTAAATTTATTCAATAAATACGTAAAATACATCTTTATGGGTCACTTCATGGTTTTTAGTTTTTACCACCATATTGTATCGATACATCAACAAGATATTACATTGGTATCGACTGTCTTACTTGTTTTATGAGCAAATTGTGGTGTCTTTTCTTTTACTGTCAATAAATTTAAAAAAAGAAGAAGAGAAAATAAAAAATTGACATTACAAGTTGGGGCCTGTTTCTTCTCTACAACTCTCATTTAGCTGTCCTCCTCTCCAGGACGGAGTCAGAATTTCAAAACTGTCTGGGCTAAAAATTTCTTTATGTTGTAGGAGAAATAGATTGATAAATCTCTCTGTGTTTATTCATTGATAAGGAGGCCTTTATATAGGCATTACATCAAGTATCCCTGGCGAACAGGGATTCCCTATCTAATAGAGTATCTAGACTACAAGTCTTATTAGGACAAGACACACCACGGAAGTTACGGAGTTAACCTTCCTTGAACACTCCCCCTTGTGTCGCGTCCTCAATGGTGCATGAACCGTTGCCTCGTTAAAACCTTTGCCAGCAAACAAAAACCTCTTGGGCAAAAATAAAAGCATGGTCTAAGGAAAAAGAGTACAACGCACCAACTACAAGTATGTGAGACATGCATAACTAGGCTCCCCCTGAAGTCTAGATGAGAACTCCCCCTGATAGTCATTCAGTCTTTGAGTTCGGATAAGCGACACATTCCAATGCGCTTTACATGCTTCATAAATGTAGATTTGGGTAGAGACTTGGTGAACAGATCCGCTGCATTTTCTTCTGAGCTGACTTGCTTCACCTGGATATTCAAAGTCTCTTGCTGCTGCTGATTGTAGAAGAACTTAGGCGAAATGTGTTTAGTATTGTCACCCTTAATGTATCCCAACTTCATCTGCTCAATGCATGCTGCATTATCTTCAAATATGCAAGTTGGTCCCATCGTAGTAGACTCAAGTCCACTAGACTCTCGAATGTGAGATATAACTGAGCGAAGCCAAATACATTCTTTGACTGCTTCATGTAGTGCAATAATCTCAGCATGGTTCGAGGAGGTAGCAACAAGGGTTTGCTTGGTTGATCTCCAAGATATCGCCGTATTCCCAATGGTAAAAACATAACCTGTTTGGGAACGTCCTTTGTGTGGATCTGACAAATATCCAGCATCAGCAAATCCTACCATTACATCATTTGGTGTATCTGAGTAGGAGGGGGTATCGCCAAAGCCGTATCGGGACCACGACTTAGCATCCGCGGGTCCGGATAAGTTGGCGGATATGGCTGCAGGATGGCGGATGGATGAACCAAAGCCAGTCCTGGCGGATATGGCTGGCGGATGGCGATCCGAGCCATGGTTTGTGCTGTTAGATGCAAGAGATCGACTAGGTGTCGAATCCTGATGAGTGTATCGATAGTACAAGCCCATGTCAAGGGTTCCTTTAAGGTATCGGAAGATGTTCTTGATTCCAACCCAATGACGTTGTGTTGGCGCAGAGCTAAATCTAGCTAACAAGTTCACAGAGAAAGCGATGTCTGGTCTAGTACACTGAGCTAAGTATAACAAAGCTCCAATCGCACTAAGATATGGATATTCAGCTCCCAAGACCTCTTCGTCATCTTCTTTCGGACGAAAGGGATCTTTGTTGATATCCAGACTTCTAACGACCATGGGAGTGCCTGTAGGATGCATAACTTTGTCCATGTTAAATCGCCTGAGCATCTTTCGGACATATGCAGACTGGTGTATAAAAATTCCACCACTTCGGTGCTCTAGTTCTAAGCCTAGGCAAAACCGAGTCCTTCCCAGATCTTTCATCTCGAATTCGGATTTCAAATAGCTAGCGGTCTCATTGATCTCATTCAGAGTTCCAATGATGTTCATATCATCGACATAGACGGCTATAATGGCAAATCCTGAACTTGTTCTCTTTATGAACACACAAGGGCACAACTCATCATTCTTGTATCCTTTCCCAATCAAGTAATCACTTAACCGTGTGTACCACATCCTACCAGATTGTCGGAGTCCATATAGAGATCGTCTCAACCTGATAGCAAATGAACTTCGTGGTTTTTGCTCACTTAACTTGGGTAACGAAAGTCCTTCTGGCACTTTCATGTACATCTCCGTATCTAGGTCCCCATAAAGATACGCAGTTACAACATCCATAAGCTGCATATTGAGTCTCTCTGAGACTACCAAACTTATTAAGTATCGGAAGGTAATAGTATCCATGACAGGAGAATACGTCTCCTCATAATCAATTCCAGGGCGTTGAGAAAAACCTTGCGCCACGAGTCGAGCTTTATATCGCTGGACTTCGCCATTCTCATTGCGCTTTCTGACAAAGACCCATTTATGTCCAACAGGCTTCACGTTCGGCGGTGTAGGCACAACCGGTCCGAAAACTTGCCTTTTCTTTAGAGAGTCTAGTTCAGCCTGGATTGCTTCTTCCCACTTCGGCCAATCCGCCCTACGTTGACATTCATCAACAGTGCGGGGTTCCATATCGTCGTCGTCAATGATTTCTTGAGCAACGGCGTAAGCGAATGCATCATCGATATACATGGAATTTCTTTCCATCAGATTGTGCATGCATAAGTAGTTTAGTGAGATTTCCTTGTTCTCCAACATCAACAGTGAGTCTGAGGCGTCCCCCAGATGATTCAGAGTTGATTCTTGGACATAGGTATAGTCGGAGACAATCTCGTGTGACGGCGTCACAGTATCAATGATGAACGGATCGCTTTGTGCCTGGACACATGCCCTCTTTCTAGGTACATTGTCTTTGGAACCGATTGGTCTCCCCCTCTTTCTAGGAGGATCCGAAGTCGACGCCGGCTCTCCACTTGGAGGTGCCGAGCCTAGGCTGCCGATGGCACCTAGGGCTGCGGGTCTGAGACCGGCGGCGCGTGCTCGCGCATGGCGAGGAATGTTAAGCCTTGCAGGTACATTCGCAGCAGGTATGGTTGATCTTGTCACTTTCGCAATATCAGTAAAGGAGTCGGGCATCGTATCCGCCACCTTTTGTAGTTCTAATATGCGTTGTATTTCAGTCTCACACTGAGACGTACGGGGATCATAATGAGACATAGTGGGAGAGAACCACGTCAATTCCTGACGTTCATTTGGGACGGATGCGGCCCCATCTCCCCCTAACGGCGGGAAGGATGTCTCATCAAAGTGACAATCTGCAAATCTTGCAGTAAACAGATCACCTGTCATAGGCTCTATATAGCGGACAATAGTTGGTGCTTCATATCCAACATAAATAGCTGATCGTCGTTGTGGACCCATCTTGGTACGCAGTGGAGGCGTGATAGGCACATATACGGCACAACCAAAAGTACGCAGATGCGAAATATCAGGCTCGTAACCAGTTACCAACTGGTACGCACTAAATGGTTGGCTATCTGTGGGTCGTAGACGAATAAGCATGGCTGCATGTAATATTGCATATCCCCATGCCGAAACTGGCAAGTTTGTGGCCATGACAAGAGACCTAGCTACAAGCTGTAGTCTCTTGATAGCGGCTTCTGCAAGACCGTTCTGAGAATGAACGTGGGGTACGGGATGTTCAACTTCAATCCCAACTGACATGCAATAGTCATCAAAACACTTTGAGGTAAACTCTCCAGCATTATCCAGTCTGATGGACTTAATCGGATTGTCCGGGTGGTGAGCCCGAAGCTTAATAATCTGAGCTAGGAGTTTAGCGAATGCAGCATTCCTCGTGGACAACAACGCTACGTGTGACCAACGCGTTGATGCATCAACCAGAACCATGAAATATCTAAATGGTCCGCATTCTGGTGTTATAGGTCCACAAATATCACCTTGTATTCGTTGTAGAAACGGAATATTCTGTTTATTATCAATAGCAAAAGATGGTCTTGCTTGAAGTTTTGCTAGTGAACAAGCTTTACAAAACGAACGATGAGCATTAGACATCGCTACAGAAGCATGAGAAGCAGGAGGGGGCCGAACCTCTCCTTGGAACCGAGAGGCGGCTATCGACGGCACGGCCGAACCGAGGCCGAGGCGCCCTCTGTGCTTTTGTGATCGGAAAAATGGATGACCGTGGGAGCATTTCAAAATACGGATCATCAGATCACGACCCGGATGACCGAGTCTATCATGCCAAAGCTTATAAGCATCAGAATCACATAATATAACAACATGAGATTCGTTGGCTCGAATGGTTGTGAAATACATGCCATTGCGAACTCGCTTACACTTCTCCACAATGCGAGTGCGCATAGATTGAGTGGAGGTGATCAACAGATATTCAGTTCCATCTTCAACATAAGTGCTGAGGTGATAGTCATTGTCACGCACATCCTTGAAAGCTAGCAAGGTTCTTGGCGCCTTAGGCGCATATAGGGCGTCCTCTACCCGAATCTCAGTGCCATTTGGCAGTAAGAATTGAGCAGTGCCACGACCCTTAATTACGGGTCCAGTTCCTGTCATCGTAGATAACGACGATTCTCTTGGCGTAAAATCCGAAAACAATTGCCGATTTCTCAGAATCGTGTGAGTTGTTGCACAATCCAACAAACACTCAATCTCGCCTTGATACATCTACAAAAACAATGTAAATTGAATCAATAGTCTACTTTAGACTTTGGCGAACACTTTAAAGTAAGTGTACTGAGACAATATATCATCACAAAATGAAGTGCATTAAGGCCAATAACATAGCCATGGCAACGACAAAACTTGAGAGAAAGATATAAGCCGCATTTTAATCACCGAGTATCACCATTGATAATCATAGCCTAGTTCAGAGATTGAGACCGGACACCGTCGTAGGTGGCGTGGCCGAGCCAAGACCGAGGCCAAGGCAAAGGCCGGAGCCAAGCCAAAGCCGAAGCTGTGGTAAGGCCAAAGCGACCCAGAGGCCGAGCCGAAGCAAGGCGAGTGGTGAGAGTCGGTCAGGCATTGAGGCAATGCGATGCGACGGTTGAGCTAAATCCGAAGCATGGCGAGTCCGAAGACACTTCGTTGCCGAGCCATTGATGCAAAAGTTGCATTTGTTCGATAGGCTATCGATTGTTGGTTTCAAAAAACCGGATTCGGTGCTGAGCCAAGCTGGCGATTGGCCATGGCGAGTGAGGCCTAGCGAGTCGCGGCCAAGCGCTTAGGCTTTGGCGAGCGAGGTTTGGCGGATCGCAGCCAAGTTGGCGGATCGCTGATCGCGGATCGCGGATTAGTTGGCGAATAGACATGGCGAGCGAGGCCTGGCGGATCGCGGCCAAGTTGGCGGATAGCGGATCGCGGATCACGGATCGCGGATCTCGGATCGCGGATCGTGCATCGCGGCTCGCGGATGGCGTATCGCGGATCGCGGATGGCGTATCGCGTATCGCGGATCTCTCCTTTTGTCTTTTGTGATTTTTCGGATATGAGTTAACATCACCAGAATTTTGGTGAACTCAAAATGATTATGCCATTGAGAATTGGACGCATTGAACCAATTTTGCTTTCAGGGATGTAAAAATCTCAAATCATTCGTAGAATAAGATAGATTTTATTGATGACAACTCAAGAATACATCAAGGTTGTTCTAAATAGAACGACTTATCGAACAAAGTCGTGATTTATTGACTATTCTGTCAAAATAACAATCAAAATCAAACTTGAACACGTATCTCATGACCTAAGTCAAATACTTATTCATAGTCTGGAGTATCATACTCCTGAGTCCTACGTTTCTTGGTAGGTTGGAAGTCATCGATGGCGAAGTTCGTATTTTCCTCATCGTATACTTCTTCCTCAAAGTCTCCTACATAGTGTGCTTCTTGTTCTATGTATTGTTTGTGTTTCTTGTAAGCGGCTTGAATATCTCTGCTTGCTATGCAATCGCGTTGGAGATGATTCATAGAACCACATTTGAAGCAAGGAGCCGAAGCATTGTTCGGCGGATGGCCACCACGCCTGGGACCGGAACCAAAACTGTTCCTTCCTCTGGGAGCGGCGGCTCTGCCATCATCCCTTGTCCAAGAAAGCGGTCGGCCACGGCCGACGCCTCTTCTCCCTCCTCGTCCGCCACGTATTGCTCTTGGCGTACGTGGTGGCGGTGCTTGACGTTCATGAGGTTGATGCTTCTGCTTAAAAGCTTTACCACGGGCTTGATGAGATTCCGCAATGAATTTCGGTCCTCGAGGCCTCTTATTGGTGGTAAGAATCAACTCATGGTACCTCTCCTTTCTCTGAAGGACATTCATCAAATCGCTGAAGGTTTTGATAGTGCCTTTCTCGCGGAGATCGCGGTACTGATGCGACAACATGGACGCAGATTCTGGGAACGTCGTGAAAGTCTTCTCCATCATATCATCATCGGTCTTTTCGACCCCACAAAAGCTCAAATCAGATTGCAAGTTTAGCATAGTCTGATGATATTCCTGGACGGAATCAAAATCCAGTAAGCGGATTTGCTCCCAATCAGACATGAGGTCTGGGAGTTGTGCGTCATGCACATTGTCGAAGCGGTCCTTGAGGATATCCCATAGCTCTTTGGGATCAGTTTTCCTCAGGTATTGCTTCTTGAGCGTTGGATGGATATGGCGCCTGAGAAACATCAGGGCTTGTGCTTTCTGTTCAGGAGAAGCGTGTAAGCTTTCATCCTCAGGAGGGTTGATGGTGGCAGTAAATCTTTTACCAATGAAAGTGTTCTCAACATCTGAGACCCACCTTTTGTATTCCTTGCCTTGGACATCCAAGATGTCAAATTCTGGACGCTGAGTGTCAGCCATCTACAGAACACAAACAGGGAGACGTTAGTATGTTTGAATACTAATCGAGTTTGATTGTTCTTTTAGAACAGTGCCAAGATATATCATGGTCACATAAATCGATGCTTAACGTGACTTCAAGTCACAATCGATATCTTCCCTTTGTTTTCTTTCCAAAAAAGAATAATACGTTATGGTTCACAGTGACATCACAGTCACAAGCATAACGGTGGCCGGTAACATCACAGTTACCCCAATAAACGTTGGCACCGGGGTGACTAAATCCCCGTATGCCGTCCCGAGAAGCGATAGAATCGGGATGAAGAAGCAGGGACACGGAAAGGTCCCGGAAGAGAAAACAAAACCCAACTATTGAAATTTTCATAAGCGGGAACGTTTATAAAAAATATTTACCTCTTCAAGAGAAGCTTGATCAAACGAAACTTGACTCTTGGGGAAGCTTGTTTTCTTCGATTTTTCTTGATTTCTTCTCAACCACGAATAAGGGTTCGCGGATCGCTTGCTTGGCTTGCGAGCAATTTTGATCTTCTGGCAGATGCGTGCAAAAAGTAGCACGCAAGGGAGAGCTGCTGGCGAGCGGGTTGTCTGCCTAGAGGCAGAGGAGGAGCAGTACTCGAAGGTACAGTGCGGCAGGCGAACAGCGCAGATGCTGCTAAGAAGAGGCCGACGGTGCCGAAGAGAAGAATCGGCGGCCGACGGTAGGTTAGGGTTTCGAAAAAAAAAATTCGGAATTAGGGTTTCTAGGGTTTATTAGACGGGAGGCTAGAGCAATGTGCTGATAACGTGTTGTAGGAGAAATAGATTGATAAATCTCTCTGTGTTTATTCATTGATAAGGAGGCCTTTATATAGGCATTACATCAAGTATCCCTGGCGAACAGGGATTCCCTATCTAATAGAGTATCTAGACTACAAGTCTTATTAGGACAAGACACACCACGGAAGTTACGGAGTTAACCTTCCTTGAACACTTTAATCAATTTTTTTAAATATATGAAAAATAATACTTGTGCAATCCAAGTCATATAATGAAATTAAACATACTCCATTACTACATATACAAAACATTGATTTAAATGTCAATCCGACTACTTAATCTTAAGTTGTACTCTACGAGTTTTTGTAGTAAATTCATCCATAATTGACTCATTGTCAACACTATCAGCAAATTTTCTTTCAATATGAACCAACATGCAATTATCAAGAAACTCTGCTTCTATCTTGTTTCAGAGTCGATTCTTAATAATTCTCAAAAAATAAATACTTCTTTGTTGTAGGAGAAACAATATAGATGTAAAGCGTTTCTTTATTGATAGATAAGGAGGCCTTTATATAGGCATTACATCAAGTATCCCAAGTAATCAGGGATTCCCTATCTACTAAGGTAACTACTATTCTAGTCTAATTAGGTCAAGACACACAACGGAAGTTACGGAATTAACCTTCCTTGAACACTCCCCCTTGTGTCGCGTACCTAATGTGACACGGTGCATAACATGTTGCCTCGCTAAAACCTTGCCAAGCAAAACAAAACCTCTTGGGTAAAAATAAAAAGCTTGGTCGAAGGGAAAAGAGCACAACGCACCAACTACAATTGAAGATTACATGTGAGGTAGACTCCCCCTGATGTCTACAAGACAACTCCCCCTGATTGGTAACTCAATCTTGGAGTTCAGATTAATGGCGTATACAAACGCTCCTCACAAGCTTCAAAAGTAGGTGTGGCCAATGATCGAGTCATTGAATACAGCCACATTATCCTTGTATTAGACCAGCTACACTTAGCTTTACTTGGTCTTAAGGAAGAAGGTCGCTTAACAACTCAAAACTAGAGTTCGCGTTGAAAATCAGATTCACGCGCAGCATGACCTTCGTGTACTTAAATAGTCATAACTCCTTCGATACAGTAGGTATGAACGAACCGTAAAATGTTCTGGAAACTAGACACCCATATCTTTCCAGTGGTATAAAGTACACAACGTGGTTCGTTCTGAGCTGATCACAAAGCTCTGTCGAAGGTGACTGATCTGCAAATTACTGGACAGATTCGTCCTACTTTGCTAAAACAGCCATAACTCACTCAATATGATAGCTATGATCAAATGGTTAGTGTCCCTGGAAAGTAGACACATAGAGCTTTCCAACGGTACTAAGTTTACCATTTTCCGATGAGTGAGTTGTCATGTAGGTCACGGGAAGTTGACGTACAGAACTAGGCAGAATCTGGAATTGCCTATTGATGTGTCTTTCATGATGGGATCGAATGAGCCTAAACCTTTCTCTCTTAAAAGAAAGTACCGCCATATACCATGGCATTGCGTGGGCGCGTCTAGCCATCACTTTGGCTTTATAAGTTTATAGCGAATGAGATGTCGAGTCGAGCATATTATGACAAGCACATGATTGCGCACATGATACTTAGATAGAGAGTTTCATCTCCCAAGACTTCTCGTCACATAGACGAAACGAGTCTTCTCAAGACATCGACTAATCATGGGATACATATAGGCTTTGGTTTAACGTCCATTAGTTTGCCATAAGCCGATAGATGAACAAGTTCATCACTAACGGTTCTCACATTTGAGACCAAGTATTCCCAAGATCTTTTCATTCTTAACGTTGGATTAGTGATACTTCAATCACAATTCATCCGTAGTTTACACGCAAATAGGCATGATTCATTACATTTCATCTCCAATCAAGTAGTTGCTCAACCGCGTTATACAATATCCAACCAGAAGATTTGAACCCATATAGAGAACATCCTAATCTGATAGCATACGCACTTCGAGGTTTTTGCTTACTTGACTTGGGTGAAAACTGATCCGTTCATGATATTTATGTACATCTCTTTACTTAGTCCCAATAGAGATGATACAAGCTGCATGATCAGTTTTTCGGAACTACCTAACTGACAAGGTAGTGGAGTGTGATATGACTCCATTACGAGAGCATATGTCATCGTAGTCGATTCCAGGGCGTTTGTGAGAGACCTTGCGCCACAAGGTGAGTCTAGGCTCTTTTTCTCACTACGCTTTCAATCAAAGATTATCGATAGGGTTTACACTTGCGGTGTCGGCATCACCTGACCAAGGACCTATCTCTTTGTATAAACTGGATCGCATATCTTTCCGTGTAGGCCAATTCACAACGTTGGTATTTGCTTCAACGAAGTGAGTGTATTCGATATCTAACTCATAGACCACGTACTCATGTACACTAGTGTAATTCGCATTTGTAGAGATCTCTATATGGATTGGCTTCTCATTGAGGCGTCCCCCAATAATAACCTTAATCCAGAAAATCCATGAGACGAATGAGTTGTCATTGATCCGAGGATCAAGTTGTGCCATACTCGCATTCGGCGAGTGTATATCGAACAAAGTGCCCTCTCTACACTTCTTGTGAGAGTCACGGCCTAGTGACACCAGCTACCACTTTTGTGGAGTCACCATGTCACCATTTATGAATGACAATATGTCCATTGATTTTGGACATCAATCCTTACAGGCATGTTGATACAAGAGTACTATTCCGATCTTTTCCTTGAAAGACCAATAGTTTGCTCTTTGCAGCATGTATATCAAATCTCGTCACTTTGATTTATGGGACTTTGGGAACATGATGAGGCACAGTGGGGACAAACCACGGCAATGCCAAGTCGTTCTACTTGAACAAACTTGTTCTTCTCTCCCCCTAACGACGGGGAGACTGGCTCATCAAAAAGTGACATAAACGAGATCGCCTGTTAAGGTTTATATATAGCGGACTATAGGTGGAAGCTGACGTCTTATTCAAAGACGTTATTCATAATCAAATAACCCATCATTGAGCGCTTGTGGTAGCGCAATATGGCACATAAAGTATGTGGACGGTATAGGGTATTGATCGTTAACACTTATACGTTAACAAGATGCATTCCGTTACAAAATGTAACATGCATGTATGCTTCCTGAAACGTTTCACTATGTTCCGGAACACCAAATGCCACCAAATTTTAACAGTAGGTAGGCACATGTGTTAGGATTCCAACGCCGCCGGCCTCATTGCCGGAACCGGTCGGAAACATACCGAACCGGTCGGAATAGTCGCCGGAGGTCAGTGAACGTTTGTGTCGAGTGGTTCATCACCTTCCAGGTGTCCAATGGCTCTGAAATTTTATGAGCAGGTAGCCATGGATGTTAGGAATCGGTGGACCAAATTTCACCTCAAGAACCGGCCTAAAAGTAGGTAAACCGGTCCTCACAATGACGAGTCCGCGAGCTAAAAAACCAGAAATTTTAGGTTTTTGCTACTTTTCTATCATTGTGAAGGTGCTTCATAACATCTAAGTGTTATGGCTTGAGTTTAACCATGAGGTATATCACCATAGTATCATTGTATCTCAAATTGAACTATGAGAAGGCATCAAAGCCATCATCTTATGTATCATTGCCTTTAGCGTAGGAGGGCGTTACTCCAAAACTTTGCTAAAGATTAAGCTTCCATATGTTGAGCATAGCTAATGAAGGATCATAAGGGGGGATCATATGCACGTTTAAATGCATAGATGGTGCTTCCATTGACTTGGAGGAAGACTTGGGTGACGTTAATGTCATCCTTGAGCCTTGAGCATTGCTCATGACGCTACCAAATTCTTTTGGTAATCTTTGATCTCAATAGCTTCTTTGCTCAAAAGAAACGATGTCCATAGCTTTCTTGCATATATGGATCATCAAAACATGTCCAAAATTCCGGACTATGTATGGAAGAGTCTACATGAGTCGCCGATTCAAAGAATCCGAATCATAGTATACGTGAAATACATTCACAATATTGACTCATAAGTTGTGCGCATTCATTAGAAGCGATACACAAGAAATCAATTCAATTTTCACAATGAGTTTCAAGGTGATAAACGTTGGCACCAATATCTTGAAGTGGTGATCAAGGTTCGATGAAGATTAGCTACACACTTAATGTCTCTATGATACATTCATAAGAGTGTAGAGACAAGGGTTTTATGCCAAGACATATAAACCGGAATATATACTCAATTCCTATAGAGTGTGCAACATGGCGTGTAGTATCACAAGATAAAACATAGGCATGCTTAAAGGCGTACTAGACACATCCGTTAACGCTCAAAAATAGAGCCGGAAAACAACCAGAATGAGCCAACATCGATACTATATAGACATAAATGTCTAAACCAAGTATCCAGGACCGAGGCCATGAGCTAGCTATCCGAGGCCGAAGCCAAGCTAGAATGGGAGCCAAGCCGAAACAAGGCAAGGAAGGGCCATGGTCAAGCATAGGCGCGTGCTAGGCTAGCCAAGGCCGAAGCCGAGGTGGTGCACGGGCAGGCCGAGGCCGAGCAAATGTCAAGGCATGCCAAGGCCGAAACCAAGGCGTGTCGAGGCAAAAGCAAAGGCTTTTGGGGCCGAGGCTTGATGTTGGAGTCAAGGTCATGCGAGTTGCCGATGGATAGCCTAGGCCGAAGCGAAGGCTTACCGAGGCATAAAACAAGGACCTGACGAGGCCGATGCCATGCTAAAGAGCCAAAGGCATGCCGAGGCCGAAGCCAAGACGTGCCGGGGTGAGTGCATGGGCTTATAAGGCCGAGATGGCTGCTGGCCGGGCCGTGTTCAGGCCAACGCCGAGGCCGAGGCCGGGGCGCTGCTAGGCGGGCCGTGTGCGTGCCAAGGTCCGGAGACCGAGGGGGCGGCAGCATGTGGTCCAAGCAACGCGTAAGCTAAGCCAAGGCCGAAACCGAGGCTAGGCAAGGCGGGCTATGGTGGGCGCAAGAGTGCCGAGGCCGAGGCCGGGCAATGCGCATGCATCCGCTTATGTACGCAAGCATGTCAATTTGTTTCTTGACGAGTGAGGCCTGGCGGATCGCGACCAAGTTGGCGGATGGCCATGGCGAGCGAGGCCTGGCGGATCGCAGCCAAGTTGGCGGATGGCCATGGCGAGCGAGGCCTGGCGGATCGCGGCCAAGTTGGCGGATGGCCATGGCGAGCGAGGCCTGGCGGATCGCAGCCAAGTTGGCGGATGGCCATGGCGAGCGATGCCTGGCGGATCGCGGCCAAGTTGGCGGATGGCCATGGCGAGCGATGCCTGGCGGATCGCGGCCAAGTTGGCGGATGGCCATGGCGAGCGATGCCTGGCGGATCGCGGCCAAGTTGGCGGATGGCCATGGCGAGCGATGCCTGGCGGATCGCGGCCAAGTTGGCGGATCGCAATTTCTCGCGAGTCACTCATTTTGTCTCTTGTGATTTTTCGAGTTAACATCACCAATTAGGTTGGTGAACTCAATCAACATGCCATGTAAATGTGTAATGCGATTCATTGCATTCACATATAGCTTTTTTTTTTTTAGGGAATCGAACCATATATGCATCAAAATGCCAACGGTTATATCGAGATCTTGACCATAAAGAGTGTATCGATTAAGTAGCATTAGTCACACATGTGAGGTCTATGCCTGCACAAAATCAACGGATTTGTAGTCACTTTGACTATGAAATTGAAGTCATATGCTTCATATTTATTGCAAATTATCTTTTGCTGTTGAAATCCGTAATCATGAGGATATACTCTCATCTTCTTCCATGTATCTCTTGTATACATTGACCATATGATTGCAATTTTGCAATTAGTGAACCGATAGAACCATATCCATGACATGATTCTCTCTTTTTTCAATGGCCATTCTCTAGGCGCATTTTATGGTCAATTGTTTCTTTATATCAAAAGAACAAGAGGGAAGGAATTGAATGGTCGAGACCAAGATTCTGGTTACTCAATTCAATTGGTTGTGACAATTTCCGTCACATATCGATGTTACAGTGACAATTTCCGTCACACATCATGAGTTTGTCCCCTTTGTGACTCCCTTAGGATCGTCACAAGCATCGACAATATTATGTCGGAATCGTGATTAAATATTCACGAAGAGTTGTGGTTCACAGTGACATCACAGCCACAAGCACAACTTTGGACGGTAACATCACAGTTACCCCATAAATACTGTGATACGCAGGGGTGGGTGGGGCCCCTTTGTATCGTCCTGAAAAACACACAAGTTCCAACACATATACACAAGTTCAAATAATTGAAATTGCGAAAAACGGGAACTTTTATTAAATCATACTTGCTAGTTCGCCAAATGAACTGCGTTTAAAAATTGCGCTTAAGGACTCGGTTCTGATCCTTGTGCAATTTTGAGATGCTCTTCCATGTACGTGCAACGAAATAATCCTCGCAATTACATCGCGATGCGTCGTGCAATAAGTTTCATGGAAAAGAAAAACATATGGTTAGTCATATTCACCATATATGGAGCAGTAAAACTAATAAAAAGAATTACTGCAGTAACTGTTTTTAACCTTTAGGGTAAAAACTTTTTAACTGAGGTAAGTACAATTACCGTTTTGCCCCTGGGTCGGATCAGAGGATCAGGGTTGGGCCGAACCGGGTCGGGTCGGAAAACCGGGTCGGGCTGGGCTGTACCACTGGCAGACGGGTTGGGTCGACGCCGTCTGGTTGCAGGCGCAGCGAACTGAGGTGTGCGTCGGAGATGGCGCTACGCGACCCTGCTGCATAATCGATCGGCGTCCTCGTCGATCCTGCTAGGCGTCGGCGGCGTCGAGCGGCGGTGTCGATGGAGCACGCAGGTGGCGCTGCGATGGATGCAGGCCGATCGAGTCGGCGCTGGGTGGAGCGCTGGCGGCTTCAGGCTGGGCCGGCTAGCAAGACTTCTGGTGTCGGTGGCGCCAAATATCGGCTCAAGGTCGCAGCGGCGGCGCTGGGTCGAGCTGAGATCGGGAGAGAAGATGGGTGCCCAGAGAAGATTTCTGGGTGCTCTAAACATATTCCATCTCTGCCGACAAGATGTCGTCGGCAAAACTTGGATCCTGACTCTTTCTTTCTTTTCCGACGAAAAAGTTGTCGCCAGAAGAACTTTTTCACCTCGTTGCCGACAAAGGGGTTGTCGGCAAAAAATAGTGTCTGATGGGAGGCTTTCTTTGCCGACAAATAGGTTGCCGGCAGAAAAGAGAATTTAGGGTTTCTGAATTTTTTTTTCAGATTGGAACCCTAGGGTTTATGAATTTTTCATGGCTATTAGACGAAGGCTAGAGTCACGTGCTGATAACGTGTTGTAGGAGAAACAATATAGATGTAAAGCGTTTCTTTATTGATAGATAAGGAGGCCTTTATATAGGCATTACATCAAGTATCCCAAGTAATCAGGGATTCCCTATCTACTAAGGTAACTACTATTCTAGTCTAATTAGGTCAAGACACACAACGGAAGTTACGGAATTAACCTTCCTTGAACATTCTTTACTTTATATATATATATATATATATATATTAATATATACCCAGTTACCTATATTTGCACGGAAGAAAAAATATAGTAACACAGAAATCTCATTTCAAATTGAATCCCATCCAATTCATGCAACAATGACAAGCGTCAAAGTAGAGTCAGTGAAATCCTTCAAGAGATGGGGCAGGAGCCACCCTTTCATCCGGTACGGACTTCCGATGATCTCCCTCACCGTGTTCGGCGCCGTCGGCCTCGCACATCTCATCCAAGGCAGCAAAGACATTGCCAAGTTCAAAGACGACCAGGAATGGGAGATCATTGAGACCCGCAAAGCCCTCTCCAGAACCGGACCCGTCGACGCTTATAAACCCAAGAAGATCTCACTCGACCAAGAGCTCAAGGTAATATCACACGTGCTTTTCTTCTGAAAGTGCTTTTTGCGGAAGTGCTTTTTATGCGTATCCAATTGAAAATTTGATCACGTTTCCAACAGGCTTTGCAGGAGAAGGTGGACATTAACAACTACGACTACAAGAGGATTCAGACAAGTCACACTAGTTGTGTTGGGGTTAATGTAATAGTTTGTGTTCGGTTTTGTGTAACTGTAGTGTAATGTGAGTTTCAATGAATAACAGTTTTGAGGTTTTTGTTTTTCTCTCTGCTGGGTTTTGTGTTTTTAACTTGTGCTGTGAATTATGTGAATGGTGCAAGCCAAATAATGGAAAGAGAGGTCAGAAGCAAGTTGTGGATGGACCCTAGTACGTACATAGCAGAGAGAACAGAAGCTGTTGGGTTGAATGAAACAGGGGCAGTGGGGGAATGGAAAGGACCAAGAGGTTGAAAAACAGTGGTCCAGCTGCTGTGAAATATAGTAACTGGAAGTTTGGGAGTAAAATTAATTTCCTACCACCTCAATGGTTCAGTAGCATTCAGTCAGTACTCTCAGTACAACAAAAAGTTGGTGTCCCTACTCTTGCTTGTTGTAGGTGTAATTGTAGAAGAAAGGGAGAGATTTTACTACTTCATCGGCATTGGTTATTCACTTATTTGCATGCAAGTTCCTAGTGTTTATAGGAATGCGCTTATGTTTCCTGATTTTCATCCTGCCTCTTCTTGATAGCCTATTCGCTGTGAATGTACCAAATCTTTCAGAGTTTTTGGTCTGAATTGAGATTATGGGGTTTAGCAAGATTCAGTGATGCATTTTTCAATTATCCTTTGGTTATTGGCATTCAATATAGCAAGAAGTTATTGTACCCACCCTTAAATGGCATTCAATATAGCAAGAAGTGGGTGTACCCTTAAATTTCTGATTTGCAAATGGCATTTCATGCATGCCTGTTACATGTAAAGCATCCGCAGTCCACACAGATAAAGGGAACTCAATATGTTGGTCATGAATTTAAATGGCAAAACTTTGTCAAATGAATTGAGAGGAGGTACATTATACTTCAGGTGAAGAGCTCACCCAAACCATTTCTGGCAATTACAAACTTTGTACCCATTTCTCTCACAGAGAAACTTATGTACACCACCCCCACAACACAATACACAAGACAGTCTTAATAAACCCTACCTACTGTTCCTTTCCCCAATATACCCCCATTTCACCATGTCCCCTCTTTTTTCTTATTTGATTTACATATACAAGGCAGGAGCAAAATCACAGCCAAAAAACCTCTCCTTGTCTCTTTTTTATGTCCCCTACCCAAATAAAAATTCAAAATCAAGAGAAAGGGACGAGTGCTCAGCAATCCTATATGATTACCTCGGCTTCGGTTGTGAATATAATGGTCGGATAAGCCTCTGGGCTGATGGACTACCCAACAACATAGCCTGAGATCGAGTAAGCATCTCAACCATCGACGGGGTTTGATAGGACTGAACAAGGCTTGAACCGTCAGTGGAGTCACCTCTTGCTGTTGCTCTTTGCCATGAATGTGAGCTCAGTCCTGAAAGAATGTATGCCCTACCAGATGCTTCATAGACATGCCTACTTGCCATCCTCTCTTGCATTTCTTTTAGCTCCGCATCCAGTGCTACACACAGGCGGTCATTAGATTTTGCTGACACGGTCTCTGACAATATCCTTCGACAATCTTCAAGGGTTGAAGCTGCACCAGCTAAGTCTCCCCGCTCAGCTGCAGCTCGGGCCTGTGCCATTGCCTCAGCTGCTTGGAGCCTATTACGTTGCCTGTCCACTTCTATTGACACTACCACTTGTCCCGCCACTGCTGGTCTGTCAATTCCAACTTCTTCACTCTCTAACGTGGCCATTTCTTTAGCTAAGGGATCCTTGTAAATGCATCTCACCTTAACCAATGATGTTAGATTGCTAGAAAATTCTGCTGGGACATTAACTGAAACCAGAAAATCCCTCTCTTCTTCGGCATATAAATCTCCAACATCAATAGACCCTTTGCGTCCACCACCCATCACACGACTTGGGTAACTTCCCGCCTTTAGTGAGCCAAGGCGGACATTTGTATTCACACAATCCACTTCCACCTGCAGCTCTTGTACCACAACACTCAAAAGACCCCCAATGCACTGTGCAAATGCATCCTGGATAACAGCTTCAGTCTCGATAAAAGAAAAAGTACCTCCAGATATCTCTGAAATTGAATGCATCGATGATGCATCGTGATCTGCACCAAACCCAAATGAATGCACTGGAATCTGGAAGCCTGTGTTGTCACCACTATGAACGGACAAAGGGAGGAGCAACTGATAATTTGGTTGAGCTTGGTTTGCCCCAGATCCGCTGACAGTATAAGTGTCCTGACCATCAGACAACAGTATTATGCTGGCAACAGGATTCTTTCCCTTCCGATCTTCCAATATCTTGCCACCCTTTCTTAGGCCTTCGGCAATGTTGGTCCCGCCATTTGCAACCAAAGAGTTGACAGCTTGCAGAGCCTGCTGGCGTCCAGTGTCAGTCATTCGGTGGAGTGGAAAGAGGCGACGGGCAGTAGAAGAGAAGGCAATAACTGACAGCCTGTCATTGGAGCCCAGATTTTGTATAACAAACCCCATTGCCCGTTTCAGCAGTGCAAGCTTAGTTCCTGCCATGCTACCACTGATGTCAAGCACTGTGACCAGGTCTACTGGAGCACGGCGATTCTGTGAAAATTGTGGCAAGCTGGATTGGTTTCTGCAACAATTTTGCGTTGTACTTGAAGCAGCAGCTTTCAGATTGACCAAAACGGTAAAGTTGTCAAAAGATTTGGATTTCGACACAGCTGAAACCTCAGGATATGTTTTCATTTCTATAGTTTTAAAAGAATTGTCGTCTGCAGAATTTCTATTGGAAGAGCTTCTCTCAGCAGCCACAGCTTGGTGATCCAAAGGTTCATCATCATTGAATACGCCTGGTTCAGTGGCAGGAAACAGTGGCACAATGTGCCTTCGGCTCAATTCTCTTCGAGGAGGAGGTATCCGGCGCACAACAGTCATCAAAGCATCATTGTGAGGCCAACCTACTGGACCAATAGGTCCCCTTCCGGGGGAAGGATCCGCAGTGGGACCCTGCAGAGGGATTTCCTTCCATTTAGCCCTACAAACTGGGCAGATTTGGTTGCCATGTTTTACATTTGATGCAATGCAGTGGAAATGAAAAGAATGAGAACATTCCGCAGTGAATATAGCATGGCCTCCTCCTTGTTTCATTTTGGTTAAGCATATCGAGCACGTCTGCTGAAAACATAAACAAGTGCAAGAAAGGAAGTATGAGTAAACCAATTAAACATGTCAACCACTATGTTGCAAACTACAATACTTTTTCGTTTTCAATTCTTCAATGGGTACTTCCCAATCTCTGATGTACAATGTCACAATGAATATCCTTTGACACGAGGTAGACTAAACATTTACAATTAACACATACAGACAAAGAAGAAGTGATAACCTGATAGATGTACTTGGATTTAAATAGTCAATGTTTGGTATCCAACACAAGGGTTATAATGTGAAAGGAGCAAAACTTATGGTAGGAAACCATTTTACGCAATTTGCTTACTTAAACCGCTTGAAAATGAATGAACCATAAAACAAAAAAGGATCAAATATCCCCTCCTTTTTCTCACGTAAAATAATTGAATAAACTTATAGGTAAGTTGCCGGGATAGAAGAACAAATTAAATCACAAGAAAACAATTGTAAAGTAACTACGGAAATGGATTTAGAGAAACCATGAATCTGAGCTTTCAATCTGAATTCATTGGACAAAAGGGAGATCAGAGGTTTTGCTTTATGACACTACTTTCCCCTTTACTTTTACTAATTTGATGAATCTGGAGAAAGCTTGCAAATTAACAGTCAAACTGATGAGGCCAGCAAGTGGCCAAGCAACCCACTTTCCTTTTTTTTTTTTTTTTTCCTCTCTCTCTATGGGAAGAAGGAAAAGGAAAGGTAAACTCTTTAGTCTTCTTTTACCATTAAGGCAAACAAGAATGGCCCTGAAAGTGACTTATGCAATAAACCCTCATTCTCAAACAGGAAAAATTAACATGACTCCAAAATTCTCATGTTCAAATCATTGTGCTCCCAGAAAATCCACTAAAATCCGATACAAACAATCCAAGACTAAGATTTGGAAATATAGAAGGCTACAAATCATAAACCATGGACCAATAACAACATTATTAGCTAAGCTGAGCTGCGATTTAACTCAAAATGATAAGAAGTTAAAGAACCCATCAATCATAAACACACAGAAGCACAGAGAACCCATTTCCATTTTTGATAATGAGATGAAAACACAAACCTTGGAAGAAGACTTGCTTCCACTTCTAGGGAGCTTCAAGCCATGAGAGGATGGTGTTGGTGTTGCAGGCCTGGATGAGCCAAAATTGGCTGGTGAAAGCAGAGCAGCATCAGACAATCTATCTTCTGAGTCCAGAGAGGAAGGAGATGAGTCCTCTAGTGTTTTGGGAAGATAGACACAGAGATTCAGACCCAGTGCCATCCTTGCCTTCCTCCATTTACTTCCCATTTCTTTTCTTTTTTTTTCAGTTTCAAGATTTCAAGCTCAGAACCAAAACCCAGAACCCCCCAAAGACTATGACTTTGAGCCTCAGAGCTGAAGAAAATTTACAGGACAGCTAATAAAGACTGAAACTTTGACAAAACCCAGATCTCAAAGTGCTTAAATTAAGCTGTTTTGGCTCTTTTCTCTAGAGAGAGTGAGTGAATGGGCTTTAAAGAAAAGTTGAAATGGGGGGGAACACGAAAACCGAGAGAGAGATTATTAATGGAGGTAACAAATTGTGTTTGGCTGGAAAAATGTCAAAGGAGATGAGCTGAGTCCTCTTGTGGGTTTGAGACTAGAACCAGTCATCTTGCTGTTCTTGGCCGCCACGGGAGAGAAGGAGAGAGCAACATAGAGAGTGAGGTTTTGGTTTGGTTTGCTTGGTGAGTTTGAGTTAGAGAGGGTTGTGTTGGGTTTTTGAGGATGTTGACCTTGGTTTATTATTGGAGGGTAAAGTAGCAGATAAGAGGAGCTTTGAGCTTATAGCTTAGCTGTTCAGAACGGTAAAAGTGCCATTGATAAAAGCACGTTTTGGGTTGAATACAAAGGAAAAAAAAGAAAAGTGCTTGCTCTGTATTATTATCAACCTCCTTGGATTTCCATCAAATACCATTTATTGAGGATCCTAGCTACTTTTCTCAGAAACCAAAAAAAAAAAATCCTACTATTCAAAGATTTTCACTCTTCCTTTGAGTTTCCTCATATATTGCATGACATCTGGAACATGAAGAAAATGTCCAACTGTATTTCCATGACAATTCTCGCACAGAATTAATGCCGCATTTTCTGACTGCTGATAATTTTATACTATGGACCCTATCATTCAGAATTAATTGCCAAGAAAAATCAATGTAAGTGCTATTTTTGGGAAACAAGTGAATGAATTAAGAACCCAGATAGCGACTGCAGATAGGGAAGAACACTAAATACTCTCCATAACATTGATCTGGTCTATCTTGTAGGTTGCCGTCTCACCATTTCTTTGGATTAAATCGGACGGCCTATCCTGCAACAACAAATCTTACCTCATGCGCTTGTTAAGTCGGTAAAATTACTTATCACTTGCATTAATATAAATAACAATAGACGAGTTTTTAAAATTAATCTTCAAATTCAAGAATTACATACATTTACTTTATTGTTGTTACAGTACTAGCAAGGGGCATTTACAGCATGAAGCCACGAAGTTTATGCAGTTTTCATCCTCATTGGCATAATGACATTCTTCAGTCTTCATAATCATATCTTGGAGTATAAAGGGAGGCATAGTATGTTCGAAGTATATTATAGTGTCAGTGGCTGGTTGTCAAATCCCTCTTTCTTCTCTCTCAACTCAACCAGGAACATATCTTTATCACTTTGCCAAATAACTAATACTCAACACAATATTGAGCGGATCATGCCATAATCCCATCCATGCCAGAGGCCCTGGATCATAATTTTCTTTTCCTTCTGTTCATAGTTTTTCTTTTTCCTTTTGAAGGAAAACCCCATTAGAACATGAATTGTTAGGCCAATTGGAGCCCCTAGTGCTTGTGCTATGCATCATGATCATCATCGTTGTTCATGATGAAGAATCATTGTTGTCCATGCATGAGTCAAAATGGTGGCAAATTGCTAATGATGCAATTCTGGGGCTGGATGAGTCTTTTCACACACCCAGATGATCATGATGATAAGTATGCCACACGTGCACATCATCATCAGCAGCGGCTCGTCAACTCCCTGGTTGACATTGGGAGATCATCTTATCACATGAGAGTTGGATCTCCCTTTTGTTTTCTCTTCTGTGTTCCTTTTCCTTTGTGCCTTTGCTCCTATCATTTCTTTAATTTTTTCTTCTTTGACTTTTAGGAAATGGCAATAATTCATGAAAATGAAATTTAACTAATTCAAATCAGTACCGTGATATGAAGAGGATATTAATGCGTTATTTTTTTTCTTTTTTTCTTTTTTCCTACCCTTTAGCTATATAATTCACTAGAAATTGTATTATCAAATAAGTAGCATTTTCATACTTTGTTAGACCTATACATCCAGGGGCGGAACCAGGATTAAATTATACCTTAGGCTAGATTTAAGAAAAAGAAAAATTGATTTTTTTTTTTTGAGGTTTGGAACCCAATGGGAGGCTCATCCTCACGCCTTTGATATTACCATTCAAAACATAATACAGGGGGGACATAAAACCAAAACCCTGTAAATTACATAAATAACATAGCTAGCTAAACTTTACTCTACGAGATCCGCTCATTTCGAACTCAGCAATTACATCATTATTATCAATATTATCCGCATATGTCCTTTCAATATAAAGAACCATTAATCATCAAGAAAATCATCATTCATCTTATTTCTAAGTTGACTTTTGATGATGTTCATAGATGAGAATGCCCTCTCTGTTGTTGCTGTAGAAACTGGAAGAGTCAAAATAAGACAAATCAATCGATAAATCATGGGGTAAAGTGATGACTTACCGAATTCAACCAACCATCGACACAAATCAGATACAGAAGTTGTCTTTGCAAATCTTGTATCCTTCTGAACATCTGCTATAAAGAACTCACACTCCAAATCTAGAGCAAGCATATCATATGATGAAAAGTCTTAAGGATAAAACTTCAAAGCAAGTTTACACACATCTTCAGGGTTGAATGCTCGAAAATTATAACGTGGATCAAATGAAGCACTAAGAAGAAGAATCTCCAAGGAACTTTCTGTAAATCTACTTTCAAGCTCTCCCAACTGAAAGTCTATCACAACATAAAGTAGATTGACACGATAATAGTGCTCATTTGAAATATTGTTTTCACAATCCCTCAACCCTTTCTTGTAAGGAGCTGTCATATCCGGCATAGAAATAGCATGCTCAGCACAAAATGCTCTAACCTTCATAATCAAATCATCCCAACCATTTTCTCTCATATCTTGAAGCTTTTCTTTTGTTATTGAAAGAAAATGCAAAGCATTCAATATGTCCATGTCTTTTCTTTGCAAAGCTTGACACAAAAAGTCGGTAATCCTCATAATATCATGCATCATTAGCAAACAATACACAAAATCAAACTTTTTCAAGGCCTTACCGATTGCTTTTGCTTCTCCTTGCACTTTATCCACTCCATTCTTATACAAATCGTCAATAGTTGCTCGGGTAGCTCCAAACAACTTAATCAGACTTGAAATAGAACGAAGATGTGAACCCCAGCGAGTAGCCCCTGCTCTTTGCAAAGTGCAAGCTTGATTCATACCTGAACCTCTCTCAAGTGTACCAGCAGCCACTAAATCTGGGATTTCTACTTCTCTGAAAGCTTTTAACATAGAATGTCTTTTTGCACTAGAATCAACAAAATTCACAATCATAGTCAGAGTAGAAAAGAATTGCCACAAATCATGCACTCCATTAGCTGCAGCATTCAAAGTCAATTGTAAGCGATGAGCAAAACAATGAACATAATATGCGTATGGACACTCTTTCAAAAACAAAGCTTGCAAGCCATTAAATTGACCACGCATGTTGCTTGCACCATCATACCCTTGGCCACGTATATTTTCTACTTGAAGATCATATTGAGTAAGGACCTTAGATATCTCATCCTTCAAAGTTTGAGAACAAGTGTCAACAACACTAATCATCTTAAAGAATCGTTCTCTAATAAACCCTTCACAATCAACAAACCGAAGAATTATGGCCATTTGCTCCTTATTTGACACATCAAGAGCTTCATCAACGAGGATGCAAAATTTAGAATCTCCCACTTCATCACGAATCTTGGCTCTTACTTTGTTGCCAAGAATATTTGCAATTTGTTTTTGAATCTTTGGAGATGTATACTTGGCATTCCCCGGAGCATTGTCTAATACTTTGGAGAATTCAATATGCATTCTTTTAAAAGACTCCAAAACCGCATCAAAGTTACCACCATTGAGAGAATCAACCGATTCATCATGACCTCTAAAAGAGCATCCTTGCCGTGCCAATAACCTCACGGCCTCTATAGTGGCAACAAGCCTCAGCCTATTATTTGCTGCTTCTTGGGAGGATAACGTGTGAATCACCCTTTCTATATGCCTTGAAGGGTTTCTCAAATTTTCCCACTTTTGCATTGAAGCATTATGTATGGACATTACGCCTCCCACATGATGTACTATGCCTGACTGCTTAGACATTATATTCTTCCAACCATTAAACCCAACTTCAGTGAAGGATGGATGTCGAGATGGATAATCATCAAATAAGAAACAAGGAAAACAATATGCTTTATCCTTCTCAAGAGAATACTCAAGCCAAGACCATTGTTTAAACCATTTGTAACAAAATCTTCGTCTTTGACCTCCATACCAAGTAGAGGGGAAATTACTTAAATGAGGTTGACACGGTCCATGTACCACATAAACTCTTTGAACATTGTCTTGTTCATTCAAAGGATATGTACCTATAGGACGACGTTTTCCTGGGTCTCGCTCAAGTGATGTAATATCATAATCTTGATCACCTTCAATCCCAATTCCTTCATTTTGATCATCAATTGATGGAATCGATGGAGAAGGGCTTAAAATATCATTCACGGAATCCCCAATGGAATCAGTAATCTCCACTCCATTTCCACTTTCAATCTCATGATAATCATTCTCACTAACACTCGAAGAAGTGCCACTCTTAAACCATGAAAACAAATTCTTATAACGCTTGGGATTTCGGTTATCCGTCATGATATTCAATACACCTATAATGAATTATAGACGAAAACACATGTTTAGATAAGCTAAACTAATGCTGGTTTCAACTTCACTCACTTCTTCTAAACAGAAAGAACAACCAAACAAGTGAACAACTAATTTGCCACTCTCAATATATATTGAACAACCAAACCAAACTAATATATATAGAACAACCAAATATGTATAATTTACCACTCTCAATATATATAGTGCTATTCTCACTATCAATTAATTTAAAGAATCTAGACCATATAAAACTAAATTCTTACAAATTCTAACAATTACTAAATATGAATCTCCAAAAACCCTAACATTTGGGGGTTTAATTTATCAAATAATTTATCAAACAAGAACTGAAGAAAAGAATTACCCCGGCAGAGCAGGAGGGGCAGCACGTCAGAGCAGAGGCCCGTGAGGTCCGCGGCGGCGGTTCTGAAAAGGCAGCCTGAAAAGTGGAGTTTTGGCTTTTGTTGGGGGGGGGGGGGGGGGGGGGGGGGCTGTTTACGGGCTCAGAAGGAGGGACAGAAACAAGAACACAGAAGGGGGGGGGGGGGGGTGGGGTTTGACAGATGTTGATTTGGGGGGGCTGTTTGGGGGCTCAGAAGAACGGACAGATAGAGTAGCAGAGAGAAGAGAAGCAGAAACAAGAACAGAGAGAAGCAGAAAAGAGTAGGTATCGGGGTAATCTAATTTTTTTTTTTTTTTTTTTGTTCTCCCAAAGTCACCTTGGGCTGAAGCCCATGCTGCCATGGGCTGGGTCCGCCCCTGTATACATCGATGATATTGCTCTCAAAATAAATAATCAAATTTTATCGGTGACAAAACTTCAATAGTACCAATCTCAAACCGGAAATCAATCATTTTGAGGTCACTATTTGGGGGGGGGGGGGGGGGGGGTTTGACAGATGTTGATTTGGGGGGGCTGTTTGGGGGCTCAGAAGAACGGACAGATAGAGTAGCAGAGAGAAGAGAAGCAGAAACAAGAACAGAGAGAAGCAGAAAAGAGTAGGTATCGGGGTAATCTAATTTTTTTTTTTTTTTTTTTGTTCTCCCAAAGTCACCTTGGGCTGAAGCCCATGCTGCCATGGGCTGGGTCCGCCCCTGTATACATCGATGATATTGCTCTCAAAATAAATAATCAAATTTTATCGGTGACAAAACTTCAATAGTACCAATCTCAAACCGGAAATCAATCATTTTGAGGTCACTATTTGGTGGTAATGTAAAACTCCTTGATTTCTTAAATGAGTCGTAACTCATAACTAGGGTGTCTAGATCTAGCTAACATTGCAACTTTTAATATAACGGCTATTCAAATTAACTTTTGTTCGTGCATTGTTCATTGTTGCATTAACGTATGAGCTCAAACTAACTAATAGTGTAACCTCCGGTCTAATGGCTCTTCTAATTAATCTGATTTATTCATGTATTTTTTTTGTTGTTGCATTAACATTTTAAATGATTGCACTAATTTGACTTCATCTTTCTCTATTGGTATCTCATTTATGCATTTTCTATTAAAACAAGAGAAATAGAGGAAAGAGAGAAGTTTTGAAGGACGAAGTTGGGTTGCCCATGTCTATGGATTATCATCTTGGACTTCAAAAGAACCATGTTTAACTTTCATAGTAATACAAACGTATCGTAGTTTGATTAACCTCCACCTAAAACGTAGTGTTTTTCTAAGATCCAAACCTTAATACGAGTATGATATGTGGTTATGTACCAAATTTCCATTTTATAATGTTCCTCTTAAATCTAAACAATCTTGATGTTCTCCATCTCTGTTTAATATCGTATTTCTGCTCGTTTTCGTGTGTAATTCAATCTTCAATGCATACAAAGCCTTGGTTGGTGAACCAAGCCATGCACAAATACCATATCCTCAAACTTGGCATTTGCTTCAATTCAATATTTGTTTCAATATATGGTCAAAAACTGGCACTCGGGACTTTTCAACAGAACCCCATATATAACTAAAACCTCCATGACTCAGTCGAATCTAAATGACTTGTATATAAGTCTATATATATAGGCATTTGGGCATGCATGTGTTCTTCGAGATAAACAAGTGCTTGAAAATTACAATGATGTTGCTAGCTGCTGCATGGTGCATGTGTTCTTGGAAAGCTGCTGGTATTGAGTTGACTGAGTAGGTTGTCATGTAATGCTGACCTTCTTTTAAATCTATTGGAGATGCAGAACTTTATCAGGAACATCTTGGCTCAATGGAAGTGTCCAAAGTTCTTCAAAATTAGAGAGGGGGAAAGAAGGGTTATATAACCTTGCATGCAACATGCTAATGTTGGTAATAGGACCATTTTGTGAGGAATAAAGGAGTCTAAACAAGCTGATCTTCTCTATACCACCCCATAGCGTGGATCTACGTTGTCATGGAGACAAACCATAGGTCATATGCAATTATCGATGCCCAAAACCTATTATCACAAAATAAATGGGTGTTTCTAATTGTACAGTAAATGTCTAATATAAGATACAAATATATGTTAATATTTGATGATATTTAAGTAAAATGATGTAATACCAACAACGGTGTACTAGGTACACTAAAAGTCTTTTACATATGACATGTAAAAATCAAATAAGATTGGAAAACAGTATTGTTAGAGATGAAATTGAGTCAGATATTTATGAGAATCATCTTTGGAATAGTATAGGCACTTTGTTCTCTATATATAAGCAAATGGGCAATTGGGGTAGTGGGATTGGGATTGGAAGTTTGAAAAATGGGTTTCTGAGTGGTGAAAGAATAATGCTGTATCTCCATTATCTCAAACATTAGGTAATAGTCTACTGTGGCATCAAGAACCCTAAAGCCATACACATAACTCCTCAGCTGCTTGCTGAAATTGAGAGTGCACACTGAACTGTCCAAGCATCAAATCCATTCTACCAAACACTAAATCCAAATCAAAGACTTAGCAGCAAGCAGAGCTTAGTGATGATTCTAATGAATTTAGGTGAGTGGGAGTTCCCTACTCCCACTTTAGCACCCCTCATATATCAGAAGACAATCCCTTTTAAAAGAAAAATGCTGAGGCTTTTTAGAGCGCAAAAAGTTATTCCTCTCCCCCACAAAAGAACATCAACAAGGAACCAAGAAAGTGACCCCTTTTCATTTCATCCCCCTCCTTTTGAGAGCACACATGCCTCACACAACTAGCTCAGCCAGTGACGAGAAACAGAGAGCCAAGAGAGAAAAAGAATGAAGGGTTTTCCTAGCAATGAGTGGATTAACAAAGAAAGAAGGAATCCTTATGAAAAAATAACCCTTTGTGGGGAGGGTATATGATTCCCTTTACTACCTCTAAATTTGCCAGACTTTCTGGGGCAAGTCAACTAGAAAGCTGACCTTTCTATATAGAATATAATGATATTATGCCAAAAGGAATCCCTCCTCTTATTAATGTGCTCCCCACTTAAGATGTGAAAGTGATTGTAATTTGCATTTCGGATTACTTGAAATCATGCATTATATGTCATCATATTCTAGCTCTGATGTAGTGGTAAAAAAATTTCATCTTTTACTTTAGCCAAGTCTTCAACTCTCCTCTTTTCATTTCCTTTGCAAATGAATCTTAATTTTACCCCACACAATGTGTAATTAGGTTTTCTGACCCTACATACTGGTTCTCCCATTCATGGAGCACATAATTTAGTGTCAGATAGAGAGCTTAGAGAATATTTATAATGCTACTTCAGTGGGGAGAATTGGAGAAGATTATGTCACAGAGTAATACATTACATATATCTTGAGCAATAGATTATACAAAAGTTGGGAGAATCTTTTCCCATTAGGCAGATGTTCAAATTATAGACGTATGCTTCTCCTCTTATATCTAACTGTTTAGGAATTTTCTCTCTTCTCTATGGAGTTTCAGCCATGCATATCCACTACAGAGAACAGGTAACAAATAAGCTTTCCTCAATTATGATGTCAAATGAATGTTAATAATCATACAAGTCAAACCTAATCCATGCATCCACTAGGGTCCTCCATATGTTTTAGCTCATCTTTCATTTTGGGTCTGTGCTTGTTGCTTTCCAACTTTTTCTTTCTTTTCTTTCAGCATGGTGATGTTTGTGTGTGCGCGCTTCTGTACATGAATGAGAAACTTGGGATCCCATAAAAAGAAGAGATTATCTGTAACCTATTCCAAGGAAACAAATATGGGTGTATAATTGAGTTGGATTATATTTGCTCCCCATGAGCATCATCATGAATGTTTCAACTATGAACTCTGCCAAGAGTGTTACTCAAACTAATCCCAACTCACCCCTAATTCAATCACTAGGACAATTTCAAAAGCTTTGGAATTGGAATTGTATTCGAAAAGCGAAAGCTTCCTGCCCAGAATGCCTCAAATTGTGAACAACAAAATCATCTATCTGGCCTAAAAGTCTCCATTGCAAACTGCAAAGCAAGAAAGTTCATGATGAAAATGAAGTAGATGATTCTTCTATGAACAACTAGTCTAAGATTGAAATGTCAGAACATGTATAAGATTCAACAATCTCGCTTTGTATTTTCTCTTCCATCTATTTCCTCATGTAAAATTCTCTATAGCAACAATTAGAATGATCAGTTGAAAGTTGAAACTGACACCTGATATTACTTGCCTCACCCCCATTTCTCAAGCCTTAGTCCAACTAAGCTCTACATGCAACTTCCCATTTTTGGAGTCAATTAAATGGTACTTGTGGTTAATTCGTCCATTGTGTACCACATCAGTGAGATTAATGTCCACATATCCCAATGATTCCTGCGCATAAGCAGATAGTGCAGAGTTTAAACATCATAAAATGGAGTAAATCAGTGGATCGGTAAAAATGGGACTGTGGTGATCACAATTGTACCTTTCCTCTGAAACTAAGGGCTCTGCTTCTGCTCAGGACCTGAATATGGATCTTCTCGTTTAGTGGAGGTTCATCAAGCATAAATTGGAAATCTTCATTCCATCTTGGGTTTCGAGATTTTTTTATCACCTGGCAAAAATAACTTGAAATTAAGACTATCCAGATATACTCAATCATGAGAGTGCTACAAAAGTTACTGCTAGCTACATTAAGAAATAATGATATAGAAGGGCCTCATTTCTACTAACATCTGTTGGCAGATGTTCAGATCCGCTGAAGTTGAACAGTGCATAAATAACAGTTATTTTAAACCTTTTCATTACTACAAGTGATTAACTTATAGAGACATGAAAATTTGATGAAAGCCTATAATTTCAAGAAACTGAACTCTTTAGGTTACAGAATATCACCGAGCAGGTTTGGTTTTACTGCATTATATACTCTATATCTCAGACCAATAACAACTGAAAGAATCTTGCTAGTTTTGCTTTAGTTCAAATATGTGGCAAACTGGCCTGCTTACTTGTTACTTTAATTGGGTAAGTTTTTGTATAGTGAACTTCACATAATGAAAAAATCTGAAAAATATTAAAGGGAAAATTCACCTTTGTTTTCTTTTCTTCTCCTTTAAAGCAAAGCAAAGCATAAGGATTGTTGTGATGATCCCCTTCTACTTCCTCAGCACCCACGACCGTCACTGATAGTAAACCCGCTTCATCCAGGATTTCACCACTATCTGATGACTTGCTAATTCCACTTTCACTTCTTCCATATCCACCATCGGGTCCATTAGATGTCAGGCTATTTGGTTTGAAAGGAACATAAGTAAGCTCCACCACAAGTTGTCCTCGACGCTTCTTGTTTTGAGGATCGTTAAGATTTGTGTTCTTGACCAAATCCAGCACCAATTCCTTTGTCTCCCCAGGTGTTAGCACTTGTAAAGGAATTAGCTGCATTCCCAATCTGTCATGTCTGCCAACCTGTGAAGAACACAGCTTAGAAGATCCATCTTGATTTAAACCTTGTCTATGCCAAATGTTACAAACTCTTCTATAGCTTGCCACAAATAAATAAAACTTAACTGATGGAGATAAAGAATGTTTACTAATCACTTATACGAATCCGTCATTGTAGAGCAGGATGGTAAAAAGAATATGTACAGGTCAGAAGAAATTCTGCTAAACTTGCACATGTTGGGCATGGCTGCATGCATGATTTTTCTAAAGTTTCAGTACTGGCCGATTTTGTGACAACTAGCATGTTGAACTTCTGATGATATTGGGAACTACAATTCCTTGATTTGTGAGAATATGCGATGCTTCAGACTAAGAAGGATGTAGAACCGATACCAACTTAAGGGCAGCTTGTTCCCTTTTTCTAAAACTTACTCATACATCTTAGAAATTTTTCAATTTTTTTTCCTGCAACTTTAAGTTTCAAATTTCTTAATAATAAGAAACGAGGCTGAAATGCTGGAAAGAAAGAAAAAAAATTTCACAAATTCATTATTTAGTTCTAATGAAATAGGAAGTATAGGGAAAACCTTGTCCCAGTCATAGACTTGTAACTCAAGCCCTTGAGTATAGGGGTCTTTCACAATAAGCTTGAACTTCTCATTCCACTCCGGATTCAAAGACTTCATCTTAATAGTGGTTTTCTTTGCTGGCAACCTATCTTCGGTGAGGCTAAGTTTGATGTAAGGATCCGAAGTTCCCAGGAAGTCCATCCTTAAAAGTTTCAGTGCTCGAACAACCTTTACTTGAAGTATCCCAACAGGCTTCTTTATAGCCGCTCTACATGAAGTTTTTAAAAAGGAAAAATTAATTGTATATAAACAAGAGTACAACAAATGAGTCTTCCCCCATTCATCTCTGTGACAGATCCACCCCTCTGCCTCATTTAAGATGATTAATTGAAATGTAAAGTAGCTGAAATATAGGTATTTCAAGTATAGGCTAAGTTTCATAATTACTCACGTCGAAGCATCAAGAATAGGGATATCAAGTGTTTGAGGCCAGAGGTAAAGGCTTGCGACTTGTCTCTTGATGGTGTCCTGCAAAGCACCAAGAATTGTGAGCATACAGCATCTAGCAATTATCCAAATTCAGATAATTTATAGACTGAAACCAAAAGCCTACCCAAAAAAAGAATTACTGGCACCTGAATAAATGGATAGAGGCCTGGAATGGACATGATGTCCCCTCCCAATACGTTCATCCCAAAATCTACATGTGGCTGCAACGAGATCACAGAAAATCACCTTATTCAATGTCACCAAGGAAAAAGAAATTTGATAAGAAAACTAAGCTCCTACAGACCTTCTCCAATAAAGAAACCACAATGTTCGCGAAACATGGAAATGTTGGCACAAGAGGCTTCAGAGTTATCCTTGGTGCTGCAAATACTTGCAAATCTACTAACTGAAAAAAAAAAAATTAAATAAATCATAATCAGTGTTCTGGATATAATGCCTCAACATTGCAGAACATATATAAACCTAGTCTTCTCTTCAAAACTGTCGTTAGTTTCTCACCTGGATTATAAATCTTAGAGACAACAGCTTAACCACCAGAACTATGTTGGGGTTGCCAGCCCACCTAAATGCTGGTTCCATGACTAGTTCTTTCTCATTAGTCTCACAAACTTTCAGACCTGAATGGTTCAAAAGGTAACCAAAAAATATGAGGGAAATGAGGGTTGATGAAAGGATGCCTAATACAAAACAGTCTTCTAAGATTGTGACTATGACTAGGACATGCTAACCTCAAATTCTTATATATCAAAACATGAAGAGAAATAATATCCATAAATCGGAACATGCTTGTTGCTTATGCCAGGGGGCAAGTTATAATAGTTCTATCCCCTGAAAAGTAATACGTAAAGTTGTTTAGGCTATCAGAGTGAGTACAGTACCATATATTATGGGTGGCAGAGATCCAAGACTTAGTTCGTCGAATTCAATTGCCTTAATGTGATACTTGCCGATGTACTCTGCAAAGATAGGCTGTGCCATGCTTCTTATTGTGGAGCAAATTGCCTGCACAACAAATAAAATGATCCCCGATCCTCTTTTTTTTTTTTTCCCCCTTCTTTTTAATAAAAGGGAACTGTGTTATTACCTTGTCAAGGTAAGGCCACATATCCAAAATAAAGTTGTTTAGCCAGTCTACCTGCACAAGGAAGCATATAATGAGTACTGAAATATACTTACCAGCAGTTAGAGAATGAAAGAGCAAAAGCACAATGTAAAAATACTGAATGGCGATACTAACTCGATCATAATCGGGGCATTTTATCCACAATGGGATTTCAGTTAGAATATCTTCCAAGTTACTTTTCTCAAGTTCATGTAGAGGCCTGATGACTGGGTGCTGCAACACAAGTATTTTAAGTACCACTCAAAAGTCAGTCAGACCATAAAAGTATACATGCATTTCTCCTAATTGCTTCAGAGTACTTCTGCTCAAGAGTGTAATGATCATATTCTAACGAATCTATCAATAATGAAATATAAAAAGAAATGATAGCTAACTCGCAATGAAAACTTCACCAGATTCTACTAAAATCCTAGAAAATAACTGAATGAAAAAACAACAAGAAGTGATCATCATGAAGTATAAACATATAGGACTCTTTTGGTTCAATTAACACCACGAATTGCACAATGATTTCATCATTCAGGCTTACACACATTAAAAAATCAATAACAACTCTACCTAGCTTGCAAATTTGGCTGCCACCAATGAACTCAAATACAAGACTAGAATTACAAATTAAAGAATCGAAATTTCTCATACCCTTTCAAATGCAGATCACAAACCATTTATACCAATTTCATCACATATCAAGAAAAAGCACGGGAACCAAGATTCAAGTACTTGGTCTTTGCAGAAACATACTTGCATGCATCATCTCAGAAACCCAGTAATGAAACTGTACAAGTCAGTAACAGAGCTCACCTTCACTTTCTTAGGCTCTGAATAGATGAAAAGGTAGAAACCCACCACCAGTCCAATCAGAACCCCAATGCCAAAACCCAGAACCCCCAATATAGTACCCAAAAAACCCATCTTTCTGATTCAACAAACAGTATTGGTTTCTCAGAAAGATGCAAACTTTTCAAGTAAGTTTGAGAAGGGAAACAGGGAAGTGGGTTTTAAGTGCAATATATCAACTTGGGGAGGTACATATGAAAACGCTTGCAGTAGTAAGAGCGCCAAAAAACAAAAACAGGGTGCTTTTGGTCGGCTTCAAAATTGGCTTCTCTGTCTTTGGCTTTGCCTCGAAGCAAGCTCTCTGTGTTTTTGCTCAGACTCGGAGCCTCACATGTAAACTACGTGTACATTACAGAACAATGTAACGTTCTCAATGTTTGAAATGACGTTGCAACCCTTTTTTTCCGTGTCGTCGGCTAGTAGCCAATTCAAGGTTGCCTTTGAAATTTTATTCAAAATAAAGAGGTTTTCTTTGGTTTTATCAAGGAGGTTGGCTTTGAAAATGAAAGAGCCAGGACCAAAATTCAATTTTAATTATTGAGTTTTGGATGTCTCTTTAATGACCAGTGAGGTGAAGGATCCTTTCGCAATAATTATATAGAATTATTTCCATTTCAACTTTTATTGATGAAAGGTGATAGGTCTAATATATGAAAAAATCTCTGATATTAATTAACTTCCAATTATAATAGGTTTTCATATAGAAAATGTCTTTCTTCTAATTTCAATCAATCAAATAGATACAATAATTCGCTTTAAGTGTCATGGAGCACACAACTTCCACTCCTTATTCACTTGTTGATATACAAATTCTGTCATGAAGCAACACCATTTGCACGTCATGTGTATGTACTTCTGCATTGCTGCCTACTATCATGATTGTCTTAATTTGCTCACCACAGGCAGGGTGAGTGTCCCTCTGCAATATAAGATAATTTGGAGATCAAAACAACTATGAAACAAAATTTAAAAAAAAAAAAAAAATTAAAGGTCAAGGAAAGGTTGTCCAATTCCTATTGTCTTTTCAGCAATATCCACTTGTAAAGTTCTCAAAAGAGGTCAAAAGGGGGAACAAGTCATTTCCACTTGTAAGGCTTTCACCTTTCTGTCACCAAGCATCATCTTTGGCCTTTTTGCATGAACAGAAAGAAAACAATGCAAGTATTTTGATCTTGTTTATTTTCTCTATTATTCTGACATGCCTTGTTTACAATTATATCGATGCTGATGGTTTTGCAGAGTATTAAACTCTGGCCAACAAATTTGCGTGCAGATGTCGACCACAGCAAGAAGAACATAGAAGAATATGCGCACAGATAAGGAGATAAACATTCGTCAAAACAATCCTAATCTCAAGAAGATGAAGGACTGCAATTTATAAAACATTGATTGTGTCTTAGTTGAAGATTATTATGGCTCACCAACTATGTTGGTGTCTTTGATTCTTCTGTATCACTATTTCGTACAAGTTTCAGATTAGTTGAGGTTGATATGTATTTGAGAAGTTCTTCTTGCCAATCAGCCACCATAAGAAAAGCTAGTTGGTTTCTTGTTACAAAATGAGAAAACTTGAAGCTCTAAACCATTTACTGTAATGACGTAAGTGGTATTGGGATTTTGGATGGTAATGAGATTGAAGTTAAATAGATGTATACAACAATCCCCATCTGTACAAATAATATCACACAATTTTCTTTGCAAAAAATGAAAGCAGCTGGTATGTCTCTAGACTCATGTACAGAGTATAAGACTATAAATTTACAGCTTCAGTGTCATCAACATCTGTTTTTGTGAAACTGGTATATCTCCAGACTCAATGGCATGTACAATGTAATGAAATCTGAGACAAAAAGAATCCCTTACTTGTACAGGAATGCCAAGTCCAGGAGAGTATATTACTGTAAGAACTTTCAGTCACAGTTCCACATTGTTCTGCTCTAGTACTTCAATTTCCAGTTGATTCCTCATATCTTCTTCCAACTGATCTCAACATGTATAACTCCATTCTTAGAATCGATCAAGTGATATTTATGGTTGATCCGGCCGTTGTGCACAACATCTGCTAAAGTAATCTCCACATATCCTAACGACTCCTACACAGTGAATCACAATGACAGTTGTTTAATTCTGTGCTGCAAAGAGTATAAACTATAGCCTACTAGTATTTGTAACAATATATGATATATGGACTCATAACCTTAAATCGAAAACCAAATCCTGTTCGCTTGCTGATAACCTCAATGTGAATTATCTCATGTAAAGGAGGCTCCTCGAGCATGAACTGAAATTCTTCATCCCATCTTGGATTACGAGATTTTCGAATCATCTGGCCAACAAAACCAAATTGTATCATTAATAGGAGACCTATGTAACAAAGACTCAATGAGTATGTACAAACAAACTTTTACCGCTGTTTTCTTTGTTTCTCCTCTAAAGAGGATCAAAGCATAAGGATTGTTGTGACATTTTCCTTCCACATCCTCAGCTCCTTGGATCATTACTGATAGTAAACCAGCTCCGCCTAGAGTACTCCCATCATCCGATGACAATGACGCTTCATCCATTCCATTTTCGTTAGTAGTTCCATTTTCCTTTGGTTCAAACATATCCAGTTGTCCACTAAACCTCCCCCTTTCCTCTTTGAAAGGCACAAATTTCAGCTCGACCACTAGCTGCCCTCTTTGGTTCTTGCTTTGAAAACAACAAGTATCATTTCTGTCGCTGAGCAAATCTAGTTTGAACTCCTTCATCTCCAAAGGTGTAAGCATGTTGAGAGGAACTAAATGCATGCCTATCCTATCATGTCCACCAACCTTGTCCCAATCAAAGACTTGTAATTGAAGAATCTGGGAATTGGGATCCTTCACAATAAGCTTGAAATTCTCATTCCACTGGGGGTTCAAATTTTTTTTCTTAATACTTGTTTTCTTAGCTGGTAGCTTATCTCCAGTCAAGCTGAGTTTGACATAGGGATCAGATGATCCTAGAATATCCTTCTTTATGAGCTTAACTGCTTGAACAACATTCACATGTAGTATTCCCACTGGCTTTTTTACAGCCACTCTGTATCAACAAAGAGAAAATTCCAAATTAAAGCTGGTGCTAATATAAGTATATAACTGAAGCAGAAATTTGATCAACACAAACTAACTTACGAGGACGCATCAAGAATAGGTATTTCAAGAGTTTGAGGCCAGAGGTAGAGGTCTGCAACTTGCTTTTTAATAGTCTCCTGCAGGAAATTATGTTTTATGTTTAATTCAGAGCTGATTTGCCATCCAAACATCAGATGATCTAGATAAAACCTAAACTCTTCTATAATAGTATTATTAATAGTGAAGCACCTGAACAAAATGGTAGAGGCCAGGTATAGACATGATATCACCTCCCAATATGCTCATTCCAAAATCAACATGAGGCTGTAGATGGTTCAGGATTGCTCAGAAACAAAGTGATCATATTTAATATTCGACCTTTATGAAGCAAGGAAGAAATGCACTTGAACAGTGTCTCTGCGTACCTTTTCCATCAACGACACCACTATATTTGCAAAACATGGGAATGCAGGCACAAGAGGTGTCAAAGTTATCCTTGGGGCCAAAAATATTTGTAGATCCTCTAACTGAAAATGAAGTTTAGTCGATTATCGGCATCCATATGTGTACACATAAAAGAAGATATAAATTATCTCTCTTCTATGAAGGAATGATGCCTTACCTGCACTCTAATTGGTATAGAAAATACGTTTATGACTACAACTATGTTGGGATTGCCTGCCCATTTTATTGAAGGCTCCATGATTAATTCCTTCTCATTAGTCTCGTACACTTTAAGACCTGAAAAATTGTTAACCTGAGTAAGTACTATCAGATCAAGAACAAGTGAACTACATGATGCTTGCTGGGGGTAAACTCACCATTAAAAACAGGAGGAATACTTCCAATGCTTAGTCTTTCAAACTCAATTTCTTTAATCTGAAATTTCCCAATGTACTCGGAAAATATAGGTTCAGCCGTGCTTCTTATCATACCCGTAATTTCCTGAACATTATATTATAATCATGTATCAAATTTGGAACAATAGGAACCAACAAAAGGATGGATGACAATGATTAAAACCCAGATGACCTTATCAAGGTGACGCCATAAATCTGCAATGAACTTGTTCATCCAGTCTACCTGCACATTTACAAATGAAATAACCAATGCAGAATTGGATTATGAGTATGCACAGGAGCATCGAGGGACCAAAATAATAGAAATTCATAGAAACATTGAAGAGACTCAAAGGCCAAACTAACTCTATGATAATTTGGGTTCTTCACCCATAATGGAATATCCGGAAGAAGGTCCTGCAAAGCACTTTTATCTAACTTATGAAGTGGCTTGATCACTGGATCCTGCATTCAAAAATGTCAAGTTACTGTAAGTTTTGCAGATATAGGCATCAAGTTTGTTCTGTTTTTATTTTACTTTTTGGTATAGAGGTTTCTCCACTACACATGGCTTTGAAATGGATTGGATTTCATTTTAATGAAGTCAGAAAATAACCTTGATCATAATAATAACAGACCAAATGGAACCATTCTACCATCTTTTGCATAGTATTTGAAATGAGTTTAGCTTGTTCTCAACTTCCAGAAAAATATATGCATTGCATTTCCAAACATTCCAAGATTGAAATTTGAGGAGTGAAGCCTGATCAGCTTTGAATTGCATTCTTTAATTTTATTATGAATATGATATGACAGCTAGTTTCAAGAACTGATGCATCAGAAACTCAAAGTTTTGATATAAGCATGATCAGTATATACAGCTAAAAACTCAGTTGGATAGAAATCTACAACCACAATGCTAAGACCAATTTGACAATGACTGTTTAATCTCTAAAGCCTATATATTTCACCATTGCCAAAAGGTTCTCGGAAATAAAGCTTCAGTCAATACATCTTCAGAAAAATGATCATCAAGAAGACAAGAACACAGATGGATTTTACCGTTACTTCTTTTGGCTTCGAATATATGAAGTAGTAAAACCCCACCACGAGTCCAAGAGGAATTCCAATTCCAAATCCAAAGATTTCCAACAAGCTGCTCAGAAATCCCATCTTTCTTCTTCTAAAACCTCCCAAGAAACTGAAACTCAGTGTGTGTATGCATGCATTGATTGAGGACTAACAAGCAAATCCAAAAGTGATGAATGAAGGTAACTCAAATTTCCTCCAAGCGATGGATTCTAGGGAAGAATGTATATAGTGACTAAGAAACGTATGGAATTAAGCTCCCATCCAAATAAAAACAGCCAAAAAAAAAGAACACGTTTCTGAACAACTATTTCGAAACAACCTTAAATTCTAGCATAGACATTGTCTTTGTCAAATTTCTTGTTTCTTTTAAGTCGCAGCTTTCTTGGGGGTCTAGAACAGGGGGGTTTTATAGTTCAAGATGGAACTATCTGTACCGTTGGTGTACATGAATTGGGTAAACGCCACATAAGAGAAGCTTCAACGTATGAATGACAATGGAAAATTACATAGTTCAGTTTTTTTGGGGTTAAATATAGAGGTTTGTGGTTTGTTATGAAGTTGTCGTATGTCCATTTCAATGGATAATTTGGATAAGCACAGAACATGATAAAAACTTGGCACATTTCTCATATCTATAAGATCGATGCCGAGTCAAGAAACAAGTGAAAATAACCTTTCTCATTCCAAATTTTGGCATATATATATATGTTATTCCAACTCTGATTTTGTCTTTCTTTACTTCAAACGGAGCTACTATTGTTTTGAAACACTATGTATGCACGAAACAACATCGAGAATCAAAATAACGTTGATCTTTATGTCATAGTTGGCCCGAGAATCACCATTTCTATTGTTTTTATCGTGAGTACTTAGTCGTTTACCTCTTTTTATTTCTCTCGGATTAGACATTTTTTTTGAAGAAATTAAGTTGATTGTATTAATTTTCAAGCCAGAAAATACCGTTACATAACTTCCCTCTACCGACTAGGGTTAGATAAAAAATCTGTAGTATAAACCACAACGATATATAGAAAATAGGTCTAATCATTAGACGGTACTCATGCTCACTTATTAAAACAAGCCTATTACCAATGTATAATAGAACATTGTAATAAGCAAAAATAAATAAAATTAAATTTGCTCATTGCCTTACCAGTAGGACTTGGAGAATGACAAAAAAAAGGTAAGACAAAACCTTAGCACCAGACACTGACAGTAGTAGTAGTAGCACACTTTGGCATAGCAGTAGTAGACACTGATTAGATATTGCAAAACAAGAGCGAAGACAATGCATGTTTGTCATTGCCAAGAGCCAACTTTGCTCTTGGCTAATTATCGTGAGGAATGAAGCGAGGCCCTGAAGTGTTGCATGTTTTGTGCCTTAATAGTTTGGGAAATAGGTTTTCCAAATTGACAATCTTCTTTGCTTGCAAGTGAGTGTGGCCAATTTTATTGGTTGCTAAGTCTTTGAAGTTTAGCCTTGATTGGAATTCTTGGCATATGCATATGCTATGAGAAGGTCTGAAAGATTTTGTCGAATAATACGAGGACAAGCGCAAACGAAATGATTAAAAGAAGGCGTAAGAGGATCAAATTATATCATCTGTGTTATTTGATACCATAATAGCTAGTGCCTAAATCATTACTCAACATACTTTTGGGGATCACCCTTCTATGTAAATAAGACATACCGCCAGTAAGATAGTTTGCATATTCATTATTGAGGTATGGTTTTGCAAATCAGCCGGAAAGTTTTTTTTTTTTTTTCTTATGTTAAGATTTTCATTTTCGATCACTTGAACCCTTCATTAGAATCGTTCCTTACACGAGCATTGGCAAAGTTGAACGTGAAGGATGAAAATAGAAAAGGCAAATTGGTGGTCTTAGCAATTCTTTGAGTGAGATTAGTAATCATGTTTAGTTGTACGAGAAACCCAACCCAACTCCAACTCCAACTCCAACTCCAACTCCATGCCGACGCCAGCCAACACTCTTTGGGCTGATGAGTAAACATCAACGGAAGAAGTCGACTATTTTTCCTCTGCTAACTAGGAATTTGCTTCTGCTAGGATTTAATTTCTTCAGTTGGAAAAACTGATCGAGCTTGCTATGGAAATGGCAGCAACTACACAAGAATATAAAGTTTTTATCTACCCGGGATTTTGTAAATAAGCAATATTGTCATTGATATAAACTCTATCGTTGTGATTTTGTAACTTTTTATCTACCCGGGAGATATAAAATGGTAATTTCTAGCTTGTCAAAACTTGATATATGCTTTGATTCATAATGCAATTAATTGATTTATCAGAGAAAGGAATGAGAAATATAATAACGGCCTTCCAATTAAGATTTATTTCTACTCGATCTATCACTGCATAATTATAATGCTGATCACCTTGCAGTCCTTGCTAGGTGGGACTGGCATGGAGCTAGACATTTGCATTGACACCCTCAGTTGTTACCTAATATAGTGAATTATAACCGAATTTAGGGGGTTCTAGGGTTGGAAGTTCCCCAATGTCTATCCAACTCTGTTTATATATGATCCATTTGGTATTGAGTTCCCATACTAAAACTTGCTTTTATATATTATTCCCTTCACTCTCGGCCTGTTTGGTAGCCTTCCCCGGCCAGTTAGTGTTTGTCGACAAATTGCAGCCATAAACAACTAAAATAGAAAGTAGCAGCCTAGCAGGAGGCATATATACTTATGTTTTGTATAGGTTCTAGACTGTGGTAGAGAGAGAGATATATATATATATATATATATAACAAATTACATATAACAAATTACCAATCCACATACGTACATTGCTTAAACTAATGATTTCTGATCATACTCATAGAATATTGCAATTGATAATGTGGTATTTGTTCAATGACAATGATCGAGAATCCATGCAAGTGGTGGACTTAAACATTGACACAGTAGACAAATTTGGCAGAGCCATTCGTAGTTATATGTTAAGGATGTTTCCACAACAACTAAATCAATTTCCCTCTGCAAGAAGTTTAATTTTCTAAAGATGGCTTCCACAAGACAGTCTAGACTATAAGCTGCAAATCTAACATGCTAGTTGCTCTGTAATGATCTATGATTGTCGGTTTCAGTCCAAATATTACCTCTTACTTAGATGCAGCTACATATATTTAGTTTATAAAGTAGACCTTCACCTTGACCTTGCATGACCTCGATCGAGTTCTCGATCTGCAGTCTATTTAGTAGAAATATTTGTTAACCTGCTTCCCTTTAATATGGCATTTCTTTTTCACAGATTTTTCTTAAGACGCGGGGATGTCATTGGACGGCTAGGGTCTCCGATCCTGATTTTATTTTTTGTACGCCTAATACTAATTTGTATCAATTCGGAAAAAAACATCACAGTCTCCAAACCATTGAGCGCTCTACGCTCCGCACCCAAACCCAAAAATAAAAAAACAGATATGCTCATCAGTCATGGCCTCCTCCATGGAATCGGGTATGTTTTCCTCCTCCAAATGTGTTACTAGTTTTGCCTCCAAGCCAGCGTCTGTTTCTGCACAAACCCTGGGGCCTGGTAGAGACGGGTAAATCTTCGTACTATCTCCTGCAAACCTGCTTACTAAAGGGAATACCGGGCGGGCCGGTCTTCTCCTCTCCGATGCCTAAGTTAGTATAGTTGAAATATATATAACTTAAGCACGTATATAAGCGGTAGGAATGATCAGTTACCTATTAATGAGGGTAGTTGGGGCCCTTATATAGGTGGCCAGGACTGAGGTCTGGCCTTACCCTTCGATGTGGGACTGGTTCCCTTCTGTTTGCACACCAAAGGGCAGCTTTGGTGACCTCTTGGGCAGGCAGGAGCCCCCGGGCCCCGGGCCCCTGGTAGCAGGATGGACTGCTAGACCCCGAGGCCGGGTTATGGTGATCCTGTCCCGGGCCCTGGGCCGGCCCCTGGTGCACTAGCTGCGGGTCTGCGGGCCTGTTGTAGCCCCTCTGTGGCTACTGTCAACAAGTCCCCCAAGTTCCCGGTCAAGTGCAATCTTGAATGGGGACTTAATCTGTCTTGCCCTTGCCCTGCAGACCCGCAGGGTTACCAACCCAACGGTGCCCAGTCCCCCAAGTCCGCGTTGAAGATTGGGCGTGACCGGGGTGAGTACCTGTTACCGATGGTGAGCAACAATTTATGAGTACGTTTGCAATATTAGTACTGTGCTCAAGTGTTGTGGTGTTATGAGCATGGAGTGGGATGAAACCCGGAAAGTATATGAGATGATGCCATGCAATAGATGTGTGCATGGAATGATAATAGAGCGTTGAAATCCGCCATGCAATAGATGTGTGCATGGAATGATAATGGGGCGTTGAAATCTGTCATGCAATAGATGTGTGCATGGAATTTCGACTTGGCGCTCTGCCATATCGGTACGAAGCGGAATTCACTGGGCCTCTACCGGGCGTTCTGCCAAATCGGTACGAAGCGGAGTTCACTGGGCCTCTACCGGGCGTTCTGCCAAATCGGTACGAAGCGGAGTTCACTGGGCCTCTATCGGGCGTTCTGCCAAATCGGTACGAAGCGGAGTTCACTGGGCCTCTACCGGGCGTTCTGCCAAATTGGTACGAAGCGGAGAGCATGGGACCTTAACCGGGCGTTCTGCCATATCGAGACGAGTCCATATTGCTAGGCTGCGACCTCGACCGGGCGTTCTGCCAAATCGGTACGAGTCGGAGTATGAGACCTCGACCGGGCGTTCTGCCATATCGAGACGAGTCCATATTGCTAGGCTGCGAGGCGGTGGCCCCGGTGTTGCGGTTTGCTGTGGCGCCGGTCAACACTTGCTAGTTCTTCTCAGCTTGTGTTGGAATAAGCGTTGAGGCAATGGGGTGGCGTTGAGGTGACAAGTCTCGCCGTAGAGCCCCAGATTGATCGCAGTTCAGTGCGATGCAGGGTTTTTATCCTGCTGGACAAGAGTACATGTGTTAGATGTAAACTCACCAGGGTGTATAAAGCCCATGCCGGTCGAATTTTGTCATGACCGGGGTCGTGCCATGGAGCAGGGTGGACCTCGACCGGGCGTCCTGCCATATCGAGACGAGTCCCCCAGTGAGATGCCATGGGGCCGGGTGGATCTCGTTCCCGGAAAAAAAAAACTCTCGAGCCGGTTGGATGATCATAACCGGTGAGATGGTCTCGCGTCGGTTGAATGTTACGTAACCGGTGAGATGCCATGCAGCCGGTTGAATGATACCTAACCGTGAACTGCCATGGTACCGGATGGATGACTCATACCTGGAACAAAGCTCTCGAAGCGGTTGAAAAACTCATAACCGGTGAGATGCCTTCAAGCCGGTTGAAAGATCATAACCGGTGACTTGCAGTGAAGATGCCATGCAGTCGGTTGAATGATACCTAACCGTGAACTGCCATGGTACCGGATGGATGGCTTATACCCGGAACAAAGCTCTCGAAGCGGTTGAAAAACTCATAACCGGTGAGATGCCTTCAAGCCGGTTGAAAGATCATAACCGGTGACTTGCAGTGAAGATGCCATGTAGCCGTGGAGCCTGGGGAAGTGGGAGGGGTGGACCTGACACCTCGGTTCCCGCTCCTAACTCCCTTACCTGTCGCCAGAAGGCGGGACAAGTGGCTGACATGCATTTAAGGAGGAAGTCCATCAGTCCCATCAGTTATGATGGCGTGGGTAGTTTACTGATACTGGGACACGTGCTGATAGGGGGCGGTCTGAGATGGAATGCCTGGATTCGCGAGCGTTTGAGTTGCTCTGATTGCGTGTTTTGGGGGATTACAAGCGCCTAGGGCACCGAACCTCTCTATAAAAAGGGCCTGCTTTGCCTTCTTCATTCTGTTTTGCTTCTTGCTCAGAGAGACTAAGAGAAAGAGAAAAATCCGGCGAAAGCTCTGTGGAGGTGCCCCGCGACATCCGTTGCCTCAAGTGTTCTTTTACTTTTCTCCTACCATTGCTCGCTGCTTTCGCAGGGCGGACTTTCCTCGGTTGAGCATACTGATCGGTAAGTTCTTGCTTTCTTTGCCTGGTGTTGTTCTTGTTTTTCTTTTCGGTGTTTTTGCGGCCGGGGGAAGGGATCTCTATCGCCGACTGAGTTGTTTTAAGCGGAGCGTCTGCGGTAGACTTGGGGAGGGGCCGCAGAGGGCGCTGTTCTAGCCTGTTGCTGACCAGCGCTAGGGTTTTGTTTTTTCTCCCCCCTTAGGTTAAAAATGTCTTCTGCAAGTTCTGATGGGGCTTCCGAATCGACCGACAGGCGTCCCATTGTGGATGATGAGGAAAGACTGGAGGACTGGCTCGGTTCGGAATCCCCGGTGTCCGAAGCCGCTGACCTCTCCCGGAGCGGGGCTTCGACTTCCGGGTCCTCAGGGTCTGAGGAAATACCGCACGGGGTGCGCCTTACTGGTGCTCTGCCCGTGAGCTACACCATCGGTAGAGGGAAGGGTGCCGTGGTGTGCGATGAGCCGGAGGGTAGCATGAGTCCCGGAGAGATTGCTGCGTTTCGGGAGACGTGGAGTATCCCGGATGAGGTGGCGCTACGGCCACTGAATCCCGGAGAGTCAGCCTGTAACCCTGAGGCAGGTTGGGTTGCCGTGCATCTAGACCAGTTTCGCCACGGGTTCTCGCTCCCGCTGCCAAACTTCGTGCAGTACATGCTCAGTGCACTGCAAGTATCTCCCGCACAGCTTCCAGGGCCCCAGTGGAGGCGACTGCTGAGCCTCGGCTGCCTGTACGAGTTTTCCGGGATGAGTATGCCAACGGTAAACGAATTTCGGGCACTGTACAGGTTGTCCTACTCGAAGAAGCGAGGGTCCCGGGGTTGCCTGTCCTTCAACGCCCGATACTTCCAACCTATCATCACCAATGTGCCTACTTGGGTGGATAACAACTGGAGGAAGAAGGTGGTGATGGTGGGCGGTAAGTGGCAGAAGAGGAGTAAGATGTACCGGGTTCCTGGTGCCTTCCAGCCCCTTGGGGATCAATCATTCAAGCTGTCCGAGTTGGAGCAAGAGAGGATCACGACCATACTCGGATGTTGGGATGATCTCGAACGGAGCTCTTACAACTTCATCCGGCGAGAAGTGCTGGAGCATTGCTGTCTTGGGCGAGATCCCGGTGCGTAGCAAGTGCTAGCGGTGATACTTTTGCTAACTTTAAATACTAACCTTTGCTCGTTCTGCAGGTGCATCTTCCCGGGCGGTCATCAAACCTGAAACCACTCTATCCATGGACGGTGAAGAGCTTCTCACTATGCTGAAGGAGAAAGGTGAGGCCGTTTCACAGACCTCCGTGGACAAGGAGTCCGGTCGGCTAACGGTTCATCCCGAACTGCGGGCCACGGATGTGGAGGACGAAGGCTGCGTCCTGGCGCGTGTGAAGAGCCATCCTGCTGCGCCCAAGGCGGGACCCGGTAAGGGCAAGACTACCGGGGGGCCACTGAAGATTCCCGGTGGAGTGAGCCGGATTCCATACCGGCCGGGGTCAGTCCCGCTCGTCACCCGGGTGACCCGATCAAGCGCGCAATCTTCTTCGCCTGACGTCCAGGGTGAGAAGAGGCGGAGGATCATGGACGTTCCTCCCTCCATGCTGGTGACGCTGACCGGTGGGTCGTCCGGTGAGAATTTGGCCAAACGGCTCAAAGTAACCAGTGGTGCATCGAGTTCCGCTGGGCAGAAGGCTGCCGCTGCCCGGCAGAGTAGCCCCGCGCCTGCGGAGGCTCGGAGGGGAAGCCCGGAGAGTGCACTCGCCCGGCAGCTGGCGGCAGACTTGGCCAGCCTTGGTCTGGACAGGGTTGAGGTCACCGGAGCCTTGGCGGGCGGGAGGCGCCAAAAGTTCAAGGAATCGGTCATGCAGGTAAGAATTTCCCGGTGCCATTGCACCGCTCGAAACTCATTTCCTCTGTTGCTTGCTTAACTGGCTCTGTTGTTATGCAGCTGCTGTACAATCTGTACCAGCCCGATCTTAGCGAGGAGCTGAAGAGGCAGGTGGCCGAGCTGACAGAAGCCCGAGAGCGGCTGGAAGCAGAGAGGTCACGGCTGGAGCGGGAGAAGGCCAGATTGGAGGAGAGGGCCAAGAAGCAGGTGGCCAAACTGGAGGAGCAGGTCCGGAGCCTGGAGAGGGAGAAGGAGCTGGCTAAGGAGGAGAAGGCCGAACTGGAGGCCAAGGTGGATGAGCTCCAGGTGGGAGCTGCCGCTGTGCGCGCCGCCTCTGCCGCTGCGACCGGGGAAGAGGACCCGGAACTATACGAGCGGGTTGTTCTCAGATTTCATGAGAGCGATCAGTTCCTTCAGATCCTGGAGAAGGCCAGGGAATCGGGCATCGCGGATGCGTACACGGAATGGGAGCAGAAGGGGTACCTGCATACTTTCCGGATGTCGAAGGCTGCTGATGAAGATATTCATGAGCAGTCGGATATCCATGAGCAGTCGGCGGAAGAGCAACCAGAAGGGGAGGGTGGAGCTCAGATTGCTGAAGGCGCGGCTGCTTCATCAGGAGAAGCTAGTGGATTGCCCGCTGAGGGTAGAGGCGTAGCTCCTTAGGATTTTGCCCTTGCTCTTTTTTGTAAACTTGCCGGAACGGCCTCTGCTTGTATTGTCCCTTAACTATGAATATACTTGAATTGATGGAGCCGGTAGAATTTTTCTTGAAAGTAGCTTGTATATACATCTTGATGTTACAACGGTCGAACCGGCGATATGCCAAACTAACCGCTTAGAGGCTCGACGAGTCTACCAGCCCCGGTCTTGTTCCCAGTCGGGATCTGCTCTCTTTTCCCCTATATACCGTTGGAGTTGGCCGTTACTAATCAAACCCTCCACCGCTGTTTTGAGAGCACAGCACTGGCTCGTTCGATGAGTAGCCTCATCATGATAGGAGCAGTACTTGCCCGTTTGCGCCGTGGTAAGCTTCCCCTTTGGGTACTTTCTCCTGGGCGGTGGTGGAATGATGTTCCCGTTCTCAAGCAAAATGTCCTCATACGAAGAGGTGAGAGCGGTGAAAACCTCTTGACCGGCCGGTTGTGCTGGCATGATTGCCAGGGGGCGTTCTTGCCGGTACTGTGCCGGCTTGTGCTCGTTCTGGGGTCGGTCATGATAGGGCCTTTGCTGCCGTTGCCCCCAATTTCTGCTGGGCCGGCTAGGTCGGGCGGATCGGTTCTCGGTCCGCTGGCTGGTCTTGTCTTCTTGGCGGGGTGGGGGGTGCTCTTCCCGGGGGTGGTCTTCTTGCTGCTGCTCTTCCCGCTTCCTCTTCAGCAGGTGCTGCTCGTACGTCTCGTGATCGGCCTGGGCGTGCCGGATGACCATTGCCATCAACTCGTCATACCCCTGCGGGAGTTCCACCCGCACGGCGTAGGAAAATTTTCCCGGTCGGAGCCCTTGCTTGAACGCCATCTCGGCGATACCTTTGTCAAGGTTCCGAACCCCGGCCTTTGCCGTCTGCCAACGGTTGACGAAAGTCCTCAATTCCTCGCCGGGCGCTTGCATGCAGTTGAAGAGGATGGTCGATGTGCGGGCTCCCTCGACCCTGAGGATGAAGCGGCCTACAAACCGGTCGGCCAACTGCTCGAAGGCCTCGATTGAATTTGCCGGGAGTTCATAAAACCAGCTGAGCGCCTCCCCAGACAGAGTTTCCTGGAAAATATTGCAGCATACTGCATCGGAGTATCCCTTGGCGCATGTCTGGGACCGGAAACTATCCAGGTGCTGGTACGGGCAGCCAGACCCTGAATAGGTGAGCTTGAGGGACTTCTGGTTACCAGACCTCCCCGATTCCATAAACCTGTGCGAAAAGGGGCCCATGCGCTCGTTGAACCGTGCGCCTTCCATCGGCCATGCCGCTCTTCTCTCGCTGGCTTCCATTTGGGCCTTCAAATCCGACACAGTGTCGGCGAGCATCTGCAATGCTCGTGCAGTCGAGGTCACGGTTTCATCCTCGAACGAAGTGTGGGGCTGGCGAGGCGTCGGCGTGCTCTTTGGCGGGGCCCTGCCGGCCGGTGAATCTGCTCGTCCGGGATCACTGGGCCTACGGCCCGATGACTGCCCCGCTTCAAACTGCTGAGATCGAACTGGCGGGGGTGCCTGTGCCTTGACCAAAGCGTCATTGCGATGTTGTCCTCTCTCCAGGGCGGCTACCAGGGCAGCGTTCACCGCCTCCATTTCTTCATACCGAGCGTTGGACTTGGCTCTATCCCGGTCGCCCTCCTCACGCAGGCGATTGACCTCTGCGGCCATTGCCCGTATCTCTCCAGCCATACTGCTCTGGTCGGGGCTGTACGCGGTGTCTCGGTCACTGTTGCAGCGCGGGCTCTCCTCTCGGTCACTCGGATTATCCGAGAACGTTAGAGAAAAGCCCCGGTGTACAGGCCTGTCTTCCGTTGCCGGACCTTTGCCGCGCGAGCTGTCGTGGTTTAGCCCCGGCGTGCCGGTCGGCCTCCCACAGCTCCCGCCTTCCTGATCGCCCTGGTCGCCGCGCTGCTCTCGCATAACGACCGGGGTGGAGACAAGCGTTTGCACTGGTGCAACACGCTGCTCCTCGGTGGTATTTCTTTCCTGTCTTGCTTCCGAACTCTCTGCCATCGGTAGTGCTTACGTGGTTTCTTGTCCAAGATTCCCACAGACGGCGTCAATTGTTTCTGCACAAACCCTGGGGCCTGGTAGAGACGGGTAAATCTTCGTACTATCTCCTGCAAACCTGCTTACTAAGGGAAATACCGGGCGGGCCGGTCTTCTCCTCTCCGATGCCTAAGTTAGTATAGTTGGAATAGATATAACTTAAGCACGTATATAAGCGGTAGGAAGGATCAGTTACCTATTAATGAGGGTAGTTGGGGCCCTTATATAGGTGGCCAGGACTGAGGTCTGGCCTTACCCTTCGATGTGGGACTGGTTCCCTTCTGTTTGCACACCAAAGGGCAGCTTTGGCGACCTCTTGGGCAGGCAGGAGCCCCCGGGCCCCGGGCCCCTGGTAGCAGGATGGACTGCTGGACCCCGAGGCCGGGTTATGGTGATCCTGTCCCGGGCCCTGGGCCGGCCCCTGGTGCACTAGTTGCGGGCCTGCTATAGCCCCTCTGTGGCTACTGTCAACAGCGTCGTTATCATTTGATGACGTCACACAATCGTTTGCGGCCTCACTTGCGTTAGCAACCTCCGAGATCGTCAACGTCTCGGCTCGAATCTCCAGAGCACCAAGGAAGAAAAGAGAATGCTTTAGGTTCAAATAGAAGATGAAGGAGCCTAAATCGAAGCGGGTGATGGAGGCTAGGCTCGAAAAAAAAAAATTGCCCACCTCTCAGCACCTCTTTGCTCTAGTGTATTCTCTACTTTGTCTTTATTTTTCATAAACATTGCCTATATCTTATATTTAAATCTCATAGTTTATAGGCTCACTTTTTGTTTTGAATAAGTGCATGAGAGCGGAATAGTTTTTTAAGATTACTGTTTATAGTCACTTGTCGATCTTATCTGCTCTTTTGTGCGCAAGAGAGTGGAATGATTAATTTTATAATCTCTTCATTAATTAGTATAATGGATCATTTTTCCTTTTAACTCAAAAAAAAAAAATTGTATTGATTCGAAGTCAAAATATATGGCCAAGTCACACACACACACGCACTTGAATTTTAGGTTTTTTTTTTATTTTATTTTTATTTTGTCAAACTCGATCATAAGTGAGTATACACAGACACATGTAGTTGTTGTAAACAGATTCTTTTTACACATAGTTCAATTTCATTTTCTTGTGCCTTTGTAGCTACTGCAGAAGACAGCAGGAAATTACTTAGGTTTGTTCTTTACACTATAAAGGAAAGCCCTGCACAAACTTGAGTGTCTGATTCTAGAAGTGGACTAAAAATCAACCTAATTTCGTTATCTATATATTATCCAGAAGAAGCACTTGGTTGAATACTCCTCCGCACCTTATATGAATTCCTGGGTCACAGTCATGATCTAATCATTGTTTGTCAAATTATACACACTGCGCCTGATATTCAAAGAAACAGTCCAAGAGTAGCTGGTAGAGACCTCTTCTCCATATATCGATCTGTTTATGTTTTGGTTTGCTAGCTACCACTATGTGTGCTTGTTTATAGCTTTGCCGGCTGCGAACTGTGGCACAGTCGGTGACCTTGTTTGTTTTTCTTAATTCATTTGTTTTTAATTTCTTTGGGAAGACCTAGCTTGGCTAGATAGCATGCACAGCTACACAGGTGTGTGTGTGCGCGCGCGTGCTTATTCAATAGGTTGATGAGAATATATCGATCACGATTTAACCAACCCCTTCTGGATCAACCAGTCCGGTTAGTATAATTTGATGAGTAAATCTCTAGAACAATTATTTCAAGACTGTAGATGCTAGAATCATATAATAAGACTGTAGATGCTTTGATGAATATATATTTGCACTCTAAGCATCTCGAAGACGGGTGTATCATGTTCATGATTCCTATTTGTTCTTAGATTTCTATTTGTTCTTATTCGCAAATCCAAAACGTCAAAACGATTAGAACCAAAAATGTATTAAGATGTTGAAAACTCATAACCCCATCTGATCGAGAATCCTAGCTAGCTTCCCATACGGGCACACCCGGGCACCTTATAATTGAAATTCTGAAAATTAATGACTGTTTTATTTCATATATATATTTAAACATATGAAACAAAAACTCGATGCCTGTGCACATGCTGCAATATAACACTGGTAGAAGAAAAGAAAAGAAAAGAAAAGAATAACTGGTTTAACAGAAATTTAAATCGAATAATTAGCATGCATTATGACCGAGTTATTAATTATTAAAAATAAGGATCTTATTTTCTCATACGTACTGCAGCAACAAACTGCACAGTTCTGCTCACAGAAACCCATTAAACTACTCTTCCAATATGTTACACCCTACAGTCAGACAAGTCTATTATTCTTTTTCAAGGTCATGGACACAAGTAATCCCATTCTTCGAACAAGATTTATCAACTATATATGATCGAGTACTAGGAAACCCTTTATGAAATTATTACTGTTTCCCAAGATTGATTCATTCTGGTTGGTTAGCTTGTCAGTTCATCATCGCCAACATATAAGGGGTTCAAAAATCGTCACCACAAACTCACAAAGTGTTATAAGTGCATGGGAAACAATTAGATATAGGCAACTGCTAGACCACCTCTACCTACGTACAAAAGGTATTCCAAACAATATATATCCGCATGCAGGTAATTGGCTTTTGAAACCATCGGCAACATTAGGGATTAGGGTTTCTGTTTTGAAACCAATAGGTTGGCCTTTGTTTTCCAAAACGAAGCTCCAAAGAAGACAAAGTTCAAGCTCAACAATGGTTACGAAACTAGACGGAACTAAATCTGCAAGAGAAATTCTACGATACCCCACCTCTATGTCTCACCGAACTTAGCTATCATTTGACTGTAAATCCTTTACTTTTTCATGGTGGAGGTTTAAATGTTCGTGATAAGACTTCTATGTCTTACTTGGGTGGTAGGAAAATAGGAAAAGGAGGAAGAGGGTGGCTGGGGTTGAGAAGAATGATAGAATATCTAACAGTGTTTACTCCTTAATAGTCTGGTGGGATCTGGTGGTGTTAAGCATGACTGTGCAGATACATAGACATGTTTATTGCTTTGCGAAATGCAGAGTGGGTTGGTGACAACGCTGCGTTACCAAACACAATTTAGATTACAAAATTATTCATAAGATTAAGCAGGACCCTGCCTACCTATATATGCTTGCGTCAATCGGATATGATGAAGATGAATAAGTCCTGCTCTTGTCCAACAATTCCAAGATCCTTCCTCTACACTTTTGGTTGGTGTAGTCACCCTTCTTCTCCATATAAGCTAAATTGTTCACACGTTCATGACTCAAATTTTCATGAGAAATTGGTAGCTCGAACCAGAAAGTGGTCTTTGTCAAAGTAAACGTGGAAATGTACTTAATTAATTCGAATATATTTTAGATTTATGTTTGTTTGTTTATCGCCTATAGTTTTTCTTGCACACAACGATTTATTAAAATTCAGCGTGGATGTTCATTAACGTGAGAGGAAGCTATATATTAGTTCATTAGTTGTTTTCTACATTTATATACATATATAAGCATGCAATTAAATTTAATTAGAGCTCTCTGATTAAACTACATATATACTCTGTGGGTGGAGCTCATTTGTTTAAAAACTTTGTTTAATCCAAATCATTATTCACTTACATAAATAAAATAGATGAGATCGGTGTTGCTTAATTGGTGATCAGTTTCAAACTTTGAAACATAATTATATATCATATATAATTCCAAAGATGTCTTCATCAATCTTTTTTGGTATAACCACTGTGGGAATTGAAATTAGAGGAAATATTCTCATGAGAATTTGGAGTTCTAATTCTTCTGTATATATATGCCTTTGAAACTCCAACAGACATATATGAATATCTCATTGGTTTCACCTACCCCCCGAAAAGAAAAGAGGAGAAGAGAAGAGAAGAGAGGAGTGGGGGTTGGTAGCTAGCTATGACCTATCAGCAGCTGAGTTTTATTTTAGTTCGTTTTCCTTTGCACTGTTCTTGTTTCATAGCTATATATCGGCGTATGCATTCCCAGTACTACTGCTCATTGTTTTGTTTTTTAACTTCCAACACATATCGGTCGTCTTCATCATGGCGCAGAAACAAGTACAGACATTTCATTCTCCGAAGGCTATCGACATCTGTATCAGCTTTGCCCAGTCAAGGACGACCCGAAAACAAAGTCATATATAATTTATGAGATTGCTAGGTCAAAATTTTCCAAAACAGTAGTAGTAGTACTATATATACCCAGGATATATATATATATAGCTCCATCAGAACATGCATGCAAAACCCGAAGGAAAGGAAAATAATATCAACAATCATAAGGAAGAAAATTCCATGTAAACGTACCAATACGTCAATGAAAATGCATGTTTTTATAGTAAAATAGTATCATAAATGTTTAATTTCTTTTGGAAAATTTCTCTAGTATTTTTAGACGAATGAGGTCAATCTTCATTCAAGTTCGGCATGCAGTATAACAAAAATGTTTTGGAGCCTTAATAAGGCCTAAGAATTTTGACTTTAATCCTATGTGGCGTGCCACCTCATCAAGACACATAATCAATATCAAAAACCTTGTTATGTCATATTAGGGTTAAAATGCAATCTTATCCTTTCAAATCCAATGGCTTTAAAATACACATCACCAATATTGTCTTAATACAAAACAGTAATTACGATGACTAAAAAAAGTAATAATTACGAAATATAATTTACTCATAACTACCTAATTAATAGTCATTGTAAATTGGGCAACAATTACAACCGAATTATGTTTTATTTTAGATGATTTTGTTACCTTTTTTGGGTTGACTACATGAAATTTATTTCTTGACACAATTACGATATTTGACATTAAAACATTCTATCTTTGTGAATCAAATTCAATGTTAAATCTTTTTTTTGACTCTTAATCAAAATTTAGATTTAGAATTATATATATATATATATATATATACACACACACACACACATATCCATCAAATTTTAGAAAAATAAAAGTAAATAAAATAAATTTGTATCAAATTTTTTAGATGAATTTTATATATATATATATATATATAAAGTTTATTTGGACATTAATATAGTGTGTTGAAATATTTTTTTTAAATAGTACTTTTTTTTTATAAAAAATAGTATATGTGTGTATGTATATGTGCATGTGTGTGTATATATATGCATGTATATTCACTTAAATTTATATTTTTGAATAGTTATAATTTAAAAAATTATATTTGGTGTTTAAATTTAAAAACGAGTGTAATAAAAAAATGGCTTGAAAAATATTTTTCTTTTCTTAAAATTATTTTTATTTTTGAAAAATAACAAAATAATCTAGAGACATTGGATTTGAAAGGACAAGATTGTATTTTAATTCTAATATGACATAACAAAGTTTTTGATATTGATGATGTGTCTTGATGAGGTGGCACGCCACGTAGGATTAAGGCCAAAATTCTTAGGCCTTATTAAGGCCCCCTATCACTACTCTGCAGTATAATATGATACAATATTGGAGGTTGACAATAAAAATAGAAGATCTCTAAGAATAGTTCCTAAACCCCATGCACTCTCGATCCCACAATTACAATAGGCGGAAAGTACAACTATATGATTCGCAACTTAGGGGCGGGTCCAAAAATGAAAATAACTTTATGTATATGAGTGGAAAAATAAATTTTAGTAGCCATTATTGCTTTATTAAGTTTAGTCAGCTTTACCAATTCAATTTGGGTACTGCATAGCACACTCCTACATATTGTTAAAACATGCTAACGGTAATTTAAGCATTCCCCAAATGGTAATTTAATGGTACATAAAGTTATAAACTATCATGATCCACCCTATGTATACGGCATTTGTCAAGTATAGGTACACCCATCTCATCAGTCATTAGGTTAACAATTTTCGATCTTCTTTTGGAAATTAAAAGAGAGATGGCAAGTCTCTCTATATATGCTGCGACCTTATCCAGATCGATCGAAGACTCATATATATATATACACACACGTGCATGCAACTCGATCTTAATTGGTAGCTGTTGATGAACTAGATGAGGACGACTAGCTAGTAATTTGTTGCTATTCTTTTTCATTGCCAAAATCATTTCCATTTTGTAACCCATATATGCGAAGTTGCTGCCTCCTTGAAATCTGCTGTACGATTGGCCTCCTCAATACCGTGACACTGATAAGAACTGCCCAGCCTTTCCAATTGGAATAGAACTCGAATGAGATATCACACTGATTCGAGTTTGGTTGCCCAATTCCAAAAAGGATATATAAAGAAAATCACAGATGGAATTAATCTATGGACATTCGAGTCGATTGATGAGGATGGAGAAAACTAAGCCACGCCAAACTCCCTACCAAACACAAACCAATAAGTTTAAAATTGGGGTCGGTAGGATCTCCACTAACATTTGCTTTGTTGCTGATTGGATATATGTATAAAAGAAATTAAATGATTACGAGCAAATTGATTAAATTGCATGCAAGGAGCTAGATAGCAAAGACCATATATATATATATATATATATATATATATATATATATATATATATATATATATATTGTAATCTCTGAATTGCATGGGAAATTAAAGTAACCCTAAAGCTTGCTTAGTTTTATTTTATACTTAATTTTGAGAAAGGCATTCAACTGGAATAGACATGCCTGAATCTGAGAAAGTAACTTATTGCTTGGTTCATGGTCTGGTTGATTACACTAATCTGATTGCATTGGGGTTTTGATTTTACCAAGCCAATCATATCTATAATTTAGTAGTTTAATTAACCAAAGGTAGATTGAGCCAAGTATACCAAAGTGTTACATAACTAATACTAATTAATGTTTGTACGTAGAAATACAAGCTTAAATTGTAAAGCTAAATGGTAATATTGCATAATAATTAATCATCACTATTATATCTCCCCAATGCGCCAGAATTGCATAGTATACATGCATTTCTCATTTCTCATATATGCATGTAGAATTCTAAGTACTGTTGGTTTCAGTTTGAGAAATCATTCAAATCAAAGAAAAAAAAACACTAGAAAAGAAGTATATATGTATCTCGCACCGTTAGAAACAATATAGCGAATTTTAAAGAACATACAATAAACATTCAATCAATCATACCGTTAATGAATCTATGTACATTCTTACTTTTCTTTTCACTTTGGTAAAAAAAAAGAAGAAGAATATATATCTAGTTATATAATTAATTTGCTAATGAGGAATTCATTTGGGTAACCTAGCTAGCTAGCTAGCTATCGATCAGTATATATATATATATATATATATAAAGCCACTTTGTAGTCTACATATGATCACACTCTTAATTACTGTCATTTTTTCTTGGATAACAAATATTTACTTCCTTATTAGTCATCTCACCAACTTCATATATATAGTCATGACGTACACAACCTCTTTAATTCCTTCACTAACTATTCAACTCAAAAATTTAAATATGTTTTATGACGTGCGGCTTTCGTGCCCTTCCTCTTCCCTCACCAACCCCCCCTTTTCCACATTTCCTCATTTGACAAGTAAAACCCCGCGTTTTTGAACCCCACCTAATATCCTCATTTCCACGTGTCACCCCCATCCACCGTCCCTTCCCTTAACGATCCGACGGCCACCTGCGGTTTTCAACTAACCCATCGGCCTAGCACTCCGTCCGGCCTTATATAAACACCTCACTATTGTTGAACAAACTCAGGAAAGATTTTCACTCTCTCCTTGATCACTTTACAACTCTGAAAATCTTCTCCGACCGAACCAAACTACAACACCGCCTCCGATTCTTCGGCTTTCGTCCGCATACTTTATATTGGTCGTGTTTTATTTTCTCTGGTTGAATATACTCCAGCGTCGACATGGCACTCAACGGAAATGGAAACTGCAACGGAGCCGCGGCAGTGGAGAACTTCTGCCTAGGAGAAGAAGGAGCACTACTACATGATCCGCTGAACTGGAACATGGCAGCGGAGGCTTTGAAGGGGAGCCACCTTGACGAGCTGAAGAAGATGGTGAGTGACTACCGGAGGCCGGTGGTGAAGCTTGGAGGGGAGAACCTTACGATAGGGCAGGTGGCGGCGATTGCCAACCACGACGGGGGAGTGCGCGTGGAGCTATCGGAGGAGAAGCGGGCTGGGGTGAAGGCCAGCAGTGACTGGGTGATGGATTCAATGGGGAAGGGTACTGACAGCTATGGTGTCACCACCGGGTTCGGTGCAACCTCCCATCGGAGAACCAAAAACGGTGGAGCTCTACAGAGAGAACTCATCAGGTTAAATTTGTTGAAAATTTTAAGTAATTAATATCTTGGCTATAGTAATTAAACTTATAACTTCAACGGTTTATTGGGTTCTGAGGTCGATTTTTCTCCGAAACTCCGGTTAACATAATTCGATTTTTACGTTAAACATAATCGATCTTATAGACAGGGCGTTACATTAATCATGCCATTTAAGTGGAATATACATTTCTAATTTTGTATGTATTGTTTTCTTAAAAACGTCATTGTATTTATAATTGAAACAGTCATTGCCAAAATAATACTACTAATATTATTTTTTGTAGTAAAAACCTTTCTGAAATATTGCTGGTCAAATGATTTTTGACGCGGTTGGAATTGGCTATTTTGGATTTTTTTTTTCATGTTTTGAGTGGTCAAAAAAACCTTTCGGATACCTGACAAAAAAAAGAAGAAGAAAAAAAGGACTTTGGGATCAAACATGTCCATACAAATTACAAAATACGGAATAAGGTACAAAGCAACGTTCTAAAAATACTTGGATCAGAAAACATTTCGTATTTTTCAAAAGGCAGCAGCACGTGCAAAACAGACTATGCACGTGGTTTCAAGGAAGTTGATGATGGATGTTTTCATGATCACCAATTTCTGTGCACATCACAATCTGGTCCAGTATGGATCAGACTCAGTGGTGTGGTTCCATACTTTCAGCTTATAATCTGTTCTGGGTTTGGAGGTTAATGTCATGATTAGTTGATACAAATAATCATTTTGTTACAAGGTTTTGATGAATTTTGTTGGATTTGTTATTTGCGACGCAAGTTAACTTATTTGTCTTTGATTTTTTTTGTTGAACAGATTCTTGAATGCCGGAATCTTTGGCAGCAGTTTAGACTCGAACCACAAATTGCCTCACACCGCAACAAGGGCGGCGATGCTAGTGAGGATCAACACCCTCCTCCAGGGTTACTCGGGGATTAGGTTCGAAATTTTGGAAGCCATTACCAAGCTCATCAACGGCAACATCACCCCATGTCTGCCTCTCCGGGGCACCATCACAGCGTCCGGCGACTTGGTTCCTCTTTCGTACATTGCTGGACTTTTGATCGGCAGGCCTAATTCAAAGTCCATCGGTCCTAACGGAGAGACACTAACCCCAGCTGAGGCCTTTAAGTTGGCTGGAATTGAGGGTGATTTCTTTGAATTGCAACCCAAGGAAGGTCTTGCTTTGGTGAATGGTACTGCTGTTGGGTCTGGTATGGCTTCTGTGGTGCTGTTTGAAGCTAACACTCTAGCTGTTCTTGCTGAAATCATGTCAGCTATTTTCGCTGAAGTTATGCAAGGAAAGCCAGAATTTACAGACCACTTGACACATAAACTGAAGCACCACCCTGGGCAGATTGAAGCTGCAGCCATAATGGAGCACATTCTTGATGGAAGCTCATATGTGAAAGAAGCGAAAAAGGTTCATGAAATGGACCCTCTTCAAAAGCCTAAGCAAGACAGATATGCTCTACGAACTTCCCCACAGTGGCTAGGTCCCTTGATTGAGGTGATCAGGTCATCAACCAAAATGATTGAGAGGGAGATCAACTCTGTCAACGACAATCCATTGATTGATGTCTCGAGGAACAAGGCTTTACATGGTGGAAACTTTCAAGGAACCCCAATTGGTACTGCCATGGACAACACCAGACTCGCCCTTGCCTCCATTGGAAAACTCATATTTGCACAATTCTCTGAGCTTGTCAATGACTTCTACAACAATGGCTTGCCTTCCAACCTCTCAGGTGGCAGCAACCCAAGTTTGGACTACGGGTTCAAAGGTGCAGAAATCGCAATGGCATCTTACTGCTCTGAGCTTCAGTTCCTTGCCAACCCTGTGACTAACCATGTCCAGAGTGCTGAGCAACACAACCAAGATGTCAACTCCTTGGGACTGATCTCCTCTAGGAAAACATCCGAGGCTGTCGACATTTTGAAGCTTATGTCATCCACATTCCTAGTTGCATTGTGCCAAGCTGTTGATCTCAGGCATGTAGAAGAGAACTTGAAGAGTGTTGTCAAGAACACTGTAAGCAATGTGGCCAGGAGGACCTTGACCGTTGCCCCCAACGGTGAGCTTCACCCCTCTCGATTCTCCGAGAAACACTTACTCTCAGTCGTGGACCGTGAGTACCTTTTCTCCTACATTGATGACCCCTGCCTTGCTACCTACCCATTGATGCAAAAACTGAGGGCAGAGCTAGTTGAACATGCTTTAAATAATGGTGACAAAGAAAAGAGCACAAACACCTCCATCTTCCACAAGATTGCTGCTTTCGAAGAGGAACTGAAGAATGTCTTGCCAAAAGAAGTCGACAATGCCAGGACTGAAATCGAGAATGGGAAAGCAGAGATTGCAAACAGGATCAAGGAATGCCGGTCATATCCATTGTACAGGTTTGTGAGGGAGGAATTGGGGACTAGTTTGTTAACTGGTGAGAAAATCAAGTCACCTGGAGAAGAATGTGACAAAGTGTTCAATGCAATCTGCGCCGGAAAGCTGATTGATCCTCTGCTGGAGTGTTTGAAGGAGTGGAATGGTGCCCCCCTACCCATATCTTAAGATTACTGCTTTTGGCTGAAATTGGTTTTATTAAATTTTCATGTTCTGATTGTGTCTATACAAGGCTAAAGCCTTGAAACTGAAGTAAAGAGTCTGTTTTTTTTCATTTTAATTTTTTTTTTCTTCACTTTTTCTTACTTCGTTGCTTATAATGGCGTCCTTGTACAAGTTGATCTTCAACAGATCACAAAAGTGTATTATAGGCAAGAAGGCACAAATGTGTCTTTACCCTGCAAAAAGAATAGAAGTGTTCATTACTAAATTTTCTCTGTCTCTATCTATAGTTGTGATTAACTTGAGAACCTTCAATCTCTACATTGTGCACATAAAATTCAGTAGCTGCATAACTGTTCTGAATGATAAAAGCTAGTCTCAGAAGATTCACCTTACTCAGTACTTGGTCAATGAAAATCGATATCTCGATTTTGTCTAAAGAAGAGCATGAAACATATAAAGGAACAAGGGAAAGACTGACTGATGCAAACTGAGCCATTCAGCTCCCCAGTTTGCCTTTGTGTGCCTATCTTTTATAAATGCAAGTCCAATTGATGTCGCGAAAAGTAAAAAGAAAAGCTTAATTTGGATGTTCCATTGGATGCAAATGACAAAAGCATTAATTATCAATGTGAGTGTTTAACACCACTCTTTGGTAGGTGATCATTGTCAACAGGCTTGAAGGGTGATGTTTAGGTGCACCAATCCAGAATGGACGAGGTGCAGATTGTGGGGGTTGTTTTTTGCCCAACCCTATGAAGGGTTGTTTCTTAACCAAGCTACTGCTACATACTGGACCTTGTTAAGGGTTTCAACTTGCAAACTAGCTGTTGATATTATAAGGTTCTACTCAGATTGAGTGTAGAGCAATGGAGGCGGTACTGCTGTCTAACATTCTCATAGGCTTTAGTTTGTTTAATGGTTCAACCTTTGAATGAATTAACTTACCTTGCTTGACAAACAAACTTACCTATTTAAATCTGTTTAAACAAAACAGAAGAAAAAGTATCTTGGTGTTAGGTGAAGGTGATTTGGTTAAGGTCTCAATCAAGAAGAACCCACAATATATATATATATATATATACACACGGTTCCTATTCAGAGCGACCCTTCGCTTTGAAATTAACGTGCGAAGTTTTTTTTTGACACACTTTTTTGTCATATTTTCACATCTCCACCGTTCAGATGTTAGAAACTAATGTCTAGATCATCTCTGCAAAATTTCATCCAACTTGATAATCGTTTGACCTTTCATTATGGTGATTTACACGAACAGTTCAGGTTGAACATATTCTGTTTGTTCAATGATTTAATATTGTTTCGATACCTTAGGTTCAAACATCTGAACAGTGGAGATGTTAAAATATGACAAAAAAGTGTGTCAATAAAAGAACTTCACACGTTAATTTCAGAACGAAGATTCGCTCTGGATAGGAAATATATATATATATATATATATATATATATAAATGCTGTTAGAGTCAGTGGGAAAAAATAGTCTAAAGCAGCCAAAAAGGAGAGGACATAGAAGTTCTTCATGAACAATAACCAAACATACATACAGTACATAATTAGTGATTGTTTGAATTTGAATGTTAATATTCTAAAATTGTTGAACCCAAAATTTCCCACTCATTTATAAATGAGACTAGAAAAAAGATTTGAGAATATTACTGAGTGAGTGGGTTGGTGAAATGAAATTATAAAGAAAAAAAAAAGAAAAAAAGAAAAGAAAAGAGTTTGGGGTTGGTGACGTTAGCGACACTTGCCAACACTATAAATACCCCACAAAAATCAAACATCCTCACTTCGTGCTCAGCTCTATACTCTCCCAACACAACACTCACAACTCGTGCAACTTCGAGTCCATCTGTCCATGGCGTACGAGCGAATTCTGTTGGGGATGGGCAACCCCCTTCTTGACATTTCTGCTGTTGTCGACGATGATTTCCTGAAAAAGTAAGCCCCTTTTCTTTCATTTAAGTCTCTCTCCTACTCACGCACTGTTACTGTTTTGTCGCCTAGAACAAAACAAATGCAGGAAAGCTAATGTTTTTGGATCTATGATTGTAAAGTTTCAATCTTTATATTCATGAGCTTAATGGGTATTGCCTCTTTTGAGACTAGACAGATCTAAGACTTGATGAATTTAAAAATATCTGAATGGTTTGGTCTTTGAATTATCTGCTGGGATTATAGCAAGATTGTGATGTAATTGCTACGCTGTTTTAGTTACCCAGATGGGCATTGATTGCGTTCTTGCTAGTATGGATGTTATTTGATGTATTGAAAGTGAATACTGAATAATGTGTCCCTTGTCACTTAGGTTTGGGACTGTGTGCTTTGAATAGTACTTAAATGGTTTTCCCATCTGGGGTTGCTTTGTTGTGATGTTCAGCTGTTTCTAAATGCTGGGGGAGTATTTTGTTTAGTTTTATTTTTATGTGTGGATGTGCCTAACATGTCTTGCCTGGTAGGACGCCTAATTGAAGTGATTGTTTTGTTGGCAGATATGACATCAAGCTGAACAATGCTATTCTCGCTGAGGACAAGCACCTGCCCATGTAATTTTACTTCACCCTATGTTTTTCTTACTTTCTTTTTGGTAAGGGACATACGTTGTGACATTTAAGATGTTAAAAATTTATGAGGGATTTGAGTTTTGTGAGTGGTTCATTCGAACATAAAACCATATATGGTTTATGGCATTTGCAACTTCCTAAAGTATTGCACTTATTGGATACAATCTTATTGTTATGTGGATGGTTTTTAAAGGTATGACGAATTGGCTGCCAAGGGCAATGTAGAATACATTGCTGGAGGTAATGTGAAAGAAACTTCTCCGTGGATTATGTTATATGTTGTTATCTTCTTTGCAAAAATTGCTTGATCATGAAGCCTTTTTTCCTTTGTAAAGCGGTTGACTAATGGACTACGTATTCATTGTTCTATCTTTTAGGTGCTACTCAAAATTCAATCAAAGTTGCCCAGGTTTGCTAATAAGTTTATTACAGATTTTTGTATTTTTGATGTAGTGATCTGCTTAATTATATAAAATCTTGCTTCAATCTCTAAATTTGTGTGTCGTTTTGTTATAGTGGATGCTCCAAGTTCCTGGTGCTACCAGTTACATAGGATGCATTGGGAAGGACAAGTTCGGGGAGGAGATGAAGAAGGATTGTACAAAGGCTGGTGTTAATGTGAGTTTCTCTAAATATTAACCTCTCACTATTCTTTTATTACTTGTATCTTTGTGTATAATACTATCTATATATTGTAACCAGGTACAATATTATGAAGATGAGAAGGCTCCAACAGGAACGTGTGCAGTTTGTGTAGCTGGTGGTGAGAGGCAAGTTTCAAATCTTGTATGTATTAAAATGATCAATGTACGGTTACGTTTGCTACAAATAGATAAGAAAACCTCTATAACAAGTACGGTCACAATTCGTGTATGCTAACATGTAGCTCTATAAGAAAACCTCCTGGTCATCCTCATGCTGCCATTGTTTTACTCCTACAACTGCCCTTTGTTTCCTGCATTTAGTTTTTGCTAATGGCTTGTTGAACAAAAGGATGCTTGAATATAGTTGTGATTCATTTTGTTGTCAAATAGTCCATGCCTGTTGGTCATACTTTTCTGGGCTAAATGTCTCGGAACAACCAATGTACAGGTCTCTTGTTGCTAACTTGTCAGCTGCGAACTGTTACAAATCTGAGCATTTGAAGCGACCAGAAAATTGGGCCTTGGGTATTACTTCCCCCTTGCTCTCATTTTAGTGAAATTTGTTTTATTACTTTTGTTCTTGTATTCTCTTAGACTCACCTTTTATTGGAAATTGTGCTTGAACAGTGGAAAAGGCAAAATACTTCTACATTGCTGGGTTTTTCCTCACCGTGTCTCCAGAGTCAATTCAACTTGTTGCTGAACATGCAGCTGCAAAAAATAAGGTACCAAGAGTGCAGATTATTTTTGGACCTAGAATCAACAACAGAGTTGCATCTTTCTTTTCTATTATGGAATCAGTAGCTTCAGCAGTCTTCTCTTGTATCTGCAGGTCTTCACGATGAATCTTTCTGCTCCTTTCATATGCGAGTTTTTCAAAGATGTGCAGGAGAAAGCCCTACCGTAAGTTCTTCCGATTCATAAAAATCTCATGATGTTCTCATTGGAGAGGTCTGAATTGCCTTTTTGTATAGGTACATGGACTATGTTTTTGGAAATGAGACAGAAGCTAGAACCTTTTCCAGGGTTCATGGCTGGAAGGTAAACTGCTCGATCTTTGGTCTTCCATCTCTAATAGCTGAACTTATATATGCCAAATACTTATGAAGACTTTGAAATCAGACTGAAAATGTTGAGGAGATCGCTGTTAAGATTTCCCAGTTGCCCAAAGCATCAGGGACACACAAGAGAATTACTGTTATCACACAAGGAGCAGACCCTGTTGTTGTTGCTGAGGACGGGAAGGTGAAGTTATATCCTGTTATCTTGTTACCAAAGGAGAAGCTGGTTGATACCAATGGAGCTGGTATGTGATCTTTCATTCTTTTACCTTGGTTTTGTTTAAGATTTACTTTGCTAAGGTGAGCTAGAGCTTTTAAAACTAATGAGTGAGTAGAGGATTTCGTTCAATAACACATCACCCGATGAGGTGAGTATCCGGTTATTTATCATAGAAAAGGAGAATTGTAATAAAGGATTCTTACTTTTTAATTTCTGGCAATGAAACCCTTAAATGATAGACAAACTATTGAATGTATTGCTGGCTGTTGGTAATGGAGAGATGGCATTGTTAAAAAAGTTATTGATGCTGCATTCATGGTTTAAAATGTTGAATGAGAATTCTGGAATACAAATATGTATAGATTCAGTTGAAATTAACAAAGACAATGATTATTCTGTGCCAGGGGATGCGTTTGTCGGAGGATTTTTGTCTCGGCTGATTCAAGAGAAACCCATTGAGGACTGTGTTAAAGCTGGTTGTTATGCATCCAATGTTGTCATCCAAAGGTCAGGTTGCACATACCCTGAAAAGCCTGATTTCCATTAGGTCATTTCTCAACAGTTCAGCTCCTTCTAGTTATTTCTGTGGTAGAGTTGGTTTTCTTGCGTGATTTCTGCCAACGTAATCGTTGCAGCCTGAAGCCTTAGTCTACTAAACCCATTTATCTAGTTGCGGGGTTTATTGTTGTTGACTTTACTTTGGCTTGTCCTGTCAAGAAGGCCTTTTAATATATATCTTACATCAATATAAAAAAAAATTAAAAAAAATGCTGAAGAAGATAATTCCCTCGTCTGTTTCCATATTTTCTGGTCAATTTCAGTTCCTTGCGTTATCGCTAAGAATTCTTCTTCCAGGAGTACAGTTAGTTTACAAAATTTACATTTTTTGACATGAAATAGACTATATGTGGTTATCAGTTAATCATTCAAAGTATAGGTAGTACATTATACAAGTTATTCAATTGAATGAGGATTTGGTGCGCTAAGCTAATCAGGAAAAAGGAAATGAAGAGAGCGGATGCGGGTGTCAGATAAGCATGGCTGACAAATTTTTTTTTTTTTTTTTTTACTAGTAAGAATGGGTGCTCAGTTACATACGCAATTCTTGTTGCTAGGAAAGCACCAAACTTGAGGGTCATCGAAGTCCAGAACGATGTTTTGGACTTAAGAAAGCTCTACGCTTGCAAAAAATTAAGTGGAAATAATTCGATGCCAAACCCTATTAAACTAGGTGGGAATATGCCCTAATACATCACTTCACCATCAAGGAACGTAGATGGGAGTTCCTAGCATAGCATCATAAGCATGGAGTGAGGCTGGTGCCTAACCAACGATGAAAAGTTAAACATGTGAAAGAAATAGGTCGGGATTCTGGGAAGACTTATAGGACGGTAAAACGACGTGAGAAGGTTGAGAGAGCATTTCGACTCCATTTCATAAAAAAGAAGGGTGGGAGCACATAGCATATAGCATATAGGTAATGCAGTAGATTCTGCTACATATGGTGGAGTTTGACAGTTTGGGAAACTTGCTGTTTTACTCGCAGAAAATTTACTTCTCCATAAGCCAGGTCTAGTTTATGACCAAAAGGAATCATCAAATTTATGAGTTATGAACCATAGGATGGACAAGCTAAGCCTTACCTAGGGTTTGAGTGTGCTTTACACATAGAAATGGGTGGTTATTCTGATTTGGGTTTTATTATGACTTTTCTTTAAAATAATTTAAGATAATAGTTCTTTCTTGATTAGGCATCAACTTGATCAATGCCCACTTCTATTCACATTAACTTTGATTCAATAACTTTTAAGATCATATTCGTGAGGCCAACTTTGTTGCTGATGCTCTTGCTAATATAGGTCATTTTAGTGATTTTATGGTATGTTGGAATGATAGGGTTCCTAGTGAGGCTAGAGGCTTCCTCTTTGATATTAAACTCTACTTGCCCTCGTGGCTTTAGCTTATAAAGTATTTTCTCTTATAAAATAACTTTTATCACTATGGTAAGTTGGTAACATATCTAAGGGAGCCTAAGGGTTGAGTAGGGACGTAAGAGATGAAACTACTTTTTTCAACTTTTCAAGTAGTCTATCATGTTTGCAAGGGCAATCAAATCTAAGCTAGATTATAATTCTTTGAGAGGAAAACCGAAAGACTAGCAAATTTGAGAGTTCAACTAGGGCTAAATCACTTCTAACTCTTCTAGAGCTACGACGTACTGTAACAACGTACGGTTGTAACTTTATAAGAGGAATGTGGTTCAAAACCACATTAGTAACAAAGCATAAAAGGCAAAACTGATCGGGTGGATACTTGAATCTACATGTTTAATCAAAGATAAAGATTGGGAGAAAAAAACAAAGCAAGATTATTCATTTAGTCATAAGGGTGATGTCTATAACGATCCTTGTCCCTTGAAGAATAAGAGTACCTATGGGAGTAATGACGATCGCTCGATAAGTAATGTCTTGATTTCTCTGGATAGGGATGATCCTTTGCTCTATCCCTAGAACGATGACCTCGGTCCTTGGTTCTATGGCTTCTATCCCTTCCGGCCTCATCTCGTTCTCCCTTGTCCTTGTCTCTATCGATTTCCCTATCCTTGATTTTGCAGCTATCAGACTCGGTAATTTTCGTATCCAATGCTTCTCTCTCCCTCGATGGACCTGCTCTTATGAGCTTCCTTCGAGTCTGTGAAGTCCATCTCGTACACGCTTTAGAAAGACTATACAGATGCACCAGAACCCTACAAACTTCATCAATCCCTGCCTTGTCAGCATCAAAAGCCTCCCACCAAGGCGGACTCTCGGGAAGGGGCACCCCGGCCAAACCTCCGAGCAGCAGCATACACAACACCACAAGCCACAACCTCACTCATAAACTGAACACACAAAGTCGTACGCAAACTTTCATTAGCTAAGCTCCAAGCTTCTTGCGCTAATTCTGCAGGTGTTTCGAGAGCAGCAAGGTAACTTGATATCAACTTGTGGGGGTGCTCAGCATGACCAATGAAACCCAACTCCTTCAATACATGTCTTTCTATTCTGTTCAACTCCTCCATCTTCAGCTCCTTCAAAAGTGGATCCAAATGCTCAATGGGTAGGTTTTCCCTCCTTCGTTCGATTCTGTGGAACACAATAACTACTTGTCTAGCTCTCTTAGGGCACTCCTCGAGTTTCGAAGCAAGCCAAACGCAACTAGCAGCAACTTTCTTGACGTTGAAGAATTTAAACGACTTCTTACAATAGAACCGGTGGAGAAGAATCTGAGCAGTGACCATTGCAGCTTGAAGCAGAATGCAACTCTCTTGAATTAACTCACAGCCGTAGTTTCGGAGCGTGGTCTCCGTCGCATCATCTATACCGCTGTTTCTCGACGGAGAGTTGTGTAACTCCTCATCGGTCATATAAAACGTAAAATTTAAGAGCGGGACTCCTTATTATCAATACCTCACTGACTAGCTAGTTATATATGACTCTGACTTATTTTGGCAATTATAATGTAGAAAGTAGTAAAGTACATGAACAGAGCCTATTTAATCATTGTAGGACGTCCTTCATCTTTTATATTAATACATCTTGAGAGAGAATTTTGGTATTCTCCGATAGTAGATGAGATATTGGAGAAAACTAAATAAAAAAGAGCATCATTCAATAATTTTATTTATTGATATACATGTTTGTGTTTTTTTAAAGTTGAGACTAAAGTACGGCCTTGAATAAGCCTATAGCTCAACAATCGCGAGCATACATAGAGCTCAGTAGAAGATATATCAAACTTGAACATAAACCGTTTGATGCATGTTTCACATATGTAATTTGACACATTATTTAATTATATATTATATATCAAGCTGCTTATTGTATTAGACTATTAGTGTTCTTAATATTCATGATTGTTCTTGAGCGTCGAGTGATTCTTAAGATAAAAATGCGGTACCGAAAAAACTTTCTTGACATTATAAACCTTGAAAACGAACATTGTATGCTTGCTATGGTTTACATAATAGAACGTAGTAATTAACCACTTAAAAAGAACAAAGTAACAAATTTTGGGTAAGTGAGAACTCTAAATTTAAGACCTTTGTTAGAAATTTTGGAGACCTCCAATTATATAGAATGGCTAGCTAATCCTAGCCTCATGTTTCTTGGTTCACCATAATTTGCTCGAAACCGTTAGAATCCGAAAAAACTAAATTCTAAATCGCAACGCCTTTAAATTCTTTGCATGTAGCTAAATCATTCTATCAACAACACCTCTTTAATTGCTAGAAGATCAAGAACCTAGCCAGCTCGCAAGTTGACAATAAAGTTTCAATAGCTAGTCATCAAAAGATCAATATGATGGCCGATAAAACCATCGTTCCGGTGAAGTTTCTGACAATGATCTGCGTGGTAGTTCTGATCGGATGCACGAATAACATGCTTGTGACTGAAGCACTCTCAGAATGTGCGAAGCCGTGCATGCCGGTGTGTCTGAAAGAAGAAGGCGCAACTTATCATATCTGTGAGATTGCTTGTGAAAATTATTGCAGCCAGATCAGTGGCACAGGCGCCCATCGGTGACTTTTTACATTGTAGATATATGGATATTGCAGTACCTACCTCCACCGCCAATTGCACTTCTCAATTTGTTTGTAAATAATGTAACTAGCTACTGGAAGTCTATGATTATCAAGCATACTGGTAGCTGGTTTGTTCCATTGTACGTAGTTGTCTGTAAGAGATGCAAATAATGGTGATGGTTAATAAATTTCTAGGAGTTGTCTATTTATAAGATTTGATGCAACTTTTAAGTGTAACGACGATTGATCGATATTCTTGGTCGTAAACGATAACATTATTTTTTATTTTATTTTTTTTATTTTTATGCTAAGTAAACTACACATATATATATAGTATTAGAGTCTCTTCTAATACTACAAGACTTAGTTAAGAAAGGTTGGTATGGGTCCGGAAAAATAAGGTTTTTATTATGTGAAATCTTCATATTGGGTAGCAAGACAGCATGTCTTGGCTAATGCTCTTAGTTCTACCTCTCATGGAGACTTGTTTAGCTTGCTCTGGAAGAAAGTTTGGAATGCTACAGTACCCATCAAGATAAAAATTTGTAATTAGATGGCTATTCAAAATCTTCTGGCGAGTCGGGAAAAGCTCACTTCTAAAGGCTACATTGGTGAGATGCACTGCTCTCTTTGCAATCATCATACTGAAAGCACCTTGCACTTGTTTTATCACGTTCATGCAAAAAATACTCTCGCTATTTGGTTTTCATATGCAAATAAATGATAGTATGTCTTTTTTAGATTGGATGTTATAGGTTGCCACAGCATTAATAGCGGAAACTTTTGACAAGTTAATGGTCCTAATTTGGAGTGTATGGACAAACAAGAATAATGCTCTGTTTCAGGAAAGAGCAAATCCGCTCAAGAGGTTATGGTAGGTGCGATGGCATGGTTGAATAAATACTGAGTAGCAAACAAGCCTAGCAAAGCCCTATTGCAGCGTATAACCAAGCACTGGCAATTACCATTTGGAAATCATACTTTTAAATTGAATGTCGATGCAACCTTCTTACCTAACTAGACCAAAGGTGGAGTCGGTGTTGTCATTCAGAATGTGCAGGGTCGTTTCATTGCTGTCTTTGCCAAACCGGTCGCATATACAGGTTCTCCAAAGCAGTGTGAGCTATTAGCTATTAAGGAGGGTATGTATCTCCTTCACTCTTTAAAGCTACAAAATGCGATTGTAGAAATTGACTCCATGGAAGGTATAGCAAAAGCAATAACTGGTAACTATGACCTCCTTGCAAATGGATGATTCATAGATGATATCAAGAGTATTTGATATCAATTACAGGGTATTAAGATTCAACACTGTTCTCGTTCATGCAACTCTCTTGCGCATAGATTAGCTGCAATTGGCTTTGAAGCAAGTTTTGGTACGACTTGGATTGAAAATGCACCTAGGGCATTGTACTCATCTTACTCAATTCCCCTTTCAAAAAAAAAAAAAAACTTAGTTAAGGCACTGTGATTGTTCCATGAAAACCACCATTTCATGTTTGTTACCAACGTGACCGGAAAATGTCAAATTCAATAATAATTAACAAAGTGCGAAAATATTCATCATGTACAATTGATTTACTTGTGGAAAAAGGGTTGCCTGGTTGGCTGACCTTGTCCCATTTCTCATACAAATGTATCCATTTTTTCACTGGCAGACCAGTCGAGTGAGATGACCGCCAGTCTTTGTGTCTTGGCAGCATGTATGTTAGGCAACTAGAATGTAGTGCTCACAGTGAACAGAGATTCTTATTTTGCAGACAAAATTAAGTGAGGGTAACTATAGAAACCGTGGATATGGCGGCCGAGGACACCGTACAACTTATAGATATATGCAGTAATGAACTCTCAAGAGGATTATGATCTTTTAATGATTGGAAGGTGGCTTGACAGTTCATTGATGGAACACTTCAGTCAACACACAAGTCTTCGACAACAACGTAATGCAAATTTCTTTTTCTTTTTGACAATGTAATGCAACTTTCTTTACTCATTTATATAGTTTCGTTTATAAAAGAGTCTAAAGAATTGAGCCAATATATGTATCGTACCAATATAAATCATGATCAATTTACACAAATGTCATACCCTGCTTGTACTCGATCTTTAACGTCCAATTTAGTTCAACTCCTAGTATCAGTATCGAATCATCCAAAGGTCAAATTCTTCTATATGAAACTCGTATGATAACTAACAAGAAATCTAAAATATCAATGGAACACTTATCGCCACAATGTACACTTTACCATCAATCACATCAAGGAATGGATTGTTTTCATATGAAGGACAAAATCTTGGTGAGGTCCACAAACAGCTCCTCCCCCATCGTCATCTGCAAAAAAAGAAGAAGAACTAAACTATTCTCTCATTCTCTGTCTGTACTCGCCACTTGATGATATCATTATGGTACCACACCACCACCCTTCTAAATTTCTAATAGCGTCAGACTGTCTTCCACACCCTAGGCCATTCCCCTTTCTATACCTTTTTCTAAAACCATCACCCTACTCTAACATCCACACGTACATACAACCACACTAGATCTCACCCCCAACACTTCCCTCTTCACCCTCTAACCGCAAAAACCAAACCCCCAACTCGTACGGTCGGTCACAAAAGCACCCACCTTTCTCCCTGTCAGATTCTTCTTCTTCTTCTTCTTCTTCTTCTTCTTCTTCAGTAAAGTTCAGACCTTTATGTACTGGGAAGCATTGTTTCTCAAACTCCAGACAAACCCAGAAAGAAAGTTCAATACTTTATGTATTGAAGGCTCAGTTCAACCAGGGCTGGCTCCATTTTCAGGTTCTAATTGTTTGGTTTTATTGAAATTTCACCTTGCATGTGTTATTGGTGCTATCAATTTCTATGCTTTATTCATGTTCAAATCAGAATAAGTATAAAAACCCATGTTGAAATTTTCCCCCAAATTGTTGCATTTCTAGGGTTTTGTGGAGCTAAGCAGATTGAGTACCAATGTGTGATTAAAGCTTGAATCTTGTTAAATGGGTGATGTGAAGATACCGAATTGGGTAAAAGGGTTGCCATTGGCGCCTGAATTTTATCCAACACATACTGAATTTGCAGACCCGATTGCTTACATATCCAAAATTGAGAAGGAAGCTAGTGAATTTGGTATTTGCAAAATTATCCCACCATTGCCGAAACCTTCGAAGAAATATGTTTTTAGTAACTTGAATAAGTCACTAGCTAAGCGGCCCGAATTGGGTTCTGATTTGATCCCTGGGAATGATGGTGCTGCTGTGAAAATGGGTGCTGATGGTAGTAATGATGGGGAGGTTAGGGCAGTGTTTACTACCAGGCACCAAGAATTGGGGACTTTGAAAAGAGCGAAAGGGGCGGCTGTACAGGATCCGCCATCGTCCGGTGTTGATAAGCAAGTGTGGCAGAGTGGAGAAGTTTATACTTTAGAGCAGTTTGAGTCCAAGGCGAGGGGTTTTGCAAGGAACATTTTAGGTACAACTAGAGATGTTCCTCCATTGGTTATAGAGGCAATGTTTTGGAAGACAGCTTCTGAGAAGCCGATATACATTGAGTATGCCAATGATGTGCCTGGGTCAGCTTTTGAAGAACCGGAGGGTCTGTTGTGCTACACACGTAGGCGTAGGAGGAAGAGGAATTCCTACCACAGAAGTGGACTAAACACTGATAGCAAGAAAAATGAAATGATTAGCAGTTGTGACAGAAACTCCCAAAATGGTGATGCTTCCCCTAAAAATGTTTCGGTGACATGCTTAGAGGTACCCAAATCATCTGCTTCTCCGGGGATTGCGTCAACAGATGAAACTTCTCAATCTTCTAGGAAAAGAACTCAAAATTCATCTTGTGACATGGAAGGTACTGCTGGTTGGAAGCTTTCAAACAGTCCATGGAACTTACAAGTCATTGCACGCTCGCCTGGATCACTTACTCGTTTCATGCCGGATGATATACCAGGTGTTACTTCTCCTATGGTTTACATTGGCATGTTGTTCAGCTGGTTTGCTTGGCATGTCGAAGATCATGAGCTTCACAGCATGAATTTTCTGCACTATGGATCTGCAAAGACTTGGTATTCAGTTCCTGGAGATCATGCATTTGCTTTTGAGGAACTTATTCGCACCGAGGCATATGGTGGTACTGCTGACCGTCTAGGTATGTGAAATTTTATACGTTTCATTGTTTGGTAAACCCTTTTGAGATTTAAGTGGTTCAAAAGTCCAATAATAGTAAGGTTGTCCCTTTATTATTCGTGAAGTTTTATTGATAATGCTGTCAAAATGTTTTTCCAAGTTTTTCCATGGTTTCACTATGATTGTTTCAGTTGTTAATGGTAGGATTAACTGCCAGCTGATAGGACAGGCTCAGGATGGGACAATTAATTAATGATAGGATTTCCTTAAATTCTTATATGATAATTTTTCATTCTGCAATTGATCAAGTTATATCTATAGCCTTTTTGTAATCAGGTCCAGTTTCTTTTCTTGGCAGCTGCTCTCTCACTACTGGGTAATAAAACAACTTTAATGTCACCTGAGGTAGTTATTGCATCGGGAATTCCGTGTTGCAGGTACTCTTTTTTTCTTTTGTGTTAGTTATGTGATCCATTTTTTCTTGCTGTGATTGAAGCTGTATGCGTTTGATGCGGTTTATGTGGTAATCCGTGCCTGTTTTGTCTTCTTGTTTGTCCTGATGTTCCACTCTGGTTTGTTCTTTAGGTTAATACAGAATCCTGGTGAATTTGTTGTGACTTTTCCAAGGGCTTACCATGTAGGATTCAGTCACGGTAATTGCTTTACAGTATTTGTGCAGACTGAATTTTAGTGTACTTTTGTATCACTTTAAGTTTCACCCCTCTGAATACTGTTTTTACTTTCTTACATGTTTAACCTGGCATTTGTGGCACAAAGATGCATTGGCAACTAAATGCAAGCTTAACAAAATTTGGATAAATACATTTATATATTATAGAAAAATCAAGATTAAGAGTAGATCCTGAAGGATCTAATTCCTTAATGAATAAGTGGCAATGTTAGATAGATTCATTGGGAAATTGAGCTTATTTAGTGACATAATCAAGCAACAGCTTTCATGGCTGCTTGTGAAATTGGTATAACAAGCTCAAATGGGAAATCATCTGGGTTTGTTGTGTTAAATAAGATATCTCTTAGTCATATAGGAGAAAGAAAGTGAATAATAAACTTAGAAACTGCACTGGGATTAAAGTTTTCATTCTTCTTCAGCTGTTTATAACCATGTGTAAGATAATATGGTAGCACTTGCATCATATTTGCTCTTCTTGACTTTTCAATGGATTTTGATTATCTTTTTCCTGGAATACAGGTTTCAATTGTGGGGAGGCTGCTAACTTTGGAACACCACAATGGCTTAAAGTTGCTAAAGAAGCTGCAGTGCGTAGAGCTGCAATGAATTATCTTCCTATGCTCTCCCATCAACAGCTGCTATACCTCTCGACCATGTCTTTTATTTCAAGGTGAGCTATTTTTCATTATATTCTCTGAGATTCTTTTCTTTGATGGCTGCAACTCTCCATAGTTCTATTAGGCTTATGTGCTGTACGTAATGTTTATTGGTCATAGTCAATGTCACTTGATGTCTAGGATATCGTCGTGCTAAGTTGAATCAAGTAGTTTGTTTTATAATATAATCATCGCCAACTGTTTTACTGCTTCTTTGTTTATCCATTAGTATTTAGTTAACAACACTTGTATGTGTTGGTCAGATCGACAGATCTACGCTCTCTTTTCATGTTGTCTTAATGATTTGGCCAACTGAGGTTTGTTTCTCATGCTGGTTTTAATTGCTTTAATATGCAGAGTGCCAAGATCCCTCCTACCAGGTGTGCGTAGTTCCCGTATGAGAGATAGGCAAAAGGAAGACAGAGAGCTATCAGTTAAGAAGGCTTTTATTGAAGATATTTTAAACGAGAACGATGTGTTATCTACTCTTCTTAGGAAAGAATCCAGTTGCCGTGCAGTATTATGGAACCCTGATTTACTTCCTTATACAATTAAAGAGTCTCCCATACCCTTTGCAAGTGCTCCTGTAGATACAAATTCAAAAGAAAATGCTACTGATACTCAGGGTGGAAAGAACACTGATGATCAGAACTTTCTGGTAGATGAGATGAGTTTGTACATGCAAAATCTGAATGATTTATATTTGGGCAGCGATGATTTGTCTAGTGACTTCCAAGTTGACTCCGGAACATTGGCTTGTGTGGCATGTGGGATACTTGGGTTTCCATTTATGTCTGTTGTGCAACCATCTGTGAAAGCTTCAATGGAACTTCAGACTGAATGTATTTTGTCTGAAGAAATGCTTGGAGTTTCAGGCAATTTGCATTTCTCACCAGAGCATCATGAATCTTTCAAAGGCTGTGCTACAGGTATTAGAACTCAGATCCACTTTGTCCTTGCCTGATATCTTTTACTGTGTGAATTTACTTTCTACTTTAATATATTGCTCTATCGAATCTATCGTAAGTTTTATGCCAAAGTATGTCAGAATTGTAGATTGGAAAATAGAATATTCATTTGGATCTGTAAAGTTTCTACCAGCTTGTAGTTGAAGATTTTGAAATTGAATTGGGACCAGTTAGATTGATTTATTCATTTAAGTGTGAAATGTCTTCATAGCCCTCTTGAAGTAGCTGTTCTTTTATAGAATGGGTCTAAGTTTTGAGGTCCTTTGGGAGTTTGGTGATGTTCCACAGAATTGTGATATGCAGAACTACCTTAAAATATACTTGCTACATATCGTATCTCCTGTTTCTGATTGTGAATTAGGATCTTGAAGCAGCTAGTTTCCAGAACTCCTGTAATAAAACTTTCGTGATTGTTATGCAGATGATCTCTCTCCTATTTCCAATTCTTTTTCACATGCAAAGGATCCCCTATTATCTTGCGCAACAAGGTTTAACAAGTGTTGGAATACTGTTGATAAATTTGTAAGACCAAGGAGTTTCTGTCTTGAACATGCTGTTGAAATTTTGGAGCTGTTGCAGTGTAAAGGTGGAGCAAACATGCTTGTGATTTGCCATTCTGGTAAGATTAGTTTTGATATTGAGTATCAGTATACAACATCACTTTATATTCTCTCTATAACTTGTAAACCTGTTGTGTGGTGACGTGATGCGCAGACTATCAGAAAATAAAGGCTCCTGCTGCAGCCATTGCAGAGGAAATTGGTTGCCCTTTTCATTATAATGAGGTTTCTTTGGACATTGCCTCAAAGGAAGATCTGAACTTGATAGATCTTGCTGTCGATGATGGTCGTGATGAATGTGGAGAAGATTGGACCTCAAAGTTGGGTATTAACTTACGGCACTGTGTGAAGGTCAGAAAAAGTTCGTCCTCGAAGCGAGTTCAGCATGCAATGGCATTGGGTGGAGTGTTCTCTAAACAGAGTTGCAGCTCAGAATTTCTGGCCGTTAACTGGAAATCTAGAAGATCTCGGACGAAGAAGGTTTATCTAGATGCTCCTTACAAACAACGCGAGAGCATTGAGAAAAAGAAGGAAGAAATGGTGAAAGCAAAGTCAGCAGATGACACCTCATCTAAAAGGGAAGCAAAGATAATTCAATATTCAAGAAGGAATAAGCGAAAACCAAGTACTTCTACAGGTGCAGGTGGGGTTGTTGAGCACCCTGCTACTTCTGAAGAGCTTGATAGCAGGAGGGCGTCAGATAGTAGCACTTACAACAATGGGAAGTCCACCAGCATATATCCAAGTTTGGACTTATTTGCATCAAATAGTATGCCTGAAATGCATCCTGATGTCCAGATGCTTGAAGCCACCAGGGATATCTCTTTGGACTCTACTCTTTCACAAGTTGCAGATACAGTTACCTTAACAGCTGGAAGTGCTGATGCACACACTGAAAATCGCAGTTTGGAAGAGAGGAACATGAACGGTGGAGGTTGTAATTTAGCAGCAGGTGAGTCTGATATGCAAAATGAGATCAAGATTCTTGAAGAAGCCCAAGAGAACAATCCTATTATTAATCCACTTGTCATTGCATTTGATGAAAGTTCTGAAAAGCATAGAGAGGAGCAGGAAAAGGAAAGTTTGAACAAAGGCGATGGTAATTGCAATCTGGTGTCTGAAGGGCAGTCCCATCTTTTGGCTCAGGAGGACGTCCGTATGAATGTGGTTTCTGTTTTCACCAATTCGACTAACTTATGTGCTGCTGACTCAATTTTGACAAGTTCGAAGGACCAGATGGGCCATGCGGCCATTGAAAAATCTTGTGTGAATAGTGAAGTTTGTGAATCTATTACTGCAGATAGAAGTAGTGAGGGGGAATATATCTCTACTTCAGTGATACAGATGGAAGAAGTCCATCCCTCTATCTCATTGGAAGAATCTTCTGAAGTTCCAAGGGGAAGCTCTTTGGAAAAAGGCACGAGCAAAGGTTTGTCTTCAGCCACTGTAGTTCAGCAAGATGCCCAAACTACGAATAAAGTTGTGGAAGCATCTATTCATAACTTTGTTGTACGAGGAGAAAATCAGCCTATACCTGTATCAGTTGAAGATGAAGTTCCCAGAGTGAGCTGTGCAACAGAAGCAATTTTGGATGGCAAAGAACGGTGGCCAGACTCATACAGTAATAAGGAACTCATTAGTCATGATACTCCAAAGTGCGAGCCGTCTCGTGGTACAATCAAAACATATTTTAGAGTTAAAAGAGGGAGTCGTGCTGTCCCAGAATTGCGCAACAGGAGTGAAGTTTGTATCTCACAACCTGATAAAGAGATGGGAAACATTGAGCCGTCAATTGTAGACCCCAGCCCTGAAATTGGAAGTAAAAGAAAGAGAGTACTGGAGCAGAAAATGGGTGATTCCAGTTTCAATGGATATATTAGGGGGCCATGTGAAGGTTTGAGACCTCGGTCTGGGAAGGATTCAACGGTTAGTGAGATGGACGTCAATGACCAGGTTGAAGAGAAGCCGGTGGCAAAGAAGGTGAAGAGACCTTCAGATGTTACTGTTCATCTAACGGATAAGAAGAAAGAGCAAGTAAGGAAGACCCACAGCTGCAACTTACGGAGCTGTAGCATGAGTTTTCACACAAAGGAGGAATTATCATTGCATAAGCGTAACCGCTGCCCACATGAAGGGTGTGGTAAGAAGTTCAGTAGCCACAAGTATGCAGTGGTTCACAGTCGTGTGCACGATAATGCTAGGCCCTTCAAGTGCCCGTGGAAAGGTTGCTCCATGGCATTCAAGTGGGCATGGGCACAGACTGAGCATATACGAGTGCACACCGGAGAAAAACCATACAAGTGCAAGGTTGATGGCTGTGGCCTCTCATTCAGGTTTGTGTCAGATTATAGTCGTCACAGACGAAAAACAGGCCATTATGTGAGCTAACTTTGCGTGACTAGTATTCTTTTGATTAGGCTACTTGTGTAACATTTGGGTATAAGCAAAAGGGGTTTATGGGGCCAAAGAGGGCTACGAGATCTCTTGGTGTAATCTTGTATGTGATTTCAGGTGTACAACTAGGGATGAATTAACATTTCTGTAGCAGCAGTTGATTTTTTTAGCCTCATTCGTTGTTGCCATTCAGATCGTGAATTTTCTTTTTCTTTTTTTGATTTCTGTAGAATTCAAATGATAATCATAAACCAGAGAGGGGATCTTAATTTGTTAATGCTCGACACTTTGCCAAATAGTTGTGGTTCTTTATCCACTTTTTTCACTCATCTTTCTATTTTCAATTTTTCATTGACAAAAAAAAAGGACAGTCGTTAACTCAACCAATCAAGCATTCCCTAAAGATTACGTGCATGTGTGCCACTCGGTGCCCAACGAGCCCGAATCTCTTGTCATGTTTAGTGTTTCGGACGTTAAGCTTCCTAGGGAAATCAGGAATACTGTTTCGGACGTTAAGCTTCCTAGGGAAATCAGGAAAAGTATTCCTAGTTGGACTGGGTTTCATTTTGGCTTGAAAACCCTGAAAAGGAAAAAAGGTAGTGCTATCAATACACCTTTTTTGTTATTAATACACCCCCTTCTAAAAAAAGGGGTAATGAATCAATGTCTAACTGTCTAAGCACAAAGGCTGTGTAGTAAATGGTGTGATAAAAGTTGGGTTGTTTTCTTCATATTTTCAGTAATCAAGTGAACCATGCTGGAAAACCACCATTGCTTAAACCATATTTTAAGCTTCCAAATCGAATTACAATCACTCTGGAAACAGATTCATGACTTGATTGAGAACACTATGAAACAGAATCAAAGTTTGATTTTCATTATCGTCGCAGTCTTAGCTTATGGTCAAATTAGAAGTTTTCACCCAAGAGTCTACCCAAAAAAGGGAACACATGATATTTACTTTGTTTTCTAATTATATTTTACATTGTTTGTAAAAAGGAACAAGGAGGTTACTCGGCCTCATATAGATACTAAGCTGATGTTGGGACAAAAAGTTGCCGCATTAAACCTTTCATAGATATAACTGTAAAGACTGGCGGGGACAAACAAATTTTAAATGAACGAAAACATAGTATGTAATAACAAACCAACAGTTAGTGATATAACAAGGGCATAACCGACAATTCCACGTCTTTCAATTCCAAATACACACTGTTTCTACTACTCTCTTCACTTTTGCACAGCTCCTGAGACTTCTGAAACAAGAAACGCCAGAGCAAAAGGCGAACTTGTCTCCTTCACCGCCCTCCATTCTCTTCGATTCTCCAAGATGCCAGAGCATCACTTCATCGTGAGCTCCATCCCTTGTCCCTACCCGGTAAATAAGACTTTGCTTTTCCTCAAGAACTTGTATAGCAACTCAGTTTGGCTATCACTCATTCTTAGGGCATGAGAGGCAAACCATGAGCTACTGCATTTGCCTCCCTTATACATATTGAATTCGATCTCATGCAGTAGTTGTCTAATTTCATCAAGCATCATACAGTTCATACTCATTGTAGAAAGATCTGGTTCAGTTGCATGGATAGCTTTGACCAATAAAGAGCAATCAGATAAGAATACTTAACCTAGCTGGTCATATTGAAGTGATGCTGCCACCAATTCAGCAGGCTTATTAGCTAGGTGATGTTAACAAAGGAAAAAGTCTAAACTGTAGCTGCGCCAACTTGGAAATCACCATTTGTATCTCGGATCACAACTCCAGCACCAACCGTGAAGATGGTGCCATAATTTGTTAGAGCACTACTTGCTCTTTCGTTAGTGTTCGATTACCAATATATGTAATAACTGGTACTCTAATCGATCTTACTAACTCCAGCCGCGAAGATGGTGCCATCCAAGTACAGGACTCCATGAAGTCATTAGGAACATCTCCCAGTGTTGGAGGATTCGGCATCGTAAGTGTTAGCTTTGCGAGACTAGGCAATTATGGTTCTGAAGAAGAGAATGTCCTTCTGAAATCTTCCGGAAAAATGAGAGCCTACAACACAATCAAAAGAGGAGGATTAACACTTGATCCGATCAAACAACTTATAATTAAGGAATAACAACTATACGTACTAGTACTACACTACTACTAATAAACTAGGTTTGTGTGTAAGTATCTCTGCAGCGACCAAATTCTTTAAGAAAAACTCTCAGTGCTGAAAAATGTTCCAATTAATGACCAGTTATTCGTTAGTTCATTGGTGTTCCAAATTTCTCTCAGTACGATCCGGGCTAACGATAAGTGTGGAGCTCTCACAGAAATTTTGGACTTCATGAAGTAGCCATAGAAATCAATTAAAGTGAAGTAGACTTGGAGTGTTAATCGTGGCCTTCACACTGCTATGGCATCCATAGACGAAAATACCTTTCAGGTACTGAGAATGTATGTTAATATGTCTCAAGTTGTGGGTTCTACTCAAGACTATACCACCCAATTTTGTTGAAACAAATGTGAATGATTCAAGAGTTCCAGCTTCATCATGAACATGAATATTAGACCATGCCTTGCAGTGCTTCACTTCTAAGGACTTCAGACTGGTGGTGAACACAAGAACTTCAGGCTTGTCGAAAGAACATGAAATGAAGGACATGCTCGATCGATGGAAGGGCACTCTCGAATGAAGTTGTAGAGATAGTTGAAGTGCACGTTTTTGAGGGACATAGTTTTGCGAGAGGGGAGAAGGGGGGTTGTAGATTTGGGCAGTTTCATGTCATCACATTGAAGGTTCTGCTGTTCTAGTCTCTTGTACTCCAACTTTAGGGTAGTTATTGATTTTGCATTAGCAAGGGTTGTAGGAGATAAACAGAAGTAATAATAGCTATACGCACCAAACCGACTCCAATGTGATTTATAACCAACTCTAAGGCTGATCTCCAACTTTTTAACGCCTCTCTCGTAGGAGCTACTCAACAACTTATCTACAATGGCAGTGTCTGCGGATGAGGACATCATGCGAAGCCTGAATTTCTCCAAGAGCTGTTTGTGCTCGTCTCTCTCATAGAGTTTCCTAGTACTTTTTCAGGATATTGTTGATAAACTCCTCATGTTGTTGCTGTTGAAAATCGTCGCATTCAAAGTTATGAGGGTGCTCACCACATTCGTCGAAATCTAATACGGGAACTGAAGAGAGTACATCTTCCCCATTGTTTCGAAAGAAGGCTCATGCGGACAGCAGCTTTGGTGGGAAGTTGTCGAATAATTTGGTAAATCACTAGGTCGGGTATGTGAGGCATGACTGTGTTGAGGGCCATGAAAGCTTTAATGTATTGTGAATTGCTGTGATGGATAATAATAATAACGAGATCTCATATATATAACAAGCTAGAGTATTCTTCAAGGAGATGGAGACCTAATCCTACTTTTATAAAATGAACTATGTCTTCTTTGGAAAAGGTCTTCATCGGACCTTGAAGGTCATCATATATCATTATTTTGGCTAAGATAGAAAGTTACAAACCCGAATAGTTGGCGTTTGAGAGCTAGATTCGACGAATGATCTTCGCTAAAGCTGCCTTACTCGTAGAACAGAACATCCTTTCCTTCTTTAACCATTGTGTTTTTAACTCCTGTGGTTTGATTGTCACTTGTTAGTCGAGGAAACTTTTCCAGTTCTGGCGTTATAGTGTATTAAGTTCTATGTTACCCGTTCATGAAGGTAAATGCAGATGGGTGAAGTCAAGGAAATTCTATAACTGATATTCACCATTCTAGGGTTAGTCAATATAATAATAATTGAATATAACTGCCTTTCTGGTGTAAGGCAAATGAACCTTCATCATAAATGTACAAACAGCCAACATATTCATTGCAAAGAATACTAAAATTCCAAATTCTCAACCTTGTGGTTCTTGAGATATTACACCGGAATCGAAAACGCCCCCAAAAATGCACTTCTTGAACTCTAATTCAACAAAAGAATACAACGTCGGTGGAGGCATGTATATACATTAGAGTTTATTCAGGGTGCAAAAAATTACCCTTCTCTGTACTAGTCAATATGGGACAAAAGAATATAGAACACAAATGCCAATGACTTTTGCAAGGGAAAAGAAGAAATGAATTCCTATGCCAAAAATAAAGCTTCTAAATAATCATCAGTATAAGCTAGGCATGGCCAGTGATCAGTTCGAATTCTTACCAATGTTGAATCATCACACACTTCCATTTGGAAGAGGAGATGGAACCTCGGAGGTAGAAAGATCAAAATGAGGAAACAGCCCATGTTTTTCTTACGAATATTGACAGCACTGTCCTTTTCGTCCACATCATCAGTGTATGTAAGATGAAGAGGACCTCTATTGAAATCAGTACCAGAGCTGGAGATATCAGAGGCGTCATCTCTCCATATGATGTCCCTAATGATTCCTCCGTCTTTAACAGCACTAACAAGTGGTTCGCCAATCACACTTACAACAAAAGGTGTCAAGTAGCGTTCAGTTGCCTGAATTACAGAAGATGCAGGAACTTCAAGTAGCTTGACTGACCGGGTTCCCGCGATAGCTGCAACCCCTTTCCCTCCTTTCAATGGGAATGTCTCCCGCCCAGTGTTAGAATTACCACATGCCTCCCAAAGAGCATTAAACAAGTCCACATAATAACCAGGTGAGGCAACTTCTGGGACGTCAGGTGGTATAACAGCTTTGAGAAACATATCCTCTATTCCTATAGTGATACTGTGAAGCTGACCACGGATTATATGACCATTTTCTGCATTTGTTTCAATGGAAACATCAACCAGACCAGGAGTAGGTTCCTGTGGTTCCAGTTCTATCATTACTGGAGCTCTGAAGCTTTCCTCTTCTCGAGAACCATTTTCTACAAGAATAATAGCTAAAGCGGCTGCTTGATCTGACATATCAGTTTTTCTGGGAGGTTCACCAAGAAGAAAAGGTATATGATATGAGGCAATAGAACCATATGGTGCAGACGACGAGAAGTTTAGCACAGTCGCGTATAAAGCAGGAAGGGCATCTAACTCATCCAACACATCAGTAGGGGAATCAAGTCCCCATATACGACTTAAAGTCTCAGATTCAAACCTCAAACTACATGATATTCTAACCTTAAATCCTGGCATATGTCTGTAATCAGGAATGCATGAGAAATGCCTTCTTAACGTTACTAATATCTCTGAAATCTTCGCATCCATGACACGCAGTGGTTCCTGTGGTCCATCAATTCTGTCAGTTTCCGGGATAATCTGGATATTACTACTGCTGGCAATTTCACTCTCCTCTATTATGGGTTCACTGTCTTTGATGCCTCCTGGGTAACCCGATTCAAGATTCCCAAGACCAAAAGATGATAATGACAAGGACCACGACTGTTGGACAAGTAGGGGAATCATGCGCTCAAGGTGGACATATGAGGAGATGCCCTTAGACTTCTTAAGATTGTCAGCAGACAGCAGAGACTGGATATTAAAACTAGGCAGTGCAGATGGTGAAATACCGAGTTCTTCCCCAAGATTTAGCATGTCCCTGAGCTTTTTTCCTGGTACACAGATAAGCAACCGAAGGTAGATCCTGGAAAGGCCAAGATGAACAACAGCATCAGCTGATAACGGAAAATGAACATGAAGAGTGTATAGTCCTCGTATCAACAGGAAGGTAATAATCAGAAAGTGAAAGTACAAGATGAGGAAAAGAATGTCTGTTAATCATACCTTGCATTGTCGCGAACCTCCAAATCAGGAAAGTATAGGCAAGTGAATGCAAGAAGACGAGATAATCTGAGGAATAATCTAGAGCTGTGGTGATGCATCAGAAAGGTTCTACAGATGCCAAGAACTCTGCTTCCCTGAGACCATGACCTTAGTCCTGTATATGGGCCATGTTTGACAACAAGGAAGGCCATGAACTTGGTGAGCATCTCTAGCAATCCTCGAGGAGGAATTGTATCAGATTCAGCAATTTTATCAAAAACTGGGAAGCAAGAAACCAAAGTATAATCCAATTTGACTTTTGGAAGCAAGTGCTGATCAAAACTCTGTAGCAGACGCTCTCCTAACCAACGGTGCTTTTGACAACCAAACAAGCGATCAGTCAAAGCAACAATCACTGGAACCAATCTCCGATACTCCAACATCAGGTCCACCAGCATCCCCTGAAAATAATAGGGAAACAAAAAGAATGACACAGGCATAGAGATGAAACTCCCCCTCCTCTCATGAGGCAAAGACAGTGAACCAATAGCCTAGCAAAGATTTTATAATGAACATTATCAATGATAAAGAAACAATATTTTTCCAACATAGTTTTCATTTCCATGATAGGTTAACTGGCACTAAAAGATCAACTAAATGTATGTGATTTCTAAGCTTAAACATTATCATACAAAACCATTACTTCGGTACACTTCACATAACTCAAACAATCACGTTGTTATAATACACAAAACTAGTTCATAGAACGATTACAAATTACAGCATACACGGAAAACTGACAAGGATAGACAATTACCTGTATGGAAATGAAAGTGGTGGAGTCCATGAGACTTCTAGTGGTCGATGGATCACTGTCTAAATGAGATGACGCCCCAATCAAGAACCTATGCAAAGTTCGAAAAGCTACTGCAGTTTCCGTGCTGTGTGGAGGTAACCATTTAAAGGCAGACACAGAAACAAGTCCATCCAGAAACACCTTCACCACCAACTCATCATTACCCGTCTCCTCACCCGAAACACCCTCTACTTTCAACATACCAACACAAACTGCACAAAACGCAAGCAGGTCAAGCTTCAACGCTTTCAATGCCAGCGGATCAAACACACTCGGATAAAACCTCAGCCCCATATCCACAACCCCCTTCACTTTCCTCACTTCTCTCTTCAACACCACCTCACCAAATCCCAACAACCAATGCACCCCCAGCAACCTAAACACCAAATGCAGCTGCATTTCCCTCGAAAGCAGCATTAGCCGGCTCGCAATCTGCGCCTCCTGCCCGTCGAAAGCATCCAAAAACGGCCGGTACATTGTCAACACAACATGACAAAGCAAAGGATCCGACGAGTAAATCATCCCGAAAAACTGCACCTTCAGCATTGAAGCCTGCAGCTCCAGCGCCATCGCCACCGGCATTATCAAGTCCAGGAACTCCACCATCCCGCACGGCGTCAGCACCTGCGGCCACTCCAGCAGAAACGACATAGCTCTCCTCAGCTCCTTGTAGTTCAATCCGCCGCCGGAGCAGCCGCCGCCGCCCACCAAAACCTGTGGAGCAGAAAACGGCACCAAGGGGACCGTCGTATTCAGAATCGACACGTTAAGGTTCTTGGCCACGATGTTGTGAACGACAGTCATAAACAGGAGAATGTAGCTCTGCGCGGCGTGAGTCCGCTCGCTCTGGCAGAGAGTCCAGAGATGGCCGCCGATGTCGGAGAGGAGGCAAGGATAGGACTTCTCCAACTCGCGTAAACACTCGCACGCGAGCGCACGCGCCTGGCGGTCGAAGCCGTGGTTGGGGCGGTTGACGACGGTGAGAAGAAGCTCGGCCAATCCGTCGAGCATGTAGTCAACGGCGATGACGATGGCGGTGACGGAGAGCATGACCTGCTCCTTGAGAGCGAGGGTGACGTGGACGCCATCGGTGGGGGTCTGGATCAGAGCGCGGAGGGTTTCGATGAGGCGGTGGAGGGTTTTGGGGAGGGAATCCGGGTCGGATGTGAAAAGCGGGTCGGAATATTCTTCGAGGAAGACGATGAGGGTGAGCTTGAGAGGGAAGTCACGCTTGTTGAGGCAGGAGAGGGCTTGGTCGATGAGGATTGGGTGCGCTGAGGTCCAGCGGTGGCGGCGTGCCCCGCCGTGGTGGAAGTCGTCGATTACGGACTCCCAGTCTTGGAGCGTCGTTGGCTTCGACGGCGGCGATAGGGTCGGCTCCGGGGGCTTATCGGTCATAATGGTGAAATCCAACTATAGATGTGAGCCTTTTTTTTCCCAGTAGAGAGGGAGTTGAGGACTTGAGGTTTCGGGTAGGGGTATAATTGTGATTTCGGGTGTCATTTTTGGGGCGGTGGAATATTTATGTCGTAATGCTTAATTCCGCATTTGAGAGTGACGCTTCCAATAATTTGGAAAGTAATTCTACTTCGGTCCACGATTTTCTACTCTATTTTGATAAAAAATGGAAGTTGTGGCGAAAAAATTACTATTAGTGAACCTACTATAAAAGCAAATTAAGGGTAAAGTTTTCAGAGTGTTTAAATTGAGAATATCTGTTATTCTTAGTGATCGTGTTTTGACAATATCTTTGACGTAAATTAGTCTCGAGGTCTAAAAAATCTTTAAAGGCATTATCGTTGATTCTGTCAAAAAGTTGAGAATATATCTTATAGAGTAAAAATTTATTAAATAGGTTCAGAGTGATAATCTAAGCTAAATAGCAATATACAAGTCGAGTCTTAGACGAATTTACGTCGTGAGTAATACGTTAGACATTTAAGAGTTTTTTCAGTGAACTATGTACATGAACTCTAACCGGATTTGTTTAATTTAAAACTACAAAATGACTAAACTTAAAGAATTTAAGACTATCCAAGCTAAACAACACTATGTGAGTTGAGAGTCAATAAAGAATTTTATGAGATTTGTACGTGAACCACATACATGACTGAACTCAAAATCGACTCCACCCGCAAAAGAGTTTCCACGAGCTAAAAGATAAATGATTAAGCGCGAAGCCTATCGAAAATGTAAAACAAAATGGAAAATTTGAAATATTCTACTCTCAGATATTTTCAGGTGAATCACTACTGAAATCAAAGTTTTTCTTTTCAAAAAAAAAAGTAAAAAATAATTTTCTTTGCAAAAGGATAATGACAGAGTGACTCACTGACTCCCACAAGTGGCGCGATGCAAACCGTCGATGAAAGCTACACGTGTACAGCCCCATACAGTCCTCCAAATCCCTATAAAAGCCACACCCGTCCTCACTCAATCACTCCCGTTTCCCACTCTCACCATTTCTCCCCTCTAAAATCCCAAAAACCCTTCCGAAAATGGCCGCCGCCGCGCCACCACCGCCCCCAACCCCCGCCCCGGAGACCCCCATCGACCTCCCTCGAGGCTCCATCACCCCAACAGGCCACCCCCTCTTCGCCCGCATCCGCCTGGCCCAGCCCACCGACGTCCCCCACATCCACAAGCTGATCCACCAGATGGCCGTCTTCGAGCGCCTCACCGACCTCTGCTCCGCCACCGAGGCCTCCCTCGCCTCCACTCTGTTCAACTCACCTCCGTTCCAGTCCTTCACCGTCTTCGTCCTCGAAGTCTCCGAAGCTCCTTTCCCCACCGACCACCACTCCTCCAACCCCCACTACATCCCACAAGTCAAGACCCTCAATCTCGACCTCCCCGTCAGCGACCCCGAGAGCAATCTCTTCTGGTCCGGTGGCGGCGCAACGGTGGCTGGATTCGTGCTGTTTTTCCCGAATTACTCCACTTTCCTCGGCAAACCAGGGCTCTATGTGGAGGACTTGTTTGTTAGGGAGTGCTACAGGAGGAAGGGGCTGGGGAAGATGCTGCTGTCTACGGTGGCGAAGCAGGCGGTGAAGATGGGGTATGGGAGAGTGGAGTGGGTCGTGCTGGATTGGAATGTCAATGCGATTAGGTTTTATGAGGAGATGGGGGCCAAGATTATGCAGGAGTGGAGGATTTGCAGGCTCACTGGGGAAGCTCTGCAGGGTTATGGTGGTGATGCTTAGGTAGTACCTACCCTGTTATTGTTCTCCATTTGCCTGATTTGTAGTTTCGTTGGTGTGTAATTGCTATTTGAGTTTCTGGCATTGGTGATTTTCAGTAATAGAAATGTTCCCACTTACTTCCTTATGAAATACATTATCGCAACTCTATAATCTAAGTTTATTTCAAAAATTACTTACAAAATTTATTCAAATTATTGATCGATATGATCTTGCATCTTCATTTGTTAATCATAATCAATAAATCCCTAAAAAAACATCCTGTCTACTATTTGATCATATTAATCCACTAATTTTCTAAATGAAAAACATCTTCACATGAAAAAACGAAGTCCTCCTTTGACTATCTTCCTTCCCCCATCGCTTTCTTCCTCTTCAAAGTCTTGGCAATGACAAACTCATACCAACAAAAACTTGCCAACTCTCAACCTACTCCCCTCCTCCTCCGCCACTAGAAAATCCACCATCCCAACTCCCAACCCCTCCTATGCTATGATACGGCGTCGTCTCCGCCACCCTCAACCCCATGTGCAAGTCCAAAAAGGGCACGCAGGCAATTGAGCCGGCCCGGAGTCCCCACAAACCCCGAACCTCCAAGACCTCCTTCTCCACCTCCTCCATCCCCAACGATCCTTCCTCCGGCAACTACAGCACCACCGGCGGCAACAGCAACTCCTACGACAACTTCTCCAAATCCTCCACCGCCTCCTCCGTCGCCTCCCTCAAGTCCCTAAAGTCCTCCCTCCCCGAAAACCCCATGATCTACGACTTCTCCGACATCTCCTCCTCCTCCACCTCCTCCTCCTGGCGCTGCACCCTCCGCGGCAAATACGCCGTCGTCTTCCAGCGCAAGTCTCGCATCCCGATCGACCTCCTTGACCTTCAGCAGAGCCTCTCTCTCATCTCACGGAGCCACCACACCAGCCTCATCAAGCTCCTCGGCGCCTCCCTCTCCGGAAGCTACGTCTATATCGTCTACGAGTTCGTTGACGGCGCCAACCTCGTTGACTGCCTCCGCAACTCTAACAACCCAAGCTACACCGTCCTCTCCACCTGGCTTTCCCGCCTTCAGGTCGCCACCGACCTAGCTCACGGCCTCGACTACATCCACCGCTGCTCGGGGCTCGGCTCCGGGTTAGTCCACAACCACATCAAGAGCTCTAGCATTATTGTTACAACTCCAACACTTAACGCCAAGATCTGCCACTTTGGCACGGCTGAGCTCTGCGGCGAGACCAGGGCCAGGTCGAAGAAAGTGGAAGGAACGAGAGGGTACATGGCGCCGGAGTTTCAAGTTAGCGGGGTGGTCACGCAGAAATGCGACGTGTACGCTTTTGGGGTTGTGATGCTGGAGCTGATCTCCGGAGAGGAGCCGTTGAAGTATAGGATGGAGGCGGAGGACGGCGGGTATAAGAGAGTGAGTGTTATAGAGACGGCGAGGGAGGCGGTGGAATGTGGTGGCGGAGTGAGGAGGTGGGTGGATAGGAGGTTGAAGGACTCGTTTCCGATAGAGGTGGCGGAGAAGATGGTGCAGGTGGCGCTGGAGTGCGTGGAGGAGGACCCGGAAAGGAGGCCGGATATGGGTCGGGTTGCGGGTTTGGTTTCCAAGTTGTTTTTGGAGTCGCAGAAATGGGCGGAGAGAATAGGCTTGCCACTTGACATATCAATTTCGTTGGCTCCGAGATGATGAGTCATTACTTCATTCACTGATTTGGGTAGAAGCTCTAGGTTTTGGATTCCATTTTGTTTTGGATTTGGGGTTTCAATTTTTTTTTAATTTTTTTTAAAAGAGGTACTGGAAAGGACCACAGGGAGGCACGCAATGGCCTGTTTACCCTAAATCCAGCACAGTGCCGCGTCAAGACGCAGCGACACCCCCTCTCCGGGTTTGGAGTACACCAAATAGGTGGGCTTGCTCTCTCCGCATAGTCTTTTCTATACACAAGGCTCGAACTTGAGACCTCTGCCTCAAGTCCCTCAACTTGCTTAAGGAGCACAGTTAACTTGTCAACTGAACTAAACCATGTGTGGGTAGATTTGGGGCTTCAATTTTTGAGGTGAACTCACATTCTTGTGTGTATAGAGTTGTATATATTGTGAGCAATATTCTTCATAGAGAAAATGATTCTTTTCTTTTGAGGATCAATGGCCAAATTTGATGCATGTTAATGATCATAATCCGAGTTCAAACTAAAAAGCCTACAGATGTAAAGATTCCTTTAAAAAAAAATGTAACAATTAATGTGATTCATCTGTTCACAAGATAGGTTGTTGAGACTACAAAGTTATTCGATCGGTATGAGCAATCGAGTACGTAATCTGCAGTCGGGTCTAGGTGAGAATGATTTATGTGCTATTCTATGATAAACTAATTAATGGCTCCGTTAACACAAAGCTTGTTTATACTAATAACCATAACTAGCAAGTGTTTTATAGAATTAGTAGATAAGTTGTCATGTTGTTTGATCTCAATGAGTGATTTGTATATTATTCTGCGCACACCAAGTGGGAATCCATGATCATCGAGCATCTGCAGAATGCTGAACCTCTAATTGTGATTGAGAGGAAATGGTCTGGTCCTTTAGATTTATTGAACCAATTAATTATAAGAATTTCAGTTTTAAACAAATGGGTTGGCTGGGAATCTTATGATCTATGCAGCTAATTATAAAAACCTTATATAGTATATAAAAATTCATTAGAGATGACACTCAATCTATATATGCAAAAAATGAAGAAATTTAATAGATCTTACACCATTTCGACTCATAAAATCAGTAAGACTTTGTGGTTAGGTCTTAAGTTTATCCCCCTTTCTTCCTCATTTGGTTCAACAAATCCTCAAGATTTGGATGTTCGGTTTTAAATTAATTGATCGATGTATTATCTTTAAAACTAAAATTTTAAGGGAACTGAAATTTGCACTCTTATTTTTATATTTCACTCTTTTTATGTTTCTTTATCAAATTACGATAAAGAGATGTAAGTTGAAACACGCTCTCATTTTCTTCAATTAAACTAAGCATATGCTGTGCTACAACAGATTAGGAGCCAAAATCAGTGAACTGAGGCTAACCTCGGATTAACTAACGTCTAACTGGACGCTGGGACTGGGTCACTGTTTTCCCATGACCAACTTACTACTCGGTAATTCAGCCACGTAAAAATCCCACGGTAAAAAACAAAGAAATATTTTCTAGGTTAGAAATAAAAGAAAAAAGTACATAACTTGGAGGGCACCCAAGTCCTAAAACCCTGGAAAGCTCCACGACGACACTTGAGACCACCAGAGTGAAAGTCACCATGGCCGCTCGGATGTTGCAGAAGCGAATGGCCTCAATCCTCCTCCGCAATCAGCCTTCTCTCTCCCAAGTTGTTAAAGGTCATTCCCGAATTCTCTAATCTTGTTCTTAATACCATTTTGGGCTCTCTTAGTTTGCTTTTCTGTGTTTCTATCTGTGTGTGAATTTTGAGAACATTGATTGAAATTCCATCAGTATCTTTGATATTTTGAGTCAAATTCAGCTTCTTGCATTTGGGTCCTGCCCTGATTGTTGAATATTGTGTTCTATAGGAATTTTGGGAATTAATTCAAGGACAAAGTTTGGGGCTTTTTGATATGTACTTATTGTTATGAGACAAAAAATGATATATATATATATATATATATATATATATATATTTGATGAATGACTCTGGTTCTTTATATTGGTCTATTTGGAGGAAAAGTCCTCATCTTTTAGTGTTAAAGGCTAAATCTTGAAGGGCATTAGTTGATGAAACTGAGCTGTTTTGGTGATGGGATCATTAGAAATTTAGTTCATTGTATTGGGTGTGGATTACTAATTGAGAATAGAGTTTACGACTATGATGTTGTTGTAAGAACTTTTGGAAGTGAAGTTGCGAAGAATGATTTGGATTTCCTGTGTTCGAGTTTAAACAGTAGGAGTTAATCTAGGATGCTGGACTACAATGGAGGGTCTTGGTATCTAAACTTTTAGCCAGTGTATACCTTTTTCTCTATGTGAAGAATGACGAGAACAGTGTCTATGATCTGTTTGCCTGTACCTTCGAGGCACATAAGCTTTAGAAAGAAGTCTTATTCAAAACTGAGACAGCCTTGACCATCCAGAGACTTTTAAATATGCCCCAAAAAAGTCGTCCCTCTGATGATTGAGTTGAACTAGCTCATATATGCAAATGATGCATTCCAGAATAGAAAAGACACCTAATTGTTTAATCATGCGACTTATGATGGTTCATGTTTAAATTTAATTGCAAGTTCTGCTTCAGTAAAGCTAAGACACATTCTGGATGTTAATATTAACTTATTACATCAGTTGAATATCAGTGGTGATGACCCAATCCTTCTTTAATACAATCCATAAGAAGGCATATGAGGATTGAAAACCGTATTAAGTATGATATGGTTATCCTATGTTCTCTGTTGATGGCGCTGGGACAAGGATACCATGCAACTGGTTATGTGTTTGTTCACACACACACACACACACACACAAGACACAATAAGATTAAGATACTGACAAATACTTGAAGTTCTTTTGGTCAATCAAATTTGAATAAATTCCATTGCCTTTTCTCTTCTCCGTGTTTAATACTTTGTTAGTTGTCACATTTATATGTTTGACATGTATGCCTTTGAAGCTAAAGATTTCGAACTCACTGGTACAATTGATATGTTTGTGTACATATTGTTTCTCGCAGAACAATCTGTTCCTTGTGCAAATTCTATCTTCTGCAGATTTCAGCTCGGTAAAAGAGATATTCAGACGGAAACAAAGCTAGCTGACTTTACCAATGAGGATCCTGAGTTTGAAAATAATGAAGCTGATAGTTTGAAGCCTAATTGTGACTCAGATGACCAATCCTCTGAGTCATCGCCCGGTAAACTAGTTGATATCAAAATCAATGCTGAATACAACTTGAAAACATCTCCACGGCATGACCTTTGTATAGTCTTCACTTGCACAGTCTGTGACACAAGAACAATGAAGACAGCTTCTCGAGAAGCATATGAGAAAGGTGTAGTGGTGGCACGCTGTAGTGGGTGCAACAACCTCCACCTGATGGCTGATCATCTTGGAATGTTTGGAGAGAAGTGTACCGTTGAGGACTTTCTGGCTGCCCGTGGGGAGGAGGTGAAGAAAGGTCATACTGATACACTGAATCTGACTATTGAGGATCTGGCCGGAACGGATTTGGCTGTAAAGATAGTTGACAAAGCTTGAACTTCAGCCATTAGAATTTAGTGTTTGATATAAGTTCTCATCTCTCAACTTGTATCTAGTTATGTCGAAAACCCCTCTGGATCATATCTTAGTTATGCAGTTCCAATTTAGGAATCGCGAGCACTTGTGTATGGATTCTCTAACTAAGTAATTTGGTGCATAATTGTCCTACATGTTTATGAAAATAGGCTTTAATTTCGCCAGGATGTTATGGTAAGTTTAGCATGTTATTATCGCTAGGTATCATGCTCCTGAATCCTGATCTTACTATTTTACTAGCTAGTCATAAACAGACATATTTTTTCTGAAAAGAAACAAGGGGACTTTATAAAAAAGGCATGTATTTCTGTATTGACCGTATTTTTATCCTTAACAAGGTATAATTACACCCGTGCCATTTTAAATAGTTTAAATAAATTATTCTTTTAATGCAAAATGATTTTTTCTCCTAAGAACTAGTCTTCAACATGCCAAAATTTCACCTAACGACTTCCTGTCTTACTGGCTACTAGTTATGGCAGAATCACTGCTGTTTTTAGAAAAATAATCATTGAACATAGAAGTATAATTTAGTTAAAACATATTGAAAATAGCCTATGCATGATTATTCTTGAGAAGAAACAAAAATACTGTCTCGCTAATTAAAACACAAATTTTCTTAAATAAATATGAAAAACACATGACGGATTATGGGCACAATATATGATTTATTTTATCTTAACAAAATATATACACACCAAATCTAGAGCTTCACTCCTAGGTAAACAGCTAAAAGAACTTAGCTACTCATGCTGAAATAAAATACAACTTACTTGTAATACAAAGTATTCCACACCAGATGACTTAGCAAGAAATCACTCTCTCACTATTCACTCTTATTTTACTATACTAGAACACTCACAAACTTCTCACAAGTCTTCAAGCTTCAGACTCCTCCTTTTTTCCTTGTTTTTTCGAATGCCATTCCTTAAGCCTTCATCCTCCTTATATAGCCTCCGGATTTCAAACTGGAATTGAATTCCATTAAGAAAAGCAGACAGGAGGAATCCTTATCCTGATAGCTGGCTTCCATTATCTTTAAAGTAGCTTGTCTTCGAGCGTCGGCAACAACTTTATTTTATCTGCTTATCTTACACTTGAGTTGGCTTCCACTATCTGGATTCCACTCCTCTAAAGTTACTTGTCCTAATGCGTCGGCAGCTAATATTCCATCATATTATCGATGTTGTGCCTTTCCTCGTCATCAAAAGAGGCTCCAGAATCATCATTTTCTTCGACTCTGGATTCTATATCCGAATCATACAGGTCTTTGAATTCTGGTTCTTTTTCTAATTTTTCTATCCACGTGGTGGTTGCTAACGTACCATCAATTTCTCGCCTTTCTAGGGCTTTATACAAATCACAGTGCTCTGGATGAGGATGGTTATAGCTAGCCACTATAATATTTTCTCCTTTGGCCAGAAGGGTAGCGTCATCATCTTTCTGGATTAGATTCTGAATGCGAATTACAGCCATTGCCTTCATCCACGGGATGCTCTGATTAGGTCTTCCATTGCTTGATGACCATTTGTGTGCTTGAGAAGCACAGTTCTAAATAATTATGACATAGTGATAAGGAGAAATATAACTCTTTCTCCCTTCTTCTCTTGTCCATTCAGGAGGGGTTGAAATGAACTTTAATCTCAGAGTACAACCAACTGGTCTAATATTCTTGACTGCTTGATAAATTGCTTCAGGGAGACCTTCTAGGTCTTCATTGTTTTTTGTCCAAAGGTTATGGACAAATCCATTCTCAATCAACCATAGCTTGTTCTTTTGCGGATGCTCTGCTTGAACATCAACCAAATATCTTCCATAATAAGGGCCTGCTACTACTAGCAAGGTTGATGGAAGAGCCTTTATGTTCTTAGAATCTCCTAAGAGATTATGGAAAATGAACCATTCTGATTCAGATAGGGCTAAAAGTGGGACTTTAGCACTTTCAGGGTTCTCAAGGTATTGAATATCCATTTTTCCCTTGAGCTTCTGATCCTTCTCTGGCTCATAGCTGCAGAATTCCTCAGCTAGAGTTTCTAGGGCTTGAAGAACAAGTGCTTCATTATTCTCTCGAGATGCTGCTAAAATGTTATCCATGATAATTCTCTGATTGAACTGCAAATTTCTGCTAGTTCTGAACACCGGCCTTTCATAAATTCTCATAGGATGATTAAAGATTTTTCTCAGACCTTTTACTGCTGGTAACCTGAAGGATGCTATCCTGTCAGTGGTTCTTGCCTTATAGGGTTGTCTTCTTTGAAACCAATCAGTTGTGACTGTGGCTCTAGGATGCTGTAAATATTCATTTACAGTTTCTTCTTCTGTGTTGGAAGATTGCTTATCTTCCAGATCATTTTCTCTTTTTATTCGGTCAGGCTGAATTTTTTCAGGGGCACTACTGGATCCCGCAGGAGAATAGGATACCAGATATTGGTAGCCTGGTCCATCATGTAATGGTCCAACAGTCTTGTCTCCATCTCTGTATCTCTGCTGTAGGGCTTTGTCTTTTGATCCTTTGTTTTCAGGTTTAGCTCTTGTTCCAAAATCGGGCCTTCTTTTTTCTTCGATTTCTGGTTCTGGTTCGGGCCTTCTGCTTCTTGGGTTACGGCCTTCATCTCTTTCGAACATTGTCATTTCTCTAGTGAGAGCGTCAGGCAGATAATTCTTGTTTCCTGCAATCATTTCAACATCATATTCATATTGAGACAAAAACATCTGCCATCTAAGAACTCTTCCTCTATCAGCTGCATCTGTAAGCTTATAGTTCTTAAAGTTTTTTACTCTCTTATTATCTGTTCTGACCAGAAACTTATTTCCTAAAAAGGCTTCGGCTCCTTTAATGGATTTAATTAGGGCTAAAACTTCTTTATCTCCTGTGGAATAATTTAATTCTGCTGGATTAAATTTTCCTGAAAGGAATTTACAGATCTTTTCTTGATTTGTATTGGGTGCTATTGCTAGAACTACTCTTGCCCAATAATAATCATTTGCATCGGTTTGCAAAATAATCATGTCACCTTCTTCGGGTAACTGCAAAGGGGGAAGGTTTTTTGTAAGTTCTTTAATTTTCTTAACGGTGTTGCTATCATCCGCTGTAAATAACCATTTCTTTTTCGTGCTTGTCTTTGGGGAGAGAAGAGCAGTGAGGCCACTCACTTGAGGAATAAAATCTCTTGCAAAGTTGACAACTCCCAAAAATCTCTGTAGAGACTTTGCATCTGGGATACTGTCAGGGAATTGACTTATTTTCTTTACTATATGTTCTTGAAGACGAATTTATCCGTCTTTTACGTGTATGCCAAGGAAGTCAATTTCTCCTCTTATAAGATGAATTTTCTTCTGTCCAAGGATAATTCCTTTCTGAACTATGAGCTTGCAAATCTGCTCAAGATGCTTCAGATGTTCATTCATAGTTTTAGAGAAGACAAGAATGTCGTCAATATAAACTATACAGAAATCTGAATATGGCTTAAATATGTTATCCATCTTTCTTTGGAAGATAGACGGAGCTTGCTTAAGACCGAACGACATTACAAACCATTCATAATGTCCTTGAGGAGTTCCAAAGGCCGTTAAGGCTATGGAATACTGATGCATTCTTACTTGCCAAAAGCCTGATTTTGCATCGAACTTTGAGAATATCTTTGCTCCTTTTAGTCTATTTATCAAGACTCTTACTTGAGCAACCTGATAACCATCTTTGACGGTTTTCTTGTTGACATCTCTATAGTCTATGACCATTCTTGCTTTTCCTCTTAATTGTTCCGCATGGTTTCTAACCAAGAATGCTGGAGCATGATGAGGACTATCTGAGGGTCTAATTAATTTCTTTTCAAGCAATTCTTGAATTTGGCTTTCCATTTCTTTCCGATCTTCATCTCTATAATGGGGTATGGCTTTGACATGGCATATTGCATTGGCATCATGTATTTTTAGCTGACAATATACAGAGTCTCTTTCCCAGTATAGTTGAGGATCTTCACTGATTATAGGTTTCAACAGATTTTCTATCTCAACGAGTTTTGGGATTTTCTTTTGCTCTATTTTGTTTGTGTATACTTTTAGATTGTGTTCTCGGATGAATTCTTCTTCACCATCTGAGCTGTCTGAATCTTGAGGTTCTTCCTCTGATTCTGACTCTTCCGAAGTTGTTGCTTCATTTTGCACAATTTCTTGGTGTTCTTGAAATGCTAATACCGGTTGCATAACCGGTTCAAAAGGTGGTTGTTGATCACCACGCTTGGCTCGTGACTTCTGATATTGTTCTGTGAATCCTTTACTTGCAATGCTAACTGCATCTAGTAATCTGGATTCCCAATATAACTTGTTATTCTTTTGAAACCCGATCATTTCGGGGGTCTGCACTATTCTTTGCTGAAGTAGGAAATCATTTCCTATTAGCATATCGGCCCCTTGGGCTTCACTTTGCCAAAGTCTTTAGACCGTAAAAGTTTCTCCACCGAGCGATATTTTGATATTTCTGGCTACGTAGCTCATTATGAATTCATTATCTCCCATTCCAATGCCAGTAACTACCTTAGCAGACTTTTCCCAGTATTCTTCAGGAATAGCATATTTCTTTGCTAGGCTATATCCTGAACCACTATCTACAAAAGCATGTAGATGATATTTCTTATATTTGGGAAATTTCAGACCTACAGTAATATAATTGCTATAGATACTTGTCTGAACTTGTTTTACTGGTTGGATTGTATCTTCCTTTCTAATGAATTCTATGAATGGGTTTATATTTCTTTCCTCTTCTTGTAGAGACTCAGGTTCTACCTTCGTTTGACTACTTTTTTGTATCCCTATTGAGGGACTTTGCTCTTCTTTTATAATTTTTGAAGTTTCTAACTTCATTTTCTCGAGGTTTTTCTCAAGATCTTGTTTTTGGATTTGTTCAAGAAATATATCATATTCTTGATTTACTAATGTATGTGCATCAAGGTCTTTTGTTTTTCTCCTTACTTCTGCTATGAAACATTGTTTATGATAAGTTTTTTTTGTTTCTTTACAGTACATAGGTACTGTATTATTATCTTCACACTTGCAATAATCACAAGTGAAAGCTCCAGGCTTTGGAGTAAACTGACTGATGCTATCAGTAGTTTTCTGATTCTAATTTTGGATTAACATGAATATAGGTCGATAGTTATATTCATTTTCTCCTTCAGAGCTATTTGAGGTGTTTTCTGTATCATTTTCTGATGTATCTTCAAGAGAATATACAGGTTCATTCTCTTCATCCGAATAAGCCACTTCAAATCCCTTTACGTTTGCGTATTCTATGTCTTCATCGTATTCTGCTAGAAGGGCTTTAGATGATCTTTTATCCCTTTTAGGGCACTCGTTTGCATAATGACCTTCAGCCTTGCAAAGCCAGCATCTACATGGCTTTGTGTCTCTAGAAGTATTTTTCTTCGGGTTTGGGTTTCTTTTCTTAAAAAATCTCTTTCTAGTAGATCTTTTTTCTTTATCTTGTTCAGAGCTTTTTCTGAACTTATACTTCTTTTTAGAAGTAAATTTGTTGTATTTCTTGTTCCTAAACGTGCTCATATTTCTTCTTTCATTGTATAGATGACATCCCCATTGGGTTGGTGTGTCTAGGATTTTAGGGCACATGTTCTCAACTCCTCTAAGTTGTTTCTTAGCAGTTTTTGACTTTTGATTTTCTGTGCACTGTTTTCTTAACAGGTCTCTTACTCTTTCTGCTATTCCTCCTATAAAAAATATTCTAAAGGATTTTCTTCAAGGGACTGTGCTACAGCATTGTTCCAGGGTTCTGGCAATTTTCTGTAATAGGTTCTAATAAGATCTATGTTTTCCAAATCTCATATTGTACAATAGTAGTTTTGAAACTCGTTTGTATATTCTTCAAAGTACCTCATATTGCAGATGCTTAATTTTTGGATGTTTGCTTTAGCTCTTTCTTTGGTTTGTTCACTATGTCCCGTTATATCTCCACAAAATTGTGCATATATAGGGATAGCGAAAACCATTGGGTCATTTGTCTTGGCTAATTTTGCTTCCCAATCTGCCCAACTACTACTTCTCTTAAAGGAATTGTACCATTTCTGGACTATTCCTGTTAAGGTTGCTTCATAGTAGGCATGTGCTTCTTTATAGTGGAATTTGGATAGAACCAGGGCTTGGGTTAGCTTTAAACTGGCTACCCAGTTATCTATGGTTTTTCTCTTATCTCCGACCTTATCGAGGTCTAGGTAAACTCCTCTTTCAGAGATTGCTTGTCCCCAGTGAGGTTCTGTAGGGATATACTTTTGAGAACTCCGTTCTCCTATCTTTCCTGAGGTGGTTGTCCTTTAGGAAGTTTGATTTTTTTCTTCCCTAATGATTTTGGTAGGGTTATTTGTAATATTGTTGATGATAGTATTCCTTGTCAATGGTGGCTGGCTAGTACTTGCTTCTGCATCCATGGTACTTGCTTCAGCATCCATGGTGCTTGCTTCAGCCTCTGCCACTTGGTAAGGCAGAATTTTTCTTTTAGTTTGGACTAAAGAAATTTTCTTAACTATCTCTTCTAACCTTTCTAAGGTTTCACAGGTCTCTGCTTGCTTATAGAGTTCCTTCAATCCTTCTACCTTAAGCATTCTTATAGGTCTTTTTGAATCTTCTTCTTCCTCAAAAGATTCTTCAGGGATTGATCCTGAAGTACTTGCTTGCTCATAGTTAGTAAAAGAATGCCTATGAAACTGGAGACTTATTTTTCCTCCATTGTCTTCATAGATAGAAGCATTAGAGCTTTGTATCTGCCTCTCAGGAGGTGCTAAGTTCCATTCTCTAGGGAATGATACTTCATCCCATTTTGTGATGTGCTTTTGCTGGGTCTTATTTCTAGGATTGGTAAGGACAGATGTGGTAATACCAGGGTTGTTGACAAATCTAGTGTTTGGTGTTACATTGGAGCTCATTAGTTTGTAATAGATTCTGTAGTCAACGACAAGTTCCATCATGCCTTGTTTCATGACAATCCCATCTGTTTTGATTCTCAGTCTTAGGCAGTGTGTTGCGTCTTTCAGATGAGTGGTGAAGTTTGGGAAGACATTAAAATATGCAACCTGGTTGCATAGTGAGGCTTCTACTGTTCCTAACAGGCTTTTCTTGAAATCTGTTATTCTGTCGTCTTGCAGAATGCACAAGACCGAACAGTCTATACCATCTCTTACTAAGAGTTTTATGGAAATTTGGATTGCACCAATGTGCATGTAAGAATATTTTCTTTGGAATGCTTCACTCACTTCTCTAGAAGTGATTAGCCTGATGTATGTTTCACCACCAGTTGTTGGTATTGTTAGTTCTAGCATCTTGAATCTGTGAGAATCCATAATAAAGGATCCTTTCTTATAAATCTCATTGAATCTAAATTTCGGTGCTGATGCTTCTTTTACACTAGATTCAATTTCGTTGTACTCAAATTCTTGAGCACTTACAAGCTGTACTGCTGGTACAGTATGTCTTTTGCTAAATACTCTACTTAGCATTTTTGTATCTCTTTTGGATGCTTTCCATTTTAACAGCTTAGGTTCACTGAATTTGAACCCACTTTCAACCTGTGGTTGAGGTATAATAATTTTACTAGCTAAAGTTTGTGCTAGTGTTTCTTCATTGAAGTTTTCAACGATTGTATTTTCTTTCATTTTTTCTATACTTTTCTGCAAGCTAGAGATTTTTGTGGCTATCTCTTGAAATTGTTCTTCAATTTCTTTACCTATTTCTTGAAGATAGGTGTTGCTGTAATTTTGCTGATGGATTATTGCTTCTACGTTCTCAGCAAGTTTTTCTGTTAGAAGATAAATACTTATAGCCTTCGAGTCTTCTTGTTTTACTTTTAGCTCGACTTTTTGCTTCATCCTATTCTGGATATGAGAGTTTCCAGAAGTTTCTTTAAGTTTTCTTGTGTACTTTTTAAATCAGCTGCTTGCTGATGAATATGGTTCGCAAGGTTTTCAGTTCTTACTAATTTCTTTTCAATATCTAAAAGATATTGTTTTTCTTTAAGATAATCAAGCTTAGTGTCAAGCCTTGATATCTTTGTTTGAATTTCTTCGAGTTGATTAATCCTAAGATTAAATCTCTCGAGTTGTTCTTTTACTTTTTCTGTAGTTTTTTCTTTAGATATGTGATCTAGAAATTCAATTATGCTTGGTCTGGCTAGATCAAGTTCTTCTACTCCGATTTCTTTCTGGAGATGAATATGTTCGTCGTATAGAGTGTTTAAAACTCTACAAGCGTATTCAATGGAGTATTGGTTTTCTTGAATATGTCTTGTGTGAAAACACAAGTTCCACTTTTCTTTTTCTTTTTCTATGAAAAAATTTTGGAAATTTTTGAGTTTTGATTCTCTTTTACTGGTTAAGAGAAGCCAACTTTGTGGCATAAGCTTTTTCTTTTCCTGTTTTTGAGCAAAACAGGCTCTGATACCAACTGAGGCGGATCTAACCAGCGGTTACTAAACGCGACTCAAAAGGTTGAGGGGTTCTTGTTCTAACTTAAGTACTTGCTCAAGTTCTGTTATTTGTTATTCTAGAAAATGGATTGCTTGGGTAAGTCTAGAAGTCAGATCCCAATAATCTGCTCTTCTTCTGCTAAGTCTTTCTCTAAAATTTTTAAGGTTTTTAAGTTGTCCTTTTTTGTCTTTTAATTCTTTTTCTGTAATTCTGATATTTTCTAGATAGATTAAACGCTGAGAAGAAATAATTAATGAGTAGAATAACTGTTTACCTTTGAGTATAGAAGATTGATTCAGTATCTATATCTAGTTTAGACAAATAAATCCATGATTTAAGCCCACCACGCTCCGTCAAAAGCGAATAAAATTACTCAAAATTTGGTACTAAAAGAGATAGTTACTAAAATAAATAAGATAGTTACTAAATGTGTTTTTTTTTTATATATATATATAGGGGCAAAATGGTCTGACAGTTGTATAATCTGCCCTTTTTTCTAAATACTATTCTTGAGTGGTCCTTTTTTCTAATATGCCTAAGAAACAAACACAGTTTAATCCTTGTCGAAAAAAAAAAATACATAGTTTAATGAACTTCTAGGTTAAGCTTATCTCACCCAAAGCCGGCCAGTTGAACCGGAAACCAATGGTAAACTAGTATATAGTTATATACTGATATTCACTGCTTGATTTACATATCATTGATACCATGAATTCTTGTTTGAATATAGGAGAGCAACTGGTCATGAATATAGAAGAGCCTTCGATGTAGGTTGGATTCAAGGGGAAATGGAGTAGGAGAAGATTTGAAAGGCCAGTTTACTATTTTTTTCGCCAGACTGCTGAAACAAATTTGTTCTTTGTCATTGTTATTGTTCTACTTCTACAATCAGTGAATGAAAAAACATGGAACATGAAGTCGGAGTGTTATATTATGAAGGATGGATTGTTCAGGCAGTGAGGCACATGTCTTCTAGTATTTTAACTGTATGAAGTTGTAGAGAAGACAACCCAGACGAACTCGTTGGCAATAGAATGAATACAGAACGATTGTTAGGAATCATGTAGATAAAACAGTTGAGGTTTGTACTTGCTAGGGATAGTGCTCTTAATTTGAAACGGATAATGAACTAAAACAATTTTGAATAAAATTTGAGTGTGTGTGGAATAATGATTACTAGAATCCCACATCGAGAATAAACTGTTTGAAATCAATTTTAATAAGGACTGACATCCGATGTTTTATTAACGAGTCTTATAGCGGAGACTTGTAACCAAACAAGACATTAAGGGGGATTGATGGTTGACTCTTTACTCGATAAAGTGTGGTCGGTCTTGGTTTGTTCACTTTGATGAAGTCGCACACTAAGTCCCTCCTGTCTGATGCCTAAGTTAGTACAGTTGGGATGAATAGATAACTTAAACACGTATGATAAGCAGTTGGAGAGATCAGTTACCTATTAAAGAGGGTAGTTGAGGCCCTTATATAGGTGGCCGGGCGTGAGGTCTGGTCTCACTCTTCGATGTGGGACTGGTTTCCTTCTGTTCGCACACCAAAGGACAGCTCTGGTGACCTCTTTGGCAGGCAATCTTGAATGGGGACTTAATATGTCTTGCTCCTGTCCCGCAGACCAGCAGGGTTACCAACCCAACGGTGCCCAGTCCCCCAAGTTCGTATTGAAGATTAGGCGTGACCGGGCGTTCGGGTAGATAAGGCGTGGTGATGTGAGTACCTGTTAATGATGACGTGTGACAGTTATGAGTATGCCTGCAATACTGGTGATATTGTGCTCAAGTGTTGTCGTGCCATGTGTGGAACGGGGTGAAACCCGGACAAGTGCATGAGAGGACAATGTAGCGTTGAGATACGCCATGTAATAGAGATATGGAACGGGGTGAAACCCGGACGAGTGCATGGGATGATGGGGCGTTGAAATCCGCCATGCAATAGATATGGAGCGAGGTGGAACCCGGACGAGTGCATGGGATGATGTGAACCGTGAGGACTCGGCCGGTGGACTGCCATGTCGAAACGAGTCCCCCAAGTTCCCAAGACGAAATTGCTGCCAACAGCGGGGCAGGCCGGGAGTAGCCCGGTGGCTCGGCCCAGCTTGTGTTGGAATAAGCGTGGGGCAACGTGCCTGCGGGGAGAGTTCTGTGTGAGAGAAACAATCTGCCCGGTGGGGAGGCATTGAGATGGCAAGTCTCGCCTTGGATCCCCATATTGATCGTAATTCAGTGCGATGCAGGGTTTTTATCCTGCTGGAAAAGTTTACATGTGTTAGATGTAAGCTCTCCCGGGTGTATAAAGCCCATGCCGGTTGAATGTTCCCATAACCGGTGTCATGCCATGGAGCCGGTTGAATGTTACCTAACCGGTGAGATGCCATGGATCCGGTTGAATGTTACTTAACCGGTGAGATGCCACGGAGCCGGTTGAATGATCATAACCGGTGAGATGCCACGGAGCCGGTTGAATGATACCTAACCGGTGATATGCCGTGGAGCTGGTTGAATGATCATAACCAGTGATATGCCGTGGAGCCGGTTGAATGATCATAACCAGTGATATGCCGTGGAGCCGGTTGAATGATCATAACCGGTGAGATGCCACGGAGCCGGTTGAATGTTACTTAACCGGTGAGATGCCACGGATCCGGTTGAATATTACCTAACCGGTGAGATGCCATGGAGCCGGTTGAATGATCATAACCGGTGAGATGTCACGGAGCCGGTTGAATGATACCTAACCGGTGATATGCCGTGAAGCCGGTTGAATGATCATAACCGGTGAGATGCCACGGAGCCGGTTGAATGATACCTAACCGGTGATATGCCGTGGAGCCGGTTGAATGATCATAACCGGTGAGATGCCACGGAGCCGGTTGAATGATCATAACCGGTGAGATGCCACAGAGCCGGTTGAATGATACATAATCGGTGATATGCCGTGGAGCCGGTTGAATGATCATAACCGGTGAGATGCCACGGAGCCGGTTGAATATTACTTAACCGGTGATATGCCATGGAGCCGGTTGAATGATCATAACCGTTGAGATGCCACGGAGCCGGTTGAATGTTACTTAACCGGTGAGATGCCATGGATCCGGTTGAATGTTACCTAATCGGTGAGATGCCATGGAGCCGGTTGAATGATCATAACCGGTGAGATGCCACGGAGCCGGTTGAATGTTACTTAACCGGTGAGATGCCATGGATCCGGTTGAATGATACCTAACCGGTGATGAGCCTTGGCTCTTGGGGAAGTAGGGGGGGGGGGGGGGGGGGGGGCTTGACGCCTCTGTTCCCGCTCCTATCTCCCTTAACTGCCGCTTATAGGCGGGACAAGTGGCTGACATGCATTTAAGGAGGAAGCCCATCGGTCTAATCAGTTATGATGGCGTGGGAAGGTTACTGATGCTGGGACACGTGTCAGTAGGGAGCGATCTGAGATGGAGGGCCTGGATTCGCAGGCGTTTGAGTTGCCCTGATTACGTATTTTGGGGGGATGACAGGGGTGCCTAGGGCATCGGACCCGTCTATAAAAAGGCCTCATTTGTCTTCACTACTTCTGTTTTGCTCTTTGGCCCAGAGAGAAGGGGAGAAGGTTGGAGAGGAATCCGACGAAAGCTCTGTGGAGGTGCCTCGCGATATCCGTGCCTCAAGCGTTCTGGGTCTTTGCCTACCATTGCTCGGTGTTTTCGTAGGACGGACTTTCCTCGGTTGTGCATAGTAATTGGTAAGTCTTGCTTTCTTTGTCTGGTGTTTTTCTTTTTGGTTGGTGTTTTGCGGCGGGGGTGCTCTGTCGCCGACTGTGAGTCGCTTTGAGCGGGGCGTCTGCGGCAAATTTGGGGAGCAGCCGCAGAGGGCGCTGTTCTGGCTTATTGCTGACCAGCGGTGGGGTTTTGTTTTCTTCATTTTCTTCCCCTTAGGTTAAATGGCTTCTGCAAGTTCTGATGGGGCTTCCGAATCGGCCGACAGACGTCCCGTGGTGGACGATGAGGAGAGATTGGAGGATTGGCTCGGTTCGGAATCCCCGGAGTCTGAAGCCGCTGACCGCTCCCGGAGCGGGGTCTCGTCTTCCAGGTCTTCGAGATCTGAGGGCATCCCGCACGGGGTGCGCTTTCCTGGCACTCCGCCCGTGAGCTACACCATCGGGAGTGGGAAAGGGGCCGTGGTGTGCGATGAACCGGAGCGTATTATGAACCCCGAAGAGATTGCCGCCTTCCGGGAGACGTGGAGTATCCCCGATGAGGTGGCGTTACGGCCGCTGAATCCCGGAGAGTCGGCCTGTAACCCGGAGGCAGGTTGGGTTGCTGTTCACGGAGACCAATTTCGCCACGGGTTCTCCCTCCCGCTGCCGGACTTCGTGCAGTATACGCTTAGCACTCTGCAAGTGTCTCCCGCGCAGCTTCCTGAGAACCAGTGGAGGCAGCTGCTGAGCCTCGGTTGTCTGTACGAGCTGTCCGGGATGAGCATGCCAACGGTGAATGAGTTGCGGGCATTGTACAGAGTGTCCTTCTCGAAGAAGAGAGGGTCCCGAGGTTGTCTGACCTTTTGCGCCCGACACTTCCAGCCTATCATCACCCATCTGCCTTCCTGGGTGGACAATAGCTGGAGGAAAAAGGTGGTGATGGCGGGTGGGAAGTGGCAGAAGAGGAGTAAGATGTACCGGGTCCCTGGTGCTTTCCAGCCCCTTGGCGATCAATCGTTCGTACTGTCCGAGTTGAAGCGGGAGAGGATCATGACGATACTCGGGTGCTGGGACGATCTTGAGCGGAGTTCCTACAACTTCATTCGGCGGGAGGTGTTGGAGTACTGCTGTCTCGGGCGGGATCCCGGTGCGTAGCAGGGTTTTAGGGGTGGCATTTCTGCTGACCGAGTTGGTACTAACCCTTTGTTTGTCCTGCAGGTGCATCTTCCCGGACGGTCGTCAAGCCCGATAATACAATATCCATGGACGGTGAAGACCTCGTCTCGAAGCTGAAGGAGAAGGGAGAGGCCGTTTCACGGACCTCAGTGGATGAGGAGTCCGGTCGGCTGACCGTTCATGCCGAGGTGAGGGCCTTGGATGTTGAGGACGACGCCTATATCCTGAGGCGAGTGAAGAGTCACCCCGCTGTGCCCAAGGCGGGACCCGGAAAGGGCAAGACCACCGGGGGGCCACCAAGGGTTCCTAGTGGGACGAACAGGATCCCGCACCGGCCGGGATCGGTCCCGCTCGTTACCAGGGTCACTCGGTCAAGCGCACAATCTTCTTCGCCAGACGGCCATGGTGAGAAGAGGCGGAGGATCATGGACGTCCCTCCCTCTGCGCTGGTGACGCTGACCGGCCGGTCGTCAGGTGAAAACTTGGCGAAACGGCTCAAGGTGGTCAGCGGTGCGACGAGTTCCACTGGGGACAAGGCCGCTACTGCCTCAAGCTCTGCCGGTCAGCAGAGTAGCCCCGCCCCTACGGAGGAACATAGGGGAGGTATGGAGAGTCCCTTCGTCCGGAACCTGGCGGCGGATGTGGCCGGCCTTGGTCTAGATAGGCATGGGGTCGCCGGAGCCTCGGCGGGGGAGAACCGCCAGAAGAGCAGGGAGTCGGTTCTCCGGGTAAGAACTGCTTGGAGCCGTGGCATTGCTCTCATAACTCGTTACTTTTTCTGTTTGCTTAATTGGCTCCCTGTTGTTCTGTAGCTATTGTACAATCTGTACCAGCCGGATCCGAGTGAGGAGCTGCCGGAGCTGAAGAGGCAGGTGGCCGCTCTGACAGAAGCCTGTGAGCGCTTGAAAGTTGAGAAGTCCAGGCTCGAGCGGGAGAAGGTCAGACTGGAGGAGAGGGCCAAGAAACAGGTGGCCGGGCTAGAAGAGCAGGTCCGGAGCCTCGAGGAGGAGAGGGCCGAACTGGTGGAGAGAGTGGATGAGCTCCAGGTGGGAGCTGCCGCTGTGCGTGCCGCCGCTGCCGCTGCGGCTGGAGAAGAGGACCCATAGCTTTTCCAGCGGGTTGTCCTCAAATATCACGATAGTGATCAGTTTCTTAAGCTCCTCAAAAAGGCTAGGGAGTCGGGCATCGCCGACGCCTACGTGGAGTGGGAAGAGAAGGGGTACCTGGATACCTCTCGAATGCCGAAGGCGGGGACCGATGACGATACCCATGAGCCGCCGGTAGAAGAGGAGCAGCCGGAAGGGGAAGGCGGGCCTCAACCATTTGCACCTGCTGGGGAGGATGCGACGGCTCCATCTGGAGAAGCTGGTGGGATGCCCACTGAGGGGAGAGGCGCGGCTCCTTGAAGATTTTTGCTTTCCTCTTCTACTTTTTTTTTTTTTTTTTTTTTTTTTTTGTAAATCCGCTGGAACGGTTTTTGCTTGTATTACTCTTTGGATATACATATATATTTTTTACACCGGTGGAACCAGTGGAATTTCTCTCTCAAAAATAGTTGGCATACATAATCTTATGATGTTACGTTGGTTGAACCGGTGATATGCCGAACTAACTGCTTGGAGGTTCGAGCGTGCTTACCAGCTCTGGCCCTGCTCTCGGTCGGGATCTGCTCTCATTTCCCCTATATACCGCTGAATCTGACCGTTGTTAATCAAACCCTCCACCGCTGTCTTGAGGGCGAAGCAACTGTTCGTCTGGTGGGTGGCTTCATCGTGATAGGAGCAGTACTTGCCCGCTCGCGCCTGGGTAAGTTTCCCCTTTGGGTACTTGCTCCTTGGCGGTGGGGGGATGATGTTCCCATTCTCGTGCAAGATGTCCTCGTATGAAGAGGATAGAGTGGTGAAGAACTCTTGACGTTCCGCTGGCATGATCGCCAGGGGGCGTTCTTGCCGGTGCTGTGCCGGCTTGTGCTCGCCCTGGGGTTTGTCTTGATAGAGCTTCTACTACTGTTGGTTCTCCCAATTTCTGCTGGGTCTGCTCGGTCGGGCACCTCGATTTTCGGTCCGCTGGCCAACCTTGTTTTCTCGGCCGGGAGGGCGGTGCTCCACATGCTGCTCGTTCCGCTTTCTTTTCAACAGGTGTTGCCCGTACGTTTCATGATCGGCATGGGCATGCTTGATGGCCATCGCCATTAGCTCGGCATACCCCTGCGGGAGTTCCACCCGTACGGCGTAGGAAAATTTTCCTGGCCGGAGCCCTTGTTTGAACGCCATCTCGGCGATACCCTTGTCGAGGTTCCGAACCCCGACCGTCGCTGTTTGCCAGTGGTTGACAAACGTCCTTAGCTCCTCGCCAGGTGCCTGCATGCAGTTGAAGAGGATGGTTGATGTCCGGGCTCCTTCGACCCGGAGGATGAAGCGGCCTACGAACCGGTCGGCCAATTGCTCGAACGCTTCGATGGAGTTTGCCGGGAGCTCATAGAACCAGCTGAGCGCTTCTCCAGACAGGGTTTCCTGGAAAATGTTGCAGCACACTACATCGGAATAGCCCTTGGCTCACGTTTGGGATCTGAAACTATCCAAATGTTGGTATGGGCAGCCAGATCCTGAGTACGTGAGCTTTAGGGATTTCTGGTTACCAGACCTCCCTGATTCCAGAACCCGGTGCGAGAAAGGGTCCATGCGCTCGTTGAATCGCGCGCCTTCCATCGGCCGCGCCGCCCTTCTCTCGTTGGCCTCCATTTGAGCCTTTAGATCCGACACAGAGTCGGTGAGTATCTGTAGTGCCCGTGCATTCGGGGTCACGACTTCATCCTCGAATGAAGCGCGCGACTGCGGGGGTGCCGGCGTGCTCATTGGCAAAACCGCACCGCCCGGGGACTCCGCCCTCCTGCGGTCGCTGGACCTTCCTCCCGATGACTATCCTGCCTCAAGGCGTCGAGGTCGACCTGGCGCGGGTGTAACTGCCCTTGTCATGGTGGCGTTGCGCTGCTGTCCTCTTTCTAGGACAGCCACCAGGGCAGCGTTTACCGTCTCCATTTCCTCATACCGGGCATTGGATTTTGCTCTATCCCGGTCGCCCTCCGCGCGCAGGCGACCGACTTCTGCCCTCATCGCCCGTATCTCCCCCTCCATATCGTGCCGGTCGAGGCTGTACGTGGTGTCTCGGTCGCTGTCGCCGAGTAGACTCTCCTCTTTATCGCTCGGATCGTCCGAGATTGTCAGCGAGAAGCCTCGGTGTGTTGGTTGGTCTCCTTCCACCGGGTCTTTCCCGCGCATGCCCTCGTTGTGTACCCCCGGCGTGCCGGTCGGCCTCCCACTGCTGCCGTCTTCCTGGTTGCCTTGGTCGCTGCGCTGCTCCAGTACAGCGACCGGGGTGGAGATGAGCGCTTGCTCTGGTGCAACCCGCTGACCTCCGTTGCATTTCTTTCCTGGCCCGCTTCTGAGCTTTCTGCCATTTGGTGATGCTTACGTGGCTTTTATGCAAAGTTTCCCACAGACGGCGCCAATTGTTTATGCACAAACCCGTAGGCCTGGTAGAGACAGATGAATCTAGATGTGATCTCCTCCTGAAACCTGCTCACTATGGGGAATACCGGGCGGGCCGGTCTTCTCCTCTCCGATGCCTAAGTTAGTACAGTTGGGATGAATAGATAACTTAAGCACGTATGATAAGCAGTTGGAGAGATCAGTTACCTATTAAAGAGGGTAGTTGAGGCCCTTATATAGGTGGCCGGGCGTGAGGTCTGGTCTCACTCTTCGATGTGGGATTGGCTTCCTTATGTTCGCACACAAAAGGGCAGCTCTGGTTACCTCTTTGGCAGGCTGGCGCCCCCGGTCCCCGGGCCCCTGGTCACAAGTTAGACTGCTGGGCCTCGGGTCCAGGTGCTGGTGATCCTGTTCCGGGCCTTAGTCCGGCCACGGACATGCTGGCTACGGGTTTGTGGGCCTGTGTAGCCCCTCTGTGGCTACTGTCAACACAAGCCCTTAACCCTCGGGTCAGAGGGTCCTCCCACAAAATAAGTGTACAAGCCTTCACCCAACAATTACTTTTTTTTTTTTTTGTGGAACACGAAATTAGATTGTTATAGGATTGATTTCTAGGGTTTTAAAAGTATGAAATTTTAGATTGAAAAGACAAAAGTCCAGACGAATTTTTTTTTTTTTAAACAATAAACGAATTCTTTGGCAACAAAATTGTATATAATGATTTTCAAGATAAAATCAATATAGAAGTTGATGTTTGGGACATGCCAAGGATCACACTCTTAATTTTGATATTTGGAAGATACTCTAATAACGGAGTTCCACATTTATGTAGAACCAAAGTACCAATGAAACATTTGTAATCTAGTTAATAGAATCCAACAACGAGAATAAATTGTATGAATGTATATTTATTAGAAATTAGATCAATCTTTCTTATTGCGGAGACCTATAACCTAATGGTGCATTAAAGTGATTTGAGGGCGAATTGATATTTGCCGGATGAGATGTAATCTTGATTTGTACATATTGTGAAGTCACACTAATCATGCCTCTAAATTCTCGGGTTAGAGTGTCTCCACATAAATTGATAATCTGATTAGGAGTATATTTCACTTTAATTATCATCACTCTAACGATTTGTCTAGTTTATGTCTCCCCTAACAATCTCTTTTTACTTTTGTTTGTTCAAATTAAACATAAATATTTCTCAATATAATAATTATATAATGATACTCATAATTGTCTTTCATATTATTACTTCCAACTTCATATGAAGCTTTGTATATCTGAATAATCTGATCACTGCTATTGAGAAATTTTTAAATATGACGGGAGGACCACATGACAATGCCTAGTGGTCCTCTCAATTAAATTTCAACACGTGTAATTTTATCATAAAAATTATAAATTTATCTATTTTACTTTTTGTAAAATGACTTTAATCAATATTTTAGAGTTCAGGGTTTAGAGTTTAGGGTTTAGGATTTAGAAAAATAATAATAAATCTAAAATGGTATTTGACAAAATAACTGAAATAATTTTATGTTACAAAATTTCACGTGTCAAAACTTCATTAATAGCGAAAACCACTAAACACTGCTACGTGATCTTCCCGTCACACTGAAAAATTCCTCCACTTCTACCTTCATCCACAAGTTTTCAACCAAAACCAAAAAAGGAAATGGATACGGGTGCCGAGTCAAGTAGAAGAGACCGACCCGAATTAAAGAGTGGGGGCAGCAGAGAGAGCAAGTATATATACAGAGCCAAGTACTGAAAACCAATCTTTGTAAACAATCAATGGCAACTAGTACGTGTATTCCCTCCACCTTCACACCCATACTTCAAAATTTGACTTCCAGAAACTCCATTGCTATGGTGGGTTTGCTCTCTTATGCACCCAAAACCTTGAGGCCTCTCTCATATGCCCAGAGCTTCGGTTTCAGTTCACTTTCAACCGCTAGAAAAACCCCCAGAAAATTGCTTCAATTCCAAGGTAGTTTCTTTACTATCAAGCTTTGATGTTTTGTGGGTCTGATTGGTTTTGTGTGTTGGGTTATTTTTGTTGGACCAAAATCGGAGCTTTTTGTATTGATTGATGCCAAATTTGTGTTAGTGACTAGTTGTTGTAGTTTGGTTTGTTTTGAGTTATGTGATTGAATTGGATTGGATAGTTGGGAGGTATTGAAGTAGAAGTAATGATGTTTGACATAAAAGTAGGAGGAGGATAACGTAGACTGGTTTTTGCACCAGAAAGGTTAAATTGCATAGTGTTTCAGAAGATGAATGGTAATGTTTTCTTCTGGAAAAGAAAATTATAGCAGGTTTCATATTGGAGAGAATGGAGCTTTGAGACGGAAGTTGTGTTTAAAATTTTGTATATGGGGTTTTGCATCTTTGGCTCTTATTTAAAAAGGAACAAAAACATGTGTAGAAATTAAGAATAGTGAATGTTGGGAAATTGTGTACTGTGGAAACATGCGTTTTTGAAACTAGTCCTACTATCAGTTTAGCCATTCTTGTTGGAAAACATATTACTTCCTGAGCAGATCATAATATGGTTGAATTTCTTGGACTATGAGTAGGCACTTAATACACTGGTTGATAAGTTCTGTGGTTACTTTAAGTTGTCGAATGTTTTGGAGAATTTAGGTCATCTCTCAACCTAGTGTAGTGTAGTCGGAAAAAAATAATTACATGAAAATGAAATTTGAATTCTCCTCCATGATCAAGTTATTGAGTGGTCTAATAGTGGGTTTCGTTGTTTCAGTCATGGAATTGTCGAGCTGCATTTTATATGTAGGCAGCATGTAGGGAGTTGTCATGTTTTAATTGAACAGCCTATGTGCCTCATGAGACCAGGATAAAGAATAAATAAACAAGAAAAACTAAGTGTCTCACCAGTTTAGAAGGATAGTCTGATGTTTGGATCATAAGCAAGCTTCTTAACAGTTTATATGGAGCTTGACAGAGTAAGATCCTTCTCATTCAACTGTATTTTCATTTTTGTCAGTAAGATCAGTGGCCACTCCTGCGGAAGCTGTTGCCGGGTTTGAAGAGATGGTTGCTGGGACTCAGCGGAAGTATTACATGTTAGGTGGTAAAGGTGGAGTTGGAAAGACCAGCTGTGCAGCTTCACTTGCAGTAAAGTTTGCTAACAATGGACATCCCACTCTTGTGGTTTCCACTGATCCAGCACATTCCTTGAGTGATTCCTTTGCTCAGGTTAAAAATGATTGTCCTTATTGACTGCTTTTTATAGTTTATGTTTCCTTTTAAAATTTGAACTTAGTAGATTGTTCTTTGTGTGTGTTTATGTGCTGACACATTGTGCATTATCATTTTCTCTTAAGGATTTAACTGGAGGGACGCTTGTACCTGTTGATGGGCCTGATGCTCCACTTTTTGCTCTGGAGGTAAGATGGCCTCTGGGTTTAGCTTCTTGTAATAAGTTTTTCTTGCCTATAACTGTTGTTCTTTTGTAGTTAAGTATTTGATGAGATACTTACTATGATGAAAAGCTTTTGTTTTTTTATTTATTTTATGTTATTTTATAAGTTTATTTGTTTCTGGTTCTTGGGATATTTTATTCTCATGTCTAACTCATAGCTGTAATGTAGATTAACCCTGAGAAAGCAAGGGAAGAATTCAAAACTGTAAGCCAGAAAAATGGTGGAACAGGGGTCAAAGATTTTATGGATGGAATGGGCCTTGGGATGCTTGCTGAACAGGTAAAACTTTATTTGAAGACGTCAGTATTGCAGCACTTTGATTGACTTAAGCTTTACAATATTACTTGCTTCTCTTACATTCTCTTCTTCTTCATTTTTGAAGTTGGGAGAGCTAAAACTGGGAGAACTGCTAGACACACCCCCTCCTGGTCTGGATGAAGCTATTGCGATTTCTAAGGTACGAGTTTACTGGCTTACTGTGAAAGTCTTTCTTGATTTTCTAATAATGGTTAATCTCCTCTTTACAGGTGATACAATTTCTCGAATCACCAGAATATAACATGTTTACTCGTATTGTTTTTGATACTGCACCCACGGTAAGTAATATTCAATTTTGTGATTGCCACTTTTTTTAAGTGTTTAATTTAGCACAGTTTGATGATATAATTGTTAACAGGGCCATACATTGCGACTTTTGTCCTTGCCAGACTTCTTGGATGCATCAATTGGCAAGATATTGAAGGTAATGCGTCAACTTAGATGAATCACTATGGTTGTGAGGTTTGACTATGTATTTCTTATTCTCTTGGAACTAAATAGATTAAATGCACGATATGACATCAGAAGGTAGTTATGAAATAAAGCAATTCAGATCTTCTGCACTCTAGACACTGTTTTCCATGAATTGCTGAAACTTTAGATTTTAAAATTGAATGACTATTTTAAAATTGAATGACTTTTGATGCTATGTTTAAATTGTCTGTGACAGCTCAAACAAAAGATATCTTCAGCCACCTCAGCCATCAAATCCGTTTTTGGGTCAGGGGAAAGTGATTCAGGAGCAGTAAGCCTGATGTTTTGATATCTTTCTGTATTCGCAATCTATAGAAGTTTGCTAACATTTTATTCCTAAACTTCATTGCAGTCAGACAAATTAGAGAAACTACGTGAGAGAATGATTAAAGTGCGCGAGCTTTTTCGTGACACTGATTCCACTGAATTTGTCATTGTAACAATACCCACGGTATGAGCTTTGCAATTTTATGTGAATTTTTCTTTTACTTATCTGATGTAGTTTATTCTATTTTGACTTTTACTTCGGAAGAGACCACATGGAATTTGATGGTAGAGTTTTTAGCGTACAAGTTGGTAACGTGGTATAATTTGGTGAAAGATTGCTTCTAATTGATTTTCTCGTGTTCTATTTCTATTCCTAAGGTCATGGCAGTCAGTGAATCATCTAGGTTGCATGCTTCTTTAGGGAAGGAAAGTGTTCCTGTGAAGCGACTTATTGTTAATCAGATTCTTCCCCCATCTGCCTCAGACTGCAAATTTTGTTCAATAAAAAGAAAGGTGAGGAAACTAATTACTGTTCTTTTAGTTTCTGGGTAGAGTATATGCCGTCTCCTTTTGGCTGAGAAGTATGTATTGTTGTGGATAGAGTAAACTAGTGGCATTTTGTTGAAAATGATTAACCTTTTTTTTTTCTTTACTTTACCTACTAGTAAGATATAACCAGTTAAATGCTAGACTTGATCAAAACTTGCAGATCTTACTTGGTGCTTTTTCGTGTGGAAACAAGAAATTAATGTTATATTTTCTTTCCAAATGCCTCAGGACCAGATGCGTGCTCTTGATATGATCCGGAGTGATTCAGAGCTCTCTGGCTTGACATTGATCCAGGCTCCACTAGTTGACATGGAGATCAGAGGAGTTCCTGCCCTACGATTTTTGGGAGACATCATTTGGAAATGATCATCAATCTGCACGCACAGTCATACAATTGATGACAAACAGAACACATTTTTGTTCAACCTTCAACTGATAGTGATCGCATTCCCATCTGAAGAAATATGTTGGATATAGGTTAACTTACATGTCTCCTATATTTATCGAGAGTTCATTTGATCATTTCTCCTTATTGAAATTTTACACCTCAGTAAAGGAGTACATGGGCTTCGAACATTAGCAATCAAGAACTCAAATATCGTTTACTTCTGGCAGTTCAAATTGGATAACTAGAGTGATTCTATCTGTATGGGCAATTTCAGGCATAACACTAAATATCGAGAGGAAGTACCTATTTCTACCGACTGCTTTTCTCTAAAACTAATTTGAACTTCAAGCAACAAAGGTGAAGATAAAGTTGAGCAATGTTGAAGTGGTGGACTCCAAAATTGTGATGTGAAGCCTAAGCTCGGATGCATGTCGTGCCTCGAGAGTCGAGACTGAAGTTTTCAACAAAGTTCTTGAAAGGCATAGGGGATCACCTGTGAGATGTCTCTATTTCATATAAGTTGAAACTGAGAAGACACAGGAGACGAGTCATAAAAATTTAAAATAAAAGTTGTCAGACTGCTGATATAACTAATAACTGAGTTCTGTTGCATGCCCTATTGGTTTAAAACAAAACTGGTCTTGGGATCCACGGATCCTCCTAAATACGGACATGCTGGCCATCACCAAAATGTATATAATCTACCAACGTAGTCCAGTCAGTCCACTGCGCAAAACATCCCGGGCTTCATATCTACCACGCTAGCATGAAGAAGGGGACCTTCATAGCTTTATTATCAAACACAAGTGACTTCAAATTACTACTTACTTAGTAGTCGGTTAGTCGACGGTTATTTTACATATCTTTATTTACTGTTTATTTGGCAGAAACCCTAATTTAATTAGCTGGCATAAAAGGATGGTTACTTGGTCACTACTCTTTGATTCACCCTAATCCTAATCCTAATCCCTGAAGGATACGGAAATGAAGCCAATCTCATTTTGTATAAATAGGGCACAAAATAGAAACCACAGAACTCACTTGGATCACTCCACTTCACTTGCAAAGCAAACAACCCTATATCGATCGCAATGGAGAAGCAGGGAAGGCTATTCCGTCTCAACGATAACTGGGTTTCGGTTGCCATCGGCCATCTTGATTCTTTTGGGGATGTTGGGTGTCTACACCCAGACTTTCTCGAGAAACTCTTGCCCCACTCCTCCAAGGATCAGTTGGTTCACATCGAGAGGTGCACAAAAGTGGACCTGACTCCCATCACCAACAAGCTGTGGAAGACTTTCTTCCAGAGAGACTTCGGTGGCAGAGCCACTGATAAGATGATGATGCAGGAGATGAAGATCAAGAACGTCTTCAAGTGGTCGGAGGCGTACGAGGCCAAGTCCAAGAGCGTGGAACAAGACGAGAAAAAAGTCGGTGAAAGGTTGAAGAAGATGTATCAAGAAGACGCTGCTCGGAAACAGAGCAGGCAGATTAGGGTTCTTGACAAGGTTCCATCTGTTTCGTCAAGCAACAGAATCGGCTCCAACAAAGCGAGTAAACCGCTGAACAGGAATCGCTTGCTAAATAGTTTGGAGTTGAAACGAAAGATGAGGATGACTGCTGCCAACCCTTATGGGCGCAGCAGTTTTAACCCGAGAAGGACTCAAGCTTACGTCTTTTGAAGGGTTAATATATCAATTCTTCTTTTTAGCAAGTAAAGAATGTAAAGTTGAATATTAATTAGTTTCTTGATTCTTCAAGAAAAAGAACGAAAGATCAACGTTTGATCTTGTTCGTCTCTTTCTTTATGTAAATGTACTGATTTGTAATTGATGAAATATATATAGTGTTATTCTCTAATGGTGTGATCTTGGTTGCCCTAGTTCTGAATTCTGATTTACTCTAAAAGCAAATTAAGGCCTTGGTCTGGTGATCATAAGTTTTAAGGAAAGAACTCATTCCCATAGATAAAGGCCGTCTTTCGCTGATAATTAATATAGATTACTTAGAAAAGTTGGTCTACTAGAAAATGAAAGAAAGTGTATGCTTGGAAATACATGGTTCGATATACTGTATTCAATCAGTTAGTCTACTAGAAGAAGAATAATATTCTCCACATAGCAAGGTTCAACAAAACCTTCTTAAAGCACTCTACTCAAATAATGGTTGCCTGAGGTGGCTGCCTGTGTTGGCACCCCTCCACATGCATAACCCAGCAAATCAAAAAACCTACCGTAGAGGTCACATTCTGTACAACTTCATTGGATTTCTTTAATTTTTTAAAACAGGAAAATTTCTTTTATTTTTCCTGATATCATTTACATATCTGTTTTTGGTAATGTTACAGACTTGGAGTCAATACACCCAGTCAAAAAAATCTAGGAAACTTTCTGTATTTCTATGAGAACTCTAAGGCTGACATCACATCGAACCCTTCCAACAAATTTTTTATGATGCTATTGCTGATTTCTGATGTCACTTCTTCTGAAATGTCACCATGCAGAGGAAAGCTATCACACGGCTGACGAACCCTGTGAAGACAAGGACCACTATACAAAGACTCCAGTCATTCAGATTGTAGCCCTTTTTCAAGAGTGCCCCGCACCGAGTTATTAGCCATACTCCAGAATATCTGTAGCAAAAGGGAAATAGTTCATTGATGTTGGAACTTGAGATATATCAGAGAAACTCACCAAAATACAACATGATACTACTATCGTGAGCATGTTGCATCTTGATCTGTAGGTACAGCTGTCATTAAATTCTCTAGAGAAATAGAAACTGGTACCTTTCAGCATTTGCAATCACAAATGCTTCCAAAGCCCACTTAGGGTAGCATACGTTGGCTAAAATCTTTAGAATCTGGCCATCTTGCGGCTGTGTTACTATAAGTGTCAAAACAACTGGAAGGAGAACCGATGACTGCAAGAATAGCAGCTTGTTAGTAAAATATGAGATTAATGTGCATAAATAAATGCTGAGTGACAGTCTTTTGAGTGTTTCTTTCACTTACTAGCTGGGCTGCACCTTGTTCGAAAGATATTGCTAATGCATAGGCTATGCCAGTTACACAGTATACAAGGCAGAGCAGAACAACATAATTATCTGCAAAGCTAGATCTTGGGTTGGTGAAGAAGTAGAACATGGACAGATACACAAAGGGTTTGATGACTGTATTAAAATGGTCGACTGTATCCTTAGCAAGAAAATAAGCCAAGCTGCTCATCCCAGATGCGCTCTCTCTCCAGTATTGTAATCTATCTAAAGAAAATGATCTCAAAGCCGCGATCTTACACAGTAGAGCTGAAATAAACAACAAGACTCATGGTAAGGAAACAAATACTTTATACATATGCATGATTGAAGTTGCACTCAAATTAGCTATAAATTCAACTTATTAAAGCAAAGAATATGACATTAATAAACAAATAGGATTGCATCTTTCAGGTTGCATAACCATCAGTACTAATATGATGTCTCTTAATGACGTGGTACCAGTAACTTGGAGCATCTTGTGTCTAGAAATGAAGAAAGCACCCTATAGCTAATTCTACTTACAAACTGCAATGATTGTATGTGTGTAACCAATTGCACCGAAGTCCTGATCGCTTGCTTTTGCAAGTGATCCTAAGCAGGCTCCAGCAAGTAATAGAATCAAATAATCAACTGCTTGTATCCGAGCTTCTCTAAGTCTCTGCTTACCAAGTCTGACATGACATAAATATAAAGCAGATCAATAATTGGCGATTTAAAGTAGTGTACAAAATCATTCAGATAATATCTAATACTTCTATCTTCTCTCAGGGGAGAACTCATAGTCACCCAATGAAAAGATATTTGGAAGCATGCCAGATGATATGGCATGTTTATAATGTTTACAAGTTATTGGTAAATGTCTCAGGAAGTATGCAAATCAAAGACCTACGGTATATAACACATTGGATAGACCAATTTGGTTCTCAAAGTTAACAACTTGAAAGGAAAAATAAAATCAAGCTTTGCTTGTGTCGTTCAAAAAGACTTAAACATAACACCTACAATTTCAAGTAATCAGGCTGCAATGAGAAAAATCCAATCGTTTCAAAACTTAATTATAAAGGTTGACAAGCTAAAAGATACTTCTGATAAGCATTTGAGATATATATGTGTACAATATATGTTTTCCATTATGAAAGTAAGGCAATTGTTAGATTAATATGCAATACGCCAATACTTAATTTCAGCATAAAACTATTGATTATATTTACCTTCCTAGGAAGTATCTGTATTGCAGAAATACACCTGGAGTTCTCCGGTTAGACATATCCTTAGATTTCAAAAAATTGAGACGTATCTTATCACGATGCAGGTCCACATTTGTTTTTACATCTTGCCATAACTCGCCAGCAAAAGATTGTTCCTCTATCTGAGAACCAGCAGGATTTGTTTCATGAACCAAATTTTCATCCATTGAGGACATTGTAAGTTGAGCAGCACTTGGCCTCATATCAGGGGGTACTGAGTACCCATTATAAAGCATCCATCTGAGGGGAAGATCTCTATAACTTACTCCTGAACTTCTTTCTGTTGTTACCATACCCTCCAAAATGTCAATGAAGTGGTCTGGTGGGTTGATGCGTTCTGGGACGTTGATTCCAAGGCTTGAAAAGTATTCTTCTACTTGCTTTGCCGATCCATGATAGACAGTTAGACCACCTTTTGCCAGGAGTACTAACTCATCAAACATCTTGAACAAGGCGTAGCTTAAGCAGAAATGTTACACATTAGTGACTAACTGATACTACTAATCCTAAAAGAAAAAGAAAAAGGAGAGAGAGAGAGAGAGAGAGAGAGAGAGAGAGAGAGAGACTGGACAATCTACATAAAATTCTAAAGCATAAGTTCTTTGATTTAGGGGATCCACTCAAGATTGCTTGGCACATTTGAGGATCCAAAAAAAAGTAGAAAGAAGCTAGATGCTGAAGTTTATAAAGTTACAGGTCATGTGGCTTAATGAATTATGTCCCATTTTTCTGCATAGCATATCATCTTGGGTGACAGTAAGTCAGCCTCTTAAACTCAACCAGCATAATATATATATATATATATATATAAATATATAAATATATATATATATATATATATTTTTGTAATAAACCCAAAGCTCCATTCCACTAATAAGAGATGTCTATTGTTCTGGTAACATTATTCAAGAAAAACATTTTGAACCAGAATATACAAGGATACATTACACAATGAAAGAGATGCAAAAAGCCTTGTTTCAGAAGATTACCTAGGTTGATGAACCACCATGCAGATGTTTACCCCTTCAAGAGCTTCTCGTCTAAGTGCTCTAAGAAGTAGCTGAGAAGAGGCACTGTCCAAACCAGATGTGGGTTCATCCAAAATCAAAAGTGAAGGTTCCATAACCATTTCCAAACCAACATTCACACGTTTTCTCTGGCCTCCAGATATCCCTCGCTTCTCTACTGTTCCAACCAAAGAATCACGTACTGTCTGGAGCCCTAAGGACTCTATAGCTCTTTCAACCACTAGAACTTTATCTGGTTTCGATAAGTCCGCTGATAACCTTTAAATGAAAAAGTAGCTGCAGTCAGTACAGTAACATTCACAAATTATCACAAAATGCATTGGTGTCCCACAAAATATCCACCCTCTTTCCATGCAAGTTTCTTTGGAAATCCTGAATGGAAGCCACTTTTGGATGTATTCTAAAGGAAAGGGTACTGATGTGACCAAGAGGAATTCAAAGTCGGAAATTTTTGAAACGTAGAATTAGGATAACTATTCCAAAGCAATCAAGACAACTACGTTTTTTTGTGGGCTAAAGCCTGGGTTTTGTAAATTACAAGCTAGAGTTCCAGGACATAACTATATAAATCAGCATATTTCCACTAAAAACCAAAGTTCCAAACTATAGTAACTATGTGTGTGGGGTTGATGTGAACATCACTGCTTCAAAAAAAAAAAAAAAAATTTGGTATCAGGTTAATGAGAAACTATAATAATAAATTTCAAATAAAGCAAAAATATGAACATGGAATATATCAGCTATTGGAGAGAAATAAGCAAAGTGCTGAATTTAGCATACCTGCACTTTGCACTAAACCATAGATTCTCTTCCACTGTCAAGTTTCCATGCACAATATCATCTTGTGGCACAAAACCTATGATTTTCTTATATGAATGGATTGATACATTCCTCCCATTTACAAGAATTAAACCAGTCATATTGCATCCAATCGCTTTTCCAGCTAGGGCAGAAAGAAATGTTGTTTTTCCAGCTCCTGATGGACCCATGACTGCAGTAATGCGGCCAGGTTTTATTTTTCCGGTTACACACCTCAGTAGATGCTTGTTCTTCGATTTCAAAGTAAGTGTCAGGTCCTTAAAAGAAATCTCAATTAGCGGCCTTTTCCGTACTTCATTGTTAGTAGCCATTTTAACCACCCCAGAGAAGGTAAGGTCCTTGTAGTCTTGCTGCTGAGCCTTCTCTTTCTCAATCTGAGCATAAGCATAATTAAAGATTTGTGTATGAGTATGTATTTGCTTTCCTTTTGGCACATTTCCTACATTTGTGTCCTCACCTCCAATACTGAAACCACTATAATTCTCCGGGTCATCTTCAATTTTACGCATAATCTGCATGAGCTCACTGCGTTCCTTTTTATTTCCCTTCGGTGGCACAGATGTGGATGGTGAGACATTTGATCTACTTGGATATGGAGGTGTAGCCAGATCATCATCCATGTCTGGTTTTGGCTCATTCAAAATCTTAAGTTTCTCAGGATCTTGAGTGTCCTTTTTCCGAGAAAATGTGCGTGATAAATGAGCTTGTAATCCACTTGCATGCTTCTTAGCAGCATCTTTTGCACCTTTCCATCTTTGGCGTGATTTTGCCATTTCCCTTGCACTTTTGGCTGCTTTCTCCCGAGATTTGGCCAGTCTCCTCCCCCTAGTGATGAGTACTTGGTCAGAACAATTGTAAATAATGAGCAGCAGGGTGATCAAAGCTGCCTGCAAGAGGAATTGAAGAGCATAAATTTCAAATTTTGGTTTTGGTGCTTATATTCATTTGTGCCAACTGCCAAGTTATAAGTATGCTTCCTTAAGTATGCTACAAAACAATGCAAGTAAGATGCAGTGTGCCTTCTATATGAAAATAAATCATGTTGGTCTATGGAGCCCGCTGATTTCAAGTTTTTTTTTTTTTCCTGAAGTAAAGTGCAAACTTACAATAAGCATTATCCCGTATGCATGAATATTTTGATTTGCTGTGTTTGCCTTGCAGGAAGTCAACTTGAAGCAGCCTGCAACATAATAAACATAAATGAATGAAAGGTTTGTTTCGCAGAATGAGATACTACTGGAAGTAAAGTTTTGGTGGGACAGAATGTCATGACCATTAACCACACTGCAGTTAGGGACATATTTTTCATAATACTAACATGAAACTTACGTTTCTCATCTGTAGAACCCATCCGGCAGTAATGCCTGCAATTGCATGAAAAGTAAAAAGACTTAAATACTTAGAATACAGAAATTGATTTATCAATTCAAATTTGATCTCTGATTAAAAAAAATTAAAAAAATTAAAAAAAAGTAAAAAAAAAAAAACACAGTGCAAGGCATTACACAGAAATATTAAGAGATAACAACTCACTAAACAGTGGAAAATTTTGATAAATGATGCAGGGATGAAACTTAATACCCACTACTACAAGGAATTCTTTTCACAGTGGTTGGACAATATGATCCAGCTGAACAGAATAATTCACCACTGCTTACAACATCAGCCCATTTATTTGCTCCTCCACAAGTATGGTTCGGTTGCCCAGGAGGCAGCTGGTAGATGTATCTGTAGATGCATACAAAATAATGATTTTCACACCTTAAAAGCTGTTGAACACCACAAACAGTGATTGTAAAAGCCAGAATCTGAACTTACGGTTCACAAATACCAGTGGCCTTGTTCAGGGTTGCCATGGGACAGTAAGAACCCGATGGGCAAGCTTCAAGAGCATGACATAAAGAAATGATCAGATACATTACATTAGAAACAAAAGATATCCAAATGGTTTCAACCATTAGAAAAGAAAGTGTTGAAATTTTAGAGAACTTACGTATCATGCATGTGAGACCATGGGGACAAAAGAAACCCTCACAACAAGGTTGGCAGTTCTGAGTTCTGGGAGGCATGTCCTCTGCATTTCGGAGGTCAACCTGCTGATCTGCGCCAACACTACAAGCCCATCCTGGCTCACACCCAGAAACCCAAGAGGTCAAATTACAGTTCTGATTGGGTTTCAAGTAGTTTGCACTCTCAGCCTTTACAAAGAAATTGTTGAAATAGAATTTCATCTCTGCTGCAGTACACAATCGGCGTGTAATATCTCCTATTGAACAATATAAAATCACCAGGAAAGAGACATCATAAGCAGCTCGAATTCTAAGGTACATTGCTAAGCAATCAAGCATTGAACCTTTTTAACCACTCTAACTGCAATGAACAAGCATAAGAACTTCAAATTTGATTGCCAAGCTAAACCCAAAACTTATAAGTTTAGAACTTCCCATTCTCTATATCACTAAACAACTAGGGAGAGCAACATTCACTATTGTTTTTGTAATTACAAATACTTTCATACCTTTAGTCTTTTGAATGCATGAAGTCAAGAAATCCAAATTGTTAGAAAAATTAAATGCCTGGTTCCAATCAGCTTCCCTGAAACAACAAATTGGACACCAAAATCAATCCACATGCAAAACTCAAACTACCTATCTACCAATAAACAATCCCAGCAGTCTACTCCAGCAATTGTAATCAGTAAAAGATAAAACTAATTTGAATTGACTTCTTACACCAATTGGGCCATTCTATAAGATCCAAAGTTCCCTACTTTACTCTCATTCAGGCATTTCATCAAAAACATAGCCAAGTACAGAAGTACTTACGGGTCTTTAACACAGAAGCTTGAACGATTGCTAATATCCCTACTGAGAATTGCTGTAACATTTGAGATTCTTCCATACACAATCTGAGTGATCAATGGAAGAACTGCAGGGTTGTCAAATTCATTATAGTCATCCACATCTTGGCTATGAACAGACAGAACCAAGCTCAAAGCTATGATACCCAGTAATACAAAGGAACCAAAGCTTGAAGCTTTGAGCTTCATGAAGCTCATTTTGGATAGTTGAAACTAATGGGTTGTGGAATTTGGAGAGGATTCAGTGTGGGACTTGGACATTGTAGTGGGATTTGTTTCTTGGTTCAGAAAGAGAATAAGAGAGACAAAGCATGTGGCTTTTGGAACCCAGAGTCAAATGGAAGGAGAGGCACAAGACAACGTGGGTGAGACAACAGAGATGTAAACAAAAAACCACGTCGGAACTACTTACTACAACTAACTACTTCTTTGCTCAATGCCGGCTAAGGTCTTAGACATGTCTTGTTTTGTTGTCTGTCTGAAAAGGAAAAAAATAATTCGAAGAAGAAAAATCTGAGATCTTTTGCCATTTGGGGGGCAAAGGCTTGTTGCATAATATAAAGTATAAAGTAGTATTACAAGGTTTGTATTGTCATGATCTACTTGTAATAAGCTATAAGGAACACAAAGCCCTACAAGACGATCAGCAATCATTGTTAATTAAGTTTGTGTGTAGCGTACTTCACTATGCGTGTTTCATTCAAGGAATTTGAATGATTCATGAAGGTTTTTAAGACTTGGGCTTGCTGGTAGCTCCCAATTCATGATAATCTTTTTTTGGGGTCAATACCAATAAGATAGTTAGAATGTTGGATATTGATTCTGTCAAGTAATTATCATCAATTCTTATTGAGATTTGACGAGATACATGATATGGTATTTAACACTTATAGATATTACATACCAAATATAGGACTTATAAATCATATAAACAAAATCATGTGCCAAACTTGTGAATTCTCTCATGTTCTTAGCCTTAACGGTTTTACCATTTCTCCCCCTCCTCGTAGCGGTCCGAGATGATTAGAAGAGCCCCATCAAGGTCCTTGACTGGTTCGTCGATCCACTGACGGCAGCGAATCGTAAACAATTAGCTATTCGGAAAGTTGGTCGGTGAGTTTTCTATCCACTTTTCATCCATAAACTGTCCAAACTACCCCTTTAATTTTAATTTCTTTTCCTTTTTCTTTCTCCTTTTTTTCTTTGTTGGAGAGGAGAGATCCCACATGAGAAAAGTGACAAATAAAATACAATTTATAAGTGGGTGGATAATACTCAATTGTACCGAGGCCTTTTGTGATTAAAACCCAACACCTTTAAGGTGGCTAAGTTGGGACAGTATCGGTACAGTTAATCCACGGGCCACGCTTGTCACCGTTTAACTTGGTATCAGAACAGATTCCTCTCCAATTTCGTCCCCAGTTTGGGATGGGCCTAGTTGTGGTGCCATGCCCCTTTACCAACGGCTGAAGTCCGATTGAGTTTATTGTCACCAGGTGCCCGTTGTTGGCCGGGTTGGAGGTCGGGTTGGTTTAGACATAATACACATGAAGACTTATAATGTTGCATGTGAGGGTTGGTGTTTCGAGTGGAGAGGGTGACATAGTTTCACGTGCCAACCTTCAGTCAGGTTGGACGTGAGGGGGCGTGTTGGAGAGGAGAGATCCCACATAAGAAAAGTGACAAATAAAATACAACTTATAAGTGGGTAGATAATACTCAATTGTACCGAGGCCTTTTGTGATTAAAACCCAACACCTTTAAGGTGGCTAAGTTGGGACAGTATCGGTACAGTTAATCCACGGGCCACGCTTGTCACCGTTTAACTTTCTTTTCTTTTTTTCTTTCTCCTTTTCTCTCCCGACGCGCAGCGCCTCCGCTGCAGGAGACGACAAGGACTTGGTGCAACTTTTGGCAGGAGCCGTTGCAGGAATCCATTCGATGACAGAAGAATACTTTGGAATAAGTGTTGTATCGCTGCAGGAGCTATCCCAATTGTTACGATAATTAGTACGTCACCGTGAAGAAATTGTTATATCCCAATTGAATTAAGTTACTAAAATGGGTTAGATCTTCTTATTGAAGATCAAATATATCATTTTGATGGAAATTTGAATTCTTCAATCAAGTTTCACCATGTTTGATCTAATGTTTGGGGACAAAAGCATCATCATTTATGTTCTAATCCATGTTTCATATATATATACAAGCCACATATTAACACTGGCTCCTAGATGCTAAAGGGGAAAAAGAAGCATCATCATTATCCATGTTTTTTTCATAAACAAATCGGCGAATGAAACTAGGAATATTAATCTATCATGCAACTTCTACCTTCTCCTAATCTCCTATGAAAGTACAATATTTCTCAAGTTATGGGATTTGTAGGGTACCTCAGAGAATCAGACAAGTAGGGAGGGGACTCAGGGGAGTGGTCTCCAACTTGCAACAACCTTTTGAAAAATTTGTAAACCCATTAAATAAAACCAACACCTAGATTGCCACTTTGCAGATGATGACTCGTTCTGGTTTGCCTTTGGCTTCATGGCTCCTTCTCCTCTCTCTCTCTCTCTTCACCTTTCTCTTTCTTTTAAACAAAGCTAGCTACTACCTATCCATCCAACCTATTCACTCGTTTATTCGCTTTCATCAATCTCCCCTTATTAATATTTTGGGCGTCTTCTGCTTTCTTTGTTATCTCTTTTTTTCTTTAAGTTGTCTCTCTTTTTTGTTTTCCTTCTTTTTCCAATGGGGTTCTCAGTTGGTGAGCTAGACCCCAGCTGCCTGTATTGACTTGCCTTAGATCATGGAAAGCTCGTTGTTTTCTGGAATACTCTTAGACCTCTTTACATGATTTCAGGTCTCTTTTTCAAAATTTACACCAGAATTGACATCACCCCAAGGTTTGGCAAACCAGTCCTCCAAATGCTATCCTCCATTTGAGTTGAAAATTTGTAACAGGTGAGTTCTCCTACTTTGTCTACTTCAGTTTCTGTTCTGGAGAGAAATATGTGTTCTGTTGTTTTTATCTATTTGGTGTTCTTTGAATCAATCAAAGCTATAGAGTGTTTGATGTTATGTTAATGAGGTAAACTGTTGGTAAGAAACTGATAATTCAATTGAATGGAAAATGGGATTCTGGGTTTTAGAAAATTTTAAAACTTTCCCAAATTCTTTGATTGATCAACCCTTTTTCTGGTGTGTTACTGTTAAAAGAAGGAAATGATTGGCGAGATAAAAAGTTTACTTGATCATCAAGGTCAAAGGCGTTTTTGTTTGTAGCATGTCAGATGAAACTCTAGGTTGACTTAGGCACCCAATTTGATATTTGCACTGTTTGATTAGTGGACAAGAACGAGTCAGATTCCAGTTTTCTTGATTACCTTTGGCAGTTATGAGTTTTCAGTGTGAAAGATTTTTCTGTGTTTATGATGAATTAGTTGGACCATTTAGATTGCTAATAGAAAATGCAGTTTGCGGTACAATAATTTGGCTTTCATTATCATACAAAAGGGTAGTACGTTTAAATGTAATACTTCTTCAAAGATCTGTATATCTCTTGCAGACTTGAGAGCGAAGCAATCAGCTTTTCTGCAGAAATGAAGTGTTTTTATTTCAACAGCAAAGAGAAGAATTATGAACCAAAGACTACCAAGTCTCCTTCTGGTCATTCCACTTCCTCTTTCTTTTCACTTGATCGTGATCCTAGAAAATCAGAGTTTACTTCCCAAGATGTCTCGGAATTTAGCACAGCATCCTCTGTCAAGTCATTTGCAGTAATGTCTCAAAGACACAGCAACCTAAGAGAGTTCACATGCGCAGAGCTGAAAGCAGCAACAAAGAATTTTAGTCTCTCCCTCATGCTTGGAGAGGGTGGTTTTGGTGGTGTGTATAGGGGTGTCATCAAGAGCGCACAAGATCCACATAAGAAAATAGACATCGCTGTCAAACAACTGAGTAAAAGGGGATTGCAGGCAAGTGTTCTTCTTCTATTTTGAAAATAATGTCATTGGTATAGGTATTCAGCATTGTGGTAAAGTTATGGGTTGAACAGTTATGTTAACAAGATGATTAATTATTTCAGAGGTCTCTTAAGTTCACATAAAGATGAGGAAGTTTTGATATCATCCTGGCATGAGATATTTAAAATTCAAACTTTGAAGATACTGACTTGGAAAGTTGTCATACTCATTATGGTTGTGATGGTGTGAAAGCTATTTAGAATCAACTGATATATTCTTTCAATTTGGAAAGTTATCTTCAGGTGTTTGATATATCTCCCGGCTTCTCTGTAACAGGGCCACAAAGAGTGGGTGACTGAAGTTAATGTTTTAGGGATTGTTGAGCATCAAAATCTTGTCAAATTACTGGGATACTGTGCTGAGGATGATGAAAGAGGGATCCAGAGGTTGCTGGTATATGAATACATGCCCAACAGGAGTGTACAAGATCACTTATCAAGCCGATTTCAGATTGCACTCCCTTGGGTCACAAGGGTTAAAATAGCACAGGATGCTGCTCGTGGATTAGCATACCTCCATGAAGAAATGGAATTTCAGGTAGTTGAAATAGTTTATAAATTAATATCAGTTGTAATATCATCTAATACACATACATTAGTAGCAAAATGGGAAAGTGTGTATCTTCGTTATGGGAAGCATTTGACAGCACTGATTCATTGCCTAAAACCAATGCCAGAGCAACTAGTTACTTTAAGGAGCTTACTTGTTAATTTCTAAATGTGAATTAAAAAATTTCTAGTCGAGAAGGGATGTAACAAATGCTTCACTTACAGATTTTGGCCAAGAATGATATAGTTTGTCATATGTCTATATTTCTCCTTCATGACCCTTAAATAAGTCTGCCCTCATTCTTATGCATTAGATCTTTGTGGTGATCATGTCTTTACATTTGGTAGCTTTCCGTATGATTTTCCGTTGGATATTAGTGTCCAAGATACTAGCGCTAATTTACTTTCTTACCAAATTTTACTATTTCTGGCACAGATAATCTTCAGGGATTTCAAGTCTTCGAACATACTTTTGGATGGCCATTGGAATGCAAAGTTATCAGACTTCGGATTAGCCCGGCTGGGGCCTTCAGATGGAGTGAGCCATGTCTCTACTGCAGTATGTTCACTTATACACAAGATCATACTTACACGCAGCACCTTAGAATCTAGTGTCATACTAGTATTAATCAAACACGACATATTGGCATTATACAGGTTGTTGGAACAGTTGGATATGCAGCTCCTGAATATATTCAAACAGGACATCTCACATCAAAAAGTGACGTGTGGAGCTATGGCATTTTCCTTTATGAACTCATCACAGGAAGGCGGCCTGTGGACCGGAACCGCCCCAAGAGTGAGCAAAAGCTCTTGGAATGGGTGAGAGCACATTTGTCTGCAGATTCTAAAAAGTTTCAGCTTATTATGGATCCAAGGCTTGAAGGGAAGTATTCCCTCAAGGCTGCACAAAAGCTAGCAGCTGTGGCCAACCAGTGCTTGGTGAGACAGCCAAGATCACGTCCTAAAATGAGTGAAGTTTTGGAAATGGTGAATAGAATTGTGGAGACCACAACAGATATGGGAAGCCCCCAACAACTCCCTTCAGAGAGTGTAGAGTACTCCAAAAATGAATTTTTGACAGGATCCAAAAGGGAGATTTTGAGAAGAAAGTTTGTGGATCCACTTATTGGAGAGAATGGTTGCTTGAATTTGCAAATATGGAGACCCAAGATTGTGAAGACATGTTAACAGACGCACAAAGGGATCATTGGTATAACTGTTTTGGTTGTCAAGGGAGAAGCTGGTTCAGATAGCAATGATTCCTTTTTTACAGGTTTTGAATGGAAGTGTAGAAGTTGTATACTTGTTGGCCTCTTGAAGCAGAAATCTCCAGGGCCTCCCATGGGAGTTATAGATTGAAGGTAATATATTAGATCAAACTTATAGGTTGCTCTATTACATCACAGTTCCTCCCAAATATATTGTAGATTCTCATGAAGTATCAGTTTCTCACACTTGTGCTTTATGAATGCCGGTTGAATTTGGTCTTAACATGTTAATCGATCCATGTTACCAGATGACATTGGTCTTTAACAAAGTTTGTAGAATTCCTAAGTTCCCTATAAAAAAAGCCAGAGGAAATCAGTAATAGAGAAGTACGTACTATGACTATTATCCATCAAAAAGATCAAGGCAAAACAAAGAAAGAAAAGGAAAGCACAAGCCTGATCCTAATTGATGGAGGATCAGACAACCTTAATCAATTAGGTTATATTTCCTGATTCATGAAGAAAAAGAACAAAAAAAAAAAGGAAAGCGCGCGCAGAAGAGTTGGGATAAACCTATTAAGACTATGATTCCTGATAGGGAGTATATATAGAGTTGGTGATGCATCGTTCACTCAACCAAACTTTGTTTCTTTTGTCTGAAGAAGCACAATCAAACTTGAGAGAAAGAAGAGGTATAGAAATCAATTGCAGCTAGCTATGGGATCCTACACGCATCTAACCACTACACTCGGCCTCAGAGTCTTTAAACTCTCGGAGCTTGAGAAAGCCACCAAGAACTTCAGCTCATCTCACCTCATTAGAGGGGGAGATTTTGGAGCTGATATCTTTAAGGGAGTCATCAAGGAGGCCAACAAAACAAAACTCCATGTACTTGTCTATCGGATCACCCGAGGACCTACTCTTGAGGCAAAAGTACGCACACATTAGTCCTGGCGAGCTCATCGATCATATAGACATGCACATATATACAATATATCATTTTTTCAGTGCTCATTCTAACTAATTCCGATAATGTATTCGACTTGCAGAGTGACGAAGAGTGGGCGAGGGAACTCACAAACCAAGTATCGGCTATTGATGATCATCCAAACCTTGTTAGAGTGATGGGATATTGTACCACTCGATACAAGAAGAAGGGACATGTACAGCATGCCCGGTTCATAGTGGAAGAAGATGCATGCAATGGAAATTTACACGACTATCTACACAAGGGGCGACATCAACCTCTTTCATGGGCAAAGAGACTCAGGATACTCCGAGATGTTGCTCGTGGCTTGGCTTATTTTCATGATGAATTACATAACAAGGTGCATAACTACATACAAATCATTCTCTTACGTACTAACTAATCTTTTTTTTTTTTTTGTTTTTTTTTTGTTTCCACTTCTAGTTTATTGATGCTTAATTATTTTAGCTTTTTCTCATGGATCGATATTGCAGATACTATCTTTCAAGTCCTCCAATGTACTCCTGGATGAGAACTTATATGCCAAATTGTCAGAGTACGCGACGGCAACGCTAGGTCCTTTCGATGACAGCTTGATGGTATGTCTTGTTCGTTCTTAAACATTTGATAGTCAACCTTTCTGAGATTATTCCTCTTTCAGTGATGAAGAAAATTTTGATCACATACATATGAATATACTAATTAACAGAACATTAAATTGTTTAATACAGGACGTTGCAATTGTTTGTGTGAGTTATGAAGCTCCTGAACTCCTTTTAAGAGGCAAATTGACTTCCAAGAGCAACGTGTGGAGCTATGGCGTCTTTATCTTGGAGCTCATAACCGGTAAGCGACCCTATGATGAAAACCTATTCAAAAACTTTAAGAAACTATGGAGCTCCGACAAAAGCAAGTTGGAGAAGATGATAGACCCCAAGCTTAAAGGAAGGTACTCGGTCGAATCTGCAATGGCGTTAGCAGCACTTGCAGTTGATCATTGCTTGCAGGAAGAGCCAAAGCAGCGACCTAGAATGAGTGAGGTCCTTGCAATGGTGTCTACAGTGGCAGAAACATCAGAAATTTGATCTTTTAAGACGATGGAGAGCCACTTGTTTTTGCATGTTTAGCACATTTAAGAAAAGTTGAATAGATACACAAATCCTTGAGTGGGAATGAAGTCATGTTAAGAGTAGAGTAGCTCTGAAGTAGCAGGATCAAGTTACCATATAAATATATATGCTAATTTTAAGCCTTGTATTTCCAATTGTAGTTTTAAGTGAAGTTTTAAACATTTCAAATTTAATACAAGGTGTTATTCACTTGTTTTCTTTCGTTGTCGACACTTTCACTTAAAGGGTATTAAAATTGTGGACTAACGTAATTCTAGTTTCTTATACATCAAAACTTGTTACGTTATCTAACTTGGGTGAATAGCACATCATTCTTGAAAATCATCACCAAAGAGGCAGAGACAATGGAGAACAGTAAATCTATAGTTGCACTAAGCCAATTAGCTGCAACATTAGCACACCCGGTGAGCATCCAACACACACACAAACATATATATATATATATATATATATCTTCTTGGCTAAGGATCTCCGCACCAATGCTTACCGTGCAGATTTGATATTTTGACCAACTTTTCGATTGAATTTTTATATCTACATCCTATAATCTTTAGATACTCATGTATAGATTATCTCTATAAATTTTCAGCCTTCTATTTAAAACCACAAAATAAAAACAAAGATACGACTTTCTTACTAGAGCCCTAAAACTATATATATATATATATATATATATATATATATATATATATATATATATATATATATATATATATATATTCTTCCTCAGGTTGATTATGTGCGCAATTAACTAAAAAACAACAAACCAAGCCCCCTAATTTCAAGGGTCAAAGATTGAGGCTACATATTTGTCCTTACCTTAACATATATTCCCCCATTAGACGTGTGACACATCCATCTCTTTCCCACATCTAATCCATACAGCCGACACGTGTCATCTGAACCGGGTACCCGCCCCGCCCCGCTTTCCCAAATCATAAAGTGGCGGTTTCTGTTTCACACCGCCTAACCAAACTGTCCCATATAAAAAACCAGACACAAGTTTTGGATTTATTCTTGAAACACCAACTAACATATATTCGGAGTTCCCAAGTTTTCTATCTCTTCTCGGTCCTATATTATTCTTGTCTTCTCCCCAAGTTTCCCGGCGACCAAGGCCAGGTGGCGCGTGCATTACACAGCCCATTTTATCCTAAAGGCTGTTATATCCTCAAAAATCCTGTCTTTGATTTGAAAGGTGTGCTTACATCGTCCCCAGTGTTGTTGTTCTTATTTAGATTATTGTTTCTTGTTCTGGATATGTTTAAAGTTTCTTGAAGTTTGAATCTTTATATGGCAATTTAATTTTAGTGATTAGTGTTTGGTGAATTGGGCTGTGTATGTATTTTGGGTTTGTTTAGATGGGTGAAGTCTGGGAAGTTAAGATTTTGATGATGGGGTTGTGATTGAAATTTTTAGATGCGATTTGAATGTAGTTATGAGTTTAGATTGATCATTTGTGATGTAGCTTATGAGGACTATGGTTTGTACTGTTTGCGAGGTTAGGTTTGTACTTTGTAGGGGCAAAGAGAGAGTGGTTTGGAATGTTATACAATATGGCAAAATGGAACCTTGATCAGGATGTTGTTCGTTGGGGTCTGCATCAGCTGTTGGATTGCACTCTTTCGAACGATTGTTCTCGAAGTACTGTTACTGGATACCAGTGGGACGCTAGCCAAGTGGAGTGTGTGAGTGAAGGCTATTTTGAGCCTTGTAATGTGGAGAATGATGAGGTCTTGGCTCGCGCGTTACAAGAAGAGCTATCTAGACTTGCAAAGGAAGAGGCTGCCGGAGTTTCTAGTTTTGGAGATGTGCCTTTGCAAGCGTCGGTTCTTGCACAGGATTGGCTCAGTCCTTCAGGCAGACACAATGGTTCTGGTTTGGGAATAGATGGAGTTCACTTGTTTCTGTTGTGTATTCGTTGGATTTTATTGATTAGAGGTTTGGATTTTATTGATTCGATGTTGCATATCTGCAGGGCTGGAAAACATTCAGGATGCAGTGAATGATTTTGGCAGGACGATGAACACCAATGATTATAGATATCAGGAAAATGAGGGTGACAGTCCTAGGAGAAATGGAAACGGGGAAGCATATGAAAATAGTGAAGGAGAGCACTCGACGAATGGGGAAGACTTGTTTCATCCGTTGGATATAACAGATGAGTATGCTCTTGATGGTGAAGTAGGGAAAAGATTGAATCAGATGGTTTCTGTTCCTGTAAGTTTTTTAATTCCATTTTATAAAAAGAAGGATTGTTTGTGCTGTCATTGTACATTCTCTGCCGGCATTTTTCTTTTCCACTGCTTTCGCTTATTCGTCCTGTGTAATGTTATAGTATCTGATCCCTTTCTTTCCCCCCCCCCAAGAACTAAAAATTTGCATGTGCCATGTTGTGAGCTACATCAAGCATGGGAGTAGTGGAATTACTTTTGCAAAGGATTTAGCACCTAAACAAACTAGACAATATGTATGTAAAATGAAAGCCGGAAGCACAGCCTACCCTAACCTGTGACGTGTGTGGCAGTGAGGCAAAATCCCAGCCTCACTTTAAACAGAATAGAAGTCTATTTTTTAAGTTGGTTCAGCTGTGCTCGTAATTATGTTGGGGATGAGTGGACATGGATCAGATGTGTATTTGTCCATTTTCCGTTTTGTCTGCAAACTTTTATTGCTTCTTAGTTTCAAGTTGCTATTATGTTATCAATGCTAAAAATTTAATTGCTGTCCTTTATTTATGCGTCAAATGCAGCATATTCCTAAAACGAATGAGAAAATACCCACAGTTGATGAAGAGATATCAGATCATCAGAGGCTTATTGAAAGGTGTGCTTTGTTACTTCCACCATCTCATCACCTACAAGGATATAGATTATTAAATCCTTTGTGTATTCAGTTTTACTTGTATTTTGAAGTAAAGTTCTCGAGATGAAAATTCAGTGCCTCCTTTTTGTCTGTTGTCTGTTTATATATGATTGGTCTGCAATGCTTCACTTCTGATCTATGATTGTCTTTTCAATTTATTCTCACAGACTGAAATTGTATGACTTGGTGGAGTGTAAGATCCAAGGAGATGGGAACTGCCAGGTTGGTGTTAGTTTGAACTTTTAGTTTTGTGACTTACATCCGTCTGACTTAATTTAAGAGTTTCTCATTATTGGTGTTTTCCAGTTTCGTGCTTTATCAGATCAATTATATCGTTCTTCTGAATACCATGGCCTTGTAAGAGATCAGATTATTCAACAGGTTTGTTGGCATTTTAATAAGTGGATATTCAGTGATATAAATTTTGCAATGTTTATTATTATAATTTTAATTTTTATCATCAACTGATGTCTGAATGACTCTTGGATTCTCAGCTCAAGAATCACCCAGAATTGTATGATGGTTATGTTCCGATGGGTTATGTTGATTACATAAAGAATATGAGCAAGTGTGTGCCAATCTTTTTATTCTTCATTGATTTCTATCCTGAACCTTTTAATTAGCTTTTTGCTTACCTATTTTATCTTTGACATGGATAAATTAGGAGTGGTGAATGGGGTGACCATGTCACTTTACAGGCTGCTGCAGATTCGGTAAGAGACACTGGTTTTTGCTAGTTTTTTTCTCTTAGTGGCTTCTTTGATCAAACTTAATGTTTGTACATGTTGGGCCTTCTAATAATTTAGAACGAAATTTCAGCTGTCATATTTGTAACTTGTTCTGTCCTTTATGGTGCTAGATGTTAAACAATTAGAAGTGCTGGTAATTTTGTAAAAGTGTTAGAAACTTTCTTAGTTCTATGATTGATACTGAAATGTTCATTACTTTACTGCAGTATGGTGTCAAGATCTTTGTTATCACTTCTTTCAGAGATACATGCTATATTGAGATCCTTCCGCATGTTTCAAAGTCGAGTAGAGGTAACAATTAGAAGTTCAAATACTGTCAGCATACTTTGTTGCCTCTTTCCATTGTCACGTGTTGTGTACTTATAATTTACTTTGTGCAGTTATCTGCTTGAGCTTTTGGGCTGAGGTGCACTACAATTCTATCTATCCTGAAGGAGGTAAAGGAATAACTGTTTTTGTAAGATTCCGGCAAGATTAGTTCGCGGTTAACTTATAATTTCCTCTTTGTTTTTTATTTTGTCTTCAGAACTTCCTCCCCCTAGCTTCAAGAAGAAGAAGCATTGGTGGAACTTTTAAGCACAATAAAACAAGAAATGGTGGAACTCGGGAAGTGAGGAACCTTCAATTGACACGAAATCATTGTTCTGTATGAAGTTTCAATTTGTGTTGCCATTTTCAAACCTTCGGCTCCCAGTATCAGAGGCTGAAAGCTATTGCATGTTCAACGTTATGGATTGGCTTCCACATAGTTCCCTTGTTTCGGCTATTTTGCAGAGAGCCGATTCCTTAGTTAGTTTACATTCTTTGATTTCTTTTACTAACCACACCTCTGATTTAGATCATTTGTCATTGTACATAAACAGTTTTCTATCCATATTTTATCTTTTGTATTTACTAGTTACTAGTTCTAGTTCTTGCTGTCCATTACCTCGTGGCTTGACATTATTTGATAAATGCATAAAACGTGGTTCTATATCTTAATTGACCAAAGAAAAATCTCTAGGTAGCTGTAAGATTGTCGTCAACCTTGACGTTTCCATAGCACACCTCTCTGTGGACGACCATCTAGAAGCACAACATTTCTGGATTAGACGGGAGAATTCATCCTATCAACAAGCACTTGTAGGAGACGATGGTAAGGACCTGCTTCATAAAAAAAAATGCATGAATGTGCATCTTGTGTGTCTAGTTCTGTAAATTTGGCTATCTATTCCGTGCATAAATATGCCACTGTAGTTCTTTGCTGGATAGAATCCTTCTGATTGCGCTGTCGCCAATCAGAGATGAAACACCCAACTTTTCCAAAAGCCTCAGAGACGGTAGGAATGAAAGTAAGTAACCCATTTTGCTAAGAACAGAAAACCAACCAGTTTAATAAGTTCTTGGAACATTTTAACATCGTTAACTCTTCCATGTAGCACGTATTCACTTGCAGTGTTTTACATTGGTGGAAGTCTGGAAGCCGTAGCTGAGATGGATCACAAAAATTTTTAATTTACTTTGTTTAACAAAATATGGTTCCTTGATTAAAACTCTCTTTACATTATTTGGTAGACTGCTTACCTTAACAAAGCAATCCCCTGGAAGGGGTAGGTAAGTAAGAACTTGAGTAGGCTTCCAAACTATATAAGAAGGTAAGCTACCCAGTGCCACTTCTCCACACCACCTCAGCTAGATTTCATCAAACATTTGAGAACTTCAGGGGCCTCATCATTCTACAAAAACCCTTCATTCTTCCTCAAACTCAAACAATAAACGCATTCAGTTCCTTATATTTCAACCAATATGGCTGGTTTCAAGCATTGTTCCCTATTATCTATCATGGTAGCAGCGTTGTGTTTGTCAAGCATTGACATGAGCTTTGCCGCCCGGCACCTGTTGCAGACTTCAAATCCATCGATTCCGATTCCCAAGGGATTCCCTCCACTGCCCTCCTTTCCTTCAACACTGCCTTTGCCAACTACACTGCCTCCATTGCCATCTCTGCCAAAACCTACAACACAAATCCCATCTGTGCCAAGCACCCAAATGCCATCTCTCCCAAATCCAACATTGCCAAACCTTCCCACTACTCCCAAGTTCACTCTACCTCCACTTCCTGCCACTACATTTCCCACTTTCCCCACTACAATCCCTTCACTTCCCACCATTCCGACCACCATTCCATCAGTTCCTTCCTTCTCACCTCCTCCATCAAATTAAACAGCTTCCTAGTCCTACTTGGAAAATCTGCGGGTTCTGCATTTTAGTGTGTGTATGTGTCCACTGTTACAGGATTGATTGAGCTAGTCTATACACTACGTTGTCTTGTGGAATTTGTTATCTTGAAGCATCGATTCCAGATGCATCTATTGTAGTTTTTTATTTTTTTATATTTTTTTTTATATTCATTTTCACTTGTGTAATATTATTGTTATCTCTGTTGCCTTCTTCTTGTGTTGTTTACAAATATGCTTTTTCTGAGCTCCTCTTATTATTTCATTCCTAGTTGGTGGTTGTCATATCACCATAAACACTGAGCCTCTTGAACACTTATTAACCAAACCATTTCATTCAAGCAATGATAACAACATTTGGTACTGGAAATCCCATGGATCTGTATATCAGTAGCCTCAAATTCTTGCCTGTACTGCAGAACTTTAAAAAAAAAGCAATACTAGACCACAAACATTTTACCGAAACAACAACAAATTTCATTACTAACTTCAAATGTTACAGTATGTGCAGGCTCTACAACATCATATTTCCCCTCGGTAACCACCAGAACCATATAAATCCCTCCTAGAGCTAGTAATTACCATTCTTTTATGCTGCTGCTCATGTTTCGGGCAATCACTAACCCGATGACCAGGCCCGCCACAATAAGCACAACCTTCAACCTCATCGTTTGTATGTTCCATTGGATCATCCAGCTCAGCCAACATGGGTGGAATTCGCTGCTTGGCCTCTTGCAATAGGTGCTTCAAGTCTATGAGCGTCGTCGCACTTTGGTTCTTGTTTATGAAGGTTGTTGCAATTCCAACCTTGCCACATCTTCCTGTTCTTCCAATCCGGTGAACGTAGTTTTCGATATCTGCTGGCATGTCATAATTAATGACATGTTGAATATCAGGAATATCCAAACCTTTTGAAGCAACATCAGTTGCCACTAAGACATCCTTTTCCCCCGACTTGAAGGAAGAAATGGCATACTCTCTCTCTTCATGATCCTTCCCTCCATGAACAGCCACTGCTTGCACTCCCTTCAACAGAAGATATTCATGAATCTCATCCACATCGGCTTTCTTTTCGCAGAATATTAGAACAGGAGGCGCAGTCTTTTGCAGACATTGAAGAAGGTAAACAACCTTGGCCTCTTGCTTCACATAATCAACCTCTTGAATCACATCAAGATTTGCTGCTCCAGCTCTTCCCACGTTGACTGTCACCGGCTTAACCAATGCCCTTGTAGCAAATTTCTGTATTTTAATGGGCATGGTGGCTGAAAATAGAAGTGTTTGACGTTGAGCTTTAAAATGGTCGAAAACTTCTCTTATGTCATCCTCAAACCCTAAATCTAACAATCTATCAGCTTCATCTAAAGTTAGATATCTGCAGTTATCAAGCTTCATTATTTTGCTTTTTAGCATATCCTTTAACCTCCCTGGAGTTGCGACGACTATATGAACACCTTTCCTCACAATATCCTGCTGTAACTTCTTATCCACTCCACCAATGCAGAGCAAAGGCCTTATCTTGGGACCTCCAGCCTCACTCATAGAACTCAGAAACTCTTGTACCAATTCAAAAGTCTGCCTTGCGAGCTCTATCGACGGGCATATAACCAACCCGAATGGCCCTTCTCCTGGAGCAATTGGCATTAGTATCTCCTCTTGCAATGCCATCATAACCATTGGCAACACGAAAACTAATGTCTTCCCGGAACCTGTAAATGCTATTCCAATCATATCCCTCCCAGACAGAACTACAGGAAGACCTTGAACCTGAATGGGGGTCGGTTTCAGAATCCCTTTGGCTTTCAAAATCTTCAAGATAGGCTCCGGAAATCTCATGTCCTTGAAACTCCTAATTGGTGGAGGAATGTGTTCCCCATCAACTTTGATGTGCCATTGCTTGCGGATTACGTCACAGTTCTCTGCAGTTCTCATTCTAATCTTTAATGGGGGCTTCCAACCTGTTGGCAAAGGGTCTGTGTAAGTGATTCCCTTTGCCAACTCACGAACCGACATTAGAGTTTTGCGATCGGAGAGCTGCTCAACTAACTGCTTTTCTTGTTGCAGGAGCTGCTCTTTTGGAGTCAACTCCTGAGCATCACGCTTCAACTGTGACGCTTTTACAAGGAGGCTAGGCTCCTTCTTTTTCTTCTTCTCCTCCTTGTCTACTTTAGATTGCTCCACTTCAGTTTTCTGCAGATTCTCGTTGACCACAGAGCTAATTCTTCTCTTCTTCTCAAGAATCCTCTGCGCTACAATGGCTCTCCGTTTTGCCACAGGGACATACAAGTCGCTTTCTTCTTCCATTGGTCAGAAGATGGGTGACGCGGGTCTGCTGGTGTGGACGACGATGGTTTAGAGGATAGAGTGTTGAAGGAAAAATTGTAGACAAATAGAGAGAACTGAGAGAATTAAGAGAGTTCCTTATATAGAGGATTATGGTAATAATAATTGAATCCAATTCCTTCCCTGTAAAGGACTCCTAATACAATATATTAAGTATTGTTTCCTGACTTCTTGAGGAATTCCCCTGGCAATGTGATTGGTCTGCAATGCTTCACTTCTGATCTATGGTTGTCTTTTCAATTTATTCTCACAGACTGAAATTGTATGACTTGGTGGAGTGTAAGATCCAAGGAGATGGGAACTGCCAGGTTGGTGTTAGTTTGAACTTTTAGTTTTGTGACTTACATCCGTCTGACTTAATTTAAGAGTTTCTCATTATTGGTGTTTTCCAGTTTCGTGCTTTATCAGATCAATTATATCGTTCTTCTGAATACCATGGCCTTGTAAGAGATCAGATTATTCAACAGGTTTGTTGGCATTTTAATAAGTGGATATTCAGTGATATAAATTTTGCAATGTTTATTATTATAATTTTAATTTTTATCATCAACTGATGTCTGAATGACTCTTGAATTCTCAGCTCAAGAATCACCCAGAATTGTATGATGGTTATGTTCCGATGGGTTATGTTGATTACATAAAGAATATGAGCAAGTGTGTGCCAATCTTTTTATTCTTCATTGATTTCTATCCTGAACCTTTTAATTAGCTTTTTGCTTACCTATTTTATCTTTGACATGGATAAATTAGGAGTGGTGAATGGGGTGACCATGTCACTTTACAGGCTGCTGCAGATTCGGTAAGAGACACTGGTTTTTGCTAGTTTTTTTTCTCTTAGTGGCTTCTTTGATCAAACTTAATGTTTGTACATGTTGGGCCTTCTAATAATTTAGAACGAAATTTCAGCTCATATTTGTAACTTGTTCTCTCCTTTATGGTGCTAGATGTTAAACAATTAGAAGTGCTGGTAATTTTGTGAAAGTGTTAGAAACTTTCTTAGTTCTATGATTGATACTGAAATGTTCATTACTTTACTGCAGTATGGTGTCAAGATCTTTGTTCTCACTTCTTTCAGAGATACATGCTATATTGAGGTCCTTCCGCATGTTTCAAAGTCGAGTAGAGGTAACAATTACAAGTTCAAATACTGTCATGTAGAATCTGAATTTCCTTGAGTATATTCATGAATGTTCGTACAATTTATAGAGTGCCTATTACAAAGGTATTGATGACTATTGATGACTATTGCTACTGTTACAATATACATATAAGGTATGAATCAATTATAGTCAATGAGCAGATCATGGTGCTGTGATTTAGGATCTTAGTCTTGACTGTGCGGATCTTGTGGAACTGAATGTGTGGTAGAGATAATTGTGCTAACACCCCCCTTCAAACTGGGCAGCCTTGGATGCACTAGTTTGTGGCATAAAGTCTGATGGCGCTGTTTGTAGAGAGATTTAGTTAAAATGTCGGCTGGCTGGTCAATGGAGGGAACGAAGTTCACACGATGACTACCAAGAGCAACTTTTTCACGTACACCATGATAGTCTAGCTCAATATGCTTCGTTCGGGCATGGAAGACAGGATTAGATGCCATGTAGGTCGCACTCAAGTTATCGCAATGAAGCATAATAGGATAGGTAATGTGAGCACCAAGCTCAAATAGTAAGTAGCCTAACCAAGTAGTTTCAGCACTAGCATGTGCAAGAGAACGGTATTCAGATTCGGCACTGGAGCGTGCAACGGTGGGTTGCTTCTTAGAACACCAAGAGACAAGATTGGTGCCAAGATAGATAAGGTAGCCTGTTGTGGAGCGACGAGAATCAGGGCAACCTGCCCAATCAGCATCAGAGTAGGCTGAAACTTGAACTGGAGAGGACTGAGGGGTGAAGGAGATACCATAATCAAGAGTGCCTTTGATGTAGCGAAGGATGCGCTTGGCAGCAAGCAGATGAGGAGCACGGGGAGCACTCATGAACTGAGCCACAGAATTCACAACAAATGAAATATCTGGCCGAGTAACAGTGAGATATTGAAGAGAGCCGACAATCTCACAGAATAAGGTGGGATTGGGAAGAAGGTCTCCATCAGTGGCAGTGAGGACAGGTTTGGCGGCCAGGGGAGTAGTCATGGGCTGAGAGTGAAGTAGATCATGCTTGACAAGAATGTCATGAGCATACTTCATCTGATTGAGATGAAGGCCGGAGGAGTTTCGAGTAACCTGAAGTCCTAAAAAGTAATTCAAGGGACCAAGGTCTTTGATATCGAAGCCTCTGCCTAAAGCATTGATAAAGCGTTGCAATAGGCTATTATCACTCCCAGTAACTACTATATCATCAACATATAGGAGAAAGTAAATGACATGCTGCTTTTGACGAAATATGAATAAGGAGGAATCGGCCTTACAGATTCGGAAGCCAGCTGAGATGAGAAAGGAGCTCATGCGCTGGAACCAGGCCCGAGGGGCTTGTTTAAGCCCGTACAAAGCTTTACGAAGCTTGCAAACATGGCTAGGCTGAGATGGATCCACAAAACCTGGTGGCTGAGTCATGTAGACGTCCTCCTGAAGAACACCATGGAGAAAAGCATTCTTCACATCGAGCTGTCGTAGAGACCAATTGCGAGAGACGGCAATGCAGAGTACTGTGCGAATGGTGGCTGGCTTAATCACAAGGCTGTAAGTTTCCCCATAATCTATGCCATGCTGCTGGTGAAAGCCCTTGGCGACAAGACAGGCTTTGTATCGTTCGACGGAGCCGTTAGCCTTGCGCTTGATTCGGAACACCCATTTGCAGCCAACAATATGTTGAGACGGATGTGGAGGGACAAGGGACCAGGTACCATTCTTCAGTAAAGCATTAACCTCCTCTGACATAGCCTGTCGCCAATTGGATTCCTTAACAGCCTGAGAGTAACAACTTGGTTCCAGTTCAGATAAAACAGTAGACAAGGCTTTAGGGACAGGGTACTTGACAGTGCCGTCGTTGCGAATGCGAGGTTTAATAACTCCCTTGCTGAGCCGAGTGCAAGGCCGAGCATTGATAGGAACAGCAGGTTGCGGAGGTGCCTCGTCAATTGTTGTGGCTTCTGGAGCGGCGGCAGCTGGTGGGTGGAGGACGGTGACAGCAGCAGGCGGTGGTTGTTCGGGAACTACGGCAATCGATGCTTGAGTAGGATTCAAAAGTGCGTCACTGGTAGGCGCCGGCTGCGAAGAGGAGGCAGAGGGATCGGCGGTGAGTGAGAGACGACGACGGGGGCCGTCAGTGAGTGGAGCAGACGACGTTGATGGGAATTGTAGAAGTGACGGAGCCGGGTGCGGGCGGCGGCGGTACTGGAGCAGCGGAGGAGGGGAATGATCAGCGGCAACAAGCGGTTGGGACGACGGTGTGGACGGATCGTTGGCCGGTGAGAGCAGCTGTTGGACATCAGATCGCAGAGGAGAGGAGGCGATCGAGATAGACGCTGGGTTGGAAGGTAAGGTCGTCTGAGTGGAAGGAGAGACTGGGCTTGGGCCTGAAGATGGTGGGCTCGGGAGAAGGGCCTGCGGAGGTCTGAGTAGGGTTAATTCAAAGGTGTGACCCTGTCGGGAACCGTTGACCTGCAAATGCTTATAAGGAAAATGTGTTTCGTTAAATAAAACGTGACGAGATATGTAGACACGACCTGTGGATGGATCTAGACATTTATAACCCTTGTGATGAGGGCTATAACCAAGGAACACACACTCTACACTACGACTCGACAATTTGTGAGACACTTGATGACCTAGGTATGGAAAACAAGAGCAACCAAAGACACGGAGAGAGGAGTAAGGAGGAGGAGAATTATATAAACGCTGATAAGGAGAGTCCCAATCAAGAGTGGCGGAGGGAAGGAGATTGATGAGATAGACAGCAGTAAGGGCGGCTTCAACCCAAAGGAAAGGAGGAGCACCAGCAGTATGAAGAATGGTGCGAGTGATGTTGGCAATATGACGATGTTTGCGCTCAGCGAGTCCATTTTGTTGAGGTGTGTATGGGCAAGAGAAGCGTTGTTGAATGCCTGTGGAAGCACAAAAAGTGGAGAAAGTGGAGTTGACATATTCTGTACCGTTATCACTTTGCAAGAATTGAATGTGTCCATGAAAGAGATTTTTAATAGTGGCCACGAGACTTTGAAAGTGAGAGAAGACCTCATTCTTTCGACGCATGGGAAAAATCCAAGTGTAACGAGAATATTCATCAGTAAACAGAACATAGTATTTAAAGCCAGTATTAGAGAGGACAGGAGACTGCCAAACATCACTATGTATTATTGAGAATAATTTATTAGTGAAGACATGATTATCTGAAAAAGGTAGACGTTGTGATTTGCTTACAGCACAATCAGAACAAAATGAATTAGATGATTTGGGAATAACAGATTGGGACCCAAGACGAGCTAGGACGGTGGAAGAGGGATGACCAAGACGGTTGTGCCAAAGGGATGAGTGAACGGTAGATAAAGCTTGCGGAAGACGAAACTTGGAGGACAGGCGAAGAGGATAAAGACCATCTTCACAGGGGCCCTGAAACAACAACCGTCCGGTGAGAAGACAATAGACTTGATAAAATTCAGGAGCAAAAAGAAAGAAAACTAAGTTATCTTTAGTGAAACGAGCGACAGATAGTAGATTTTTACGAATGGATGGAATTCTAAAGACATTACGCAAAGTGAAGTTAGATTGTCCTAAAGAGAAAGGAAGGGTACCAGTATGAGAGATGGGCATGGAGCTGCCATCTCCCATATAGACATTATGAGGACCTTCATAACGTTGTGGATTGGTAAGGGGTATGTTCGTCATGTGATGAGTAGCTTCGGTATCGGGGTACCAAGTAGGATCGCCAAATACATGAGAGCCGGCAAAGGGGACAGCAGTGGTTGGGCCTTGAAACCTATGTGGACAGTTGGAAAACCCATGTTGGGTGGTCTGACAATTTGGGCACCAAGCTGGGCCTGATCCAGCTAGCCCTTGAGCCCAAGGTCTGGGTGCCCAAGGAGAAAAACCTGCCTGTGCGTTATTGTGCTGGCCGTAAGTATGAAAGGTGAAGTCACGTCCACGGCCTCTTCCGCGGCGTCCGCGTCCGTAACCCCCAGCACTGCGGCTGCGTCCCTCTCGCCCGTCACGGCAGTCATCTCTGCTTTCTCTGCCGTCGCGGCGGTGATCTCGCCGGTAGTCAGCGCTGGGGCGCGATTCTGAGCCACGGGGCTGCGTATCCTGATTGGTGCCATGGTAAAGGGCCATTGGAGCAGATTCAGATTGGCGCTGGGTTGCGTCGAAGGCAAGGATGCGAGCACGGAGGTCTTCAAAGCTAGGCAATCGTTCGGATTGTCCAATTGCCGTACGGAGGACGACGTAGTCAGGGCCAAGGCCGGTGAGAGTTGTGACCACCAAATCCTTCTCAGATACGGGTTCATCGATTGCTTCAAGTGCATCAGCAAGGGATTTGACGTTGTCAAGATAATCATCGACAGATAAAGAGCCTTTCTGCAATTCAAAGAGTTGTATACGCAAACTAGTGGAATTGGCTACTGTAGTTTGGGCAAAGTGGCGGGCAAGGCAATCCCATATGCCTTTGGAGGTGTCAAAGCTTGTAGTTAGCCGAGCAACTTTAGGTGTAAGTGATGTAAGGAGGATACTTACAATTTGTTAGTCAGTGTCTTGCCATTCATCATATTTGGGGTTGGCAGTGATGGTGGGAGCTGCATCACCAATGGCAGGGACAGGAAGAGTGGCGGGTGGTCAAGGAATGGTGCCGGCTACATAGCCCCACAGTTTGGCGCCACAGAGGTGAGATTTGATTTGTCGAAACCACAAAATGTAGTTGGTCGCATCTAACTTGATAAATTGTTGTGTGCTATTGGAAGACATCTCTAATGGAAGAAAAAAAAAAAAAAAAAAAAAAAGGGGAGAAGAAGTAGGATTCTAAACCTAAGCTCTTGATACTAGGCCTCATCATGGGCCGGGCCGGGCCAAGCCCTACCCTAAAATTTAGGGCTTAGGGTAGGGTAGGGTCGGGTCGGGCTTTGACTAAGTCAACATAGCTTAGGGCCGGGCTAAGGCTTTGATATGTAAACCCTTACCCGCCCTTAAGGCCCATTCTATTAGGGCTAACAGGGCCGGGCCGGGCTGGCCCTTTAAACTAGGGCCGGGTTGGGCTTTTAGGGCCGGATATGAAATAGAAGTCAAATTTTATAAAAGAAGTCAAATTTTGAAAAACGCTATGAAATAGAATTTTATCTTTATGATGAAATACGGTGATGGTAAAAAAATCACTTAAATCCGACAAAATTAAAGCCCTGATCGATGCGGTCAACCTTATTTAAACTTATCTCTCTCTCTATGTGAAGTCATAGTATCGGGAGTAAACGTTCCCAATTTTTTACATGGATAATTACGTCTCATCTATTTGAGAGTTTAATGTTTGGAAGAGTCGACGAAACAAGTTCATCTAAATGTACGTAATAGCGTTTTCGTGTGATAAGTTTTATGAAAATATGGTTGACCGTTTCGATCGAATATCGAACATTTACGAAACGAGTTGATTTTTATATTCTATTCATATTTGACTATAACGATCATATCAGACGGTCAAAAAATTTATTTTTTTAATTTAGACATTATAATGACAATATGCTTACTAATGCGGTATAACTTGATTGGTAGATTATACTCAAGTGTACAACTTTTTGAAACAACTATATACAAGAAGTCAAATTTTGAAAAACGTTATGAAATAACATTTGATCTTTATGATGAAATACGGTGATGGTAAAAAAATCACTTACATCCGACAAAGTTAGAGCCCCGATCGATGCGGTCAACATTATTTAAGCTTATATCTCTCTATGGGGAGCCATAGTATCGGGAGGTAAACGTTCCTACATTTTTACATGGATGATTACGTTTCATCTATTTGAGAGTTTAATGTTTGGAAGAGTCGACGAAACAAGGTCATCTAAAGGTACGTAATAACGTTTTCGTATGATAAGTTTTATGAAAATATGGTTGACTGTTTTGATCGAGCATCAAACATTCACGAAACTAGTTGATTTTTATACTCTACTCATATTTGACTATAACGATCATATCAGACAGTCAAAATTTTCATTTTGTGAATTTAGACATTATAATGACAACATGTTTACTAATGCGGTATAACTTGATTAGTAGATTATACTCAAATATACAACTTTTTGAAACAACTATATAAAATAAGTCAAATTTTGAAAAACGCTATGAAATAGCATTTGATCGTTATGATGAAATATGGTGATGGTAAAAAATCACTTAAATCCGACAAAATTAGAGTCCCAAATCGCTTAGTGAAGACATTTGTATGTATTATGTAATATAAAATAGTTAAATTTTTAGGGTAGGGCTGGGTTGGGCTTTTAGGGCCGGGTAGGACTTGGCCCTAAAGAGCTCAATAGGGCCGGGCCGTAGGGTAGGGCCGGGTTTAATTTGCTCGACCCTCACCCTACCCTACTCGAAAAGGGCTAGGGCCGACCCGCCCTAATAGAGGGCCGGGCCGGGCTTCGGCCCTATAGGGTAGGGCGGGCTTTAGGGCGGGCCAGGGCCAGAGGGCCAAATGATGAGGCCTACTTGATACCATGTAGAATCTGAATTTCCTTGAGGATATTCATGAATGTTCGTACAATTTATAGAGTGCCTATTACAAAGGTATTGATGACTATTGATGACTATTGCTACTGTTACAATATACATATAAGGTATGAATCAATTATAGTCAATGAGCAGATTATGGTGCTGTGATTTAGGATCTTAGTCTTCACTGTGCGGATCTTGTGGAGCTGAATGTGTGGTAGAGATAATTGTGCTAACATGTCAGCATACTTTGTTGCCTTTTTCCATTGTCACGTGTTGTGTACTTATAATCTACTTTGTGCAGTTATCTGCCACAGGGACATACAAGGTCGGTATACAAGTGGATCCCAATCAGTTCTTTTTCACCATAGTACAGCTAGCTTCTCCTTAATTGGCTGGACAAAAGGCACACAGTTCATGGAAGAATGATCTAAGGAACGGATGCTGTGCAAGCTATCGAGTATCGAATAAGTCATGGCAAACAAGGAATTGAAGTCGCATCAAGATGTGAAAGTTCTCACTGTTTCAGTCCCCCAAGACTTATGAAATAAAAAATAAATGCATGCTGAAAAAGGAAACAGCTAGCGCTACTTTATATAGTGACCTAACTCTCCCGTATGATTTCGTTCCCTCTAATCTGTTCAGAGGGATATAAAATGATCATCTATTCATCTCATGACATTCTTTATCTCAGAGAGACAGGACCGCTCAAGACTATCTCTCATAATTTCTATCACACTCACATCAGGATCAACTCAATGCGCGGCAATGAGATTCCTGCCATGCTATGACCCAATAGTTACATCAACCTGAAGAATCAAATTGCTCTCACCCATTCTGAAGACGGTTCACCATCGATTTGGTTCATATAGTGCATAGCAGTTATCTCTACCCATAACACAAACAATCGTTCTACAAAAGGACCTGATTGGTGAGACCAATCTAGTCGGTTTCTCCTTTCGAACTTAGTTGCGGATAGGCCTGGCAATCGTGCGGGCTCGTGCGGGTCCTTAACGGGCCGTGCTCTTAACGGGTCGGCACGTTAAGAGCCCGTTTACGTTAACGGATTTTGCGGGCTCAGCCCGACGGGTTTACGGGCTACCCGTTGAGACCCGTTAACCCGTTTCTCTCAAACTTCTCTCTCCTCCGCCTCGGCTTCGACTCGTCGTCTTCTCCGATCCCGCCGTCCTCGATGGAGGCCTTCATGAGCAACTCCAATCTCACCTCCTTTTGGGTCGCCCAGCCTCCCCAGCCCGTGGCCAATTCCTCTCCTTGGGACCCACCCGTAGCGGGAGAGCAGCGCCGCACCGAATCCCTCCACCGGCATCCCCTCGTACTCCTGCGCTTGCGGAGGAGTTTTCCGTCTTACGGACGTTGAGGCCGTAGGAGATGTTGGAGTCCAGCTCGATGGAGAGGGATTCCGACTCGAAGGTGAGGTGTTGCCCTACTCCTCAGTCCTCACCTTCTTCTCTTTCTTCTCTTTCACCTCATCTGCTTCTTCTTCTTCTTCAATTTTTTCTTCCTCTTTGGTCTCGCTAGGGTTTTCAGCCTTCAATTTCTTCATCTTCTTCCTCTTCTTCTCCATGTCCTTCTTCTTAGCAGGTTCCTCGTCGTCTCCGGCTTCCTCTTCTTCAATTTGGGGCTCCGGTTGCTCTGCTGCCTCCGATTCCGTGGTCTTCTCCTATTCAGGCGGGTTCCAACGGGTCGGCCCGTCAAAGCACGGCACGGCCCGTGAGTACTCGGGCTTTTTGCGTGCCGGGTTTTTCTAGGCACGTTTAGTAAACGTGCGGGCTCGTGCGGGCTTTTTGCGGGCGGGTTTCGTGCGGGTCTCGGGCTTACGGGCCTAGTTGCTGATTAGTCGGTGACTCGGTGTTTGCCAAGCTAAATGATTCAGCACGAACCTGCATATAAGCTTCTGATCTAGTCAAAAAAATTAAGCTTCTGATCCAGCCAAAAATTTCCGCATACTTTAAAATAGTAGAGAAGATTTAAAGTATATTTACACTGTATTTCGTTCTCAAAGTTGAAGATCCTACTATACATGAACACTCCCCTATTATTTACCCTCTCTTTCAAAATTGAAGTGCAGATAACCATTTACACTTAAAAATTGTTATATAGAACCGTACTCCCAAAGTCCAAGGACAGTCTTAGATACTAGACCTTCCTTCTCCAGACAGCCTAGATTGATCCTCCATGTGATGTCTTCATGGTCCAATTAAAATCAGGTTGCCAAATATATACAGTAGGAGGAGAATACCCAAAATTGTCACATGGCAGGGGGCTCTGGATTTCATGCTTATTTACAACTATAATTTCTCTGTATTATTAGAGATTGATACGGCAAACTTGCTACAGTCACTGTCGACGTTAGCTGTACAAAAGGTGCATACTTATTGATGGTGGCTAGAGGAAAAATGCCTGCCTTGCTGCAAAATTGGGATGCCTTAGGAAGAAGAAACTGCGGACGACAACCCTATGCGCCTTTCTGCATATGATGTGGATCAAAAATATTGTAAGCAGTTGTTAAATGTTGCAAATCTGTAACAGAGAGAATGAAAAATGGAAATATGATTTCCTCACCTCCGGTTGTGATGAGTTTCTCAACACGAGAAACGATATGTTTACCATAAGTGTACTTCTTCAAGGCAGTCAAATGAACCTTAATCCGAGAAACAATCAACTCAAGACTCTGATCATCACAGGTCTCAAGAACCTTCTGCACGACGTAGTTTCCAAATGGGTCTTTCATCATAGCCTGCATATATGAGTTAACATGCTTAGACGTACCTATATGACATGCAAGGCTTAAGCTCTAAGCCACTAAGACTTTGGATCAGTTAATCATTCTTTCACAAGGGACTTTTACTAACCGAGTAAAACAGGTAGATACAATTATTCCCAACAGTAACTGTTTGATTTCCAAAATCATTTTCATTTTCTAATAAATTGACATATAGTCTGCAGAAAAAGAAAACAAACCAAAATTTTACATTTCACACAATTACTCATAGCACGGACCTGCAACGGCTCATTTTCATCAGTGGAACCAAGCATCTCCTTCACCAATATCTGGCGCTCCTCAGGACTCCCAAAAGTCAAGCACTTTTCCACAACATTAGAAGCAAACTTCTGCTGACTCATCATTACAATTTGTCCAGCAAGCTTGTGAATTATTGCAGACCGTTCATGGGGGCCATGTTCAAGGACATGCTACCAAATAGAGGTTTATATCAGGTACGCACAGTTGATAATATTACACCAAGTATGGGTTTTCAAAACAAGTCAGAGACATCATAGATAGTATTGGCTTTCACACATAATTAACCAAATATAAATGAATCCAATAGAGGAGCATCCAGTTTATGTGTCAATGGTCATTAAACTCTCAACCAGATACAAGAGGAACATGTCATATACGGATTCATCCGGAACTTAGATGACTTAACAAGATACAAGCATGTTTAGAAACGCTACAAATGTATCTTTGCAAAAACAAAATACGATGCAATAGCTTGGAGTACCTGAATAACATAATTTCCATATTGATCCTGAGCCAAAATGCATACAGCCTGCATGACTTCATCCATGATAATTTCTTGCGTCTTTGAGTCTTCACAATGTTCCAGAACCCTCTATGCAAATACACTAGTAAATAGTAAAATAAAGAATGTACTCAGTAATAAAAAACAAGAATGCCAACAACTAACCTGTATGACACGGCAGCCGTAAGGATGGGTGGACAGTGTGACAACTTGCCCATAGAAGGATGAAATGATGAACTGAATTTGATCTTGAGGGACACATTCTATACACTTCTGAATGACATGATTCCCATTTTGATCACGGACACATTTCATGACTGAACCATCGAGTTCTGAAACCATTTGAGCCTGCTGATCCTTGTCAACCACTTCCAAGGCCTAATGGTAAAACTTAGAGCATTAGTCTCCCAATATGGCGTATCTTATATCATTCTGAAACATTTTCTTGTACAAGCTGATGATTTGGGTCTTTTTTCTTCTTTTTTTTCTCAAACAACCAAAGTTCCTTTTCCACCAGTGAATAGCATAACTCATCAGTCATATAAGGAACAAGCATACTGTACATAAACATACTAAACATGTGGAAGGAGTCTATCCAAATTTCCCAGAATTCTTTTTTATCTAAACCAACTGATCATATCCATAAACTTGCATTCATCTATTATTGTGCAAGCAAGATCATCTACTCATCAGATTTTTCCATTTGCACATGACAATGAAGCAAGAGAGATAAAAAAAAGAAACATACGTTATGATATACATTATCAAATCACTTCAAATTCTGAGATCTAGAAATGCAGTATGTGACAACTTAGAAAGGAATAAGACCAAGAATTCAGGATCAATAAATCACCTTCTGGATCACTCTACAACCATACATTTGCAGACTGAGAGGCAAAACATGTCCAGTAAGTTGGCTCGTCAATTCTTTTCTTTGGCTTTCAGTACCATGCTCGAAAAACTGCAATTCACACAAATAATATTATTACCTATAGAGTGCAAGGATGGCATCTTGGAACTTTTAATTTAAATACAATGTTTATACCTTCTGTATGACATAATTTCCAAATACATCAGTCATCAAGGTGCGAGCATGAGGAATGATCTCAGGGAATATTTTCATTTTTTCATCCACAGTGGCAGTTTCGAGTTTCTGCTGGATAAAGCGACTTCCATACTGATCGGTACTGCATTTAGAACACAAGATAGGAAGTAAGAATAATAGCCAAACCAACCTAAGAATAATATACAATGAAACGAAGCACTATACATACCTGAATTCAACTACATGATCAACAATATCTGCAAGTTCAAAAGACTTATTCTTGTTGTTCTTGAACTCTTCTAATAATGATGATGATGATGCATGTCTTCCTTCTACGTCATTTCCAACATCGGAGTGCCAGGCGCCAATCGATCCTCCCATTGAATTTCGCATCATAGAATTATAGCGGGAAATTTTCTCATTCTGAAACATTGAACTTCCAGATCCAACAGAAGGAAGAACAGAGTTTGCCACTGAGATTCCTGGATATGTCATGCCAAGACCATATGATGGATTCCCAAAATAACCATGATTAAAACACCCAGATTTACTTAAAAGGGACATCTCGTACTGTTGCTTCCTTTGAGTTTGAGCAAGTATTGCTTCGAGGTATGCTTTCTGAATCCCCTCTAATTCTCCATGTAAAGTGCCAACGTTATTTTTACTCAGAGAATAACCACTTGGACTAGCTAGAGCACGTCTTGCATAATCAGCTGTGTGCAATAACTGAATATGCGACGGGTCCACAAACGAAGAATGAAGGCTAGGACCAACTTTGTTCCCTAATATGTTCATACTTCGTCTATCACCACTACCAGTAAACCCTGCTGCACCAAAAAATAAATTAAAAAGGAAAGCAACTAACTTTTCAACCATGGTTCTATATGGAATGCAGAATTTTTTTTACCATAAACAACACGAATTACCTGCATCAAGATGATTGTTCAACTTCTTGTTTAAATGACCATCAAAGTCGATACCTGGGGTATTTGCATCCTGGTAATGAGCATTCAACCCTTCAAAAGTTCCAAGTCCAGAGGAACTCCCATTTGAGTAAAGACATGGAGAAGAAGTTCTTCTAGGAAAATTAGCATGCCCATTTGGTGCATCACGGTTTGTTAGAATCCCATTTTTATTTGCTAAATGAGCATAATTTGTAGGAAGGGAAAAAAATTCAGAATTTGACTTCTCTATCAGTTGATGATGCGATCTCTGGTTCTGACTATTTGGTGTGTTGAACAGAAAATCACGCTGATTATCAAGGTCTCGACGAAGCTCAGACTGAAGATGACTGTCTTCATCTGCAGATCTAACTTTTGATAGGCTTAAGCCAGATAAATTTGTTGTCATATTGTGCAACTCCGTCATGGCAGGCGAATTGTCACTATGGATATCGGAACCATCACCATTAGGCCGATAGACTCTTCCCACAGGAGGAAGACCATAACTACCAAATAATTGTGGATCAGGAGTTCTGCTTCTTGATAAAGGAGGACCTCCTCTAGATGCAAATGAATGAGAAACTCGGTTAGCTTGGCTCTGCATTCCTATCAAATCACGCGGAGCTGCTCCAGTGTACAACCCCTCTATGGAATCCACTCCATTACACAACCCTATTGGATGTGGATCAGCCATTCCAGTTGAATTCATACCATCACCAAAAGCATTACGGCTTGATGGTCTTGACAAGGGGCCTAACAATGACGCTGGTTGATCAATTCTTTCCTGCAGAACATGTCATTTATAAATGTAATACAATACCAAAAGAAAAGACACTTCATCACAAAAGCGATTACCTGTAGAATGTCGGCAAAACTCTTCCTCCTTGCACCAAGTCCATTTGTTGAGAATCCAGTCAAACTATTCGAGTTTCTATCAAGCCACTCAGATGACGTCTGTCTATGCATACTACTCCCATTGACATTTCTCAACCTGACCGAGTCATTCTCTGCCTTCAGTGCAGAAGGCCCCAGCTGCGTTGAAAACGACTTATCACTATCACCAGCAAAATTGTTCCTCCTCCAATCCCCGGTGCCTTCAAAAGAAGACCCACTCTGAAACCTCTGTGCAACACGCCAATCCTCTCTTGACAACAATGGCGGAGGCAATCTTGGGTTGATATTATCATGTGAATAATAGTACGAAAGATAAGCAGGATGTGAACGAATCTCATCTTCAGACAATTCACCATTGTTACTACTAACCCTACTACTCATATCCCTATCCCTAAAATCATTGTTCCTAAACAAACTACCCACAGCACTCAGCGATCCCTCAACAGTTGGTGGTGCACTGCCACTCCTATACATATTCAAATCCCTATCCCTATGAATGGCGTGCTGATTTCGATGCTCCCTTAGAATCAGCTCAAGCTCACTCTGCAATACATCTTCTAAATTCCCATTGGAACCTCGCACATTATTATCCACGGTGGATAGCATATCTATCTTTCCACCAGTAGCCATCTCCAAAACTCTACTTCATCAAAAAAGGGGGAAAATCAACATAACATAAAACTTTCAACTAAAAAAGCCTCAACTTATATAAGAAATTTAAATTCTTATATTTCCAACTAATTTCAGTTTCAAGAAATGACAATATCCTCTTCTTCAGAAACATAAAAATTTCCAATTTTGGTAATGGAAGAAGAAACATAGAAGAACCCAAAAACAAATCATGAAAAGATAAGCTGATAATTTGCCTTTAGCATCAATATTTCCGAATAGAATTCAAAAGAACTGGAACCACGAATTGCGTACCTTTACAGTGAAAACAAATCCTCACATCAACCAATATCAAACAACAGAAAAACCAGATCTTCAGCAAGCTGCATCATCAAATATAGAAACAAACCAGAAGAGTACAACACATAATGATTGCGAATATCGTAACTCAGTGTAAAACTCGGGAATTAAAATGAAATTGGTAAGGGATGAAAACTCCATTGTCGTCGGAGAAACTTACGTCGTGGAATTCGTCGCTTCAATATTCGTGTGTATATAGAATCAAAAAAGAATATGTATTTATGTTACGCGTGAGCAGTAAAGCTATGAAAGCTTTTCTGGAATCGAAAATATAGGTGATTGAGTTATGGGGAGGGTTAAAAGGGAGGAAATTTACAGAGGAAAAAGGAGAGAGAGGGAGCTAATCAGCTAAAGCCTAAGGGAGGAAGAGGAAGAAGATGAAGAAGAAGGTTGGGGATGATTAGTTCGTGTGGGGATGATGCCATTCTTCGAAAAGGCCGCTTTTAAATTTTTGGAGAGAGAGAGAGAGAGAGAGAGAGGGAGAGAGAGATCGGGGGACGAGGCAAGGAATGTAGGGAATATGAACCGCTTGATTGGAAACAGACGGTGATGGGAGGTGGAGGGAGGAGTACGTTGCATGGGAGTTGGGGCTTTTTATGTTCTATATTTGTTTTTGTATTATAAACATTTTCAGATTGTGTATGAAGCGTGGCTTTGTAACTAAGTATGATATTAACGAATGCACTGTGCAAATTGTATAAATAACAATAATTGAACAATTTTATCTTCTATGATCGAGGAAATTGTATCTACGGAGCATAATTTAAGTAAATTCCTTTTGTTATTATAGAAGATGGCAGAACTCAACTTATTAACAAATAAGTAGATAATCATACTAATCGCATTTGACTATCAAAAGCAACTCCATAACAAACTATCTCTGATTCAAGATTAAATGAGAAAGTTGCTACCATTTCTTCTTTAAAAAGTTATAACATCATTTTGCTTTATATTCTAATTAAAAAAACAACTTCCTTCAGTGCAAACACTATACATAATCGTGATCCTCTATAATTTGAGCTCGTCAGACTCCAAGTTTGTAAGATACTTCGTATTTTCTAGCTCTTTATGGCATTTATATAAGCATGAAAAGTTTGGCATCATCTATATATATGGTTCCCTAAACTAACATAATGATGACCAAATGAACAGTTCAACCAATATTATGGCGAGTTTTTCTGCTGTGCTCAACTGTTCAAGCTTTTGTCGGCAAAGAAAATGGTCTACAGTCTACACAGCTTTGGCTTCAAGGAAAGGCAGATCTATGATCTATGAATCTATCACTCCCTCTGGTTCTTCTGATTATGATTCATAACAACTATATATATGTTCAGTTTTCCAAGATCAGTACATTATTTTGATAATAGTAGACTACTTTTAGCCGGTCTTTATGAAAGTAAACTAGTTTGTACACCGATATAGAAAGAAACTATAACTCCATGAAATTATTCAACCTCTATATGAAGCTAGTCTACAACTAATAAGTTTCGTAGACTGTACTGTGTTTTAGTGTTCAAAAGTCGTGTTACAGACAACTACTCCAATATAAGACTCGGTTTCATTCAGATCAAGATCATATACTAAGCTTAGATATCGCACTATCGCAGGCATAGAGTACGTTTTTTTTTGTTTCCTTTCGATGGGGATTTTGCCTTGGTTTTAAGTTGCTGTGCATTATCGAAAAAGTTGCTGATTGCTTGGAAATAGAAGAGGTTGTTAGCAACATACCTTTGTTATGAGTCAGATGCTGCATTTGTTATCGATTTTAATGCCCTCGTTTAATCTCTAGCTACTCCCAATTAAACACAAACTTTGCATTGCATCTGCAGACATGTATTGAATGCATTTATCTACAATAAAAAACAATTTACTTTTCAATTCCATTATCGGTAGGCATCGCATATTCACATCAAAATCAGAATATGATTATTATTTTTTTTTATTGAATCAATGACGATTTTCTTAAAAACTTTCTAGACCCAAAGACTAATCAGACAATAAGAACTATATTTGCTCAAGTCTGAATTTACCTCAGTGTGAAATTCATATTCGAACATTTTGAGTTCAAAGAGTTGGTATATAAGACTTATGTTAGAACGATGATAAAACCAGAAGAAGCTTCAAATGATCTAGTTTTGAACATAAGCGCGGTCCATATCAACAGAGACTAAGAAGAGGACGTGAATCCAATAAAGCAAGTCTTCTCTCAGGATCATCAGATAAGAGTAAATTAGCAAGGCAGAAAATTTATAAATGCCTTGGAATTTTGAAATGAAGGAATTGATGAGCTAGACAAAATCATGTATATCATTAAAGGATCATTCCTTTACTTCAATATACATTACTGCTGACTGCTGTTATGTAGTATGAAAAGCCGCCCCAACTTTACTACTTACATGCTTAAATGGATGCGTTCAGACTTCAAAATTTATGCTGTAAACTGCGTTTGCTAGTCTTTCAGGCATGCATAACACCAATTCAAAATTAACACAAACATTAACATTGAACTTACAGAGAAAGGATGCAACACACATAATAACAGAAATTTCGTGGTTACGCAGCTAGTATGAATTTCATTTCTAGCTAAGCCAAGGAGACTTCTTATAGCAAACTGCAGAAACCAGGAACTTGACAAAACAAAAAGAACCATTATCTTCCCTAAACTGATACATTTATGGAAAAAAAAAATTACAAATTTTGATATATCTGTGTATAGAAGTAAAAGAAATGTGTATTTGAGATTTGTCTGTGACACTAAACCTTATGTGCTGTCATCAGTTTCAATCATTGCACGAACTTCATTAATCACTAAGTATGCTTTGCCATGACCACCAATTACCTCAGCCTGTTTCTTGCCATCTTTCCAGAGCTGCAACATAATCATCCTCATAAATAGGGGAAAGGAAATTGGAAAGGGAGAATGAAACATCCCTATTTCCTCAAAGATAACTTATCCATGTGGAATTTACCTGTATAGTAGGCATCTTCTGCAGAGATTCAAAAGTCCACCATGTAAAGATGCACAGAAAGGACATAACCATTAGTCAACATTCTGCATATTCTTATGGTAGAAGCAAGAAAGAGTAATAGGATTGAAAGAGTTTAAATGATTCCCATGATTGTTTTATTGTCACAGACATACATAATTCAGAATCCCATCATGCTGAAGCTGGAAAAAGATATGGTTTCAAATGGAGAGCAAAAGATGCATGTGACTTAAATCTTGTAAAGTTGACATAATATTCAAAACTCATATAGCTTTTCACATGAGCTTATAGACAATATCAGTTCAACACATGAAACAATTTAGAGACAAGAACTTTTATATACCTCACTAACCAACTTAGTTGCTACAGGCATCCTCAAAAACACAAGTAATACCTTGTTTAAGTAGGATCCACAGTACAAACTAAATTTAGAATCGCATATATTTTACCAAGCCTGATATTATTTCTCCAAATAATTGTTTAGGAGTGATTGATTACATGAGGAAACACATTTGTAATCTCAAATCACTGATATCTCTTATTTAGTGAGGGACTAGACAAGAAGAATAAATACACACAAAACCTATTCCAAGTGTGTGATGAAAACTTACTGTGACTTCAGCACGAGCAACAAGCTTGTGTGGAACTGAATTGACATCAACACTGTAGAACATCAATCTACAGAAATTCAATTTAGATATAACTTTAGATATGGTTCCCTGCCAGCAAGAACAAGATCATGCTCTTAAATTATCACACTTCATACATACAATTCATACATGTATACATGAGTAATGAACTAACACGCACATGTACAATGCTATGCAAAATAAGGAAGAGGAACAGGGTTCATCGAACAAGAGTATAGAAATGAAAAACTTAATGCATTTTCTGTTCTTTTATCTTTTCTCTTTCATGTTATGAACTAAACTTTCTAGGTGTACCAAAGACGGTGAAAATTCCAAAGCACTTTTGTAGATTGTACAAACCAGACCAGCAAAATTGTCACAAAGAGAGTACCACGAATGATGGTTCTGCTCTTTCTAGAAACAAGGCAGGACATCATCAGGGCAAGCATTTTACTAGAGTTTAAGCCTTATCCTAAGCTCCCCAACAAAGGATCATCGGTGTTTCAACAAGCTAAATTCAGAATGCAATTTAAGTTGATGAAAACAAGGCTGGATATCCTCAGGGCAAGCATCTTACTAGAGTTTAAAACCTAAGCTCCCCAAACAAAGGATCATCAGTGTTTTAAAAAACTAAATTCAGAATGTAGTTTAAATGCAAAATCCTTTCCTTAATGCATCCATAGATCCAACTCACAAATCAGAAACAGCTTCAATAAACCGAAATATCAATGATCTGAAGTTCCAATCTTACATTGTTTATAACATTACTAAAAAGTCAGTAAATCTCAAGTGTAAGACTACCTAGGATAGTACTCGGCCGCCAACTTCTCCAATTTCGGCTTCAAATATATGCATTTCCTGCACCAGCTTGCCATCCTGCACAATCCACAAACCCAATAACACAAGTTTATCACAAACATATCATTAAACATACTCATTGTAAATGAATCACAACCCTTAAGCATTAAACCCTACATTCCACACACCACTTCAAACAAAACCCCCCAAAAAACCATAAAGCTCGAAACTTTGAACTTAAACTCACAAACCCAAAAACCCTAAACCTTAAATTCAAAAACCCAACGAGACCCAGAAACTTACCAAACGACGACGAACGATTGCCGGAGCTGCTGGGCCTCGGCGGCGACCCGATCGAACTGGGCCTCGCTGCTAATGGGCGCGAGGTCCAAAGACACCGGCGAGTCATCGAGCTCCCGCAACGACCCTTCCGGGCTCAAAGCCCCAATCGGCCCCCGTATTTCATCTAATTTAAGGGAAATGACCACCGGACTCGGCGCCCTGGATCCAAAGATTGAAATTTTGAGCAGAGAAGAAGTCGTGGTTGGGGTATCACGTGACGGGCCACGTGCGGTGTGGGTTCTCAGGTACCGGATAGTTGGGTACGTCACGGACATGTCTGACCGGAGAAACAGAGAGAGAGAGAGAGATTTTTGGGGATCTCTCCGTTATTTGCTGCCAAGGGAAAGGTTGAGACTTTCAGGATGGTGGGACCCGCGTGACGTAACTGGTCCTAACGAACCGAACTGTCTGGCGGCGCAGTCAAATTAACTGACTTGGGGTTAGCGCGCGCATCTGCCACGTCGGACAACGGTCCGTTAGCGCGCGTTTTCTTTTCTTTTTTAGTCGTCGTTGGGATAACGGCGTCTTCTTCCTCCGTTTGGTTGGAATAGCCACAGGGTGAGGCGGTTAGCAATGACGAAACTTGAGGTTGTAAGATTTTGAGAAAAGTAAATTTTCTCTCCCTCCTAATTAGATTAGGAATGTCAATTTAATTTGTATGGAAACTAGGTTATATTCTATATATTCCTATTAGGAGTAGGAGTAAGCGGTACTACACGAATTATAAAATAAAGAATTACCAATAACTACAATTTGGTGTTTATATTTACCAATAGTAAACCTTAATTTTTCTGTACCATGCACTCTAAAAATTAACAGTAACAGAAGTCAGTCCATCCAAACATGAAATATAACTACCCCTAAAAACGTCAAAAATCACAATAATGTCGTCATCCTATATATATTATCATTTTCAGTTTCATTTTGTAACCCTAATCTAGAGAGGCACGAGCAGATCGAAGCGCAAGGCGGAGAGAGGCGCGAGGCGCGTGGGCGGAACAGGGAGGCACGACGACAGAGCGAGGCGCGAGGGTGGAGCGAGGGGGGACCGAGGCAAGACGGCAGAGCACTTAAAGCAAGACGGGCTCTTGCACACCACTTGTGGGACCTCGGCTTACGTGGCGCCGGAGGTGATCGAGAAGAAAGGGTACAATGGAGCTAAAGCTGATCTCTGGTCGTCGCCAACTCCTATCTCTCTGTCTCTGTCTCTGTCTCTCTCTCTCTCTCTCTCTGAGTTTGTGTGTTGGTTTGATTTTGTGTGTTGGAGTTTTTGCTTTATGTGTTGGTTATGGTTGAGATCTGATCAGATCTGGCTCATATCTTGATTACTGAGCCTCAGTGGTATTAGAAGCGCGGCGGAGGTGGATTTTCTAAGGCTCAGTAGTATTGGAAGCGGGCAGAGGGACGGCAGAGGTGGATTTTTCTGAGCCTCAGTGGCATTAGAAGCGCGACGGAGGGCGGCAAAGGTTGAATTCTGAGGTTCAGTGGTATTGGAAGCGCGGCAGAGCTTCTGAAACTCAGTGGTATTGGAAGTGCGGCGGAGGACGGCGGAGGATGGCGGAGCTTCTGAGGCTCAGTGGTATTAGGTTGAGATTTGAGGTTCAGTAGCATTGGAAATATATGGTTTGGATTTTTTTTTTTGCCTCAATGAGGATAATTTTGTAATTTATGAGTTAACGGATTCTGTTAATTTTGTATGGAAACATGTTGGTGGTAATTTTAAAAACCAATCTTGCTATTAGTAAATATGAACACCAAATTGTAGTTATTGGTAAAAAAATCCAACAAACAGATTAATTGGAAGAGAGGTGAGGTATATATGTATGTAGATTCCGATACTTGTGTAGTTGCCCAACTCTAATTGGAGGAGTTATATTACTTTTGTGTTCTTTTTCTTTTCTTGTTGGTAAAGAATTTAGATCTTCATATGGATTTGGATAATAGAAGTATGCCCTAAGTCAAGCACGTGCTTAGTCCATGAGATTTTTTTTTTTAAAGAGGATATAAGGATTTCACATATATTCCTATCATAACTCGAACTCAAGACCTAATAACTTACTTCTTAGGTAATAGTGTTATTTACCACTTAAACTATCCTATTAGAATTATATTCACATGAGTACTGTAAACATTGATTAAGTTGGTTAAATAAATCTAATTTGAAGGTGATTACGATGATGTGTTATTAACTTCTTTTTTCTTTCTTGTAATTAGCTATCATGCCCTTAAACGTATCTAAATTGAGGGCTACAAAGGAATATATTTTATGTGGCACTTAGAGTTCAGGGTTTTAGAGATTAGAGATTTTGTTTAAAGTGTAGAGATTAGAGTTTAGGGTTTAGAGTTTAGAGAGAGTTTAGACTTTAGAGATTAGATATTAGAGTTTAGAGATTAGAGATTAGAGATTAGAGATTAGAGATTAGAAATTATAGTCTAGAGTTTAGAGTTTAACGGGTAACGGTGAACGATGAACATGTAACGGGTAACGATGAACAGGTAGTGGTAAACGGAAAACAGAAAACGGGAAACGGGGAACGAAAAATGGTGAACGGAAAAGAGAAATGAAAAATAGGCTAGGATAAGAGAAAATGGTAACGGGTCAAGAATAACGGGTAACGGGAAATGGATAACTTTTTTTTTTTTTTTTTTTTAATACTCCAATTTGAGTTTTAGAAAGGTTTCAGAAATAGTAGATTTTGTGAAAAAAATTCTCTCTCCAGGAAGGTTGCTGTTTTTGTTTTTTAATCCTCTCCGTATTGATTGGACGAATGGACATCTATGCTGCCAATTGTGTTTTTCCACCCATCACGATTGGGATGTTCTCTACGTTCATAGAAATATACCTTAACCCAGTAGATAATTCACGACCTTATTATTTCTTATTTGGATGGTAAACAGCTAAATACAACCAGCACTCTGGGATGTTGAAAATAGTAACTACAACGGTTCTATAGGAACCAGAGTCTAGGCCTTACGAGAAAGAAAAAGCTTCCAATGAAGCCCTTATAACTCGGCCTTCTTTATAAGCTCTCCCTTACGAGAAGTAGGTCCTTTTTTATCATTTGTTGGAATAATGTGCATTACGGAAGAAGCAGGTATACAAAAGAGATGAAAATAATCAACTTACACCCCTAAAACATGAAAGCTATTCTATGGTGCCCAGATCATTCATTCGTGCAAATTATGATAATCTTAATATTTCAACAGAAACCACTGAAAATCAAAAGCTACCGACTATTTCACAATATACAAAAATTTTGAAAGTACAGAATGGTAACCAAACGTTTCCACAGCACCAACTTTTTGTTTAAAATTAATCACCTTCATGGGTTCTGTGATGATGAGGTTGATGATAAAGCTGGACGAGGTAGCCGCTTGGCAATTTCCTGCCAAATCGAAAGTCTCAGATTTTCCTCTTGCATATGAGACTAGCAATATGGGGATTCATTACGTGAAGTATTGGAGGTTACCTAAAATAACAACCTAATAGCTAATAGTAATATAAGTAATACGCGGTCAAAAGGTAAATGTGATCAGGTTTACCTCAAACAGCTGATTAATATTATCTGCTGTCTTTGCAGATGTCTCGATAAAGAACATCCCATTCTTTTCTGCATAGTCCATGCCATCCTTAAGAAAATACAATAGATGCATGTTACTATAGTTATATGATGAAACAATTTTGTAATCCATGGAAAGAAGATGCATTGGATTAAGTGGTATTGAGCTTACTTCAACAGAAACTTCACGTTTCTCATGAAGATCAGCTTTGTTACCAACCAAGGCCAAGACAATATCAGGAGTACCATGTTTTTGCAGCTCCTGTCGAGAGACAATGTTTATCAATTGGGAAATTTGCACCACGAAATAGCAGTAATTAACTGCACCACATAATACAACTATTGTTGACACAAAATTCAACTGTGTAAGGAATCCATCTGCTGAGGCATATTAGCAAGGAAAACTAGCACATTTGATTGTGCTTAAATTGCCAACAATGTGCATTGATATATAGCTTAAATGCTCTTCCTCCAGAAAATGAAGATTCTGGGAGCAACAGTAACAATCTGCTGTAGAGCTGCTTAGCAAACCAACTCAAAGTTTGTCTTACATTAAATTTCATCAGAAGAATTCCAAAATTGATTAAGTGACTAAATTTCATAACTCAATAATGCTACAGTCCCATGTAATAGTCCACACAATAAGATGAAGTATCATCATTTAACTTTGATCATAAACTATAGTTGATGCTTGATCAACGAGGTGAAAATCCTGTCAACAAAACCATTTCGTAGCCTAATAAATTATTAGATAGTTTGATTAGCTGTGGCATGCTAGAATGTGGAACTCCAAACATGTGGTTACATTATTTTAGTAAGGAGAAAGGAATCAAAGGTGCTTATAGAGGAAAAAGAAAAAGACAACTACAGAATGTTTCATGACCTATACATATGATACCTTGACCCAATACTGTGCTTTGTTGAAAGAGTCTGGGCTTGTTATATCATATACAATCACTGCCACTGCTGCACCTCGATAATAAAGGGGGGCCAATGCAGCATATCTGAATAGGATACAATTAACCAATTAATATTCTCCACTGAAAAAGAGTGCATTAGAAGAGCAGTATCCAAGGATGAGTATGGAGGGGGAGGGTGGATGTCTCAGAAACGACAACACCTGATGAAATATTTTGTAAATAATACCTTTCTTGGCCAGCAGTGTCCCATATCTCAAATTTGACTGTTGTAGAATCTTGCAAAGCTATCGTCTGTGACAAGAATGAGGCTCCAACAGTCACCTGAAATTTTATAAACCAGCATCATACAAAGATAGAGGCTTTTTGAAGCCCAAAAACACGGAGCAACACAGACAAAAAAGGACTTCAACTTTAATGTATAAGTAGCACAAATGTCTTTACCTTAGATGTTGGATCAAACTGACCACGAACAAATCGAAGAACTATACAGCTCTTACCAACACCAGAATCACCCAGCAAAACTAGCTGAAGAATGACAGGAACAAGAAGTTAGTGGAATTTTTATAGAAACCGCCTCTCCCCTTTTTCCTTTTCAGCAAAGTAGGAATAAAGAAGAATGCAAGAAAAAGAATATGGGCTTCTCCTATACTTCAACTGTCATTATAGTTTTACAAATTTGTCACAAGAGTCCAATTCCTTTTCTTACCTTCAATGCAGAAGCATGAAGAATATTCAGGAAAAAAACAAACATGGCTACTAAATGCATCTCATTTAATTTCTACTACATAATCATTTACTCCACTAAACATCTACAATAAGTTTAAACCATGCAGTGTCTTCACCACTGCCTACTACCACGCTTGCTTGATTCAATCAGAAAGAAACTCAACCATACATCCTAAACAGATCCACACTAATAGTCTCTAATCTTATGTTTTCCGGGATTCATTTATCAAACGTATCAGCTCATACAGAAAACTAGTAGCATGTCTAAACACACTAGCATGTTGAACAAATATTTATACACTGCTACATTGTATAATTATCAAACTATACTCTTCAAGTTTGCACCTTTCCACACCCACACTAACTTAACAACTATTAGCAGAAGGAACAGAACTAAAAACTTCACAACTTTCGACAAGAAACAAGGGCATCAGTATCATAAATTGGGCCTAGCAATTACCTTAACGCGTAGATTCTTGGCGTCTGCAGCTCCACCGTTTTCCCCATTGGGCCCAACCAACCGCCCAGAACCTCTATCTGCAATCAATAAAACACAAATTCCTCAGAAAGAACCAAACTTTCAAATCAAACACTCAACACCCAAATTCTAATTCAACCAATCAGCCCCCACTATGTCAATTCAGCTCAGAAATCAATGAAATCGATCCAATCAAACAGACCCAGAAGACAGTTAAGAGTGATCAGATTAAAACAGTAAAACCCAAGAAGGGTAAGCTCTAAAGGATCCAAATTTACCTGGAAGGGAGGAGGAGCAACCCATTTGCTAGCTGAGACCCTCTGTTACGATACTGTGTGTGCGTGTATGTGTGTATAGATACACACAACTGTAAGTATAAGTGTGTGTGTGTGTGTGTGAAATTTGCAGAGATTTGTTAGGCTGTTGGAGATTTTGGAGGTAAAGTCGAGGTCGTTAATGGCTGGTACAACCTGAACAGCTTATATCGAAGACTTTCGTATGTACCCACCATATATGGAACAAAATTTCGTTGGAGTGAAGTTATGTGTCAAGAGTCATGGAACTGGCCCAACTCTATTGGGCTTCAACTCAGTGTGTGTAGGCTCGTTTGGATTCGGATATTGTTAGGATTAAATTTGGTTTAGTCTCTTTAATTAATCAATCTGGTCCCTCGATCTCAACAAATCATATTGGTTCTTGTACTCTTAAATATCATCATTCAAGTCCAAAATTTAAATTCGACACTCAACATATAATCAAATTTATAGCATTACTTGCTGATTTGTAAACGACATGGAGACTCATATTTTACTCTTCTTAAAAATTTAAAGGCCGACAAATGGGTCCTCATATAGATTGGAAGTTATAGAATAACGTCATTGAAAGTATATTGGCCTCCATGAGTTGATGGAGATCAAAGGCTAATTGCATGGCAATTTGCATGGAGTTTTGGAAGGAAGTTTTGAAGAAATTTAACCATAATTATTGTATGGTGTCTTGATCAATCCGACGGTTCGGATGAGTGCGGCTTGTGCAAAACCTAGAGCTAATATTGGTGCGGCAGCCCTTGCTAGGGTTTGTTGATTTGAAGTTGTTCCTTGCCGACTAGGAAGAAGTTAAAAGCCAAGAAGATTTAATACCTAATTGGTATTGGTTTGCATTGAAGACAAAATGAAGGACTTTCCTAGTGCAACTAGGAAAGTATTGATTGCAAGGATTCCTTATGCATGGTTGGTGCGGCCGGATGTGTAAGTGATTTCTTAACCTAGTTGCTAGGTTTAATTGTTAAGGCATATGACATGTTTTATATTCAAATTGAATTAAAATATGGAATGTACATTTTATGCATGTGATGTAAAAGGTAGTTGGCTTATTTGATTAAGTGTGTAATCAAAGGTTGTAACCCTATTTATAAAGGGAGATTCGGCAAGGGTTTGCCGTCGACATTGAACAAGAAAAAGAGAGAAATAGTTGTGAGGAAAGGAGACCTTAGTGGCTCCTAGTGTGAAGACCTGTGTGGCTTCAAGATTCAAGACCTTAGTGGCTTGAAGGAGACGACCTTAGTGGCATATCGGAGACGACCTGTGTGGCATCTCTCAAGAAATATTGATCGACCTTTGTGGCGACATCGACCTTTGTGGCGACCGTTTATGAGTAACTTTGTATCGAATTAAATTATAATCATTTGTAATATTGGTTGTGATTTACATTCAATAAAAGTTACGAAATTTATCTATTTATTCCGCTGCGTACTTTATTTTTGTTCTGTCTAATATTTTCAATTGGCATCAGAGCAGGTTCTGGATTTATCTGGTAGATCATACGAAAGATGGAACGAAATGCAGTGAATCAACCTCCACAGCTTGTAGGAATGGATTTTACACAATGGAAGATTCAAATGAAATCTTTTCTATATGGAATAGATTTTCATGCATGGATGAGCGTTGAACGTGGATGGTTTCATCCGACTAAAGACGAAAAATTAAAAGATCCAAATGCTCCAGAATGTTCTTCAATTTTGAAACCCATAGAGGAGTGGGATGCAAATGATATCAAACTCAGTGAGGCAAATCATAAAGCTCTAACGACACTTTATTCCGCCCTTACCAGAGATGAGAAGAAAAATGTACAGAATTGTACGACTGCTAAACAGGTATGGGATAAACTTTGTGTGTTGCATGAAGGTAATGATTTAGTAAAACAACAGAGAATTCAACAAGCTTATGCTGAAATTGATACGTTAATACAACATGATGAAGAAACTATTGATGAATTCTATATTCGTTTTACTGATCTAACAAGTTTGGTTGAAAGTCTTGGTAGACCTATGTCCGAATCTGATATTGTTAGAAAAATCCTGAGATCTCTTTCGGAAAGATACTTGGTGAAGAAGCCCACAATTCAAGAAAATCACAATTTGGATGACTACCCCGTGGATCTACTCATTGGAAATATCAAAGCTTGGGAAAATGAACTTAAAGGTAAAAATAAACCAAAAGGTATGGGATCTAAAAATCTTGCTTTAAATACGTACCTCAGATAATTATGGTAGTAGTTCTGATAGAAATAAAGATGATGATGAGATGTTGTTAGTAGCTAAACAGTTTAAACGTATTTTTAATCAAAGAAATTCAAATAATTTTCAAAATTCTCAGAATACAAAACAAAGTCAGAATAATAAGAATTTTCAAAATCAAAATGGTTTTTCTTCTCAAAGAAGATTCGGTTCACAAAATAACCGTAATAAACCTCGTTGTTACAACTGTGATGAATATGGTCATATATCTACTAACTGCACTAATAAATCTCCTAATACTGAGAAGAAAGCTTATAGATCCTCTTGGAGTGATGAAGATAATGAAAACGAGGTAAGAAAAAACAAAGGCTTTGCACTTGTTTCGTCTTTTTCTTTATCTGTTTCAGATGCTGAAGAAGAACTGGATGAAGAAGATGACGAAATCTTGGCTTTTCAGAAGAAACTTTTTAAAGTTGCCGAATCTTTGTCTGAGAAAAATAAAGCTCTGCAATCACAGGTATGTCAACTACTAAATGAAAAACAAAGTTGGTTAAATAGGGAAGGTACTTCGTCTACTAGCGAAGATGAGTTTAATTCAGAAAAGAGACGTCTGCTTATAAAAATCAATTTTCTTAAAAATGAATTGACCGAAAAAGATGATCATATTAGCACTTTAAACACCAAAATTGATACGTTACAGGATACCTTGGAGAAAACAGAAGATAAATTTGGTCAATTTAAAATGAGTTCTAATGCTTTATCTGAAATAATAAATTCAAGTAGATCTTATAATGACAAATCTGGTCTTGGCTATGATAAATTATCAATTCATAATCTTGGTGGTAATTGTGAGTTGACGAAAGTTACAAAAATGAATGAAGGAAAGGTGTCCGGTTTTGTATCTTCGTCACATTCTAGAATCGATACTCTTAGTCCAAATGTTGAAAAATATTTTAATGATATTAACTCCAAACTTGATCAACATAACTCTTTATTGCATGATATATCTCGTTTTGTTGGTCTAACCAAATCTCTTTCAGAAACAAAGAAACTTGGAAAAGGTAAGATGGTGTGGAAAAGAAAGGACGATTCTAAATCCTCCAACATCTATTGTAACTTGTCTACTGTGGATATTGATTATGAGACTGAATATATTGAAACTACTTGTAATGTTGCTCTTACTGCTCTATCTGCTAAGAAAAAAGATATTTGGTATATTGACAGTGGTTGTTCACGACACATGTGTGGAAATAAATCCTTCTTTTCTAATTTCCATGAAACAGGTACTTCCGGTTCAGCCACTTTTGGTAATGGACGTAAAGCTAAAATTAGAGGAAAATGAACTATTAATTGTCAAAATCTCACATGTTTAAACAATGTTCTTTATGTTGAGGGACTTTCTACTAATCTTATTAGTGTAAGTCAATTAGCTGATGAATTTGAAGATATCTGGTTTAATAAACAAAAATGTGTAGTTTATGATTTAAATGGTGATCTAATCTTGAGTGGATTTAGATATGATGATAATTGTTATCATATTTATGTTGATGTTTCTACTAATGGATCGGTTCCATGTTTGAGAATGAGTTCTGCAGAAGAAACTATGGAACTATGGCATAAGAGACTTGGTCACATGAACTTTCAGGATTTGTTAAAGTTATCTACACAAAAATTGGTAAGAGGTTTACCTGCTTTAAACGGACGTACTGATATCATTTGTGGAGGATGTAAGACAGATAAACTAACTAAAACAAGTCACAAAGTGGTAAACTCATCTCCTTCAAATAAACCTCTTGAGCTTCTGCACATGGATTTGATGGGACCATCTGCCACAACTAGTCTGGCTGGTAAGAAGTATATTTTTGTTGTGGTTGATGATTACTCTCGTTTTACTTGGGTTGACTTTTTGGCTGACAAAAGTGAAACTTTTAATTCATTTTATATATTAAGTAAACGTCTTTTAAATGAAAAATATAGTGAAAAATTAAAAATTACTAAGATTAGATCTGACAATGGAACTGAATTTAAAAATTCAAAATTTGATGATTATTGTCAAGATCATGGTATTCTTCATGAGTTTTCAGCTCCTATTACTCCACAACAGAATGGAATTGCTGAACGTAAGAATAGGTCTCTTCTCGATATGGCTAGAGCCATGATTCATTCTTCTGGCCTCAGCGAAAACTTCTGGGCCGAAGCTGTTAACACGGCTTGTTATGTTGGAAATCGTACTCTTCTTCGTTCAGGTACAAAAATTACCCCATATGAGCTATGGAAAGGTAAGAAGCCCAATGTTAGTTACTTCCATGTCTTTGGTAATCCTTGTTATGTTTTAAAAGATCTTGAAAGACTTGCAAAGTTTGAGGCTAGAGCTGATGAGGGAATTTTTATTGGTTACTCTCTGGATAGTTGAGCATATAGGATATATAATAAAGAAACTAGATCTGTTATGGAATCTATAAACGTTTCAGTTGATGATAATTATGATGCTTCTATCTCTGTTCCTTCTGACTTTTCAAAAGCCAAAATTAATGATATTTCTGTGCAGATTGAAACTAGTGAAAAAGATCAGAATATTGAACTTGACAATAATTTGCGACCTGTCCCAAAGCATAGAACTGGTTTTAAACAGGTGCATAAAGATCATTCAGCTGATGATGTAATTGGTGATATTAGGGAAGGAATGAAGACCAGAGGTCGAATTGCTCAATATCAGAACAGCAGAAACGGCATTGAGGAAGAAGAAAATTTAGAATCTGAATTTATTGAATTAAATAAGGCTTTGCATTGTTTTGTTAAAACAAAAATTAAAGAAACTAATGAACTAACTTGTTTTGGATTTGTTTCTTTAATAGAGCCAAAAAATGTCAAGGAGGCACTTGCAGATAACGAATGGATTATTGCTATGCAAGAAGAGCTAAATCAGTTTGAGAAAAATGACGTATGGTCACTTGTTCCGAGACCAGAAAATACAAATGTCATTGGAACTAGGTGGATTTTTCGTAACAAGATTGATGAGCACGGTATGATTACCAGAAACAAAGCAAGGTTAGTGGTTCAAGGTTATTCACAAATACAAGGCCTTGATTTTGAGGAATCTTTTGCTCCTGTTGCACGTTTAGAGTTTATCAGAATATTACTTGCTATTGCTTGTTTTCGTCGCTTCAAGTTATATCAAATGGATGTAAAGACAGCGTTTCTAAATGGTGATGTGCATGAGGAGGTTTATGTTGAACAACCCCCTGGATTTAAAGACATACATCATCCTAAATATGTATGGAAACTAAAAAAAACTGTTGATGGTCTTAAACAAGCTCCTCGTGCTTGGTATGAGAAACTCTCTACTTATCTTATTTCTCAAGGATATACACAAGGTATTGTTGATAAAACTCTTTTTGTGAAGCATGCCGGTAATCACTTTATTGTAGCCCAAGTTTATGTTGATGATATTGTTTTTGGGTCTACATCTGATTTTCTAATTAAAGAATTTACCAAGGTCATGTCTAGTATATTTGAGATGAGCATGTGTGGTGAATTGTCATATTTTCTAGGATTGCAGGTAAAACAGGAAGAAAAAGGTATATTTCTTTATCAAACTAAATATGCTGAAAATATGCTTAAGAAATTTGATAGATCTAGTTTAAAATCTGTCAAGACTCCTATGAGTACTACTACAAAATTATGTCATGATTTAACTGGTAAATCTGTTGATCAAACTATGTATCGTAGCATGATTGGTAGTCTACTTTATTTAACTGCTAGTCGTCCAGATATCGCTTACAGTGTTGGTGCGTGTGCAAGGTTTCAAGCAAATCCGAAAGAGTCACACTTAGAAGCTGTTAAAAGAATTTTTCGTTATATATCTGGAAGTATTAATTGTGGAGTTTATTATACATATGCTACTAATGCTGAAATTGCAGGATATTCAGATGCTGATTGGGGTGGAAATTTACAGGATCGAAAAAGTACTAGCGGTGGTTGTTTCTTTATTGGTAAGAACTTAGTTGCATGGCATAGTAAGAAACAAAACTGTACTTCTTTGTCTACGGCAGAGGCTGAATATGTGGCTGCAGGTAGTTGTTGTACTCAAATGCTTTGGATGAAAAACATGCTAAGTGATTATGATATTCCACAAGGAAAACTTGTCATATTTTGTGATAATACAAGTGCAATAAATATATCTAAAAATCATGTTCAACATACTAGAACTAAACACATTGACATAAGATATCATTTTATACGTGAGCTAGTTGATAAAAATATTCTTGCACTTGAATATGTGTCTACTGAATTACAATGGGCCGACTTGTTTACTAAACCGTTGGACACGGAACGCTTCATGACCTTGCGAAATGCCATTGGCATTTGTTCTCAATATTGAAGATGCGATTTTTGGGAACTCACACAAGGTACGGTTTCATAGTTCTTGATCGAAAATTGCCTTGATTTGTGTGTGTGTGTGTGTACTTTTTCTTGAATCACTATATGTCGTGTGTTATGTTGGTGTCACTTGGGTTTATTCATTTTGACCTTTTGATGCAATTCACTTATATTAGCCTTTGTGTCTAAATCACAGTTTACACATACTTCTTTGTGGGGAAATACTTTTGAGTTGAGTCACCTAATCAGGAGCAGGTGTAGTTGAATAAAGTATTTATTTTGTGTGGGCTGCATATCCCTTAAAAAGAATCATATTGTCATATGCAGTCCTTGGCCAGGTTGGTTCTCCTCTCCAGATGTTGACTAACTACTCGATGTCTGGTGGAATGGACTGATTTGGTCACCCCGGTGAAAATCTATAAAATTATGTGTCGTTAAAGTGGACCTTGGAACATCCTTGTTATGTCTAGCACCCTAAAGTCATCTGACTTGGGAGTTGTTGTCCCTTTATCGTTCACGTATCAATGATGCCTCGTTGGTAAGCCAAGAAAAAGAAGCCATTGTGCTCATATCAAAAGTTGTTATAAGGGGGAGAGTCGAAAAATAATTGCTCGCGAATTTAATCACTCCTCAAAATTTCTTCCCATATTGAAGTATAAATTTTGCACTTCACATTACCACTTTGGCTAATATTTTTACATATTGCTCTATTTGTCAAAATGGATTGATTCAAGTTCCACCTATGTCATCGCGTATTTTGATTCATGTGACATACACATGACACTTTCTTGGCTAAATGTTTTGCTTGAACTATGTTATCTTTATTTTGTGGTGTGGTCTCTTAATTTATCTTCGGTAGTTTGAACGAATATTGCATGCATCGTTAGTTAAATTTGGTATTGATTGTTCTCTTGGTACCATATCAATCATGCAAAAATTGAAGTTGATTTCGTCCGATTTGGTATCATTACACTTATGGCTAATTAGAATCTTCCTCACTTGCATGATTATCTGTAGATTCTCTAGTCTTGATTTGTCATGTCTAATCTCTCTTGGTAAGAGTAATATTCCTACACATATTTGTCATGTCTAATCTCTCTTGCCGTGTATTCTCTTCCAATGATTCAAGTATTGATGCACGACATGCAATCTTTTTGGTAAGTAAATCTTTACTTCTCTCAATAAATTTTTGGTAATTGTTGCCATGCATGACAATCGTAGTAGTGGTGAGAACCAAAGTGGCTAGACGATATTCTTGGTGACGTATAATTCCTTTCTTTGCCCTCCATCAACTTAGGGGGAGAATCATCAAGCCATGACAAATGGGGAGTTAAAGATGCATGGTTTTATTTTTCATGCTACACGCTACATGCTATATGTGATTATATATGCTATATGTGTTTATCCATGCTACTAATTTTTTTCATATAGGTGTTTGATGAATGGAAAAGTTGCATGGAAGGCCAAAGGGGGAGATTGAAGGTATATTGGCCTCCATGAGTTGATGGAGATCAAAGGCTAATTGCATGGCAATTTTCATGGAGTTTTGGAAGGAAGTTTTGAAGAAATTTAACCATAATTATTGTATGGTGTCTTGATCAATCCGACGGTTCGGATGAGTGCGGCTTGTGCAAAACCTAGAGCTAATATTGGTGCGGCAGCCCTTGCTAGGGTTTGTTGATTTGAAGTTGTTCCTTGCCGACTAGGAAGAAGTTAAAAGCCAAGAAGATTTAATACCTAATTGGTATTGGTTTGCATTGAAGACAAAATGAAGGACTTTCCTAGTGCAACTAGGAAAGTATTGATTGCAAGGATTCCTTATGCATGGTTGGTGCGGCCGAATGTGTAAGTGATTTCTTAACCTAGTTGCTAGGTTTAATTGTTAAGGCATATGACATGTTTTATATTCAAATTGAATTAAAATATGGAATGTACATTTTATGCATGTGATGTAAAAGGTAGTTGGCTTATTTGATTAAGTGTGTAATCAAAGGTTGTAACCCTATTTATAAAGGGAGATTCGGCAAGGGTTTGCCGTCGACATTGAACAAGAAAAAGAGAGAAATAGTTGTGAGGAAAGGAGACCTTAGTGGCTCCTAGTGTGAAGACCTGTATGGCTTCAAGATTCAAGACCTTAGTGGCTTGAAGGAGACGACCTTAGTGGCATATCGGAGACGACCTGTGTGGCATCTCTCAAGAAATATTGATCGACCTTTGTGGCGACCATTTATGAGTAACTTTGTATCGAATTAAATTATAATCATTTGTAATATTGGTTGTGATTTACATTCAATAAAAGTTACGAAATTTATCTATTTATTCCGCTGCGTACTTTATTTTTGTTCCGTCTAATATTTTCAGTCATATATATATAGCTGATGATTTCAAATTTTAGACTAACATGATGGAATTTGAAATCGAAGGACCATATTGATTTTAGCCCTAAAATTCAAGGGACTAATATGAATTTAATTCTTCTTTTCTAATAGGTTTTACTTGATATAATTGGTTTTCACTTTACAAGATATTGAGAGCCCATATTAATTAGATGTTAACTATGGTTTTTATGTTATGTTCATGCCCTTTCTTCTTGTTTCAAGTTTTGAGATATGGTATGTTATAGGTTCGAACTGGACATGCACCTACGCAAAGAGTTGAAAACATTAAAACTTTAGTCTCTCGCCGGCCGTTTGTGCGCTTGTTAACATGACGATGAATCTTAATGCATAGTACGTTGTACAACGAGAAACCAAATTTGCAATATCATCAAAACTAAATTTGGTGTAAAATATATAGTTACAATCCATTTATGAGGGTAGATTTGGTTCGATGATGCTAATTGTATGGTTAGATGCAATTCTCACTGCCAGTACCTAGCTTGCCATAAAATTGTGGAACGCATATGGAAGAAATCATGGATAATGTGAATCCTACTGGCTTTGGACTAGCTAGCAGGACATTCTAATTGGAGCTTCAGATTAAACTAAGCAACTTCCTAGGGGACAATCCCACCTGAACTGAAATAATTGAGTTCCATTTCTGGGTCGCATTGTTTGATTTTACAAGCAAGTGAGGACATTTTGCTTCTATCGAAACTCCTAGCTAGGCACCTAGCTAGCTCAACATTCCAATCCTTAAACTGTAGTGTTGGTGTATCCAACCACTTTTCAATAATAATGGAGTGCTATACTACTAGCACATTAATCTACATCTAGTTCAGATTTCCTTTTCATTATGTTTGTTGATCAATATTTAGTTCCTCTTATGTTTCCAATTCTTGGCAAGCTAGAGATTATATATAGAAGAATGCTAATAAGGTGCTACTTATTCTTAAGTATAGTACTTATAAATTTGTATTTATAGTAACCATTCGTTTTATACTTTTAAGAACTCTAATTTGGCATGTTGCACAACTCGATTAGCACATTTTCTAGCTAGGAACATTCCCTCACAAACTTCACAATAGCTGTAATCCTCATAAAATTAATGCGTTGGTTGGATGGCTACATCTATCAAGTCTCAAAAAATTAACATTATTTGTATTCCTTCATTGTTAGGTTTCATATATCATATATGCATGCATGGAGCGAAATCTACACTTATATATTATCACCGTTTATTCCACTATTATCGTTTTAATATGATGCAATAAAACTTGTAGAACAATTAAAAGCTATAAATTTGTCACATCAAATCATGTTTTGCAAAGTATCACAAATACATATTGATGATACACAAGATTTACTAAACTAAACAGAATTAGACTTGAAACTTGCTCGAAAGTCTGTGTTCAACCAGCTGCAATCACCGCGAATCAATCGCTCTAAACCTAATTTCAGCTCATTCATTACTCATCAGTCGAATGTCAAATATCCTCAAAGTACTCCTAGCACCAAATGGGAACCACCGGCACATATAGAGTATGAAATGAGTTCTAAGATTAACGTGCAAGTCATTCGAAGTTCTGGTAGATATGTGAAGTAGCATTTATGTCGTCTTTGGGAGATTTGGGGTTTTGCTGATCAGAGTAACCCGGCCATTTTAAAGGGAACAACCTTATCGAAGACTGAAAGCAAAGGGGATCAATATGTGTATTATGCCCGATGCAGCTGCCTCCACATGCATTCATCCGAACGTAAGCTTTGTATTATGTAGGCTTTGGTTTAGTTTCAACCCGGCCAATATTTTTAGTTGTTGGTAGTGACCGACACCTAACCTTCAAATTTTCCCAACTCCCACTTATTGAGGCTGATAATAACTTGCACCATCCCATAGAGTATAGGGTTGCTTCAGATCCCTTGCCACTGAAAAAAAATCGAGGTGAGCTAACACTAGCTACAACCTTAGGGTTGGTCGAGACTAATGAGGGCTGGATTAAGGAGGAAGTGACCTCATAATCCGAGCCTCAATGTGGTAGTAGAGGAGGGCCAAGATGTGACGGTACGTAGATACCTAAGCAGTTGGAGAAATTTACTCTATCCTCATCGAGCAAAACAGATAAGTTCATTGTAAATAAACGATGGTACGTACCAATTTATATGGTTGCAGAATCATTTCCAGAGAAGAAAAAAAAAACAAGGGGGATTTGAGATCAATAACTCAAACATACGAAGACCCAAAATGATCCAGCACTTAGAGAGAGGTAGGGATTGTTTTTAAGCAGAATAATTAACCTAAAGAGCATTGTCAGCACTCAGCAGTTACCAATTTGTTTTCTTGTGAGCCAAGCTTGATATTCAAGGCTTCTGAACAATTTGGTGAAGAAATAAATGAAAGATGCATTGCAATTTGACACTCCATTCCCAAATTAAGAAGATGATCGAGCAGACTGGTTTCAGTAATTAGCCATTATGAATGAACAGATTCCACTGCTGCTTGGTACCTTCCACTGATTGATGTGACACACTGCTGCTGCATTCAGGCCCTTTCTTTCAATCTTGCACGTGTTATGCATCCACTCGGGTCCTACATCCATGGAAATCCATCCCCCTGCTTTGATAAATCTTCCAGTTCCTGGTCATCATCTTTATCCTTAGTTGGCATGACGATGAAATATCATCATAATAGGCTGTTAACTTTCGTTACGAACTTTCTAACTGTGTGTCGATCTTCTTATGAGGGCAAGTGATGATCCAAGAAATAAAACTATTGAGTTTACGACTGCTTAAAACTGATGCATATATGTTACAAAATATAGTGCTCGATGAAATGTCTAAATGAGTTGTAGCTAATTGGGTAAGGATGAACAAAGACAATACTAGCCAACTAATTAACAAAGGAGAAGAATCTGTTCTATTTGATCTCAGAAAGCTCTGTCTAGTTTAGAAGCTGGAAATCCAAGTGGACATTGCTATTAGCAGTAAAAGTAGAGTAGGGCACAGACAGAGGGAGAGTGGAAAAGTGAAAAAAATAAGAGCCGCACGAGGGAAAGCGAATCAAGTCGATCATACCATATCTTGCTGTCGGTTTGCATGCGTTTTTATATTCTTTGTTATTTCTTCTCCAGAATCTTAAGTTAGCTTTCAAACTGAGAAAGTCAATTATCAGTTCTGCAGTAATTAAGAAAGGTTTTTACTTCATTGAGAAAAAGAACAAGAAGAAAAACGTCATGTTGATACTTCTAAGAAAACCAATTAGTTCGTAATTAACTCAACATCCATCAACGATTTTGAGTAGCATCAGAGCCGTCATATCATTTCCAAATTCTACAAAGTAGATTGTGTTCGCAGCTCACTGTTCACTTATAGATAGAGGGGATTAGGAACCACTAATACTATATTAGGCCAATGAATCATGAAAATAATTATAGACTAATTGAAAAGCGTATCAACCATGATAACCACAATACATGCATAACATAAATAGCAGCAAGCTTAATTAATTAGGGATGTGAGTAGCTAGAATGTCTATAGCATTAGAGCGCCAGGTGTAGAAGATTGAAAGAATAATTAGGTATTCTCAATCTATTAATGTAGTTATATTATAACTAGAAATCTCTAATAAATCTCAAATGAACCGGCCGGAAGTCCCTGTAATACGACAATCCGGAGCAAAAAGAACTCCGGTGTCAGTTAATTAAGTGATTAAAATATTGGACTAATTCGATCGCCAACCATCATACAACTAATTAATTTCAACGTTTTAGGGGTGTGTGTGTGTGTGTGAGAGAGAGAGAGAGAGAGAGATTTAACAAAATTGTAAGATATAATCTTGCTTCAAAGATTGTACTTCAAAACTTCCTCTCCATCTGATATATAGTGGAACTACATATACACTTAATATATACACTCAGATATTCATCATGTATGGAACTAGCACTCGATCATGGATCCCCGCACTCACGCCAGCACAGTAACATGGTGATGCAGCGCCGGAGTATGTAGAACCTCGCCCTTTGCTCCTTCACCAGCATACTGCATCTCCGCCCAAACGATCTGCACGGGGCTCGCACGTGCTTACTGCAGAAGTTGTTGCTACTGCTGCTGCTGCTTTCCTCTTGCACGTTCTTACTGCAGAAGTTTCTGTTTCTGCTCCTGTTGCTTTGCTCTTGCTTCATATGTACACACTTATACAGTAATTGCTTCTTCTTCTTCTTCCTCCGCTTATAAATACGGTGCTTGAAACTTTGTCTTACTCTTACAGGTAAGAGAGAACCAGATAGAGACCGCTTCTTGGTTAAGTGGTGAAAGACTGATCCGTTAAGGAGGGAGTGGCTTAATGAGGCTGATACAAGATTGATTTGGCTAAGGGCTTGAGGAATATGATTTTTATAGATAGGTCACCTTGGCCGAAAAGACGAGTATATCCGTGCTATAGTATTCTATGCATGTCACTGTGTGTTACTCCATGGAGAATGGAAGTCATTTGGTTTGAGAAGCTAAAGCTGTCCTCCACTACTACTTGCACACGGGGACACCCATTTTTCAATCGGACATTATTGAATTATTTAGTATTATTATTTTGGTTGATGTCATTAAGACAGTAGTTAGAGAATAACGAGGTTGTCATTTACTCATAGTGTTGAATTATTTTTTCTATTAAAGGATTTGTTTCTCATATTTTTTTATTTTTTTGGATTAGAAAATAAACACCAACCCTTGAGATTGACCAAGACGGGTATCATCCAATTATGAGCATGATCATAATTAAGTCGTTCATCGGTCTAAAATTAAAATAACTCTTTCATTAATAGTCTAAAATTAGACTATATTTCTAGAGTTTGTTGTTATACTGATCAATAAAATCTTGAACATAGAAAAGTTTATCACCAATTATCTTTTGATTATGATATTGTAGTGGAGTTTGGTTTGTTCGGATTTTAGTTTTTCTAATGATTGAGCATCGTTGCATCAACATACTATGATCGAGAAGTCATTTAATTCCTCAAATTTAATTTTGTTTTGTCGTTTGATTTTCATCCCTGAATGTAATTTGTTCTCCTAAAAAAAGAATGGTAGTCGAACATCTTGAAAAAGATATCAATTTCGCATCATTTCATTTATTGATATATTAATTTAAGAGTCGTTTGTAATACCACACAACTTGAGCTACTAATCGCTCAACCTACAAAAGAAACTAATGCTGTGCCATCAAGACCGACTGATTTATAACTTTTACCTCTGAAGAGACTCATTCCTTTGAAGTATTTGCAGTCTCACCTGGATCCCTTCGTGAATAGAGAAACTTGATTCGATCAATTGGACGAGGCCTAACTGTTTGCTCACATGTTGCTTAACTAGTTGGACCATCTGGTTCTACCTAATTGGAAAATCGAAATGAACACATCGTAAAGATTTCAATTCAAAGTATGTAGAGGGAATATAACGGAACATGGTTCTTCCCTGCTATTCAATGGAACACGGTTCTAATCATGATATGCGTCACTTTAGAATAAAATGCGTATGTGAAAATAAAATGTGGATCTCATATCAGTACACGGATTAGGTTTTGACTCGGAATTATATTTTTATTGCATACCAGAATTTTTGATCTTAATATTAATGTGTTTGCCTACACAAATCAAGCCAAAGCTCGTGCATATATGCTCTTACTTGAAGGTGTGCGTGTGTCTCACGAGTCATATTCAAATTAAGTTGGTTTTTTTAATTTGCTTTAGATTGATTAATTTGAACATGAAACGCAATATGAACTACGTAGAGTCATAGACGAATGACATCAGTGAGAAATCTAAAGATACTTCATAATATGAAAGAAGAAATCAAAATAGATCTATAACCAATGAAAATGTCAAATTTCATCCAAAATGATTCTGTCAAAATTGAAAACCCTACATATCTCCAACATCTATGCAAATAGATCGGTATATCTGCTCGAATATAAGTGATTGGAAAGAAAACTCAAAGATGAAGAATGGAGTTAGAACTCCGTTAAATCGATAAATAGCTTTGATTCGTCCTATAAAAACAATAATATCCATATTATATATTCTTATGAAAATGCAAGTCACCGACCCTTGCTTCCGACTTTCATAGTCAATTGATGAACATCGTAAAAAGCTATCACTTTGATATTATTCCATACTCGATAGATATGGCAGATCTTACAGGCCAATGTGAATATATAGAGTTGTGTGTTCAGCTATCAGTTGAAATTCTGTCCTTTGGAGATCAGATGCCCAAGCTCTGCTTCAACCTGGAACTTTCAAACACCCAGATATTCGTTAACCACATCACACAAATCAATTCTAGTTTAACTACAATGCTCTCTCTCTCTGGGTCTATCCCAATTTACAGATGCTCAAGAATTATATTTATATGATGCACGTACAAGATAAGAGGAGTCAAAGAGCAAAGGCAGCAGCTACCTCATAGAGATAATCAAACTTAACGTCCGAGATAATGTACGTGCATGTGCAGCTAATTCCCAATACATGCAGTTATCTGAGTCATATGACATGAACAAACCTGCAGAAGTTGCAGCCGATCAAAGCGAGTCTGTGTTTCGCCATTTTCACATTTCGGTGGAGATCGATCGTTTAACCTTGACTAATCGCAGTACCTAGAAACTAAACATCTGAACTTGGAAGTTCTAATTTGAACCAATGGATTTTAAGAACTAGAATTATGTTTTGTTTTTTTTTTTTAAAAAAAATAATTAATTGTACTAGCTTAAAGTAAGAAAAATAGTACTTACTAGATTATACGTACGTATAATCTTGCATGTTACGTATATACGTAATAGATACTGTCCATATGTTTTAAGCTGTGAAGAGAAAGCTCGAAAACATTATCACCCTTTGCATAGATATATAATGCAATCTACATATCGCTTTAAGCTTTACTCCCCTTTATCCGCCTTCTGCATCAGTTCTTCTTTCAATCTAGTCCAACTCCCACCCAACAAAGTCCTAGTTAGTGGGTATTAGATCCTTATTTCCTAGATGATTTCTAGTCAGGGATCTCTTCTTCCATAGAATCTACTCAGGCTTCATATATATGGTTCAATAGGAAAACACGTACTCCACATATAATTAATAGGTCATTTACCTGCATATCGAACATCGACTCTCATCTAATTATAAACTCGATCAAGATTGGCCATGGGATCGATCGATTGATGTTTTTGTGAACCAGTTGACCGGTTTGGATATATATAGCTGGGACGCTGGGTCGGTTACATCAAAGTGAAATAAGTTTTAATATTAATTAACACTTATGTACTATGCCATAATTTGTGGTGAGCTACAAAACCTAATCTAATTAAGCCAAGAATTAAGTTTAAATAAGTACCAGGCACTGTACGTAATGATAATTAGTGGCCGGATTATGAAGGCGGCTAGGGGACGCAAATCATACAAGAAAGATTATGGGATTGAGAGTCGAAATGTGTGTGTGTGTGATTAAAATATGTCTTATATCAAATTAACGCCTTATTCCATATTATTGAACAATTATAATGTCACCGCCCATAATTTTATATGTTGAACGATGGAAACTTACATCTCCACAGTTTCTTCTATAATAACAACAAATCATTAAGTTTTTGATGCACTGCATATATATTCCCGATTACATAACGACACAACCCTTTCAATTCATTTTCATGGATTGTTCATGCCCTTGCTTGAAGAAGAACACAGTGTTGAGTCAAGAGGGTGATCATTCACATAGCGGCTAGGAGCAGAAGAGCGACGAAATCCTTTTGGCAAGCAACCCTCCACGATACTGGGTTTCTCGAACACTTCTGGAACAGAGCCCTCATTAGGTCTAAGGGATACGTAGGTCGACGGACCTGAAGTATAAGATTGATCCACTGACCTCATGGAAGGGATAACTCTAGCTTCAGAGCTCACTTGGTTGAGAGGAGGAGCCGAGAGAATCAACAAGATATAGAGGAGGGCCATCAGGTAAAAAGTAGTAATACTCCAGAACACCATTGTGATCATAATCTGGATAAGTCTGACTGTCTGAGCTTATGGAAGAATTCAGAAGAAGAAGAAGGTGAAGGTTGAAGAGTAAGAGGGAGGCCTTAAATAGGGTCATGAGAATCGATCGAGTAACCATATCGTGGAAAATGTAGCTAATGTATCATGTATGACGACCAACTACTCAGGCTAGCTAGCAAAGCTTGCATGCTGGTCATAGTACTTGTTGGTAGCTAAGCTCGTTTAATTTGTTCACTTTTTGACAATAACAATGCTGGCATGGTAGGGATGCCCGTGCACTCCATTACTATTTTCTCAAAGTTTTCTTCTTGTCAAAGTCAGCCTCTTTGATTTCCCTCATCATTTTTGTGAATTTTGTCATCATGAAATCACGATGATAACCATAAAACTACTATTGTTATTATTTTGAAATAGCAATAATAATTATGAGTTTATGTGGATGAATATTATATATCCGATTTTTTTTGTAGGAAATCGTATGAATGATTGATAACTTGAGGTCGAAGTCAACCCAATCACTCACTCTCAAAGGTACCACCACCAAGTGGAGCCTCGCCATGGAGACATATGGAAGTAGTAGGTTACCTGTTTGCCGACTGTATCAATTTTATCCTTAAAACACATTATCTGATATAGCTGTCTAAGCACATCTTGTGCCACATACTGAAAATCCAACTTTCGATCTACAAATATTTTGCGAGTGTGGGGGATCTCAACAACCAGCCAGTTGCGAAGCTAAGATTTAATGAAGCTACAACAAGTGTCCTGCGCGCTTTCCCTACTTTCCTGCTGGCTTCTTGGTCAAGATCGGTTTCTTATGCAAGTGTCTGATCTATACCTGATCTTAGTACTGAAATTAATCCCAGGATGAAGGATATTTTTGCACCGTCGTTATGCATAACGTTAATTAGTATTGAGTACGAAATGCCCGTGAGACCAGAAGAGGAATCAACTGAGCTAGCGAGCGCCGAGCAATTGGATCCGTCAAGCCTTATATATGCTTTAATATAACCTTTGCCATTCACCTTTCTCATGCAGCCGTAAAAGGAAAAAAAAAAAATTACTTCTCAGTCATCTTCTTAATTTTACTTTTTCTTCTTCCAGTTTTGTCTTTATTTAATTAGGCCTCTCTTTCTTCTTCGTCTTCTTCTCTGTAAGTCTTGGAAAACCCAGATCTCCGGTCCTAATCCCCACCGGGGCTTTAACAAAATATTTATAAAAGTTTATTATTTGGCATCAACTACCTTGCAATTAAAGGAGAATGAACAAAATCTTGTAATTGTGGCATGAGACTCATACACCATGTATGCATACGCACATTTGCATTTTATATTATCAAATTTCGACCTTTAGTCTCCAATGGAAGTCTCCAGTTCTGAAGAAACCACCCCTTTAAACCTCCAAACCCTGAATACCCTTAAACCTCCGATTCCAATTCGGCAGTGAATGACGACACTACCGCTGCAGACGACGAGTTGCTGGTTTTCGATGTCTCCGGCAAAAGTTTTGATTTTCAATTGGGGAGTATTCTGGCGAGGCTCTTGACGCTTTATTGCTTTGTATCTATTCAATATTTGTTGCCCATTCATGGCTTTGTCACAAAATAGAAGAAGACGAGCCAAGGAGCGAGAGAGAGAAACAAAATACCAGGGATCAGAATGGAAATAAAAAGTAAATGAATGGTTTTAGCTTCTTTATTTACATGGATCCCACGGTATTACCTGGCTTAATCAAAAGTCAAAAGCTGCCAATGGGCTTGGCCGACCACTGTTTTAGTCGGGCTTGGTTGGTTTTCGGCTATTGTAGAGGCAGGACCGTTGCGCTGCACTTGCTCTTAGGTCGGCTGAGGTTTTACAAGATAGAATCCACATTCTTTTTCCAATTAGGAGAACTAACAAGCTTTATTCGATATCAGATAAAAAGAGTAGCACTACTATACAAACAAGGGAGACCTCCAAAACCTTTGGAGCGTTCTCAGAACCCGAAACCTAGAGTTTCGATCTGTTGGCGGCGGTGAGGCCGGCTTTGCTTCCCATCCCTGGTGTGGTGTGACATATACTCGAGGGTGCGGCGTGCTGTGTGTGCCCAACAACATATTTGGAATAGAGATTCTTAGTGCTTGTTGGAAATTAAATCAAGCCCATTATCCATTATTAGTACTTAAAGATATCTTGAGAGTCTTCTAGTTATTACATTTATTGTGTGTTCCAAAGTAACAATTATAATACTTCATTCTAGTGTTTTTTTGTAGTGTCTTAGTATTTCTATCCTCTCTTTAAATATAAGCGAGTTGGTTCTTTTGTGTAATGAGTATCTGTAGCAGTGTTTGAGTTATCAAAGAAGACTCTTCCTTAGTTTTCTCTCTTAGTTAGTTAGAGTTAGTGTGAGTTGTGTGTGTTTCCATCTACGGCAGTGAACTTATTTCCCTGCAGCTACTTTACTGTTGTTATTATTGAGTGTGTTTTCTTACAGCTGGTATCAGAGCCCAGAAAAGTAAAGGGTTCCTGGTATTTCAAGAATGGGCAAACAGGGTTGAGTTCACGCAATGCCCAGTTGGAAAATTCGACAGGAAATGCAACTTCCAACATTGGAGATCGCATATGGAGTTGTTCTTCAAGATCATAGAGTATGACCGAGTTGTAATCGACAGATTCATAGATCCGGGAGATGGAGCAACACTCACACGAGAGCATAGAGAAGTGATGATTAAGAATCGAAAGAAAGATGGCAGAGCATTGATGTATATCTATGGACCAATCGATTCAGAGATCTATGGGAAGATTGCTCATGTTACTACATCAAAGGAGGCGTGAGATTGTCTCATCAACAACTATGTGGGACGAGATAAGGTGAAAAAGGTTCGGCTCCAGACGTTACGGCAGCAATTTGAGCTTCTTCAAATGGAGAAAAGGGAGAGCATCTCTGACTACTTCGCACACACCTTGGCGATTGTCAATCAAATGAAAGCCAATGATGGGAAGATAGAGAATCTCCAGGTTGTGGAGAAAATTCTTCGAACTTTAACATATCAGTTCGAAGGGAAAGTCACTGCAATTGAGGAGTCTCGTGATCTCACTGCCATGACAGTAGATGAGCTTATGGGTTCTCTTCAAGCCTATGAGCAGAGACTAAATGAGAAGTCAGATGCTAGAATCGAAGAAGCGTTGGAGACTCAGTTGAATATGACGAAAGAGAGAAACTTGGCACACCGTAGTGAATGAAGTTATCGTTGTGAGGGAGGCTACCGCCATGACACAAGAAATCAGAATTCAGCTACAAAAGAGGATCGAGTCACCGATTTGGAGCAAGAAGACAAAGAGGAAGAGGCTGCAATTGGAGTCAACCATGTGATAAGTCAAGAGTTCAGTGTTTTAACTGTCGGGACTATGGCCACTACAAAACAGAGTGCAATCAGAGAATGAGGACAGAGAGCCATGATTTCCATGCCAAGATTGTAGAGAATGATGCTGATAATGAAGATAAGTTGCTGCTAACTTTCAATGATGTGAGCGGCCGGGAGAAAACAAAGTGGTTCTTGGATATAGGGTGCAGCAACCATATGTGCGGCCATAAGGACTTGTTCGCTAAATTAAATGAGTCCATAACATCATAGATCACATTTGAAAATGTAGCAAAGATGCCGGTGAAGGGAAAAGACAAAGTCTTGATCAAGCTGAAGGAATGGGAGAACAATAGCATATTTGATGTCTATTATGTACCTGGTCTTCGCCACAATTTACTAAGTGTGGGGCAGCTGTCTGAGAAGGGATATGATATAAGGATCTATAGAGGAGTCTTCACCATCAAAGATCCACAGAAAAGGCTTATAGTGAAGGTAAACATGACACCAAACCGTTTGTTTCCTTTATACACTGATTGTGAAAGTTTACCTTGCTTTAGCTCTTCTGTTGTTGAAGATAATTGGTTGTAGCATATGCGGTTTGGGCATTTAAATTTCAATAGCTTAAGTTTACTTGTCCGAAAGAATCTAGTCTATGGTTTACCACAAATTTTTGTCCCAAATCAAGTGTGTGATTGGGAAGAAGTACAGAGATCCTTTTCGTAAAGGAAATGCCTATAGAGCAAAAATGTTGCTGGAAATTATTCATTCAGATTTATGCAGTGTTGAAGCTTCTTCTCTTGGTGGTTACTTTCATTGATGACTTTAGCCGGAAGTGTTGGGTATATATTTTGAAGAACAAGTCAGAGGCTTGTGACACATTCAAAAGCTTCAAAGCTTATGTGGAAAAGCAAAGTGGGGAGAAGATCAAAGTGTTAAGAACTGATCGAGGGACAGAGTATATTATATGTGATGATTTCTTACGAAATAATGGTATCAAACACCAGATGACAACAAGGTACACACCGCAACAAAATGGCATAGCGGAGAGGAAGAATAGGACAATCATGGATATATATGGTGAGATGTATGCTGAGACTTAAAAATTTGCGAAAACAATTTTGGGCAGAAGCTGTTTCTTGTGCAATGTACATTCTAAATAGAAGTCCAAGCAGTAGCATTGATGGAAAAACTCCTTATGAAGTATGGAGTGGAAGAAGGCCAAATATCCAACATATGAGGGTGTTTAGATGCATTGCTTATTCTCATGTACCAGACAAGATTAGAAAGAAGCTCGATGAGAAGGCTAAGAGATGTATTTTTGTTGGGTACAACAATGTTACCAAAGGATACAAGTTGTACAATCTAGAGACAGGGAAGGCGATTGTGAGCAGGGATGTGATTTTTGATGAGCAAGGAAGATGGGATTGGTAGTCTAAAGAGAGCACACAAGGAGTATTTGTTCCAATAGATGATAATTTTCTAGTTAGAAAAGAAGAACAAGTCTCAGCAGCTCCAGGAGCAGTCCCAGCAGCACCTGCAGTGCAAGCAGAAGCAGGCCATTCGTCAAATTCTACTGTCGTGACACAAGTCCCAATAGCTCAAGTCCCCGCAGCTCGTCCACAACGTAATCGCCAAATGCCAATTCGTTTCCAAGACTACCACATTGGTAACGGCAATGATGTATCAAATGAAGAAATTGTAAATTTTGCCCTATATGCTGACTATGATCCCCTCACATATGAAAAAGCAAGCAGTCAAGAGCATTGGTTGAAGGCCATGGATGAAGAAATTCATGTCATTGAGAAGAATGATACATGGGAGCTGACTTCTCTACCAAAAGGAAAGCAACCGATTGGAGTTAAGTGGGTGTACAAGAAAAAGTATAAGCCAAATAGAGAAGTTGATCGTTTCAAGGCTAGGCTGGTGGTGAAAGGCTACAAACAAAAGTCAGGTATTGACTATCTTGAAGTGTTTGCTCCTATTGCTAGACTTGATACTGTGAGGATGATTGTTGGTCTTGCTGCTCAAAATTCTTGGAAAATATTTCAGATGGATGTTAAGTCTGCATTTTTAAATGGAAATCTTGAGAAAGGTATGTTGAGCAACCTATAGGTTATGTGAAGGAAGGCCAAGCATATATGGTCTATACGTTGAAAAAGGCGAGCATCGTACACTCGCATTGATTCTTATGGAGCATGAGTTTGTAAGGTGTCCTTATGAACACACCTTATATGTCAAAACAAACCAGCAGGGAGAAGTTGTCATTGTGTGCTTATACGTGGATGATCTCATAATTACCGGCAACAACACAAAGTTGATAGCTGAATTCAGGGAGGCCTTGACTACTCAATTTGAGATGACTGACATGGAATTGATGTCCTACTTTCTTGGCCTTGAAATGATGCGAACCGAGCAGGGAATCTTTATTTCACAAAGCAAGTATGCAGGAGATGTTCTCAGGAGGTTTAAGATAGAGCACTGTAATCCAATTCTAACTCCAGTTCAAGAAAGACTCAAGTTGGGGAAAGATGGAGCTGGAAGCCTATGAATCCTACTCATTACAAGAAGGTTGTAGGAAGCCTGCGGTATCTTTGTAGCACTAGACCAGACATTACATATGGTGTTGGTCTTATTAGTAGATTCATGGAGTCCCCGCGACAATCTCATTTCATGGCAGTAAAAAGAATCCTGAAGTATATCAAAGGCACTCAAGGTGATAGTATCTTTTACTCTGCAAATTGTCCAATTGAGTTGTTTGGTTATACATATAGTGATTGGCGTGGTGATTTGGAGGATGCAAGAAGTACTTCAGGTTATGCATTTCATAAAGATTATGGTGTTTTCTGTTAGTCATAAAAAAACAACAAGTGGTGACTCTTTCTACTTTCGAAGCGGAATACACAGCAACAACTAGTTGTGCTACTCAAGCAGTATGGCTGCGTCGAATGCTTAGTTTCTTACATCAAGATCCAGAATTTCCTACAAAGATCTTCTGTGACAACAAGACATCAATTGCACTGTCAAAGAACCCAGTGTTTCATGGAAGGACCAAGCACATTCATGTGAAGTTTCATTATATTCGTGACTTGGTGAATGAAAAGCAAGTTGAAATTCAATTATGCCCTTCCAAGGATCAAGCTGCGGATATCTTTACAAAGCCACTCAAGGCAGACGCTTTCTTCAATTTAAAGAAGGTGCTGGGAATGAAGAATTTGAATGAGCTTGGTTTAAGGGAGGCTGTTGGAAATTAAACCAAGCTCATTATCCCTTATTAGTACTTAAAGATATCTTGAGAGTCTTCTAGTTGTTATCTTTTTTGTGTGTTCCAAGATAACAATTATAGTACTCCATTCTAGTGTTTTCTTGTAGTGTCTTTGTATTTATATCCTCTCTTTAAATATAAGAGAGTTGGTTCTTTTGTGTAATGAGTATCTGTAGCAGTGTTTGAGTTATCAAAGAAGACTCTTCCTTAGTTTTCTCTCTTGGTTAGTTAGAGTTAGTGTGACTTGTGTGTGTTTCCATCTACGGCAGTGAATTTATTTCCCTGTAGCTACTTTACTGCTGTTATTCTTGGCTGTGTTTTCTTACAGTGCTTTAACCTTGGGAAGTTCCCGCTCAAATTCTATGTTTGGCGTAAGTTCTGGTGTTGGAATCAAGTTGGGTCGGCGACGGATTTGGCGACTTCGTACGTAGTAGTAATGGCGCTAGTTGATCGGGCTTCTTGTTTGATACCAGATTCGTTGGTATTGATATCTTGTTTCTGGTCATCTTGCTGGGCTGAAGACGATGGAGGTACTCCGGTGGGAGCAAACCCTCCAGTAGGGGAGATGGAAGGAGTCTCCATTGAGGCTCTGGGTTCAGGTTCGGGTTCGGGTTCGGGCTTTCGGGCCGAGGTCTGGGCCTAGCCGTAAGGCTGTTATTTCTTGGGTCTTTGTGCCTGAGTAGTTTAGTTTTTTTGTCCTCAGAGATAAACTGAGATAGATTTTTGACGTAACTTTGGAGTCTATCTTAGTAGCGTCGTTGGTTACTGGATACTTTTGGACTTATTCGTATGGTTGTATTACCTTACGTGAATCTAGATTTTCTTAGTTTTATCTTTTATAGCTAGTTTTTGACGTATCCAGTAACTCCCGATGAGTGATCATAATATAACTTATATTTTTTATATTAATAGATGTGACGCCCGTGGATTAAAAAAAAAATCAAAAGAGTAGCGATGAAGTCTAAGCACTGCAGAAACAAGACCATGAATACTGAGAAGGAAGAAATCTAGCTAATATAAAGCTTGACAAGGTGTTGAACATGGAATCCACAGTCGGTGGAGAAGTTGTGAGAGTATCAAGTTCTCTTATAAATTATAAATTAGTCATAAAAAAATTATTATGATTTGTCGACTACAGTTAATTTCGTTCGCAACGTCTTATGTATTTGGATAAACAGAAAGTAATTGTAAAGAAGAATATAAGCTGTGTTCAAAATTTGTGATGGGAGAGAGCAACAGGAACAGAAACAGAACAGGACAGAAGATGTGCCCCTGGACGTGTATGAGCACAATATCTAATTAGCAAGGATGCGCCAAAACGAAGATGAGACTGTAATGAATCTGACTTTGGTAATCACATTCAAAATTCCCAACACACACTTACCCGAATTTCGATCGATGTCTGGCTAGTTCTGCTCATTTCTACACAACAAAGTTAGTGAATCCGAATACCAATTATATATATATAACATATATATTACGGTTCTGCTAGTACTACTGCATAAACTAATTAATTTGTCAAGTACATCACTCTTGTCTACATCTCACTCTAAAAGAACAGAATATACAGGTACTTGAATTAGTACTTGGTTTCCTTGCTTGTGCCCCTCATTCATGGCACAAGCATTAGATTTGAGTGCAGGTGTGTCATTTAGTTTATTGAATTATGACCGTCCAAAAAGTGAGAATAACACTTCAATATAAATTCTTAACAAACAAAAACGTACACTTAAGCCGTTCGAAAATCTATGTGACAAGGTAAGAGCTAAAAAAGGGTAAAGGACTGCAAGCAAACAATTAGATTGTATTAATTTTGCGTTAAATGAGTATTCATTTAAATTTTTAATAGACACTAATGAGACCAATTCATGAGTTTAGAACTGTGATCGATTTATCTACTTATTAGAAAAAGTGTTTTACAAAAAATATTGAAAAATAATAGACAATGAATTAGATTCTAATGAAAATGTAGTGGATCGCACTATGTTGTTATCTGAGTACGCATGTATTTAAAAATTATTTATTTAAAAAAACAAGAGCTTTTTAAATTTCATCAAGAAAATACATTGTTTTACAAAAATATTGAAATATAGAAGACAATGAACTGAATAATGAAAGTGTAGTGGATCGCATTATATTGTTAATTAACTGAGTCAGTGTATATTTAAATGTTTCTCATCGGAGAGAAGAAGAGCATCTTAATTCTTATAAAAGAAGTCTATTACCTATAATTTGTGAATTCATCTTAAATTTAGTTAAAACACATCAAAGACTAGCTGCTGGTAGTCTGTGTTTTTCTTCAGTTTGTGGAGTTGCTAGCTAGCTAGAATGGTAATTCAACTCTTCTGAAGTAAGAAACTCGATCCAAACTGATGTCGAAGATTATTCAATTGTGCAAGAGAATTCATACGTGAATGCTTAAGTGGAGTGCAAGTTGCTCTCCGATCCCCAGTCCTCACTGGCCAATCAATAAAAGAAAGAAACATTGTGAAGATTGCAAGTGCTTTTCTGATGCAACCTTGTACGAGTGTGAACAGCTTTTCTTAGATTTGTTTGTTTTTGTCTGGACCTCACTTCCAGCCTGGTGTCTCAACATTATTTTATCTGTTGAATAGTGTGAGCTCCTAGCTAATTGAGTGGACTTTACTTAACTAGTTGGTTTTGTTTTCCAAATGAGAAAACAATAGTTAATATATATACATGAAAGATAACTAGGTCAGATGGAATACCAAATTAATCTTAATCCGGTTTGCAAAATTGATCATCCACGAATCTACAGTGGTTGGTCTTCCTATTCGGAGGAATATGCATTCCACGAAGACCTAAGGTAAGAAAAGTTCATCATTAATTCGTAGAAAGTAAACATTAAGAAAGACAAATTGACTATTTCTTCTGTTTGGGATGCAATGGGAAGAGGAAAAAAGAATCAAAGAAAAAAGAATCACTCAATTAATTTTATGAAGACGAAGGTTGAGTAGTAACGGGAAAAATGATCGAGTTCATTAAAACAGCTGAGTGCCGGACAGACTTGAGTTAGAATATACCAAGTTAAATCTGGCATATGTCTTGGATGAATCTTTGATCCAAAACCTCGTATTATTCTAACCTAGTAATTAGATCAATTGGAAGTATGCATAATGAAGTCGAGAGAAATCATGTTAAATCCCTCCAAAATAATACCAAATTTTGTCCTCAATTTCCATTAACCCTACCTGTAACCTACATCTCGCACTTATTTTGTTGACCTACAGCTTAAGACACAAGTACGTGTTACCACGTGAAGAAGTGCTAAGAAACACTAAAACAAGCTTTGCCTGCCCTCCAGGTTTTTCTTGCTTCTACGCCTGGAAAAAACACATGAACTCGATTTGTTGATTTAAGTACTATGCTAAACTAATTACATGTAATCTCAAGACAGATTTAGGTGATTATAAAATGTAAACCCGCTTAGCCCACTGTTTTGGAAGCAAAACCACAGAACTAGGAATATGGAGCCACTCCAACAAAGCATGGGATTAGGATATTTAAGTCCCAAATTTCCAAATTGTTTAAGCAAATCAAACTATTAAAAGGTACTTAACTGGTATGATCAGTCCAAGATGGGATAGCAATAATTAATTAATATATACATATGAATATATATAACGTGTCGTCTGTGCGCAAATTTCATTATTGACTGTCACTAACTTCTATTTGCTAACCAACAGTCATTTGAAAGTCAGAACGGTGAATAGTGAGACAAACACAAAAAAAAAAAAACTCGATGATTATACAAATAAATCTTACTAATTGACATTGGTGTTAAGCAATTGTGATCACGAGCTCACAATGTGGCAGACATTAAGCAAAAAAGACTTAATAATTGTAGAATAAATCATAACCATCCACGCTGATCATGTGCGTAGATGATTGCGATTGCCATAATAATTCATTGTAGATATGTAGTACTATTGCAATAGAAACAATTAGGAGTAATTTTTGTGATTACTAACATATATATAAGAGTGATGCACATAAATGATAATCATTCACACACTTTAAGAAATTTAGATCATCACAACATATTTAGATACGGGCAAGGATCCTCTCCTGTCCTTTTTTTTTATATGACCTGACCTGACTTTCATCCGAGGAAGAGAGGCCTTACAGGGGGTGGGCTGTTGTGAGGTGAGAATTCTGAACTGTTCGATCAGCTCAGCTCTTTTAGGAGCTCAGGAGAGAATCCTAATCCTTTAGATACACTGATAGCCAATGAGGTCTATTGCGCGCGTAAGCAAAACCCAACCATTAATATGAACTATATATAATATATATAATTGAGTGATTCATTATGTCAAGTAATTTACTCTGTGAAATTCGACAAGTTTGAAACCATTCTGTGCTCCTACATTGCAATTACCCTTCAAAAGTAATGTGACATTCATTGATCGAGGAAGTGGAACCACTTTCGCATTGAAGTTTATAGCAACTAATCGTGATCGAGATTCAAAATAATGTGGTCTTGCTCGAAACGAAAGCTTCAACAGAAGCAAAAGGCGTCTCTCTCATGAGTGTCATGAATCGTCATAAAATAATTGAGACGTTTGTTGGGGTAATTTCATTATTGGTGGCGTGACATTGAAGACCCAGAATGGTACTAGGTTGTTGGCCACTACTGGGCACGTCGTACCTTCCCCTCACCAATTTTCTAATAGCTGAAAATGGTGCAGAAGCCCCAAGTTTGTTGGCCACTTAATTAGTTTCGATGATAAAAACCACTTAAATCAATACATTTTCAGTGGAGTTTGTTGGCCACATTATTGTGAAATTGTTATTCTCTTCTTCTTGTTTTAGGGGAAAAATACATGTAGTATTTTTGTTCACTAGTTTTATTCGTCAATTGAATCATCAACATTTCTAGTCTAAATTTTATTTGGTTAGTAGATGACATAGGTAATCGATGCTTAGGTTTCTAGCCCACCAATTTCTTGTCTATTCTTTCTTATGAGTTCTCCAAATACAAATAACTGAAATAAGTAAACAAGTAATAAAATCAAAAATAATTTAGCTGTCACAATTTACGTATAAATAGAGAGACTTTACCAAAATCACTTCACACAAACTTATGTAAACTTAATATTCAAATAAGACAAAAAGTACAAAGACCACCAAACACATTACTATACATTATATATGCATGGTAATGAGTACTCAAGATGATGATTTGACGATAATTAATTAGAATTAGGGCAACCCTAGCTTGCAAGACAATACTGATGGATAAGGTATATATACCATGATAATAAACAATGATAATGACAAGCATTAGTGGTGGTGGCAGCGCAGATAAGATGTTGCATCTGATGATTGATGGGTCGCTAATCTATAGAAGTAATTTCAACATACAAATCTTCTGTCATTATCCTAATCTCAGTGCTTAACTTATTCTCACAATTACATAATTGGCCGGAGTTAAATTCCGACCTATATATATGTTTATATTAGCACTTCTCATAAACTTTTTAATTTGATTTTCTCATATCGACCATTCCGTTTTTTATGTACATATTAATTATCTAAAATTTTTAATTAAATAAATAATTATTAATATATCAAAACTATATCGAATCAATAAACTGAAAATATTCATATGTTCATGTTCATAAATTACAGTTTTAAATGTCTGAACGACCCTTAGTTTGGTTGGTTGATAAATTTAATTATGTCGATCAGACCCCGAAATGAAAATTATGGCCGCAGTTAGGGATCCGGATTCTCTCCTCATGAAAGAGGTGCTCATATCTCCTCATGAGATCTGGGCCGTCCAATTTTAATTCGATGGCCCAGATTGCTTTGCAGGGGTGTTGTGTGAATAGTAACAGATGATTGTGAGCCGTCAGATTAAAATTGGACGGCCCAGATTGTTTTATGAGGAGATATGAGGAGAGAGTTATGAGGAGATGATCCAATTTCCGCAGTTAGCTAGCTAGCTGCTAAATTTGCGCAGTCAATGCGATCCATACTTTACTAACACGCAATTAAATCCTCCAGTATTATAGCACTGTGCTTCTGGTTTATCAGGATGCGCTGCTGAACCCTGTGATGCTATACAGGTTTTGGCAATTGGCATATATTGGCGGATCGAAGTGGTTACTCTCAGATGACTCCCTCGATCACCTCGTCCTATACAGAATTAGTATATATATTAATTACTGGACTTTGTTCGTGGCGGGTTCAGCACCCGGCGAACAGTCAGCACTGCGTTTGGTTTGTGGTTGCTGTGTTGTGCTTAGGCGTGCCAGCACCCTTGGAGCGGTGCCACTCGACTGCGCGCGACCCCCTGGGCGAGTCGCTTCGTCTGCTCCCAATTCGACTCTGACTTCCTGGTCAAGCGACTGTTACGCGGGCGCTGACTAAGCCGGCGTACAGGGCTCGAACAAGACCTGAATAGAACTCTCTACCAGGATTTTCTTCCCAACCCCTTGAGGATTGAGGATCTTACTCTGATCCGGAGAAGCAAAGCAGAGCTGTTCCAAGACCACGGGTGTGTCACCGGAGTGACGACTCGATTGCCACCAGGGGTAGCGGACTGACAGACTCGATTGCTACCGGGGTAGCGGACTGACTCGATAGACTCAGCAAACGCTCGGCACAAGTACGAGAGCGGATCAATCGTAGGAGGGCGGATGAGGGTTGCGTGAGGCTCAGCAAATGCTCGGCGCAAGTACGAGATTAGATCGATCGTAAGAGGGCGGAGGAGGGTTGCGTGAGGCTCAGCAAATGCTCGGCGCAAGTACGAGGTTGAATCCGTCGTAGGGCGGAGGCGAGTTGCGTGAGTAGACCCAGCAAAGCGCTCGGCACAAGCACGAGATTAGATCGATCGTGGGGCGGAGGCGGGTTGCGTGAGTTGCTCCGGAGAGGCTTTGGCAAGTTAGCGTTGCGCTAGAACTTGTGGTTGTTTGTATTTGGTTGAGAACCTCTTCCTAGATGCCGGCAGATTCATATTTATACGACTCAAGGACCCCTAGGGCTGTCAACTCCAGCCCGGCGGATCCTTGAGATTCATTAGGAATGTCCTCCCCTACCCTGCTTCCCATCAAATCAGCAAAGATATTATCAGAGCTATAGTTGGTATTGAAGCTTCGAAGTTTGGAGCAACACGTCATGACCTTGCTTGTTATGCTGCTGTTACTGTTCAACACTCATCATTGCGCAGTATGGCCGGTTCCTTTAAAAACCTCACTAAAGCATGGTGCAGCGTGGCTTGTAGTTGTTAGTGATTGATAGCCTAGCGTAGGTAGTGAAATCATTGCTACATTGCTTCTCAATCTCAACAAATATCTTCACTGATGGATTGTTACGAAACAAACCCCAATCGGATTAGGAAGCAACCACGTTCTCCTTCCAACTCAGCCTCTTTGGTTGAAGCGGGAAAGCACGATCTCAAAGGGTTTGACTTTGATCAAAACCCCTACTGGGCCTTGGGGCGGAAGCCCAATTGAAATAAATTCCAATTGTGGCCCAAACAGACTTTAATTTACAGGTGTTTGGAGTTACTTATTGTTTTTGAACATGGCGTGTAGATTACGGGAACTTGGTGAAACACTGAAACGAGGAGTACTGTAAGAGGATGTAAAAGCAAAACATATCGGCACAGATTCACTTCGCACGGTTAAAATTCCTAAAATGAACTCAGATTGCTTCTTTTATGTTTAAAGTTGACCTGTTCCAATGGAATGATCGATCTTCCATACTTCAGACTTCTGAATATTTGCACTTTTGCAGCCTATTTTGTCTTTAATTAGGCAGGTTGTATCTGTACGTATGAGTTGATCGATCTGTTTTGATTAGAAGAGAATCGATATACTTATTATATATATACATATGGATTAAAGTTTCTTTTGCGAAAAAATATCCATTTAGTACAATTTTAGACCCCTCATTACACATTCCAATGCACACCATAATTTTTTGCCTTATTAAACATAAGGTAACAACTTTTATTGTCCATTTCAACAAATCTTTTCAACCCTAGTACAATTTTAATTTTTTTTCCTTCCATTTTTGTCCTCATTCCTTATACACTCATATGAAGAGAAAGTGGAATATAGAAAAGACTTTGCCGGAATGTCACAAAACTCTGCCAGCGTCCAATAGCCGGTTGCCGGATTCTAGTCATCGGACTCAGGTCGCGGAATTCCGGTCACCCAATTTTTTTGCCGAAATATTTATTTAATATTCTCCGGTTGCCGGATTTCAGTCACCGGACTTTAATCGCCGTATTCCAGTCACCAGACTCAAGTTACTGACCCCCAGTAAGCAAATTACATATTCCAGATTTCCAGTAATCAAGTTACTGACCCCCAGTAATCAGGTTATTGATCCACAGTATGCAACTTACAGATTCCAGATTTCCAGTAATCAAGTTACTGACCCCCAATAATCAGGTTATCGACACCCAGTAAGCAACTTACAGATTCCAGATTTTCAGTAATCAAGTTACTGACCCCCAGTAATCAGGTTACTGACCCCCCAGTAATCAGATTACTGATCCCCAATAAGCAACTTACAGATTCCAGATTTCCAGTAATTAAGTTACTGACCCCCAGTAATCAGGTTACTGTCCCCAGTAAGCGACTTACATATTTCAAAAGTATGCAACTTTGTCCCTGTCTTGCTTCTGACCTAGTCAGAAGTCCCTCCGGCGCTGCACGGCTCTGACCTCGACGCCGGACCCAAGGCGCTGCTCCTGCCTTTTTCACACGAGATTGGACCCAGACCACCGGTGCTGCATTGCTCCAACCTCGACGTCGGACCCAGGACGCGCGACGCCGGGCCCAGGGCGCTGCACTGCTCCAACCTCGATGCTGGACCCAGGACGCTCGACACCGGACCCAAGCCTCCTCCTGTTGACGTCGATGTCGGCGATGTGATCTCTGCTTAACCCAAAACACCTCCTCCTGCAGACGACGATGACTGTTGCCCCAAAAGTTCTCCTCCTTCAATTAATGATGATTGCTGCCCTATATTCGTTCAGAGAGAGATATATATATATAGTTTTAATATAGGGTAGTTAGGTATTTTTACCAAGATTTATTGGAGTGAGCAAATTTTCCTCTAATTTTGACTAAATGGTTGTTTCCCTTGTTTTGCATACATGAGCAGCTCATTCTCAACCATCGAGATTTTATAGACATTAGTACTAAATTCTTATATATTACCGCTGGTGTAAAGCGCCGGCTGCCCCATCGGACGGCAAAAGATCGAAGATATCTGCACCTAATTAATGTGCCCTCTGGCTCCATAATTAGTGGGGGCATCTCTATAGTGGTTTCATCGGGTAAGAAAAAGCGGGGTGGACAAATTAAACCAAATAGGCAGCAAGAACAAGGAAGAGAAAATTAAGGTTAGTTACACTACTGCAGGCATGAAGGTTGGTGAGCTTCCTTAATAGGAACTAGGAAGAGAAAATTAAGGTTTCAAGCTGATGTTTGAACCAAGATGTGGCTACTTAATTTTGCAGAAGTCCGCTCATCGTAGGTCCAAGAGGTACTATATATTAAGAATAAATTTGGGATCCCTCCGGTTACTTGGTTTGATTCCCCTCCAATATAAAAAAGAAAAAGAAAAATTATAATCAAATTTATATTAAATTTTAGGGAAAATGCCCATTTAGTATAAAAAATGTCCACTCATTACCCATTTCAATGACTATCTTATTTTTCTCCCTTATTCAACATAAGGTAACAACTCTATTGCCTATTTGAACAAATCTTTTTCAATTCTAGTACAAATTTAATTTTTTTCTTCTTTTTTTGTCCTTTTGTCTTATCTAACATATTTTTGAATTATAATTTGCTGAGAAAGTGGAAGATAAAAAAACGAACTTTGCCGAAATATCACTCAACTCCCTCCGGCCTCCCATGGCCGGTCGCCGGATTCCGGTCACCAAATTTTTTTTCGTCGGAATTTTTTTTTCGCCAGATTTTTAATTTTTTTTTTTATAATCAGGTTATTGGACGATGGTTACTGACCTCAGTAAATAATTTACAGATTACAGATTTCCAGTAATCAATTACTGACTCCCAGTAATCGATTATTGACCCTCAGTAATTATGTTACAGATTTCATATTTTCCAGTAATCATGTTACTGACCCCCAATAATCGATTATTGACCCCCAGTAATCAGGTTACTGGAGTTACTGATCCATAGTAATCAAGTTAATTACTTACCCCCAGTAATCGATTACTGACCCCCGGTAATCAGGTTACAGATTCCATATTTTTCAGTAACCATGTTACTGACCCCGTTACTGACTCCCAGTAATCGATTACTGACCCCCAGTAATCGATTACTGACCCCCAGTAATCGATTCCCAATTCGATCAAAACCCTAATATTGGAGGAGGAGGAGGACCCGCCGTCAATAGTATTACTGACCCCCAGTAATCGATTACTGACCCCTCAGTAATAGTATTCCCAATTCGATCAAAACCCTAATGTTGGAGGAGGAGGAGGACCCGCTGTCAATAGTATTACTGACCCCTAGTAATCGATTTCTTAGTGCTTCAACAGAGATCCAAGAGGAAGATTGCGGGTCAGGGACTCATATAGGATTTTGTGGATGGCGGACCACAAGGGGTCGGAGGAGGCGTGTGAGGGCTTAGAGGAGACGAGAGAGGTGATGCTGGCAGAGGAGGAGCAAGAGGCGGTGAGGGTGGTGGCTTTAGAGCTGGAGCTTGTGCTGCGTTTAGATACATTGGTCGCGGTTGTGGTTGTGGAGGTGAAGCTTATGCTCTGGAGATCGTCGGATAGAGAGAGAGAGAGAGAGAGAGAGAGAGAGCTCTGGAGATCGTCGGCTAGAGAGAGAGAAAGAGAGAGAGAGGAAAAGGAGAAAGAAGATATTAGGGTTTAGTATAGGGTATTTATGTATTTTTAATAAGATTCATTGGAGTGAGATATAAACATTGGAATAGACAATTTTTAAACTCATTTTGTTCAAATGGTCTTTTTTCCTAAATTTTATGGAGATAGAACTTTCATTCGTATTCAGTTTTATGATTAATCATAATCAACGGCTTTAAGCAATTAAATTATGAGGGGTAAGAGGTGTAACTATTGTTATTTATGTAAATCGGAAGTTGAAGTAAATTACAGACTCTCAAATCATAATGTGTTACTTATTTTGAATATTTGAATTAAATTTTAGGTATCATGTATTCATTTGAACAAATTAAGAAAAATAAAGCTAATAGTGGTTACAACTTAGATTTTGTGGAAGGATACTTACATACACTGAAATGTCTAAATAACACTAATAATGGTTACAAATTAGATTTTATGGAACGATACTTGCATATACTAAAATGTCTAAATCGAGATTTTGTTGCTAGTATTTTATAATTAAAATCAGATTTTGTAGTTATATAAAATGACCAAAACATCCATATATATAACAAATTAGAAAATATAAAATAAATTAAAATACATAAACCAACATTAATTTTAAAAAACTTATGAACGTAGTAGAAGAAAAAAAGGCCAGGAAATTTGAGATGACGTCAATTATAATGGAAATTTATATGGAAATTTGAATAGTTAGTCGATTCATTTATTTTTTTTCAACAAATTAATTCAACTTTCAAGATAATTCATGTTAAGAGATCGATTATGTTCTTATTTCATTAATTTTTTTTTCTCTTCATCTATATACACGTTTGACTCTTCCTCATTTAAACACACTCCATGAGCATTAAGTTTTGTGTTCTTCATAGTGTTTATTATTTCATGTTTATGATTTGAAGAACAGTATCAATGATTTATTTTAAGAATAACACAAGAAATTAATATTGACATCTACAAATATCAATATGTATTGATATATTTTTTTTGATACAATATATATTGATATATACTAATCATACTAGATAAGATATAGTTAAATAATAATATATTTTATGTTTTTTTTTGTGGTTAGAGACATTTTAAGTATTTTAGGTAGTGTATTTAGTGAAATATTAGAAACGAGAAATAAAACAGTGATGTATTAAGTAAAATATGTGTATTAAGAGGTTTGAGGAGTACTGTACATATAAAATTTCTCTTAAATTATGCCATATCTAAAGTTCTTATTACTTCTTACACAACATAAGTGCCTATCACCAACGGTTACGTGGTCCACCAGTGCATCACTCATCAATAAGAAGTGGGTATTTCCTTCCTTGAGCCTATAAATACATTGGTGAAACACACTGAAACTCCATCCATCCTGCAGTGACGGAAATATTTCCCAGAAAGAGGTTGTCTGTATATAAACACCTCGAACAAACCCTTCTTCCTCTCTCACCTACTAGAGGCTGTCTGTATATAAACACCTCGAACAAACCCTTCTTCCTCTCTCACCTACTCTTCTCATCATACCCTGTTTTCTCTCTCTCTCTCTCTCTCTCTCTCTCTCTCTCTCTCTCTCTCGATCTCTCGATCTCTCTGACTCTCTGTCTTCTCTCTTTCTCTGTGTTTCTCTCATCTGTAGTCTTCAACAGATCTCGAGCAGTCTCCAGTCTCCTTCTTGTGAGTTGTAGTATTGTTCGCTTCGTTATTAATTTGTTCCTTCATCTACTTCTTCGTCAAATCTTTAGTCGTACTGATTCACCCACAACCACAATTCTCTCTGAAACCCAGTATCCATAAATTCCAAAAGGAAAAGTTGTTGGTCCTGTGTTAGCTTTTTTCCATATAAAATAAAAGCCTATAATTAAATTTTTTTTATTTGTTTTTTTATAAAAAAAATTCCCCAGCTTATTGATGTTGATGTTGTTGTTGTTTATAATCAATTAGGGTTCCCTGAGGTCACTGTGCTCCCTTTTATTTGTTAGCTCCCACTTGCTGACGTGGTCCAATGCTCAAAGCTGACGATACAACCAAACAAAAAACTTCTGCATTATTTATACTTCCTTTGTTTTTTTTTTCTTTCCCTTCTCTCTTTCGCCTTCTTAATTAATTTCAAGATATATTCCTTCTTCTCTCTCGCCCAGAAGTGATACAGTCATTGTTTGCGGGTGCAGCATCATCCAGATTCACAAGTTTTAATATTGACATCCTCATTGGAATGTTTGAGATGTCTTGATCCCGATTTGAGAATCTTGATGATGCTGCATCAGCCATATATGACTTTATATGCCGGCCGGAAGCTGCAAAAGGATTTTCCAGACTCTGATCGAAATCCAAATTAACGAGGTGAAGTACGTACTCTTGCCAAAGAATAATATGCCCCTCATCTTTCCTTACCTTTACATATTTTCTTGTTCTTCTGTAGCTACTGCCTAGCTATTTATTATGTATATGTTAATTAATGGGATCTTCTTTATTTGAACAAATTAATATGGGCTTTGATTGTTTTGTTTTAGTTGAAAGGAAATATATACAAGGGGTAAGAGATATGGGCGTTTTAAATTAGGGTTTCTGTTTTTACAGAAAACTAAAGGCTTTGTTTAATTAGGGTTTTTATTGTGTATCATGAAGAAGAATTTCGTGGCTATTTGTTGAGTACTTTCGGTTTTTGGGATTCTTCCAGATGGTTTTGCGGTACATATCTGAAGGTTTTGGATCTATGAAAATTGGGAGTTTCTTTAAGACTTCTGGATGAATCAAAGTGTTAATGATGTTGGCATGCAACTACTGTCAGATTTAGTACTCTTCACAGTTCATATATGTATCTATCTCTGGGCTAGCTATATATATGTATAGTAATTTACCCTTAACAAAATGAATCATCTGGATTGAGTAAGCAGTTACTTCGTTAATTTGGCAGAAACTAAACATGCGGTCCGTCTATATATTCACCCTGCCTACCTTCTTCTCTGAAAGCTAACTCACACCCCCAATTGCTTCGAAATATATTTGATCCATCACTGACCTGTCTTCTGAGACCAAATCTGTATTGGGGTCATGCATGTTTTCTGAAATCGAAGGGGCCGGGTTATGCAGAGGGTGGTAAAAACCTGAGAGAGCAGCTAGTTATTATATATATACATATATATATATATATATCAAATGGATTTAGTCGTTTACTTTTGACGTTGTTCTGAGTAGCTCTGCTGCAGCTAGCTAGTATATGTAGAATTATGAAGCTCTTTATTTCATTTTCTCTTCTTTTTTTTGTGTGGTCTTTAACTTATGAAGTTGTTGTCATCCTTATGGCATGCATATATGCACTCATATGTCTGCAATGTTGCATCCTATATATATATATATATATATATATATATATATATATAACTAAGCTTGATTATTTCATGCAATTATCTATAAGTTGCTTAGTTAAGCTTTGCTCGGACTGATGCATGGTTAATTGTTGTGATTCTTCTAAACCCTCATTGCTTAGCTAGCTTCACCAACAAGCGTAACTACTGGCCATGACTTGGGAATAATGCAACGTAAATGTTGATCAACTGGTTATTTATTCATGTTTACATCTATACATCAATAGGGAAAATCAATATTGAAGCATCCAACCAAAATAAGTAGAGATGAGTAAATTCGATGCTCCCAGCTCCGTTACTTTTGTAAGTTATTGTATAAGGTGAAATTTCACATCTTTGATGTAAGAGTCTTCATGACCTCTCTGGGTATGAGTTGAAGCTTCACATATATAGGACTCAAAAACGTGAAAACTGAAACGTGAGTACTTAAGGTCTATATATCTTCTTTTCCCATAGGAAACTTGTAAGATCTAATTAAGTAAAGAGGTAGCAGCTTCATACAAGCTTAGAATAATACATAGTTAGGTTTAAGTATACCTTAAGTTGCAAGTGATTGACGTTGAGGTCTTTCCCTTTCAAATAAACAGATATTCATTTCCAGTGCAAGTAATAACAGTTAATTTATAACATTCTCTTCAGCTATAAGAAAATCGCAGATTGATTTTTTCTAAATGATCAGAGATTGCATTGAGCTAGGTAAAGCAATACTTCTGCACACCCCTAAGAGCCAACAACTTACTGTAGAAATTGAACTGGTGGGTTAATGTAGCATAGAACAGTTATGAAGAAGAATTAAGCTTGAGCGATGTCATGTCGGACATTGGTGACAACATCGAGCTTAGCTGTTATATATGTCATTTAATTTCACCACTGAATCGAAAAGGAAGAAACGAATCATTCATACTTCTCAAGGTCCACAAGATAGTTGTTGCATCACCCCAAAACGAAGCTGCTTTCTGCATGTACGATTATGCAAATAATGCATATATGATTATTTAGAATGATACAGGGTTGTATGCCTTACTCGAATTGGCGTAGAAGTTTAAGCTGCCTGATTAACTGTTTCTGTAAAGTAATTCCTGTTTCTTTTGTTTTAGTTCTAGATTTGTAGTTACTGATCGATATAAACTGCTACAAGTTCTTGATATGTTCCAACCCTATCTCATCTACACTTTAAAAATAAAATCTTTAATAACTAAGGTGCATGTAATTATACATGAAAGTACTTTTCTAATAACAACAAAAAATAAATAAGATGTGCTCATTTTCTTTAATCTGACCTCGTATCCGTGTATCACAGATCGAGCTGCGTATTAAATTAAGTTAATTAAGTTCAAGAAAGCATGCACCTGTCGATCATCAAAGATAACTTAGAATCTTGAATAGATATAGATTAACCTAAGCAATATATATTATAAGACAAAAGGTAAATCTAGGACAACAACTTTTTCTATGACAAGATTGCATATATGTATAAGTCATCTTTAACCTCTTCGATCATGATTTTTCTTTAAAAATAAAACAAAGGTAAGTAACAGCCATGCTTGCATGTGCATGTGTAGTCGAAGAAATATTTTAGTAACACATTAGCATCCCCCGCTCTCTTTTTATCCCGAAACCAAAATCTTCACATTGTATAATTACCTCATTGTGACTCTAAAACAATGAAAGTACTATCTCCTTTAGATCTGCCTTTTCCTTTGAATGCATGTTATCACATAGTGCGTATATGCTCAGCTAATTAGCCTAATGATTAATATATAGTGATCATTTCAGGTACTGGATCCGAAACCTAAAGTTAGATTGGAGTTGTTGATAATGGTATTTATATATAATGAAATTTTGAATAGGTGAATTGTTAGATTTGGTCAATTGTACAAAATTAGATTTTCAACAATATTGTAAAGTGTTATATAACTTTGGATTTTCAAGTACTCAAATCAGGTTTATGATACCTGCTTAACCTTTCAGTCTTCGATTTTAATTAGTTTGCAGGAATTAGATGATCCTGCTCAGATTATTGAGGATCTAATTAACGGAAAGACTGGATACATCTCTATAATAGAGCTAGCATATGTTTAAAGGCAGTGATGAGAATCAAACCACACGACCGGCCAGTAGTTCCTATATTTTACATGCAATTGATTTAAGTATATATATACTAGCTATTGGCTTCTAAATATATATGAAATCTGGCAATATGTGGAAACGCAAAAGGTTCTGGCTCTTGGTGGCCCAAAATAATTCGTAATGTCTATTCCAAGGTGGGCAGGAGCTGCGACCACCAATAATTGAAGGGAGCTGTACCGTGTTCATATAATGGTCTGTGATGAAAGTCAGTATTTCATATCAGTGTTCATAGTTTTGCCTTGAGCTAGGTTTAGTGGATGGAAACGGTGCACACTGGTTTCTTTAGAGTTCATCATATAAAGGGCATCAAAAGCACAAGGGAAGCTTATAACTCAGTGCATGCAGCGTCAGATTTTCAATGTCGACTGAGCTTTAGCTTCAACTTTAATAACCCTCTCATCTGAATCTTCTGCATTCTGCAATGGCAGTACTATGCCTCAGTAAACTGTCTGCACATATTTATGATTTCTGAAATGATTCTGTTCAAATCACAGAACTGGTATCCATCTATGAATCTATAATTTAAGCGTTTGAGTAAACTAAACCGAATCCCAAACTGGGATCCGTACACTACTCGAAATCAGGTCTGAAGCGACCAATATTGAAACGGGAAAATCAAAATTTGTCACCTCAACACATTGAAACGACCAATATTGGATTTGTCGCTTCAGAAAACGAGAGCGACGATTTTTGATCAATAGTCGTCGCTCACATCTTATTGAAGCGACGAATATTGGTTTGTTGTCGCCCCCCAACAATTTTTGTAAACTGTAGCGACGAAAATTCAAAATTCGTCGCCAACGTAAAACTCAAGCGACGAAGTTTATAACTTTCGTCAATATTCGTCGCTGACTTGTTATACGGAGTGACAAGTTTTGAGCAATAGTCGTCGCTTCATGTTTTAAAATCTGGTCAACCATATTTTCATGAAACTTATCACACGAAAACGTTATTACGTACCTTTAGATGACCTTGTGTCGTCGACTCTTCCAAACATTAAACTCTCAAATAGATGAGACGTAATCAGCCATGTAAAAATTTGGTAACTTTTACCTCTCGATACTATGGTTCTCCATAGAGAGAGATACGTTTAAATAAGGTTGACCGCATCGATCGGTGCTCTAACTTTGTCGGATTTAAGTAATTTTTTTTTACCATAACCGTATTTCATCATAACGATCAAATGTTATTTCACAGTGTTTTTCAAAATTTGACTTTTTTTATATAGTTGCTTCGAAAAGTTGTACACTTGAGTATAATCTTATAATCAAGTTATACCGTATTAGTAAGCATGTTGTCATTATAATGGCTAAATTCACAAAATGAAAATTTTGACCGTCTGATGTGATCGTTATAGTTAAATATAGTAGACTAGAAAAATCAACTCATTTCGTGAACGCTCGATGCTCGATCAAAACGGTCAACCATATTTTCATAAAACTTATCACACGAAAACGTTATTACGTACCTTTAGATGACCTTGTTTCGTCGACTCTTCCAAACATTAAACTCTCAAATAGATGAGACATAATCAGCCATGTAAAAATTTAGTAACTTTTACCTCCCGATACTATGGTTCCCCATAGAGAGAGATACGTTTAAATAAGGTTGACCGCATCGATCGGGGCTCTAAGTTTGTCGGATTTAAGTGATTTTTTTACCATAACCGTATTTCATCATAATGATCAAATGTTATTTCACAGTGTTTTTCAAAATTTGACTTCTTTTATATAGTTGCTTGGAAAAGTTGTACACTTGAGTATAATCTCATAAAAATTTTATAATCTTTTAAATATTGTTGAAGCAACAGATTTTGTATTACTTCGTCGCTTCAGTATAATCAATAAAATTTTTATAATCTTTTAAATATTATTGAAGCGACGGATTTTGTATTACTTCGTCGCTTCAGTGTTTAAAAAAGTAGAATCCGTGCCACATGCTGAGAACCAATTAAAACACATTGCACGGATCGACCCTATGAACCGTCAGATTTTCCAGATCTAACGGCCATAATTCACTCCCCTTTTATATAAATCTCTTCCCCCTCTCCTCCTTCCTCTTCACTCCCTCTCCTCCTCTGCCGTCGCCTCCTCCACCTCCTCCCTCCCTCTCCTCCTCGCCGTCTCCATCCAAATCTTCGATGACGACCTCGCCGTCGCGATCCAAGTCTTCGACGCCGGCCGACCTCGCCTTCTCCACCAGAGCTCCTCCCACCGCGCCGGCCACTGCTGCAGTACACAGCGCCGGTCCCCAACCCCGCAGCGACGGCAGAGCGCCTCCCCGCCGACCCTCCTTGACACGGCCATCACCGTCTCCGAGGTCCACCTCTACAGCGACGTCGTTCTCCTCCTCTGTCGCCTCCTCCACCGCCTCCCCGCCAACTCCTCCTCAACTGGACAAAAATTGGACAAAATTCTTTTTAAAACGAAATTGGCGGGAATGAGGGATTCAAACTGGACAAAAAATTGTAGCAAACATGAAGCGACGAACATTGATATTCGTCGCATGAAATTTTATCATCCCATACACTCTAGCGACGACTTTTGAACCAAATTTCGTCCCCTCAAATTGGAAGCGACCACCCAAAATTCGTCCCCTAGAATTGGAAGCGACCACCCAAAATTCGTTGCCTCGAATGTGAGGAGACGACCCAAATTTCGTCGCTCAGTATTTGGTGTCAAACTTTGAAGTCGTCGCTTGAAATATCCAAGCGACGACTTTTGTAGCAAAAGTGGTCGCCTCGAATCGAAACGACGAAAATCGAGCGACGACATGTTTGTCTCTTCGGTGTCGAAGCGACGACTTTTTTGCTGAAACGACGACAAAAAGTCGTCGCTTCAAACCTGTTCTGGAGTAGTGGTATTACATATTACAGAGCAGGATGATCTGGCAGGGACTCTTTATGAGTCTGATACGCACCTAAGTTATTGGATGCCAAGATGATTAATGGTCCCCTTGAGGAGAAATTGAGAGCTTTAGCAGCAGCACATGCATGCTATATGGGACTGTCCGCGCACATATATAGCTAGCTAGATTTTTCACCACTTCTTCGGTTCTAAGTCTAACCATGCATTTGTGTTCAATAATTTCTACACCAGATAGAACCAGTACAGAAGAGAAAACAAGGAGGATATATTGATGCATGGGTCATTGGTCATGGTCCCCATTAAGATTGCAGCACATCATGATCGATTTTTGAAGCGTACGATTGATGCCCTCCTCCGACATGGTGTGCTCCCACCTCGATCACCTACACAATGATGCTATATTACAGCCTGAATATATAATTTTGAGGTGTATAAGTTGTATAGATACATTTTCATCGAAAAGAAAAGGAATTTACAGCTAGGGTTTGAGATATATAGTAATACTATGAGGGTTTAGGCTTACCTTTGACTCCTCAAACTTTGTTATGACTCTAACTTTGATTTTATCAAGTACATATATTTGAGTTCATTTACAAACTTACTCGTGCGTACGTGTGTGAGATGGCATTTTAGATGATAGTCAAGTCGATCTGAATGATGCTAACAATTGGAGTTGCACTAATGCACTTCTTTGAGATCACAAAGTGTAGTAGTAAGTAATGACAACATTATTAGGTCCACATTATTAACCGACAGAAGCTGTACAAAAATTAACGTTGGCTTTCCAGTAATAGCTAACCTCGTATAGCATTATTCATTATTTAAAGTTGTATGGTTTTCGCCTTTCATAATTATGGATCTAACTAGGGTAGAGCTTCGAAAAGATATGCCAAATGATCATGAATCATTCTCAGTATTCACGGCATTTGTGACCTATATGTAGCACAAGGGCGCCATTTAAATTGATGCAGTTAGCTGTCGCTTGAATCTAAAGTGGTTGAGCTGTGGTAGATCACATACGTATAAGAAGATATTGAAGCTGTGTTATACTGTTACGGTCCGCCCGGAACCTCGCGTATCAAGAGTACTCCAATCTCCGGGATTTATGACCTATCAACAGATAATAAACATATACTTACGTATCAAAAACTGTGAAAACGTCGAGGTCTATTTATGCAATAGATGTAAATTGCCAACTAATTGTCAGAAATAATGCCAGTTAAAAACGTCGAGGGTTTAGTTTCGAGTATTGACTGTATTGTAATTGATTGGATTTGCATTATTGTTACAATAATGGAGCTAGCCTCGATCTTTAATTTTTTGCCTGAGTACAGTATGTGGAGATCTATAACTATCCTGTACGAGATTGATGATCGATCATTTTGAGATTCCGTACTTCCAAGTTTGAAAGCTTCATAATTTCATAAACATATAGCAATAACTTAATGAGTGCAATCATACTTTGTTATGTAAGAGGAAAACATCCATCAAGATGCAGGTCTTATTAATTGTCACGGTAGAGGAACACATATATTTGATGCTTATAAGTGTTTCTTTTTTACCTAATAGTCATGTGCCGTGGTAGACACAATAATTTGTAGAAACATTCTTACAATATCGAGCACAAAACTGTTTATCTTGCCACATCACTCTAGATATTTGAGCCAAGGATCGACAAACAATGCACGATTTTCACTTATCACAGTAAAAAAGAGATGTTATTAATTTACACGGGACTATTTCTAACTAAACATCTAAGTCTTTTATCGAAAAAACTAAACATCAAAGTCTAGAGACCTAAATGGAGCTAAAACATCTCCGATATACGTTTTGTAGATGAACATATTATGTTACAAACTTACAATTGGTAATTATCTCAAATTTTAGAAGTGTTCTTAGAGACAATTATGTGACAAATGCACAATTTAAATGACATTTATGAGCATACATGTTTCCGTTCGGATCTGAATAAGGCCCATTGCAATTTGGGCCATCTCTGCCTGTAGAGACAAAAGAAACACCGAAACAGAAGTAAAAGTTGGCCGGGAAATTGACCTCCCCCACTTCTAAAGAAGCAGTAATTCTTTTTCGTTTTTCAAACCCAAGAATGAAGTGGCAGAGATTCTTATCGATCCCAATCTTCGCTGTTCTTCTGTTGATGGGTTTTGTCTGTTACATCACGGTCTTCGTTTTCATCGACGATTGGGTTGGGTTGCAGAGCTCTTCTGGTTCTTTGAACACTCTGATCTTCACTGTCTTCGCTTCTCTTTGTCTCTTTGCTTTCTCTTCATGTGTTCTAATCGACCCAGGTTACGCCACAGCTTCGTATGTTCCTGATGTTGAAGATAGTGGTGTTTCTGATCAGGAGCACAATAAAAATGTAAGCTTTTTATATGAACGTGTGTAAAGTTGGGTTCTTTGTTTTGCATTTGGGTATAATTGTATCATTTGTATGTGAATCAGTTCATAGTATAGATGTGACTGTTTGATGAATGATTTGGATGGTATTTGTAGTTGGGTTTAAAATGTAGGAGAAGGAATTGGATTTTGAAATCTAGGTAGAATGGGAATTGAATTCACTAAGGTGCACTATTTTAAGTAAATTTGTTGGGATGAAGTTAGAAACAATGAAAATTAAGATTCTTGAGGTGAAAGAAAGAGAGTTTAGGGTCTTGGCAAAGATGGATTGGTATTTGTTGTCACTGCATTGTCTGTTAGTGTTGTTCCTTGATTAATTTATGGAGTTTACATGAAAGAATGTTAGAAATATATCGGAGTTGGATTTGTTGCCTGCTTGATCAAAGGAGAGCTTCGAAACTGGAGTTATTGATGTGTTGCTATTTCATCAAGGTGGTTTTTAGTTTGTGTACTTGAGAGTGATGCATTAAGATGCTTAAAGATTTGGTGACTTGTGGCATTAAATTTACTTATGTTATTCCGACGTTTTGGATCATGAACATATAAAATGAATAGCAGTTAAGAGCGTGTCTTTTTTTTTTTTCCCGGTTGGCTGGTAAAGACTAGAAATTTAATTGGGTGAGGATGTAAGTAATGCTGAACCATTAGTTATGTTTTGAAGCTCTAAACAAGTAAGGAGCAAAGGAGGGGGAGGGAAGTGGTTGCCGAATGTTGTTTTGGTAAGGATTTCTTAGAAAATTTTACAATCTGGTTGCCTGGTTGTCTGGATGTGCTTTAAGATGTTATAAGTTATAAGGACGAGTCAGCATGGTCGGTAACTCCCCAATTCCCTTACACATTGTACTTGGCGTTAGGGTTAGCATTACAGAACCCTCAAAGGCTGTATTGACATAGAAAAAATTCTGTTTGTTATCGGTACAGGTACCAATAGCTAAATCAGTACTTGAATGCCTTCTGTAATATTATACAGTCTTAAAGCTCATTATGCTATGCCCTTGTCAACATGTTGGTATACAATTAATGAGAAGCAAGTAGTTTAGGGCATTAGGCTTTAGGGTACCTGTTTTTGTGAATCTAATCACGCGTAGTAACGCTTCTTTGTAGTTAGTGTTGATGTCTTGGAACTTGATTTCTGACAGGCTTAAGAGGTATAGATTTGTTGCTTGCTTGATCAAAGGAGAGCTTTGAACCTTGAGTTAATTATGTGTTGCTATGTCATTGAAGATGTTATTAGATTGTGCAGTTGAGACTTGAGAGTGATTCATGGAGATGTTAAAGACTAGGTGACTAGTGACATGAAATTTGCTTATAACATTCTAAAAAGTGTGTTTTCTGAGGTTTGCTGCTAAAGGCTAGAAAATCAATTGGGTGAGTGGAGTGATGTAACGCTGAACAGATAATTAGGGTTTCAGGCGCTAAGCAAGTAAGGAGCAATGGAGAGGGAGGGAAGTGGTTGCTGAATACTGTTTTGGTTAAGGATATCTTAACAATGTTCTATTTGGTGATTGTTTGAGGAGCACTTTAAGATGTTATAAGTTATAAGGAGCATGGTCGGGAACTCTCCAACTCCCTTACACGTTGCACTTGGGTTAGGATTAACATTACAGAATTAGGCCGCATTGACATAGAAACTTTCTTTTTTTTATGAATAAAAATTTGAACCAATAGCTAAATCAGTACTGGCATGCTTTCTTTAATAGTGCACGGTTTCTCTTAAAGCTTTATTATGCTGCGCCCTTGCCAACAAGTTGGTTTGCATTCACTGAGAAGCAAGTACTTTAGGATTTAGGGTACCTGTTGTTTTGAATCTAATCACACATTAGTAATACTGTCGTGTAGCAAGTTTTGATATGTTGGGTCTTGATTTCTGGCAGGTTATACAATCAAGGCCTTGTGAAAAGTGTTCAACTTACAAGCCTCCTAGGGCTCATCATTGCCGGGTCTGCAGAAGGTGTGTTTTAAGGATGGTAGGTTGGATTGTTTTTATTTCCGTGTCCATCTTACTCACCATTCTTAGTCTTGCACATGGATCTTATTATTGGTTCAACCTTTTTCCTGCCAAAATTGGTTGCAGGATCATCACTGTTTGTGGGTCAATAACTGTGTCGGTTATTGGAACTATAAGGCCTTCTTTACGCTAGTCTTATATGCAACAATAGGAAGCTTGTATTCTACAGTAAGTTTAATTTGGTCTCCTTTTACATGTTGATACCAAAATAAGCAGTCTAAAATTCTGATAGAAGCTTCTAACATGTTTAGACCATCGTTATAACTTGTGCTTTACAAAAGGACTGGGAATTCAGTGGAAGCGGGAGCCTCAAAGTCTTTTATGTGAGTTGGTATATTCAATTTTTACTGCTTTGGTCGACTGTGCTAAAAGTTTTAATTTTCACTGAATTATTAGTGCACATCAAAATTACCTGAACTCAAAACTTCTTTGTTGCCTCACCAGGCACCACTTATCTTAAAATTGTACTTGTTTGGATGTTCACGGGACATTACTGATTTCGACTCCCTGTTGTTTTTTCAGGTTACATGTGCAGTAACGATGGCTGCCTTGACCTTAACGCTTGGAACTCTTCTAGGATGGCATGTGTACCTCATCATCCGGAATATGACAACTATAGAGGTAAAGTCTGACATTGTGAATTGGAAGTGGAACTATTAGTTTGAGAGTACTTATTGATTCATAGCTGGACGTGGATAATTTGCCAGTATTATGAAGCAATACGCACTGAATGGCTGGCGAGGAAATCTGGGCAGAGCTATAGACATCCATACAGTCTAAGTGTCTACAAAAACATTACTTCGGTCTCTCTCTCTCTCTCTGTCTCAGTAGAATATATGTTCTTATATTAGTTATATATGATTCTATGGTATCTGAAAAGACGAAAAGAAAATGGAAATAGAGTTTTAAGCCATTTTCCTTTTAACCAGGTCTTGGGTCCGAATTTGCTGAAATGGTTGTGGCCTGTAGCAGTAAGCCATCTAAAAGATGGTCTTATCTTCCCTACTCCGCGATAATTCATAAATCCTCTTTTTCTTCTGCCTAAAGTCTGTTTTGGTGGCACTAGTGCTGCTCGAGAGTACTGAGAATGTGAAGCATCTTGATCCTATTCGTCTCTTAGTCTTAGTGTGACAAGATTCTAGGAGAAGAGCAACCAAGTGGAAGATGCTGGATATATTCAAACAGTTGCTGTTGAAATCAGGTACAACCTAGTCAACTAACAATTGATCAACAAAAGCCCCCCGATTTTTTTTTTTTGGGTTCCTTTTGCCCCTTGGCAATTTGAAACATTAGGAGTAGATATAAATATAACAAATTGTACATCAGATATTTTTCAACCGAGGACAACTGCAAACCAGATAATGAAACCCAGGACGATCTAGGCCACTTCATCATAAGAGAATTCTAGCCATTCTTGTTTATACTGGTATACAGCTTACAGTTTGTCATATTGATGCAAATAGCCAAGATGGCATTAATTCTTACTTTTCTTTTCTTTTTTAGACGAAATTATTCTTACTATTCTGGCGGCCGATAATGCATCATTCTTACTATTCTGGCTCCCCTGCATTTGCATTTTCTTATATATAAAAAAAAAAAGCACTTGTTTTAATCTTCACTTGCATAAATGAAACCACCATGCCAACATCTATAGAGGGGTTCGTAAACAATGAAGTTATCTTGCCAAATTGATTGACGCAAAGAGTAGAGGAATTTGGGATTTGTTGTTGTGACTTGTGACATCGTTGATGAAACATAAAGAAAATTGCAGGCACCAGGAGTCATCATCAACAAGAAGAACAGTGAGCAAAATGATATGAGGTGGTTGGAAACAAAAATGTTGAAGTGGCTAAGATGAAAACCAAATGGTGATGGAAGATACCATTGTTGCAGGAATATCAATGTAGAATGATGCGGTAGTAGAACATATGGACATCTTCTTCCCAATAATGAAACCAATGCTTCTTCACTAGTCAAGCACAAATTGATGAATGATATGATGGAGCTAATTGTGATTTACACGTGGATCACATTTTGTATATATAAATCACCCTCTTTTACTCCAACCAAAGTTATAATTAAGAATGAAGAAGATTCACGAATAAAGTTGAACTTGCAAATCAAATCCTTCACAAGTGTGCTGTACCTTTTTCTACCTCGTATCCTCTTTACGAACAATTTGACTACGCACAGTTCATTCCTCAAAGCTGGGATGGTCGAGATGACGTTACTGTTTATCTTAACGTGAATCAAAGCCTGCTGGGTTCCTAAAAACTAGGAGGAACTTGCCAAACTCTATGCTCTTTGTCATAGTTCATATGAGTTGAGGAATATTTGTTTATACCAGTAAAGGAAGCTTAGTCATGGTTTAAGGAGATAAGCACTACAGCCATGAAGATCGGTGGAGGAAATAGAAAAATGAGTCTGATCTGTGCTGATGCTAATGAATCTCAAATTACAGTAGTGGACGAGAGTTGAGGTGGGATCTTTTGTCTTTTGAGAATAAGAAAATGCTGGAGCACTTTTCATTCTTTTCCCTAATCATAGAGCATGTATTTTACATGCATAAATACAGTGACTGATCAAGTAGGCACACAGCATATCGTTGACAGATACGAAGCAAAAAAACCAAGATACGTTATATACTACTACAGTACTTTTGCAAAACCCGGTTTGGGTATTGAGAATAATTAATTAATAATACACTATAGAAAAATAACATTATTACATATGATAACATATACAAATTAGAACCACAACTCTATGAATCTTAGATCTTCTACCTCCCTCGGATCAATACAACATGCACAGACCTAACAGCTAATGAAAATGTTGTAATTAAGAGAAATAGACAAGAGCAAGAAACCATATCATATAAGATTCGATTAATATATACATATGAAACCAAACCTTCGTTTGGAAAGTGGACTCTAAAATAATGCATGAGGAACTGTTTGATATATATAGTACACTTTACACAATAATGTTCAAGGATACCTGTCATGCAAATTGGAATTGTATATAGAATCCTGTCAATTTCGTGCATTATGCTGATGTGGTGTGATAACCATTGGTACTAGCTCTTGACAATTGCAGGTTGGTATAGTACTAGAAAATGCATGCTCGCTAGTAGGTTGTTTGGTTGCTTGTTTATAATTATGTGCTAATTTTGGAAGACAACTTTTTGATTTATCCTCCAACGTAAATTTATATTTTCACTTTCATAATCGGAACCACCATGACGGCCCGAACGACCTAGACCACCGAAACCTTGCTTGTTACTTTCTTATAAAAGCCTGGGTGTCATACACGTCGAAATGTTGTAAACATTGGTTGTCCACGAGGCATCTCTATTGAAAAAGATCGAACACAGCTGAAGGCTAAGAGATATGCTGGATGGGAGAACTAGTTGCCTTCTGGAGAGTCTGGACGGAGATCGACGAGCTACACAACAAGAACGCCGAGAAGGGGAGGCGGCCACCTAGAGACATTGATCGAATTGGAGAACATTCTAAGGTTTTTACTAGCAGCAGAGTGATGATTAGTGTTAAATTATCAAGGACAATGCTCATAACTCATAAGGAAAACATGGCGAAGACCGTAGATAGGGTTCCCAAGTCCTCGTCATTGAAAAGGATATGTCCTAAATTATTTAAAAAAAAAATAAAAAATTTCCAAATTGCATGAATGATATATAATGTGAATTTGTGATTCAAGGTTTCCCTCTCGTTCATTTATTTTTGGGACAGACAGACAAGATGGATATCTTATCTATCCAACATGACATGATAGGAGATCGATGAGATGCAAAAACTAGATGCCGAAAACCTCTCAATAATTAGTTCACCCATTTTCTACTTAATTTGTTTAGGTGGAAGAAGCTAGGATCATATCACATTTTATGTGGTACTATATATAATGAAATGTCCTCATCGACTATAGCTAGCTTGTGCAACTTGACAACCAAGTAGCAGTTATACAAGTCTACAAATTGCGACCTGGATTTCGTCTTCATCTCAAACAGAGAGAGAGAGAGAGAGAGAGAGAGAGAGAGTGTGTGTAAATTTCGTCTTCATCAAATTTGTTTGTTGAAGCACTCGGCCGGGTTTTGCTTATGCATGTGCCATATTGTTCAAGAATCTGTATCAAATCAGATCCAAAAGCAACGTTGTTCTTTGGGAGAAAGGTCGTCGTGATTAGGGCTATTAGCTATCAAGATTTACGTGAGCGTGGTTGATCTTTGGTGGAGTCGTAAAGGCATACTGCGTTGAGTACGTAGAGGTAAACGTCAAAATTGTTAAACTCGGATTATTCATACATTTGTCATCACCTCTCAATGTTCTTGACATTGATTATCCAGATAGATGACTAACTTTAGATAAAATTAAGAATCCGAAGAAAATACGTGATATGTATTATGGTAATTGCATGATTGATCGTTCCTTCATCATTATCAATTTTTCTGGCTTTGGCGCTTTGTTATGATTTGCAGCTATGTTCATGGGTTCCCACAGTTCGGAATCCAAAATACAAAGCTGAAAAATAGAACAAGATGTGACTGAACACGATGAACTTGGACTACCAGTTTGTACTGGTACATAAACCAGCTCATACTATAAACTAAATTCAGAACAAATACAAGTTAACATGAATCTTGGGAGATTATGACTTGGAAAACCTAATACTGCATCATGTTCAAGGTGCACAGGGACGGAGCTAGAGTTCTAAAATACTCTGGGCTAGATTTTACTTTTAAAAAAAATTTCAAAATTATTATTATATAATTGATGAATGTAGCCAATATTTAAGTGACCAATATAGCAAATGTTGGATTGTTTCAGAAAATTGATAAATGTCATGGTCTCTGGAGGATAATGGTACTAGTGTGGACTTAAAGATTCTAAAAACCTTAATTAATGTTGCGTGTGAGAGCCTCAAGCTACCATTTTTTAGCCATTTTTTATATGGGGTATAAGTATAACTCAAAAAAACCTATTTATTTCATATTTATATATAAGTACATAACCTATTATATTTGAAGAAAAAAAAAGCAAAAAAAGTCTATGGGCTGCAGCTCATAGAAGCTTGTACTATCTTCCGTCCCTTTGTAGTTTAGCAAAAGAGATGGAGACAAACTATCCAATAAAATTACCCGGTTTACCGTGCAGCTAGTCTGCTGGTGCATCAAGTAAGCTAGACGGATACACCCACTCCAAATTATTTCACTTTAATTATCTTTATTGCAAAACCCTTATCGTTTATTTGAAATTTTCATAGACTTTCTCAAGGAATCAGCCACTACATAGAAATTAACATTAAACGCACTCTACTTGATTCAAATAGCATCATCGTTTTCATGCTTAATTTTATCACGATTGTTAAAGAATCAATACCATCTCATGATTGATCAACATGGTGTGTGTTCGGCAAATGCATATTCACTTTTATAAAATAGACAAATTTCGGGAAGTAAGGACTTAACATAGTGTAATTTCTTTATAATATGGGCCACAATATATAATAACACTACCTTTTGAAATATAAATGATTAATAAAGTTGTTATGAATCATGGTTTCACGATAATTTCGAATTATTAAAATGTTTATTTTATATATTTATTTCTGTTTCGCATTATTAACGTGTTTTTATGTCATAACTATTAATTTTAGAGTTTGATATAGAAATTAAGAAAACCAAACCTTTGCCGGAATTACAGAAACGGCGAAACAATCAAAGCCCCAACGAAAAACTACCAACAACAAATCCGAAATGGTAAATTAGTTAACACTCATCATTGCAATTCTTTCTTTCTCCTTCACACAAAACTCTCTCTCTCTCTCTCTCTCACACACACACACTATAAATACAAATATTTCTAAGAGCAGTCAGTGCCTGCAAACCACAAGTAGACAGCAATCTTGTCTCTCTGTGTTTCCTTCTCCTTCAGTTTCTCGTTGCTTCGCATAAAGCCTTTTCCTTTTTTCTTTGTTTGATATTCCCACACAAAATTCTTGAATCCCAGAAAGCCAAAAGTACAGTAGAATCCAAGTCATCGAACAGAGAGAAGAAAGGTACAGTACTTTTCATTCTCGGGTCCTCTCTCTCTGGGACTCTCGGTCTTTACTTCTTTTTACCACAGTGTTTCAAAATTCTCTGTGACACTCTGGTTTCCGAGAAAACCGAGGACAAGAGAATGGATTCCGGAGCTTATTCAGGTCTCAACTTTGGCCTGATTTTCGCGGAAGCAAAACAGAGTGTTAGTGCATGCAGGGATCTTTTGAACTCTCTCCTAGAATTTCCGCTAAACTCGTGTTTCAGTGTGTCTCTAACAATAATATGAGTATAACCCAATTCCAATCCCCCAAAAAGTTTGGTTTTCTTTCATCTCAAGCATTTTTCACATTTTTGATATTTTATCTTTTATGATTTTAGTGTGAGCTGTAGGAGCCATATAAGCTTATGTAATTAGCTGGCAATTTTGAATAGTTTTCTGTTTTTTGCGATGATTTTGTTCCAGAAACAAAGCAATGTGTTTGAAGCCTATAACTTTGTTGTTAAGTTTGATAATTGACCCTTTATATCTGAAGAACGGTCATAATTTGATTTGTGGGTGTGTTTTACAGAAGGGTAAGAATTTGAGAGGAAGATTTGAATAAGGAGATGAAGAACTCGGTGTCGGATCGCAGCTTTTACATTGACAGTGAAGAAGAAGATGATGAGGAGAAGGACAACAGAAGCATAGAAGACGGGCATGATTCCGATTCTTCTGGCTCGGAAGCCGAACACCACGAGCAGCAGCAGATTCAGCCCAGTTCTTACAACACTCAATGGCCGCAGAGTTACAGGTTCTCATCTCTCTCTGTTCTTTTGCTCTGTTTTGCTCTGTTTTGCTCTTTGAAATTTTCAGCTGGTTCTAGTTGTCCATGACTTTTCCATTTACCCTGCCATGAGTGTTTTCAGTAAGTTTTGTAGGTAAAAGATGCCAACTTTATTTAGTACTTTTCTTGCTTTGTTACGATGATGGAAAAATGTTACCAAGTATAGTAATCAAAACAAGTATTGCGTAAGGTTTAGAGCCAAAAGGACAAATTTAGCTAAGATTTTCAGTTTGCATCTCTAAGCTTTAGCTAGGGAGCTACTTCAATGTTTGGCTGGCATTGACATAATGGATCATCAAGGCTAGAAGTAAAGAGTCACCAACTGTAGTTTTTCCTTGAAAAGGGAAAGTGAGTTGGTAGCACTTAGGTCTTTTCTTGATGGAAAAAGAGCAAATGACAATGATTTTTCTTTAATCACTTTCTTATATAAGGAAAGTGAGATCTGTGACTGTGAGTTCTGTAGCTTTTGTGCGATGATCACTTATGTGGATATATGTACTGAATGAGCATTTGTATCGTAAAGCTCAAAATACTTATAGTTTCTTGATTACTGTTTCAGGCAATCCATTGATCTGTATAGTAGTGTACCATCCCCTGGCATAGGCTTTCTAGGCACTCCTTCACTGACAAGATTAGGAAGCTCGTTTCTTTCCTCATCACTAACGAGAAGGCACACTCCGGAAACATTACCTTTTTTGGCAAAACCTGCGGTACCAACGCTTGCTGAGCAACAACAGCAGAGACGAAGTTCTCATTCTCTTCTTCCACCAATTCCTTCAAGAAGGTCTTCAATACGAAAAGATGATAAATCCAAGATTTCTCATGATCATCATCCAATGTCTCGCCACAGCTCATTTGCACAAGCTGTGGTTAATGGTAAGTATGGCACATGTTGATAGTTATTCCCCACCATTTACTCCAATCACTTACTTGTTCATAAAGTTCCTTCACTATCCTTCATTTAAGTCTAATTGTTTCTTGGCTCACCAATCAAATCCCTTTCTACTTACACGAAGTAGTTTAACAGTAAGCAGAAACTGAAAAACTTGGACCTTGCCACTAGATACTGTAACAACTAGGAACCACTGGATAGGTTCATCATATGCCAGCAACTCAATTTCAAGGACCACATAGCAAATCAAGAGTTTGTATATATTACTATTTATTACTTTGCTGCCATCACCCAGATTCCCATTGCTCAAGATAGAGTCTGAGCTTGATCTGATGCTAATTTCCATATACAAGACCTGCATGCTGATGCATTCTACTTAGCTAATGCATAGTCCCAGTTCCCACATTGGTATGATGGATAAAGTATAACAACCAGAAAACTTATTCAAATCTGACAAACATATCAGTTTACACCTCATATGGATGAATATTATATAAATTGTTTCTAGTGCAGAAAATAGCTCATTCCATTGTCACTCCTATTATTACCTTCAATTATGGGTATTCAAACAAAGAAGCAAGCCTGTATTTATTATTTTGCATGGGTTTTATGTGGCTTTGAACATCATAGCACATGGTGCACATGACAAGATCTAACTTGGAATAAAATTCAATGGGTGCCTCTTAACTTGTCTGTCCTGTGCCAAATAACTGTTTAACCTTTACGGCTTAAGAGTTACCCTCACTGGATCATTATTTTCTCACATATTCTATTGATTTAGGAATCAATGTTCTTTGTGGCGTGGGAATTCTATCGACACCTTATGCAATCAAAGAAGGAGGATGGATAGGGCTTTCCATATTGTTTATTTTTGCAGTGCTGTCGTTCTACACTGGGTTGCTTCTGCGTTACTGCTTGGATAGTCAACCTGGACTTGAGACTTACCCGGATATTGGTCAAGCTGCATTTGGTACCCCAGGCCGAATTTTTATCTCGGTAAGCTGGGTTTTGGAATCCATTACTGCAAAAGTCTGATGTAGTTTATAGAGCAATGTGGATTTACTACGTGTGTTATATTGGTAGACTGTTAATATTCTTTTTATGACTGCAGATAATACTGTACGTGGAATTATATGTAAGTACTGCTGGCTGGATTGAGTGAGTACTTTCCGTTTTGAGTTCTATTTTTCTTTCGTTTATGATCTACGCATGATTGCAAAAGAAAGAAAGCAATGAGAGATGAATAGATGGGGCATTACAGAGAAGCCAACCCTTTTAGTCCCTGGAACACAATTTTGATCTGGTTGACCGAGTCTTATCCCCTTTTGGATCTGATGTGTTTTGGTATCGGTGTTTTTGACCAATCAATATCACAGAAACAAGTAGATTGAAAGACAAGGTGCCTATAGTGCTTCTGGTTCTTGGTTCTTAGTAACCAATTTGTCTATGTAAAAACAATCACCTATGCACCACAGTCGATACTCAGTTTAGAATTTCGAATGAAACTCATGCTTTAAATCAGAGTCTTGGGTTCACTTTTAATGCACTTCGATAACCTATTGTGAATTTTTATGTACTTGCTGGCTGCTGCAGGCTTGTTGTATAGAATATATAATCCTGGAGGGAGACAACTTGTCTTCGCTATTCCCAAATGCACACCTGAGCTTGGGTGCATTTGAGTTAAATGCACACGTTTTGTTTGCGATTTTGACCACCCTTGCAGTTCTACCTACTGTTTGGCTCCGAGACCTCAGTGTTCTTAGCTATATCTCAGGTGAGTTTTAACTATCCTATTTTGATGTACACTCTGAGTCTATTGAAAACTTCTGACATTATACTTCTTTGGTTCCAGCTGGTGGAGTTATTGCGTCGATCTTGGTAACGCTTTGCTTGTTTTGGGTTGGTCTGGTAGATGGTGTTGGCTTTGAGAGCAAAGGGACTCCACTGAACCTTGCAACTCTACCTGTTGCTATGGGTCTCTACGGTTACTGCTACTCAGGACACGCTGTGTTCCCAAACATTTATACTTCATTGGAAAAGCCAAACCAATACCCTGCAATTCTCTTAACATGGTAACCTAGCAAATCGATCCACGATAGGCAATATATTTTATAATTTCATCATTTTATTATTTTCATTGATCTATTATTTTCCATGTAGCTTTTTCATATGTACTATCATGTATGCTGGAGTTGCTGTCATGGGTTACTTGATGTTTGGAGAAGCAACTTTGTCACAGTTCACTCTCAACATGCCTCAGGACTTAGTTGCCTCAAAGATCGCTGTGTGGACTACGGTAAATGCTAATAAATTTTGTTTCTGTGGATGTTCTTTTGGTGTGCTTCGAGAGGAAACATAGTGGTTGCTAACATAAAATTTATTCTTTATTTGCTTTTGCAGGTAGTCAACCCATTCACCAAATATCCTTTGTTGCAAGTTATGCAGATAGTGTATGTTAACTGATGCACCAACATGCACACATAGGCACATGCACAAGCACAAGCACAAGCACAAGCACATGACACTGCAGTTGATCATTCAACTGGAGTGAAATATCAGGAAAAAGAAAAGCAAAACCCTTCCGCTTTCCTGAAATGCATCATGAACTGAAATTGATATACACTGCACGAACAAATAATTAAGGAAAATATAGCATATATGTCTCTCCTTAATTAGAACCACGTATGCATTAACTATGTCTCCCGTGGCAATGAGTCTGGAGGAGCTGGTACCATCAGACAAGTCTCGCCTGTACTCTATCTTTATTAGAACAGGGCTGGTGCTCTCTACCCTAGTCGTTGGTCTTTGCATACCTTTCTTTGGTAAATCTCCCTTGATCATTATTGATTGGCCTTGTTATTCCATTAGTACAATATGTTTACCGCTCCAATTGTTTCAACTTGCTGCAGGTCTCATGATGTCGTTGATTGGATCTTTATTCACGATGCTTGTAGTAAGATGATTTCTGTTTGCAATTTAAGCTCTTTATATCTTCTAGTGGTAGCAACTCTTTTCACTAACCGAATACTTTTACTGCAGGCCTTGATCCTTCCTTGTGCTTGTTATTTGACCATCCGCAAAGGACAAGTAACTCGTTTTCAGGTAAATGAGTTAATGACCCTTTGCTGACGAGAAACACAAACACAAATGCTTTCATGCAATTAGTCTTTTACCTCCTGGTTATATTATACACTCTGCTTGATTCACCGATTTTTAACAAGCTTCTGTTTTTCCCATTTGCAGATGATACTTTGTACTGTAATTATTATAGTAGGTGTCGTAGCATCTGTCTTTGGAACTTATTCAGCCGTAACTAAAATCGTGGAGAATTTGAGCAGCTGAAAGTTTTTGGTGATATTAATTTTCATTTTCTCTGAAACAGTGAATGACACCATGATTCTGTATTCTAGTTTTGTAAGAGTATTATATAATCTCATGGTATTCAATTGCAATTTTGAGTTTACATAGATGTAAGTCATCGTATTTTACTTGTTTCCATACCAGTGTACTTGAAGAGATGCTCCATACTATCAGAAAGATCTTGAACTCTATCTTCTGTAATTCCACTTGGACTCGTCCACAATTTCCTTTTGCCAATTTCATTGGCTCCTCGTCATTTAGACTCTGGATTGCTCATGTCTGCAATACAATGTACTATGAAAATACAGGTATTTCAGGCTTAAATAGTGATACAAAATGTAAACATCAACTCCTACAGTTACAATTCAATAATCACATTCAATAATTAAACCTAGTTCAATGCATTTTAAGATGATATACATAAACCTTGTAGAGACTCTACTCTGTTTTGCTCTGTTTATTTCCCTCTCAGAAATCCATCTTTTCAAAAGGTTACCATGATGGTATCAACTTCATATGGAAACACAGATCCATTTCCCGCCATCGTCGACCACCAGTTGGAGCAGAATCTTCTCTCCCCAAAAGCCAAAAGTGTAGAAGAATCCAGGTGATCCAAACGGAGAGAAAAGAGATGCACTACATTTCATTCCTGGTTCTCTCTCTCTTTTTGGATCTTCAATTCTTGCATCAGAATGGATTCCGGAGTTTATTCAGGTTTCAAAATCTGGCTTGATTTTCGCGGAAGCCGAACAGAGTGTAATTACATGCAGGGGCCTTTTGAAATTTTCAAACTTTCTCTGCCAGAATTTCTGCTAAAAAACCGCGTTTCAGTGTGTTTTTTTTTTCTAACAATATGAGTGTATTCTCCTCTAAAATGTTTGGTCTTATCTTTCATTTTTTCTCTTGGTCGGAATAGAAGACTCTATTAGAAGATCACAATAATCAGATAAAGTACAAGAGGCACATAAGGCCCAGCAAAATTTTCAAATTTTTGTGGTATGCATTTATCAAATTTTTGTGTCTCTTTTTTGTGTGATGTTAGTCTGAGCTGTTAGTGCCATATAAGCTTATATATAATTGGCAGGCAATTTGAATAGGTTTCTGTTTTTGCTTCAATTTTGGGCTATGTTACTTCCATATATAAACAAATTAAGCAATGTGTTGTGAGCCTAACTTTGTTTTCAAGTCTGATAATGGACCCTTTATATCTGAAGAAAGCTGAGATTGATTTGGGGGTGTCTGATTGAAGAAGAGTCGATATTTGAGAGGAAGATTTGAATAAGGATATGAAGAACTCGGTGTCAGATTGCAGTTTTTACATTGAAAGTGAAGAAGATGACGATTATGAGGGGAGGGACAACAGACAGATAGAAGATGGGAATGATTCTGATTTTTCGGGTTGGGAAGCCGAGCAGCAGCAGCAGCAGCAGTTTGAGCCCAGTTCTTACAATACACAATGGCCTCAGAGTTACAGGTTCTCAATCTCTCTCTGTTCTACTGCTCTGTTTAGCTCCTTGAAACATTTTTCTGGTTCTATTATTGTTCATGAGGTTTCAGTATTATCCTGTTTTTGTACCATTGGAATATTGTGCTGATATTCTTTGTAGGGAAAAGATGCCAACTTTAATGGTATTTTTGTTTGTTTTGTTTTGATTTGATGATGAGAAAATGATTGAAATCTTACTTAGAATAGTAATCAAACAATGTATTGCATGAATATGACAAATTTTGCTAAAATTTCAGTTGGTATCTCTAGGCATTAGGAAGTACTTCAGTGTCTGGCTGGCTGTGACACATTGGATTACTGAGGCTAGAAGTAAAAACTAAATAACTGTAGTTTCTCCTGGAAAGGGAAAGTGAGATTGATGATGCTTAGGTCTTTTCTAGAAGGAAAAGAGAGCAACTGACAGGCACTTATACTGAGGAAGTGAGATCTGCGAGTTTTGTTGCTTTCGTATAATGATCTCCTACTGTTGGTGTATCTTCAGCTCCAAATACTTACTGTTTCTTGATTACTTGTTTCAGGCATTCCATTGACATGTATAGCAGTGTACCATCCCCCAGCATTGGGTTTCTAGGCAATCCACTGTCAAGATTAGGAAGCTCATTTCTTTCCTCATCATTTCTTTCGTCATCACTAACGAGAAGGCACACTCCTGAGACATTACCATTTTTGGCAAAGCCTCCAGTACCAGCCCTTGGTGAGCAACAACAGCAACAGCAGGAGAGACCAAGTTCTCATTCTTTACACTCAACAATTCCTTCAAGGAGGTCTTCAATAAGAAGAGATGATAAATCCAGGATTTCTCATGAACATCATCCAATGTCTCGCCACAGCTCTTTCGCACAAGCTGTGGTTAATGGTAATTATAGCACATGCATGTTATTTGTTATTCCTCATATTTACTGCAATCATTTATCTGTTCATAAATTGAAAAATTCATTCGCCCTCCCTCATTTGCAACGTACTAGATACAGTAACAAGTAGCAACCACTGGATAACTCCAGACCAAACAGAATTTTATAAGCTTGATCTGATGCTAATTTACATATTCAACACTTGCATGTAGTAATGTTGACGCATCCATATTAGCTAATGCATCCAAGTTCCAACAGTAGTATGATGTATCATGTATGAAATATAACAACCAGAAAACTTATTCAAATCTGAGACACGGATTACTTTACACTTCAGATGGATGAATATCATAATTTTGCGTGTAGTGCAGAAAATAGCTCATTTCTTTTGTCCATATCCTATTATTGTCTTCAATTATGGGCATTCAAACAAAGATGCAAGTATTTTTATTTATTATTTCTCATGGGTTTTCGGGTGGCTTAAAACATCATAGCACATGGTGCACATGAAAAGACTTGCACGGGTGCCAATGAACTTGTCTGTCCTCTGACAAATAACTGTTTAACCTTTACGATTTAAAAAAGTTACCTCACTTGATCAAGTTCATTCATAGATTCTATTGATTCAGGTATCAATGTTCTTTGTGGTGTGGGAATTCTATCGACACCATATGCAATCAAAGAAGGAGGATGGATGGGGCTTTCCATTTTGTTTATTTTTGCAGTGCTGTCCTTCTACACTGGATTGCTTCTGCGTTATTGCTTGGATAGTCAACCTGGGCTTCAGACTTACCCGGACATCGGCCAAGCTGCATTTGGTACCCCAGGTCGAATTGCCATCTCGGTAAGCTGGATTCTAGTATCCATTACTGCAAAAGTCTTATGTACGTAGTTTGTAGAGCAATGCGAATTTACTGGATGTGATACGTTCTTAGACTGTTACTTTATAAGTTCCAAACTATACATTTGACCAAATAAAATTTAGAAGTATTTCACAGATTCAGTGTCTAATTTAGTACTCATTTTATGCCTGCAGATAATACTGTACGTGGAATTATATGTAAGTAGAGCTGGCTTGACTGAGTGAGTATTTTCCTTATTGCTTTGGCTGAAAAGAAGCGTCATTTTTTCTATCTTTTAAACTTTACTTTGATTGCAAAAAAGAAAAGCACTTTGAGATGAAAAAAAATGGATTGAAGTGGAGTCAATCCATTTACTGGTTGGCGCCAGATCTTGATCTGGTTGACGAGTCTGTTGAAGATAGTTAGCAGTTAGCAGTATGGCGAGTATGGTAGATGGCGAATGGGATGGCGAGTGTATGGTGGCGAGTATGGTAGATGGCGAATGGGCTAGTTCTCGCCAGTTCCTGTGGCTCTTCTGTGCAGTATGGAGTTCACCTACTGCAGTATGGGCATTATGGTGGAAATCCATTTTCTTAGTTTTAGTCCATGCCTTGGTATGGCATATACAGTGCTCAGTATGGACAGTATGGGCGGCTGTGCTACTGCCTCCCACTCATGTGTTGCCTCCCACTCTTCCTCACACTCAGCTGTTCTGATTCACACACAGCACGTCTTCCACTCACCTGCTCCCATTAGCATTCAATAAAGAAAATTCAATACATTATTGTTTGTACAAATCACTGTAGTATAGCTTATATATACTTGTATTCTCACAATTCAAATTTATCAAGGAATGAAGAGGAAAATTCTCAGAATGCATTTGTGTTCCTCTTGAACTCATTTCTTGATCATATTTTCAACATGGTATCAGAGCAGGTTCTATTGGCCTAGCTCTTAATCTCCTTTTCTTCTTCCTCTCCCCTTCTCCTGTCCGATCCAAATCATGGATCTTGGCATGAGATTTGGGGAGAGGGGGAGTTCAATAGATAGTTCATGTTAGAGTTCTTATAGAAGAGTCCATGGAACCCGATCTGGTGTCTTGTGGCTTCTGAGATTCTATTGCTTCCACGTCTTTGATTTCAGTAGCTAGATTTGTGTTTCAATTTCTTCCCCAAATTTCCACTCCTTTTCTCACTTACCCTCTCTCTCCTGACCATTCTCAACTGGTCTCTCCCCATTTCCCTGTATTCACAACCCAGAAATCTGAAATGGGCTTTTCTTCATTTCTGCTCTGCCTTTAATCCATGGATGTGTGCTAGCAATTAAGCCACCTTAAAGTATTTGCTGCTTTCTTTTTAGGCTTTTGGGTTTTACAAGGGATGCCCTCATCAAGTCCATCCTCTTCTTTGAGGGGCAGAGGTCTGGGAAGCTCCCTCCTAACCAGAGGCTTAATTGGAGGAGAGACTCTGGTCTTTCTGATGGCGCACCCATGCATGTTGATTTGGTCGGAGGGTACTATGCTGCAGGGGACAGTGTCAAGTTTGGGTTCCCCATGGCTTTCACCACCACCATGCTTTCATGGAGTGTGATTGAGTTTGGTGGGTTGATGAAGGGTGAGTTGCAGAATGCTAAAGAAGCCATTCGTTGGGCCACTGATTACCTTCTCAAAGTAACAGCCCACCCAGGCACCATCTATGTCCAGGTTGGAGATGCTAACAGTGACCATTTGTTGGGAGAGACCAGAGGACATGGACACCCCAAGGAGTATTTACAAGATTGACGCAAATACCCCTGGGTCTGAAGTAGCATGAGAAACTGCTGCGCCACTTGCAGCTGCTTCATTGGTCTTCAGGAGAAGTGATCCCGTTTATTCCAAGCTTTTAGTCAGGAGGGCTATGAGGGTGTCTGAGTTTGCTGACAAGCACAGGGCACGTTGAGAGTGGCGGATGTCCTATGGTGGCGGATGGATCGTGGCGGATGTCCGCCAGGCGGATGGATCGCGGATGGATCGTGGCGAGCCCCTGTGCTAGTACTCCGTAGTCCCTGTGTTTAGCCTTGATGATTCTTGCACGTCCGCCACGGGCACATTCGCCTACTAGCACGTGCACATCCGCCATACTGCTAGCTATTAACTATCTTCGACGATGCCAACTGCGTTCCTCTGCCAGTCGGTGTCCATCTGCTTCAGCCGTCCGCATCTCTCCTCCGTAGTACTACAGTGATGCGGAAAGGAGAGGCGTGCCGGAAAGGATGTGCAGAACGCCGGCCAGGTGAAGAAGAACATATGGTGGAGTCGAGTGAAGAGAAAGGTGCGGTCGTCGGGCCGGTACTGTCTCGACGCAGACGCGGAACACCTGAAACAGCGGAGAGCCGAGCTAGATGGCGGGCCATGGAGTTAAAGCAGTGAGGGGGACAGGCCATGGAGGAACGGTCCGTGAGCTCGTACCTCCGATGAGGGGTTGTCCGGCGGAGTTGTTTGAGCTAGTACTCGGTGTCCGTTCCGGCCCTTCCTTCAACGGCGACAGCGCCTCCCCGGATCTCGCGTCCATTAGCTGCTCAGCCACGTGGTGCCTCACTCTCCGCATCAGACCAAGTTCTGTTGGAGCAGTAGCAGAGCCGTCCCGGCAAATTAGAGCAGTTCAGATTTGGAAAAAGACTTGGTTGCTTCCTTTGGTGGAGCTTCTAATTCTTGTTTCGGTTCACCTTCTACCCCTTGCTCAAACATTAATATCACTGACTATTATCTTTCCACTGTCAGCCTATGCCTCCTTGTTGACCAGTCACCCGATTTTTTTGACCTCTTGGTATTGTGGAGAGAAGTCCACATCTGTCTCCTAGCATCTTGTGCCTCTGTCTCCTAGGCATTTTGTGGAGATACGTATTATTTGGCATGTTTAGGGTGGAGAGAATGCTTCTGCTTCTTTTTGGACTCCTACCTGATGTCAGTTTCTTATTTCATCTTCCTATTCTTGGAAGAGAAATTTGTTAGAGTTCTTCTGTATAAGACTCTTTATCTTTTTCTCATTTTGGAGATTATGTTTCAGTTTGACCTTTGATTTCTTCTTCTTATGCTTTGGAAGAAAAATCTGTTGTCCATGGTCAAGTTTTGATTTCTTTCATCCTATTTTTGGAGGAGAAATCTGTTTCGAGGTTCTAGTGTAGCCTCAATATTTCCGATGTTGGACTATCGGCGTTTCAGTTTGGCCTTCTTTGATTTCTTTATCTGTTTTGGAAGAAATCTGTTGTCCATGGTCAAATCTGTTTCCGAGATTAGTGTAATCTCGTTATCTTCTGATGTTGGACTATCAGAGTTTTCATAGTGGAGGTGAAGAACAGGAGAGTTAGTTCTCTGGGCAACACCTTTGCAGTTCTACAATTCACAATTTGTCTTCATAGTGGCAGACAAGAGCAGCTGTGTCTGAGATGGTCAACCATTGAGCAATCCTGAAGACTTGTTGGGATTAATCTTGCAGAAGCTGTGTCTGTGTTTTATTTGGAGCTTGAAGTTCATCAAGTATTTGGCAAGCTTGGCTCAAAGTTTTTCCTTGATCCAACTTAAGGGGGAGTGTTGAAGTTAGTGTAGCAGTATGGGCAGTTCTGGCTCCTTGAAGATAGAACTCAGTGACATATCTATGGTATGGGACATCAGAGGCTCAAAAGTATGGGGCTGCAGCAGGAACTAGAAAGGGGCTGCAGCAGAGATCAGTTCATGGTCAAGATAATTGCCTACTGCTAAGTTTCTTCCTCTTATCCAAGCTTGGCTCCAACATTCTTTTGGATCCAGCTTGAGGGGGAGTGTTGAAGATAGTTAGCAGTTAGCAGTATGGCGAGTATGGTAGATGGCGAATGGGATGGCGAGTGTATGGTGGCGAGTATGGTAGATGGCGAATGGGCTAGTTCTCGCCAGTTCCTGTGGCTCTTCTGTGCAGTATGGAGTTCACCTACTGCAGTATGGGCATTATGGTGGAAATCCATTTTCTTAGTTTTAGTCCATGCCTTGGTATGGCATATACAGTGCTCAGTATGGACAGTATGGGCGGCTGTGCTACTGCCTCCCACTCATGTGTTGCCTCCCACTCTTCCTCACACTCAGCTGTTCTGATTCACACACAGCACGTCTTCCACTCACCTGCTCCCATTAGCATTCAATAAAGAAAATTCAATACATTATTGTTTGTACAAATCACTGTAGTATAGCTTATATATACTTGTATTCTCACAATTCAAATTTATCAAGGAATGAAGAGGAAAATTCTCAGAATGCATTTGTGTTCCTCTTGAACTCATTTCTTGATCATATTTTCAACAGAGTCTTTAACCTTTTAAAACTTCGTTTGACATATTGGATCTCATGGTTTTTGGTAATAGTGTTTCTAACTAATTCATCCTGGAAACAAGTGAAGTAAAGCCAAGGTGCTCATGGCTGTTCTGTGTCTCGGTGCTTAGTTACCACAGGTTCCAATTTGTCTGTAGAAACGATCACCTATTCACTTCATTCCAAACTCAAATTACAAAATTTACAATTTTGAATACAAATAATCTTTGCAGAGTCTTAGTTCACTTATAATGCACAAAGATCATCTATTGTAATTTTTTTTTTTTTTTTTTACATGCAGGCTTCTTGCATAGAATATATAATTTTGGAGGGTGACAACTTGTCTTCACTATTCCCAAATACACACCTGAACTTGGGTGGATTTGAGTTAAATGCACACATTTTGTTTGCGATTTTGACCACCCTTGCTGTTCTGCCTACTGTTTGGCTCCGAGACCTCAGTGTTCTCAGCTATATCTCAGGTGAGTTTTGACTAACCCAATTTGATGTACACCAACTACACTCTAATTCTTCTAAAAAATTCTGACATTATGCTTCTTTTGGTTCTAGCTGGCGGAGTTATTGCAACAATCTTTGTAGTGCTTTGCTTGTTTTGGGTTGGTCTAGTAGATGGTGTTGGCTTTGAGAGCAAAGGGACTCCACTGAACCTGGCTACTCTTCCTGTTGCTATGGGTCTCTACGGTTTCTGCTACTCAGGGCACGCTGTATTCCCAAACATATATACTTCATTGGAAAAACCAAACCAATACCCTGCAATTCTCTTAACATGGTAACCAAGAAAATTCACATTCGGCAACATTTCTCATACTTCCATCGTTTTATTTGAACTGATCTATTATTTTCCATGTAGCTTTTGCATATGCACTTTCATGTATGCTGGAGTTGCTGTCATTGGTTACACAATGTTTGGAGAAGCAACATTGTCACAGTTCACTCTCAACATGCCTCACGATTTGGTTGCCTCAAAGATCGCTGTTTGGAGCACGGTATATGCTAATAACATTTGTGTGTTTCAGGAGGAAAATGCTAATAACATTTGTGTGTTTCAGGAGGAAAAATAGTGGTTGCTAACATAAAATCTGTTCGTTATGTGTTTTGCAGGTAGTTAATCCATTTACCAAATATCCTTTGTTGCAAGTTATGCAGATAATGTATGTTAACTGATGCACCAACACGCACACACAGGCACACGGATATGCACAAGCGCAAGTAACAATGTAGTTGATCAGGGAAAAAAAGGAAAAACACAAGCCTTCAGCATTACTAAAATGCATCAGGAACTGAAATTGTAATACATCATACAGACACAAATATTAAAGTAACTGATAGCAAAAAACTATATACGTCTCTCCTTAATTAGATTCACATATGCATTAACCATATCTCCTGTTGCAATGAGTCTGGAGGAGCTGCTACCGTCAGATAAGTCTCGCATGTACTCTTTCTTTATCAGAACAGGGTTGGTGCTGTCTACTCTGGTCGTCGGTCTTTGTATACCTTTCTTTGGTAAATCTCCCTTGAACATTCTTCATTGCCTCATTAGCCTTCCTATTCCATTAGTACAACAGTATTAGGACTTTCATTTGTTTCAACTTGTTGCAGGTCTCATGTTGTCATTGATCGGATCTTTATTCACAATGCTTGTAGTAAGTTGAAATATATGCTAACCGCTTGTCTGTTCTAGTAGCCGTGACTCTTCTTACAAACCAATTAATTTTATTGTAGGCTTTGATACTTCCTTGTGCATGTTATCTGAGCATCCTCAAAGGACGAGTCACTCGTTTTCAGGTAAATGTGTTATTTAATTACAATTGTGGAAAAGAAATAAAAATATCGTTTTGAGTAAAGATTTTTACCTAGTTCTTGTTGATTGTGTGTGTACACTGCTTGATTCATTGGTTTGTAACGTGCTTCTGTTCTTTCCATTTGCAGATGATACTTTGTATTATAATTATTACAGTAGGTGTTGTAGCATCGGCCTTTGGGACATATTCAGCTGTGACTAAAATTATTGAGAGTATGAGCAGCTGAAGTTTTGGGGAACACTTTCTGGAACATTGAGAGACAACATGATTCTTCTATATTCTATACTCGCAAGAGTACTATATATACAATCTCATGGTGTTCATTTTCAATGTTGAGTTACATCTAACTAACTAGTTAGGGCCTTGTTGTGCTCCATCAGTGCAATAGTAGACTTTCATACAAAATATGGGAATGTTATCAATATGATAAGTGTACTCATCGAAAAAAATTATTTACCATATTTGAACCTTCAAGGACCTTCTACTCCAAGAAACAAATAAGAACGATCAAACTGCCTTTGCGCGCATGATGACTCGTACAAAATTATGGCTTTGAAATTGTTGGTGAGGTATCTCAAGTCTCATGCTGATGTCGTTGAGGTGACGGCTGTGAATGTGGAAGTTTATGAACTTGCTAAGGTCAGAGTTCTACGAGATGGGCTAATGATGAGGGGCTTTCCTCTCCTTCAATATTATTGGTTTATACATAAAATGTATGTGATGTTCGAGAAGCCATCTTTCAAATAGTACAAGTTCGACGTCCAACATAACCATACAATACCTAAATATATTGTTTGCCTCGATATTGAGCCACCAAGTATGAACAAAGAGATCGTGGTGACGGTTTTGATGCTTGTGGGTAATTTCTCTATTCTCAAGATTTGAAAGCAACTCAAGAGTCGAGCAAAATTGTAAAAGACGAGCTTCGAAAGCGAGAAGGTGTATTCATCAGATTTTTTCATCGCTAATGCTTCTTGGTTTGCTATTGCTGGACCCCTGAAATAGGAATAGGCGGTATTTGTATGAGAAATTCGAAACGCATGTGGAACTTATTGACCTGTATTCGACTCTCGTGATTATTTTCTTTTTGAAACACACAGTCATACTCAAGTGGTTCCGATAAAAGCATTGCATGCATAAGTAAACACGTGTTTAGAACAACTTCTAAAATATTTAAAATCACTTTTCAAAGTTAGAAGAATCGCTTGACAAGTTTATCAAAGTGAGGTGGAGCTCGTGTGAATATTAGGCATGCACAAGTGAGTAACTCGTTCTGATACAATGATTACATTTATGATTACTGTAAGGAAATGAAAAGAAATTAAGGAGGAAAAAAAAACAAGAGATGAAAGATAAATAAATCTAAATGGTGAAATAAAGAAGAATTAATCTAATGATATATCTAATTATCCTTGATTTGTTGCATATTCATTAGCCACAGAAAAAAGTGATTCTATACCCTAAAAAGCACTTTTTATCTAAAGTCAATTCTGAAAGTGTTACCAAACAAGCTGTTAGCCAAACTCAATGATAATTAGTCAGCCATGTGTGCGTGAATGACTTTTTAACAGTAAATAAATTGTAAATATTATAACATTCGGAAACGTTTTGGAATGGAAACTTGTAGTTCTAAAACGTTTCGGAGTGGAAACTTGTAGTTCTGGTGAAGTCCCTATATCTAAGGGAGATAAATTGCATAAAAAAAAAATTACATATGTCTGCAGAACAGAAAACTGATATGGATTCAAAGCCATATGCTAGGTTAGTTGGTAGTTTAATGTATGCTCATGTATGCACTAGACCAGACTTAGCATTTGCAGTTGGTATGCTTTCTAGATTTCAAAGTAATTCATTAATTCAATATTGGAATGCGGGTAAGAAAGATCTAAGATATATTCAGAGAACTAAAAACAATTTGCTTGTTTATAGAAGAGTTAAGAACTTAGTTTTAGAAGGCTTTACAGATTCTGATTTTACTGGAAACTATCCAAATTCAGATAAGTCTACTTGTGGATATGTGTATATGTTAGCTGGAGGTGCTGTTGCATGGAAAACCATGAAACATACTATAGTTGCAACTTCTACTATACAAGCACAAGTCATAGTTGTTTATAAAGGTGTCTGTGAAGGTCTATGGATTAGAAATTTTCTGATAGAGACCAAAATTCTGAACCATTTGATTCAAAATAAGCTGAGTGTGTATTGTGACAATGAGGCTGCAGTGTTTTTCTGTAAAAACAGTAAGAGATCAACCAATTCTAAGCATATTGATCTCAAGTGTTATGGTATGAGGAAAAGAGTCAAGGATGGTGAAGTCAAGATTTTAAATATTTGTACAGAAGAACAGTTAGCAGACTCTTTGACCAAACCATTACCAGTTGAGACATTTAAGAAACATTGTGCTAGATAGGTGTTCTGGAAAAATTGGATTCTGTAGTTTAGTGGGAGCATTCAAAATTTTAGTTACTGATTTTCAATATTCTGTTTTATTCTTGTATTCATGTTTTGGTTTTGTAAACTTGATTCTGTTATCAAATAAAGTTGATGAATTCCATTTATACTGTGGTTCAGTACTATATATTTAAATTTCGAAATTCAGTTTTTAATTTCAATTTTATTATTCAAGTTATTGAGAAGTTCAAGTGGATACTTATGTGCAGTATATGTTCTGTACATGGTTGTTTATTCAGGTAACAAGTATTTTCATGTCCACTGGTGATTAAGTTGCTTGTGATTTTGGAGTTTTTGTTTAAAACCATACAGAAGACAAGAAATTTTTGACAGTGCAGTTATATTTGTGTGAAAATGTCATTAGCTCTACTCTAGTTCATATCTGGAACTCTTGTGCTTTGTAGGAACACTAGCAGTGATCTTCAATATGCATTTTCTGTTGAATTTGTTAGATCTTAGATTCTGTTTTTGTTGTTGTAATGTGACTGAGTTGTTTAATTTTGGATTTATACATCTTATACAGCTCAAGCATGCCTTAAAGTTTATTACTTAGTTTCTGTTTTGGTTCTTTTGCTTACATTTGAATCATTGTACAATCCAGTGGGAGATTGAAAGAATATAATAGACTTGTACACTATTTATATGTTTTGAGTATTAAGCAATTGGTTAAACATTATCTAAATAATAAGAGTTGAATAATGAATGTAATCTTTGTGATATATTGATAACATATAATCAATATATTGAGTAAGAATCCTATACAGAATCTGATATGAATCTCATGATAATAAGGAAACATTGTAGAGATCAACTAGGACTCTTTAATGGACAAGGCACTAGTTAATCACTATAAATACATTAGCATTAATCCCTGATATCATCACTAACGCATTTAGTATTCTATCCCATATAGAGCAATTGTGAGAGATTTTCATAAAAGTAAGGCTTGAAAATCGAAGTATCTTGTGCAGCAAGCAATGACACTCAGTTATAATGCAGCAGGTATAATTTTGATCTTTGTTTTGATTTTTGTGTTTACATGGTTAATGTTCAAACTAAAGTATTAAAAAATTATTTGGTTTTAATCTCTTAGTTTGTTCTATTCTTGATCTCTTTGCCTTAACAGTCACTTTTACTTCGATCAACACCATGTCAAAGGTTGTGAGACTGCGGAGCTCGAACAATGAAGTGTTAGAAGCAGCCAAGTGCATGGTAGCTATGTCCAAAACCATTCAGACAATGTTATATCGGTTCCAAGACGATCAAGTCGTGATACTTCCACTGGACCAAGTTGATTCCAAAACCCTAGCCATGGTAAGAGAGTGGTGTGACAATCACGTCACGAATAGCACCCAAAGACAGTACCGATTTGTGGAGGGACTCGACATGGACGTTCTCTTGCATCTCCTCAAAACTGCAAACTATCTGGACATCAAGGAGTTGGGAGATCATATGCGCGAATCGATTGCGGAGAGGGCTCAAAGGAAAGCACTTGAAGAGATCGATCCAAGAATTTTCCATACCCCAGTTTTTTAGGATGAAAAACATACGATCAGCGCTATTCGCTTCCCTAGACCTTGTTTTTCTAACAGAGATCTAGGTGCATGTCTTTCTCATCATAGATGAAAATTTGTATAATTGTTGTGTCCTTTACCATGTTTATTTGGTGCTTTGGGATTCTTAATTTTGTTTGGTAATGTGATTGCTGCTATTGTTGAAATCCACTTCTTGCGTCAAAATCATAATCCTCATCAACTAGAAGATCCCCAACCCAAACTATATAATTAAATACAGTACTACAACCATTAAATCAAAGACTTGAGAGTTCCAGTTATGTATTTCAAATCTCCTGAATACATAGACCAAGAAATAGACAATGTCCACCAACAAAAGCATCCATAACAATGCCTAGAGTACTCTCCTGGAATGATAGTAAAATTGATAAAGAGTAAAATTGACTACAGCAAATCCATGGGAGTCCTATCAAAAAATTTTGCTTTCTCATATCAATAATCGTGCTTTGAGTGTTGAGTTTTAACTCAATAGGCCCTGGTATAAATGGAACTCGTACTTACTCAGTTCTTGTTTATGATATGCAAGCTCTTCTCAACCCCTCCCCCGCTGAGATCTAAACCCTCTCCTCAATTTGATTCAGTCTAATTGATAAATTAGACTGAATCAAATTAACATAGAGAAATACTTAAACTATGATTTTAAATTTTAATAATTAATATTATTAAAATTAAAGAAGGTGATAGGATTGACCTAACAACTTAATAAAAATTAAAGTAATTGAACCATCAGGCAGCCGTGATAGCCGTTCTTGCGCCCCCTCCCCAATCTCATGAGCATGGTGGCTAATTAGCTACACACTGACGGGAGCAGCTCACTTGCTATTTTTGCGAGTTCTAATTAATTCTATCACTAGGTTGGGCAGACGAGGTTGAGTTCTCGCCGAGATTAGCCAACTGTTTACCAAACACAATAAGCTTAAAATCTTTATGAAAAAGCACATACCACACGACTGTAGTTGAAGTCATATACTGAACCCACTTCGCCAAAATGGAGAAAATTGAAGTCAGTATAATCTCCAGAGACACCATCAAACCATCAGCTTCCTCTTCACTACTTCAGCCTTACAAGCTTTCCATCCTCGGTCAGTTGGCTCCCCCTGTATATGTTCCAATAATATTCTTCTACCCCCATTACCCCTCCTGCCTTCAATCTTCCTCAAAACTTTAACTAACTTAACAACCGCTCTTTCCCAGACACTCACTCTATACTATCCACTATCTGGAAGGATAAGAAACAACTTGTACATTGATGATTCCTCGAGGCCCGAATCTATTATCATACAGTTAAATCTTTATAAATTAATAATTAGTGGCGTAGTCAGAAAAATAAATTAGGATGGTCAAAATTTTCGCAATTATACTTGTTGACAGTAGCCGCAGAGAGGCTACAGCAGGCCCACAGACCCGCGGCAAGCGCACCAGGGCCCGGCCCAAGGGTCGGGACCGGATCATCAGCACCCGGCCTCGGGGCCTGGCACTCTATCCTGCCTCCAGGGACCCAGGGGCCGGGGGCGCCAGCCTGCCTAAGAGGGCTTCAGAAAGTATAAGCAGAGGGGAATCAGTCCCACATCGAAGAGTAAGGCCAGTCCTTACCCCCAACCACCTATATATGGGCCCCAACTACCTTATTTATGAGGTAACTCGTCTCTCTCCCCGCTTACATACGTGCCTCAGTTATATACATTCCAACTATACTAACTTAGGCATCGGAGAGGTGAAGGCCGGCCCGCCCGGTATTCTCCTTAGTGAGCAGGATTGCAGGAGACAGTTGGATTCATCAAGTATCTACTAGACCCCCGGGTTTTAGCAGAAACAATTGGCGCCGTCTGTGGGAAGCTTGAACGAAAAGTCGTGTAAGCAACACCGTTGAGAGTGAGATCGGAGATGAATCAAGAGAAAGGAACCACCGAGGAGGGAAACCTTGCAGTAGTGCAGGCGCTCGCCTCCACTCCAGCCGTTGAGAGGGAGCCGCGCCTCGACCGAAGCGACGGTCAGGAGGTAGGGAGCTACGGGGGACCATCCGGCGTGCCGGATCCCCATCGCGACGGCTCGCGAGGCAAAGGCCTGGCAGAGGAAGAAGATAGCCTAGAGCGGCGGGGCTTCGCCTTAACATTCTCGGATGATTCGTGCGATCGATCCGAGAGCCCGGAGAGCCCGGGCCGGGACCCCACGTACAGCCCCGACCATAGCGGTATGGCGGGAGAACTACGGGCGATGGCCGCAGAGGTCAGTCGTCTGAAAGAGGAGAGCGGCAGGGACAGAGCTAGGTCCAACGCTCGGTACGAGGAGATGGAGGCATTGAATACTGCACTGGTGGCCGCCCTGGAGAGGGGGCAGCAGCGCAGTGGCGCCATGGCCGAGGCGCAAGCGGCAATCCCGCCAGTTCCACCTCAGCACACCGATGGAGGGCAATCTTCGGGCGGTCGATCCGGTGACCCCATGCAGCAGAAGCCGCCATTGGGTGCAGGCCCGCCAAAGAGCGCGACGACCTCCCGCCAGCCCGACGCCTCGTCAGTAGATGAAGCTGAGACGCCAACTGCGCGAGCACTGCAGGTGCTGGCCAGCACCGTGTCAAGCTTGAAGGCCCAGGTGGAGGCTAACGAGAGAAGGGCTGCGCGGCCGATGGAGGGCGCTCGGTTTAATGAACGTATGGGCCCCTTTTCGCACCGGGTCATAGAGTCGGGAAGATCTGGCAACCAGAAGTCCCTCAAGCTCACCTACTCAGGATCCGGCTGCCCATACCAGCATCTGGACAGCTTCCGGTCCCAAACCTGCGCCAAAGGATACTCCGATGCAGTTTGCTGCAACATCTTCCAGGAGACGTTGTCCGGAGAGGCACTCAGCTGGTTTTACGAGCTTCCGGCAAACTCGATCGAAGCGTTCGAGCAGTTGGCCGACCGGTTTGTGGGCCGCTTCATCCTCCGAGTCGAGGTAGCCCGGACGTCGACCATCCTCTTCAATTGCAGGCAAGCCCCTGGAGAGGAGCTGAGAACCTTTGTCAACCGCTGGCAGACGGCTACGGCCGGAGTTCGGAACCTGGACAAGGGCATCGCCGAGATGGCGTTTAAGCAAGGGCTCTGAGCGGGCAAATTTTCCTACGCCGTCCGGGTAGAACTCCCGCAGGGGTACGACGAGTTGATGGCTATGGCCATCCGGCATGCTCAGGCCGACCATGAGACCTATGGGCACCACTTGCTGAAGAGGAAGCGGGATGAGGAGCAGGAAGACCATCCCCGGGAAGAGAACCCCCCACCCGCCCAGGAAGTCAAGCCCAATCAGCGGACTGATAACCGCACCGCTAGGCCCAGCCGGAACGCCAACAACAAAAACTGGCCACAGCGGCAGCAGAGGTCCTATTCTGACAAGCCGCAGAATGAGCACAAGCCAGCGCCGTTCCGCCAAGAGCGCCCCCTGGCAATCATGCCAGCACCCCCGGTCAACCAAGAAGTCTTCACCGCTCTCACCACATCCTACGAGGATATCCTACTTGAGAACGGGAGTGTCATTCCTCCACCGCCCCCGAGAAGGTTCCCGAAGGGGAAACTTACAACGGCGCAGACGGGCAAGTACTGCTCGTACCATGATGAGGCTACTCATCGAACAAGCAAGTGCCACGCACTCAGGCAAGCGGTGCAGGTTTTGATTGACAACGGTCAGCTCCAGCGGTACGTGGGGAAAACAGGAATAGACCCCGACCGGGAGAATGACCAATCTTGGTAGAAAACCCGCTAGTCTGAGCGGTTAGTTTGGCATAGTTCACGGTTTAACCGTTGTAAAAAGGAAAAACAACAACAAATGTATATGCAAACTACTTTTGAGAAAATTTCACCGGCTCTGCCAGTTCCATTATATTCATATTCAAGTATACAAGCAGTAACCGATCCGGAAACATTACAAGGAAAGGGCGAGAAAATTCTAAGGACCTACGACTGCGCCTTCGACAGGCAATCCGCCAGCCTCTCCTGCGGTACCCTCGTCGTCGACGTCAGTTCCGGCGTGGACTTCGACCCGGGCAGCCTCGGCACCGGTGGTAAAAGAATCCAAGTCCGAGCGAATAGCTTCACTCGGCTGATCCTCCACCGCCTCCTGGTGGATGTCCGACTGCTCATGGATATCTCCCTCAGCAGCAGTCGACATCAGGGAAGTGTCTAACCATCCCCGCCCATTCGGTGTACGCATCCGAGATGCCTTCTTCCCTGGCCTTCACCAGAAACTCCAGGAACTGATCGCTCTCGCGGTATTTGAGAGCGACCCGCTCGAAGAGCTCCGGGTCATCTTCCCCGGCCGGAGCAGCAGGGCCTGCGTGCGGAGCAGCAGCTCCCAATTGGAGCTCGTCCACCTTGGACTCCAGTGTGGCATTCTCCTCCTCCAGGAGCCGATTCTGCTCTTTCAGCTCGGCCCTCTCCTTATCCAGGATCCGGACCTGCTCCTCCAGCTTCTTGACCCTCCCCTCCGACCTGGTCTTCTCCCGATCCGAGCGAGCCTTCTCCACCTCCAGGCGCTGCCGGGCTTCGGATAAAGCAGTTATCTGTCTCTGCAGCTCCGACAGCCCCTCGCTCGCGTCCAGTTCGTACAGGCTGTACAACAACTGCACAACACCGAAGAGTTAGTCAAGCAGCAAGGCAAGGCAAGGTTAGTCAAGCAGTATAAGTGGTACCATGCGGTACTTACCCGGAGGACGGATTCCTTGCATTTTGGACGATTCCCGCCCGCCAGGACTCCAGCAACCCCGGGCCTATCCAGACCAAGCCCGGCCAGGTCCGCCGCCACCTGCTGCGTGATTGCACCACTCGGGCCTCCCCTGGATGCATCCGCAGGCGATGGGCTACTCTGCCGAGCGGCAGTAGCAACATTCTCCCCGGCAGCGGTGGTCTGCGCGCCGCTGGTATTCCTGAACCGTTTGGCCAGGCTCTCCCGCACCGACTCACCGGTCAGCGTCACCAGCGCGGAGGTAGGAACGTCCCCAACCTTCCGTTTTTCTCCCCGACCCTCAGGAGAAGAAGAAGATCGTGCGCTAGCAGGGGGAGCGCGAGCCGTGCGTGGCACAGCCACCGGGCGGTTGGGGATCCTGTTCGCTCCACCAGGAATCCTTAAGGTCCCCCCGGTGCTCTTGCCCTTTCCAGGCGCCAGCAGGCCTGTGGAGTGATGGGTCTTCACCCGCTTCAGGACATAGACGTCCTCATCAACATCCATAGCCCTCCGCTCCGCGTGGGTCACAAGCTGGCCGGACCCATCCTCCACCGACGTCCGCGAGGCGATCTTGCCTTTCTCCCTCAGCTGGTTGAGGAGATCTTCCCCGTCCATGGAGAGAGTGGTTTCGGGCTTCATAGTCGCCCGAGAAGATGCACCTGCAAGGAAGGCAAATGGTTAGTATATGGCACAAGTTTAACACAAAGTATCACCGCTCAGGCGCTTCCTACGCACCGGGATCCCGCCCAAGTTGGCAGTATTCCAGCACTTCCCGTCGAATGAAGTTGTACGAACTCCGTTCCAGATCGTCCCAGCACCCGCTTATGATCGAGATTCTCTCGCGCTCCAGGTCCGATAGTTCATACGACTGGTCGCCAATGGGTTGGAAGGCCCCAGGGACGCAGTACATCCTATTCCTCGTCTGCCATTTCCCACCCACCATCACCACTTTCTTCCTCCAGCTGTTGTCCACCCATGAAGGCACATTGGTGATGATCGGTGGAGGCCTCCGGCTGTTGAAGGAAAGGCAACCATGGGACCCCTGCTTCCGGGAGTACGACAGCCTGTACAGGGCCCGGAACTCGTTCACCGTGGGAATGTTCATCCCAGAGAACTCGTACAAGCAGCCGAGGCTCAGTAGTCATCTCCATTGGAGCCCAGGAAGCTGAGCGGGTGACACTTGCAGCGCACTGAGCATGTACTGCACGTAGTGTGGCAGCGGGAACGACAGTCCATGCCGGAACTGATCCGGATGTGCAGCAACCCAATCTTTTTCCGGGTTGCAGGCTGACTCTCCAAGATTCAAGGGCCGAAGCAGAATGTTATCTGGGATACCCCACACTTCCCGCAGCTCTTCAATCTCTTCCAGGGTCATGCTCTCCTCCGGTTCGTCACACACCACGGCGTGCTTCCCCCTCCCCATGGTGTAGCTCGCAACCGGAGCATCCGCAATTCGCACCCCGTGCGGTATTTCGGTCTCAGAGGACTCAGCCCCGGAGGACGAAGCCGACGACGGAGTAGAAACCCTGCTCCCGGAGCAGTCAGCACCTTCGGTCTCTGGAGATTCCAAATGCAGCCAATCGTCCAGCCTCTGTTCATCATCCACGAGGGGACCTTTGGCAGCCGATTCGGAAACCAGGTCAGAACCTGAAGACGACATTTTAACCTCGGGGAAGAACACAAAACCCTAGCGCTTGTCAGCAACAGGGTACAACAACGCCTTCTGCGGCCTCCCCCCAAGCTCGCCGCAAAGCAGTTCCGTCAACGGCAGAAATCCCTCCCCCCCAAAGGCAAAACAACAAAGCAGAGAAGAATAACGATGGGGCAAAGAAATCAAACTTACCGATTAGTATGCTCAACCGAGGACAATCGGCCCGCGGAAAGCAGCGCGCAATGGTAGAGAGCGTTCAAGGAAAACAGATCTCGTAAGGCAAGAAAGGCTCAGAATGCTCGCCGGATTTCTCCTTTTCTCTCAGTCTCTAAAGTAAGAAGTAGCAAACAGAAAGAAGAGTAGAAGATGCCTTTTTATAGAGGGGACCAATACCCTAGGCAATCAAAATCCCCCCAAAACAAGTTATCAGAGCAACTCAAAAGCCTGTGAATCCAGACCCTCCATCTCAAGACCGCCCTGCGCTGGCACGTGTCCCAGCATTGGTAACCTCCCCACGCCATCATAAACTGACGGGATTGATGGACTTCCTCCTTAAATGCATGTCAGCCATTTGTCCCACACACTGGTGGCAGGAAGGTAGGAACGGGAATCAAGGAGTCAGGCCCTCCTACTTCCCCAGATTCCACGCTTGCACCACAATCTTCGCTGCATTTTTTGAAGACCTCTCTTGCGGTTATGATCATCCAACCGCTTGGAGAGCACCCATCCGGGTACGAAGCCTCGACTCAATAAGGCTGGCCGCCCGGTCGAGCTCCGCCCGGCACCATGGCAGTTCGCGGTTATGATCATTCAACCGGCTGCATGGCTTCTTCGCTGCATTTCTCGAAGACCTCTCTTGCGGTTATGATCATCCAACCGCTTGGAGAGCACCCATCCGGGTACGAAGCCTCGACTCAATACGGCTGGCCGCCCGGTCGAGCTCCGCCCGGCACCATGGCAGTTCGCGGTTATGATCATTCAACCGGCTGCATGGCTTCTTCGCTGCATTTCTCGAAGACCTCTCTTGCGGTTATGATCATCCAACCGCTTGGAGAGCACCCATCCGGGTACGAAGCCTCGACTCAATACGGCTGGCCGCCCGGTCGAGCTCCGCCCGGCACCATGGCAGTTCGCGGTTATGATCATTCAACCGGCTGCATGGCTTCTTCATCACATATTACTGGAGACCTCGTCCGGATATGCAAAGGCGTCCGGACAACGGTCGACATTCAACCGGCTCCAGAACACATCCCGGGAATAGGATCCACCCGGCCCCATGGCACCTCACTGGGGGACTCGTCCGGACATGGTCCGCCAACGGTCGAGTTCCGCCCAGTACCATGGCTGACCCCGGTCATGAGAACATTCGACCGGCTTTGGCTTTATACACCCGGGTGAGTTTACATCTAACCCATGTACGCTTGTCCAGCAGGATAAAAACCCTGCATCGCACTAGCTGCGGCAACAGGGGGACGCAGGGCGAGCTTTGTCACCTCAACGCCGCCCCCCTACCAGGAACCTAATGCACCTGGCCCATGGCACTTCACTGGGGGACTCATCCGGAGTAGGCATGATGTCCGCCAACGGTCGAGTTCCGCCCAATACCATGGCTGACACCGGTTGAAAATATTCGACCGGCGGGCTTTATACACCCGGGCGAGTCTGCATCTAACCCATGCACGCTTGCCCAGCAGGATAAAAACCCTGCATCGCATTGAAAGGCGATCAAACATGGGGCTACATGGCGAGCTTTGTCACCTCAATGCCACCCCTTTACCTCAACGCTTATTCAATATAAGCTGAGAAGAACTAGCAAGTGTTCACCGATGCTTCAAACAGGCCGCAACACCAGGGTAATCTCCCTGCAGCCTAGCAATGGGAAACGATAGCCCGGTAGAGGCTCAGTGAATCCCGTCTTGGCAGATAGCCCGGTAGAGGCTCAGTGAATCCCGTTTCGGCAGATAGCCCGGTAGAGGCTCAGTGAATCCCGTTTCGGCAGATCAGCCAGATGAGGCCTAGTGAAGCTCCGCTTCGTGCTAATAGGGCAGGGTGCCCGGCCGAAATTCCGTGCACATTCCTTGCATGGCGGATTTCAACGCCTCATCATCATCCCATGCACAAATCTCTTGCATGGCGGATTTCAACGCCTCATTATCATTCCATGCACACGTCTGTCGCATGGCATCATAACATCATAGCATCATCATTATCATCTTGGCTCCATGCTCATAACACCACATTTAGCCGTATTGCTGCTTATATTGCAAGTGTGTTTATAAACTATTGCTTCCCATCGGTAACAGGTACTCACCTCGGTCACGCCCAATCTTTAACGCGGACTTGGGGGACTGGGCACCGGTAGATTGGTAACCCCGCGGGTCTGCGGGACAAGAGCAAGACAGATTTAAGTCCCCATTCAAGATTGCACTTGACCGGGAACTTGGGGGACTTGTTGACAGTAGTCGCAGAGAGGCTACAGCAGGCCCACAGACCCGCGGCAAGCGCACCAGGGCCCGGCCCAAGGGTCGGGGCCGGATCATCAGCACCCGGCCTCGGGGCCTGACACTCTATCCTGCCTCCAGGGACCCAGGGGCCGGGGGCGCCAGCCTGCCTAAGAGGGCTTCAGAAAGTATAAGCAGAGGGGAATCAGTCCCACATCGAAGAGTAAGGCCAGTCCTTACCCCCAACCACCTATATATGGGCCCCAACTACCTTATTTATGAGGTAACTCGTCTCTCTCCCCGCTTACATACGTGCCTCAGTTATATACATTCCAACTATACTAACTTAGACATCGGAGAGGTGAAGGCCGGCCCGTCCGGTATTCTCCTTAGTGAGCAGGATTGCAGCAGACAGTTGGATTCATCAAGTATCTACTAGACCCCCGGGTTTTAGCAGAAACAATACTACAAAAAATTGTTACACATTTAGCTTCCAAGTCTTGCTCAGTGTGTGACTTCCGGTGTATTTTGTTTGGGTATTTGTGGTTAATTGTATCCCTTATTTCTTTGTTAAAGGCTGTAACATTCTAGAATGTTCAAGCGGTACTATTGTACTGTTTTCTTCCATTCAATAAATTTCGGGTTTGGACTATTAGTTAGTCACTGCTCGTTTTGAAAAATAATAATAATGACATATTGATGAATATATGCAAAAATTATTGGACTACTAAATTAATAAATTTTTTAAAAGTAATTATCATTGTTTTATCCCAAGTTTGAGGACTTAATTACTATTTTCGGTGTTCAATAATAAGTCCCTATGGTTTACTTTCAGTGTCCACAGAGTCATAGGCTATGCCATGGCGCCACCCCATGCCGCTGCCTTCGAACCTGAATCATCATCTCCTTCATCTCCCTCAGTTTAGTAATCAACTTACAGAGGTACGAGAGCAATACCGCCGAGACCACGCTATGATTTTGTAAAGCCAACCAGCAGCCAACTCAAGCAGAGGTGCGCCATCATCAGCCCAGACGTAAGTTTGTCCAGCAGACAGAAACACCTAGCGCCGGCCTGGTCGCTGAAGGACGAGCCTTGTGCCGTCGTGTATTGTAGCCTCATGCTACAAGGAAACATCCTTCTATGGAACTGCAGAGGCATCTGTAATGGTGAAACTCAAACAACTTTATTGGTTCTTGTTCGAGCACGTAAGCCTAATCTGATTTTCTCTCTGAAACCCTAACTCCCAAAGAGGTGATTTGCAAGATTTGCTGCAATATAGGCTTCAAGGACTTCTTATTTGTTCAACCAACAGAAGGATCACAAGGGCTGGCTCTCATCTGGAATAGCGAATCACATGTACACCAGCGAACGTCCTCTGTGCAGCATATCAATGTGGAGGTGGGTATACTGGGAGAGCATACAATATGGTGATTCACCGGAATTTATGGTTTTGCTGCACGAGGGGAGATGACGCAAACATGAGATCTTATTCACTCTTTAGCAGAGGAAGGGTGCGACCTGTCATGGTTGATGGCCGGCGATTTCAACGAAATTCTCTCTAATGCGGATAGGTCTGGAGGACCAACAAGAACTCCCAGTGCTATGCAAGATTTTCAACTAGCCATGACTGATGCTGGACTGATAGATATGGGTTTTGTCGGAGGTCGATACGCCTGGAGCAATAAGTTTACAAAGGAACGACTTGATAGAGGTTTTCAATTTGTAGCATGGTGTGAGCTATTCCCTTTCAGTAGGGTGATTACTCTAGACCCTAATGAATCTAATCATTGTCCTCTCTGCATTGAATTTAATCTTGAAAGGCACCCTAAGTTTCAAAGCAACAGACCTTTCCGCTTTGAGGAAATCTGGCATGAAAGCCCTGAGTGCATGGAGATCATATAGCGGGAATGAACCAACCAGCAGTTGGGTAATCATATGCAGCGGGTGGCCAGAAAAATCGATGCTATTGGAACACAATTCAAACATTGGCATGAGAATGAATTTAAGAAACTGAGTGTCGAGATGAAGGAGATTCAGAGAAAACTCTCTAACATTATGAAACTTCCATATTCACCAGAGCAATACGGAATCCAAAGAGAGTTGTATGTTAAATATAGTCAACTTCTGTCCCAGCAAGAAAATTGTTGGAGGCAACGGTCTAGGGTACTATGACTCAAAGACGGAGATCAGAATTATGCCTTCTTTCACAGAAAAGCGAGTAATCGTAGAAGTCGAAATACCATTAAGAGTTTGGAAGTTGTTAATGGCAAATGGCTCACAACTCCTTAGGATATTAAAGACCTCACATTGCAGTATTTTAATAATATTTTTGCTTCCGAAGGTACCAATCATACAGCCATCGTGCAAGCAATTGAGGCCACTTCAACTCGTGTTACAGATGTCATGAATGCAGACCTCTTGCACCCTACTCGGATGATGAAATTCAGGTTGCTCTCTTCCAAATGCATCCCTCGAAAAGTCCTGAACCAGATGGCATGTCACCTTTCTTCTTTCAAAAATATTGGCACATTGTAGGGGCTGATATTTGTCAAGCAATCTGAGGCTTTCTACAAAATGGTGAGACATGGGAAGATGTTAATCATACCTTTTTATGTCTTATTCCTAAGATAAAACCTCCCAGGCTGACAGCTCACTTTCGTCTGATTGCTCTATGCAATGTGTTGTCGAAGATTAGTGTTAAAGTAGTGGCAAATAGATTAAAGAAGTGTATAACCAGCATAATCTCTCCACTGCAAAGTGCATATGTGCCAGGACGCCTGATCTCAGACAATACTATAGTTGCTACAGAGGTCTCACATTTCATGCATCAGCTCCGGCATCAAGCATCAGGTTTCTTCTCTCTTAAACTTGACATTAGCAAGGCATATGATCGTTTAGAATGGCCGTATATTAATGTTATGCTACACAAATTGAGTTTCGCTGAAGAATGAATTCAAGTAATTATGTGTTGCATTACCTCTGTATCATATGCTATATTACTACAGGGAGAGCCAACAAAATCTATTACCCCCTCTCGGGGCATCTGACAAGGTGATCCCTTCTTCCCGTATATCTTCATTCTCTGTGCAGAAGATTTATCGGCACTTGTATCTCAGACAAGTGACTCTGGGGCTATTGTCTGCAAGCCCCTACCCTTCACCATCTCTTTTTTTGCTAATGATAGCTTTCTATTTAGAGCAACGATTGAGACTGAATGTATGAAGTACTAACAAATTCTTGATGTCTATGAACAAGCATCGGAACAGAAAGTAAATTTAGCCAAAAGTAGTGTCGTTTTTAGCAGAAATGTGAGCATGGAGAAACAATGTCGCCTTGCCTCGGTGTTGGTAGTTGAAAGGAAAGATGAGCATGACAAGTATCTTGGCCTTCCACTTCGAGTAGGAAAATTGAAATCAACCATTTTTTCATACATACAAGAGAGGCTCTCCAATAAACTACTTGGCTGGAATTCAAAACTGCTCAATTGTGCCGGTAAAGAAATTCTTATTAATGCAGTAGCGCAGATAATGCCTTTGTATGCCATGAATTTCTACTTGTTGCCAAAAGGTTTGTGTGATGATATACACCAACTATGTGCCTCTTTCTTTTGGGAAGATACAAATGATTAAAAACGTATTCATTCGAGAAGCTGGGAGCGGCTATGTTTAACAAAAAAAGAAGGTATGGGGTTCAAAAATCTGTATGCTTACAACCTTACGATGTTGGCTAAATAGGGATGGAGATTAGTCAATAACCCAAAATCTTTGGTGGCGCAAGTCCTGATAGCCAGGTCTTACCATACTTATCCTTTTGGGAGGCTCAACTCAGTGATGCTCCTTCATTCTCTTGGCGAAGCATTCTTGCAGTTAGACCAGTTCTAGGGGCAGGAGTCCAGTGGAAAATTGGCAATGGTCAACATGTTAATGTGTGAACCGATAAGTGGATCCCTGTTAATTCAACATTCAGTATGCAGCGACCAATTGATTGTGTGGTGAACACAGTGGCGGATCTAATAGATCATGAGTAGCGTACGTGGAAAGACTCACTTGTGCATTCTCTCTTCCCTCTCACGATTGCGGAAAAAATATTGTGTATCTCATTGAGTCGACGAGAAGGTTGGTATTGTGTATCTCATTGCTGATAGGTTGGTATGGGGTCCGGAAAAGAAAAGTTTTCTGTAAAATCTGCATATTGGGTAGCAAGACAACATGTCTTGGCTAATGCTCTTACTTATACCTCTCATGGAGACCCGTTTAGCTTACTCTGGAAGAAAGTTTGGAATGCCACAGTACCCGGCAAGATAAAAATTTGTAATTGGAAGGCAATTCAAAATCTTTTGGCGACTCGGAAAAGGCTTACTTCAAAAAGATACATTGGTGAGATGCACTGCCTTCTATGCAATCATCATACTGAAAGCACTCTGCACTCTGCACTTGCTTTGTCATTGTCCGTTCATGCAACAAATACTCTCGCTCTCTAGTTTTCATATGCAAATACATGATGGTATGTCTTTTAAAGATTGGATGTTGCAAGCAGCCACAACATTAAAAGCGGAAGCCTTTGCCAAGTTAATGGTCCTAATTTGGAGTGTGTGGACAAACAAGAATAATACCCTGTTTCAGGGAAAGAGCAAATCCACTTAAGAGGTTAGGCTAGGTGCGATGGCATGGTTGAATGAATACCGAGCTACAAACAAGCCTAGTAAAGCCCTCTGGCAGTTATCCTCTGGAAATCATACTTTTAAATTGAATGTTGATGCAGCCTTTTTACCTAACCGGACCAAAGGTAGAGTAGGAGGTGTCATTCGGTATATGCAGGATCGTTTCATTGGTGCATTTGCCAAACCAGTCGCATGTACTGCTTCTCCAAAACAGTGTGAGTTATTAGCTATCAGGGAGGGTATGGATCTCCTTCACTCAAAATCTACAAAATGTGATTGTAGAAAGTGACTCCATGAAGGCTATAACAGAAGCAAAAGCTGGCAACCATGACCTCCTTTCAAATGGAGGAATCATAGATGATATCAAGAATATTTGGTGTCAATTACTGGGTGTTGAGATCCAGCATTGTCCTCGTTCATGCCACTCTGTTGCGCATCGATTAACTGTAATTGGCTTTGAAGTAAGTTTTGGTACGACTTGGATGAAACATGCACCTAGCGCGCTGCTAGATACGCTGAACTATGATTGTACTCATCTCGCTTAATTCCCTTTAATAAAATTTCCCCTTTCAAATTTTTTTTTACTATTTTCAGTACTAATTTTTTTTAGAACAATGGTTATATTCCAACGGCAAACGACATACGACCAACTTATGCCTACCAGCTAAAACAGAATAAAAAAATTAAAAAAACGCCAAACAAGCGGACATCCAAAACTAAGCAAAATAATCAATACGAGAAACAAAATGGACTCTACCAAAACTATCAGGCCTAGAGACCACATGGTGTACCTTTTAGGTAAGAGAAGAGTGAGATCTTCTGCTCTCATATTGGGATCTTGTTAAAACAGCTGCATAGAATTACTCCCCACCAGCTCCCTCTCCTGCCTCCGAGGCCGACTCAGGGTCCATCAGTCCTCCATTCTCTTGCACAAGCGCCACCGGGCTCTCCAACATCCCTACAAGTACCAAACAACAAAGCCATGGAGTCAAAGTTTAAGCACTCAGCTTGCTTCTTGTTCTTACTACCTCTCAGACGTCCTCGTTTATTCGGAGACTTACGAGCAATACCAATCGAGCCATCATTGGCCACCATAAAACCTAGGTCATTCGGACCTAGCTCCAATGGAATGATCTCCAAGTAGTTTTTGGATCGCTTACCAGAGCTGGAGTCTGCATCATCCCTAGCACGCCTAACACCTGTAACTTTGGCCAGAGAAGAAAACTCTGAAACTTCTCTAATTTGCACAATACGTTTCTCCTTTGGGAAGAGACTCGATAATGAGGAGAGCGAAGGGATAGTAGGGACATGAGTACCTGAAGCCGAGGCGTTGCAGGCTGTGATGTCGTGGTATTAAAGCCTGACCCCTCCTCTCCCTCAATTGTATCCCTGGGGCAAGTCATACCACCATGATTGATCATGGAACATGTTCGGCATCTACCCAAGAGACGTTCGTAGCGGTACTCCACCAAACTTACGTCCTTACGGGAAACCCTAATTTGACGTTCTAGTTCACTGGATCATTAAGGGGTAAGATGAGCCGAACCCTAGTAACACCCCGATTCAAGGCAGCGGTATCAACTTGGATAACTTGACCGATAGTTTTGTTGACGAGCCGAGCTGTGGCCACCGTAAGTTACGCCGCCGGCAACACCTTGATCTCGACCCAGACCCAGACCCAAATGAAATCGAGCGGCACCTTCATGATATTTAAAAAGCCATCATAGTCGTTTAAGAGAACCATAGCTCTCTGAAAACCCCAAGGACCACCATTCTTAGTACGGGAAATATCACGCTTGTTGTTGCAGGTGAACAGAAAACGATCCCCTCTCGATGATACCTCCACTGGAACAAACGTACGCCACATAGAACGTACAACGCTGCTGAACAAGTCAAAGACCACCGCCTTGGCCATGTTGAGGCGGCCCACCAGATAGAAACGAGGCGCTACGAAACCTTTTTCTGGACATCGAAGGTCCCCAATGTCGACAAGCTCTTCCTCTTTGTCGAGAGAGAGCTTAGACACCAACCTAGCAGTCATAGAAGCTACCGAAGCCATTGCCATAGCCGTCAAATCACGCCGCTCAACTATGTTTCCACGAAAAAAAACCCTAACCCTAGTTTCCTAGAGAGAGTGAGTAAATAGGAGAGAGTCACTCTATATACTAATATTACTATTTTAACAACTCATGTACGAAGTAAATAAACAATAAAACTTTAAGAACTTAGTTACAACTTTGAGTACCTGATATTACTATTTTAATGACTCATTTTATAATTTAGATCAAATTTGATACATAGCTGCATCAACACATCGTAGAATTTTACATTTAAATATTTAATTATTGTTTTTACATTTAGGTTGGAATTTTGCTAGTTTGTTTTTGTTAGGCTTGGTTGATTCTTTTTTAAATTATGTCCTGTTGACCCAAATTTGGATTTTTTTTGTATAAAATTATGTTTTTTCTTTCTTTTCTTTTTTGAGCAAAAGTGTAACATTATGCTTAAAAAATAAATGTTTTGGATGATTCTATTCCGACTTTCTAAATTACTATATGGACATTTTAGTTTTTTGACAATCTTAATCTTATATGTTTTGACTACTGTATACTTATCTATATTAAGATTATGAATTTTAACTATCCCGTCTGTATTTATGCAATTAGGATGGCCTAACTACATCAGTTTTCTTACTTTGTTACTAGAGCCACCCACGGTCAACTTGGCTTGAAAATGAAGTCGAGCCAAGGGCACCCAAGCCGTTGGATTAAATTAATCAATGGCAGTTGTGTTGGGTAAATTACCCGCGCGAACCAAAATGACTCGGTAAAGTTACACTCGTTCCACCAAACAAGTCAAAAATTCGAAATTACCCTTTTCTTTTAGATATGATACCGTCACTATATCAACTCAAAGACAAAACCAAAAAAACCATAGCCAAGTCATATTGAATCAGAGTATCACAAAAATCCAAGAGAAGCTTCAAACCCAGTTTGAGTCTGATTGTTCCTCTTACATTTTTAAATTCCAATTCTGGGTATAAAATTCCATGATTGGTTCCTCTGCAGTGGAACTCCTGGTTGTACAAAAGGGCAATTCCGTCACGAAGTTAGGTATAAATTTGGTCACGACTGATCTCATCTGAACAAGCTTCTTCTACTTCTAAACAGTCAACGCCGAAACCAAAAGATTTTAAGTAATTTGATTCCATTACGTACTCTGACACCCATTATTTTGGTTATTCAAAGCTTAAATCTTTGTTGCTTAAAAAACATAGCTCTAATCTTTTTCATATCTGACCAATTATTCCGCATTGTTATAACACCAAGAAGCCAGAACCAGTTCCTGATATTTAAGTAGGAATCTTTCACCAAAATTTCGAGCAGAACAACCACCCATGGCGTTTATTTTCACATTCCGTTTTTGCCCCTCTCTTGCTTAACGGTTCAATCCCAGTGTTCTTACTTCAGTTCCGTTATCTGGGTCGGCTTCATATCCCCTCAAAGCTTCGGTTTCAATCTGTGTGTGTGTAGTTCCGGTCGGAATCGGAGATGGGTCTGACGGAGGATCATCCGGGGAAGTTGGTGCTGAGTCAACTCGTTGACTCGGTCAAGGCGATATCTGAGTCGCCGGAGTGCAGGAACGTGTTTAGGAAGATGTATGGGAACTTTGTGAGGAGGGTGAAGCTGTTGAGTCCTTTGTTTGAGGAGTTGAGGGATAGTGATAAGGAGCTTGGGGAACAAGAGGTTGATGCTTTTGAATCGCTCGGAGAGGCTTTGCATTCGGCTTTGGGGCTTATTAAGTCTGTCAACCAAGGCAGCAAGCTTTATCAGGTATGAACTGCTTTGTTTTGTGTTTTGGTTTGTCTATTCTGTGTGTCGAAATATAGGAACATTTTCTATTGGGTTTAGAAAGTGTATCCAGCACATATATTGATCAATTTGTCAAATGTTTTTAGTCATTGATAGATAATAAGTGCTTTCTATAAGTAATTAAGTACTTGAACACCACCATTGTCAGAGTAAATTATCTAGATGAACGAAGGCAAGAGAAGTTTTGGAATAGAGCGTACAAACTGAATTATGCAAAAAATCTGGGGTTAGTTGCAAACTGCTCCTAATATCATGGGATCTCTCTAAGACTTGGTAAACAGCAGACTCCAAGTAAACTAGGACTAAGACTTGTTCAGCAGTAATTAAAAATGAACAGAACCACCTAGCAACCGTGTTGTCATCAAAGAGTGTAGGATTGTGAGGTTGAGGAGCTTAGATGATGAGTTATTCAATATAGAAAAGGGTGTGGCGCTGATGTCTGAAACCATTTACAAGATGGTGGAGGATAACGGTGATTTCATTGGCGATTCTAGATGCCAACATCTTAGGCATTGTAACGGAGTCGTGTAAGAAGCATGCAGAGGGTGAAAATACTGTATAACAACTCAAAGGGGAATGCTGAATTTTTATTGAGGTTCATGACTTGGATGTTCTCATTGACATCATAGAGGCTGGATACTACCTCAACACTAAGGATTTGCTGGAACAGTTGATTCAGTGGCTTGCAGATAATACTAGAGAGAACACAGATGATTAGATTTTTTTAATGCTTCACATCGAGAATGATTTCTCACTAGAGGAAGATGCAGAAATCTGCTGAATATTTTTCACTACTGATTATTTTTATTCTCAATGGATGATATAAAGGCCGACATCGTTTTCTTCATCATATGACAGGCTTTGGAAAGAGACAAGGTTATTGCGAAGTTTCACCAAGTGACTGTTGAAATTGAAGCAGCATTGAGTAAAGTTCCTTATGAAAATTTTGATATGTCAGAAGAGGTCTGTGAACAGGTACTGTGATTCTGCAACTTTAAGAAAGAAAGCTCAGATTTTTTTATCAACTTGAAAATGAGTAAGTCAATTTATGGGTTATTGATTTTATAAAGTATTAACAACAAGTACGGCCCCTTTAACTTTTCAGATTGAACTAGTACATACTCAATTTAAAAGAGCAAAGGAAAGAATGGACTCTCTTGACTCACAACTAGAGATGGATTTAGTCATAGCAGTTAGAGATAAGGATCCTGATACTGCACTAATTAAAAGGCTTTCGGAGAATCTGCACCTCAGAACCATCAACGATCTGAAAAAAGAGTCACTTGCTTTCCATGAATTGGTTATAGCAAGTGGCGGAGATCTTGGAGACCAGTTTGCGCAGATGCAAGCTCTTCTTAAGAAGCTAAATGACTATGTGGTGACAGAAAACCCAGAAGTTGACAGCACTGAACGTGATAAGGGCACGATCAAGCACAGGTCTCCAGTTATCCCCGATGATTTCCGGTGTCCAATTTCTCTAGAGTTGATGAAAGATCCTGTCATTGTATCTACTGGACAGGTACAACCTGGATATTCATTCACAAATCACAGGTGCAGCTTTGTTTTGCTCATTGTTGTTAACAATTTTACTTACTTTTGCAGACATATGAAAGATCCTGTATTCAGAAGTGGTTGGACGCTGGACACAAAACCTGTCCAAAAACACAGCAGACACTATTGCACACGGCAATAACCCCAAACTATTCTCTGAAGAGCCTAATTGCTTTGTGGTGTGAGAGCAATGGCGTTGAGCTACCTAAAAAGCAAGGAAATAAAAGCAAAAAACCAGGATGCAGTGTTTCAGACTGTGATCGTGGTTCTATTGATTCTTTACTAGAAAAATTGGCAAAGGGGAGTTCTGACGAACAAAGAGCAGCTGCTGGAGAGCTCCGTTTGCTTGCAAAGAGGAATGCAGATAATAGAGTGTGTATTGCTGATGCAGGAGCCATCCCACTCCTTGTTGAGCTTCTATCTTCCCCAGATCCTCGGACGCAAGAGCATGCCGTTACCGCTCTCCTTAACCTTTCGATAAATGAGAGCAACAAGGGAGCAATTGTCATTGCAGGAGCTATACCTGATATAGTAGAAGTGTTGAAACATGGTAGCATGGAAGCTAGAGAAAATGCAGCAGCAACCCTTTTCAGCTTGTCTGTAGTAGATGAGAACAAGGTGCAAATTGGAGCTGCCGGGGCTATCCCAGCTCTTATAAAATTACTGTGTGAGGGGACTCCAAGAGGAAAAAAGGATGCTGCTACAGCTATATTCAATCTTTCAATCTACCAGGGAAACAAGGCCAGGGCTGTAAAGGCTGGTATTGTGACCCCCCTAATGAGATTGCTTAAGGATGCGGGAAGTGGGATGGTAGATGAAGCTCTTGCAATCTTGGCCATTCTGGCAAGCCATCAAGAAGGGAAGGTGGCAATTGGTCATGCTGACGCAATCCCTACTTTAGTGGAAGTTATACGCACAGGTTTCCCACGCAACCGGGAAAATGCAGCTGCTGTATTATGGTCATTATGCACAGGTGATTTGCAGCAGTTGAAACTAGCAAGGGAACTTGGTGCAGAACAAGCATTGCAGGAACTCTCGGAAAATGGCACTGATAGGGCAAAGAGAAAAGCTGGAAATATTATTGAGTTACTTCAACGAATCGAAGACCCTGCAGAGTCCCTTAGTCTCCAAGGTCCATGTTCTTTTACAAGCACTATTTCAGGCTGAAAGGATGTGCAGTTTGTAGATCAACTGTGGAATGCGCAGAAAAACTATCGTCATACTTGTACCATATAAATGTGATTTAAATTGGCCGTGATGTAAAAAGAAATACGTAGAGCATTCAAGGAATTTGTATGTGGAGCATTCAACGTGTGCAATGTGAGAAAAATATTGATTCGTCCTACTTTTCAGCTGGCCTTTCAAGTTTCGATCTGGTCTCTGGAACTTGCCCCTTAAAAGTTCAATGGCAAAATATTGATCTTGATTTTGGTTCTTCTAAGATGTTGGTATTTGCGGAATACAAGTCAAGGTAGAAATATCACTTTGATCATCGAACTATGTTTGGAACACTTTAGTCATCGAACTATGTTTGGCTCGACATTTTGGTCACCCAACTTTTATAAACTTCAATTTGGTCATTCAATTATGTCACCTTATATCACTTTAGTCACTCCGTTTATTTTCATTGTTTGTGATATTTCGCAAATGCGAACATCTTAAAAGGGACACTGGACTCTTTCTAAATGGGTTGGCGAATTTGGCTCGAAATTGTGATGAGAGTAAATAAGCACCACAGTTAAATTGAATTTGGTGAGAAAAGGGACACTGGACTCTTTCTAAATGAGTTGACGAATATATCCCTGTCTATAAGGCATGTGAGACTCATTTACTGCATTTATTCATTTAAACGGAAAAAATAAATCGAGTAACTAAAGTTATATAAAGTGACATAGTTGAATGATTAAAATGAAGTTTAGGAAAGTTGAGTGACCGAAATGTCGAGCCAAACATAGTTCGTTGACCAAAGTTATATTTCTACCTAGAAGTGAACATATTCGACTGAAACAGCACCACTTAGAATTACCCGTCAATCAGCATTTGTTAATTTTTTTTTCAATCCAGATTTATGTATTCACGATGAGGTAATCTCTAAATCACATCACATTGTTCGACTGCCTTTACACAATGGGGAATATCTTAAAGTTTGTTCACACCCAATTGAATCCTTAAGAAATTAGTGACTGAAGATCGAAATTGTGCTATATAAATCAATATGGAAAAGATAAACAACACCAAAAATTGCAGTAGCATACTCCATAATGGATTCAAAGTCACGCCAACAAGCTTCTAGTTACATGTCTACGAGGCAGAAGGACGAGAATAAGATGTCAAAAATTTACAGGTTATCCATCTTCCCCACAAAAGTTTCCGTCAAGCTATGGCCACTGACTATTTTTGTTGTCCCAACTATCAAATCATATGCCATTCCTTCCTGCAAGACCCAAATTAACACATATATCAGGATAACCAGAACACAACAATAGGAGAAGATATAATAGCATGGAGTCTCAGACCAAAAGGCCTGGAGTAATGAACAAATAGAACAGTTCCTTGAATGTGCTTCAACCTATCCAGGTACCAAATTCTTTAAGCCAATGAAATAACATAATTCCTTATCTGCATAGACATTATGACTACCTGAGAACTAAGAAACCGAAGGGCAGAAATTTCAGCAAATGTTACACCTCCGACGAAGACGACAAGTACAAGGGAGCGCCTCCCATCAGCTACCCTGAGTAATTGGAAGACGTGAGGATGGAGTATGAGTGCCGGTACACAACTAATATAAAACGTTGCAGTAAATACTTATGTAAAAGCAATGCAAATGGTGAAAGTTGCTTTTGCCAGATTTGTGGACCAACATATTGCAGAAAAAATCTTTCACAAATTAGACAAATTAGTATGGTTGTTTAATACCAATGCAGTTGCAAATGGGTTATGAATTTCCAAACTATACAAGCTACTGTGTCTTGGAGTTCAGAATCTGAACCAGGTCTTCATGTGAAATAACCCAGCACAAGAATTCACTGGATCTCAACAAATACAGTACTCATTACAGAATCTTATATTTGACCCAAAAAGAATAATCTAGAATCCTATTTTAAAAGTTGGCACATACTTGTCTACATTGTTTGCGGCCCCCTGCAAAGTGTCAAATGACGCACTGCTTGAGAATCGACCCTGAAGTATGACAAGAAAAAGACAGCTTAACATGTAAATATAGCATAGGTACACAAGAAAAGAAAGTAATAGTAAGCAAAACATACAATAAACAAAAAAAACAAGAAAAAAACAAGAAACTAACTCTCTTTGTTTCTGAATGTGGTCCAGGTAACAGCTTCAGAATTTCTTCAATAGGTCGCCTGAGCCATACAAATTAAAAAATGACATGTTAGAACAGAAAAACCACACTCATATGGATCACAGCTAATGCAATATGAGAAGGAGTAAAGGGAAAAAACATTATGGCTCTTAAGCTGAGTATAGGAAGCCACAGGACTCTAACCACATTCTTAGAAGAGGCTCTCCTTTCTGTACAAGCAGTCTTTATAGAGTAAGTTCTAATACTCCATAGCTAACTTTAAAACCTATGGTGAAAACTTTACAAGAAATGGAGATTATAACAAGAGAAAGCCCGACATAATATCACATCAACAATGGCAACCTCTATCTAGGTCTATGGAAAAATATGAAGCATAATAAAATATGAGGATTAAATTATTCACTTTGCATGGATGCAGACTTTAAAAGTTTATACTCATCACACTCAAATTGCTTAGATATACAACATAATTGGGCCCCTTTCCGAATTAAACAGAACCAGACAAAAACTAATATAACTTCACCATCTTCTTTAGTTTTCCCAGTAGAGATTACAATCAATGGCAACGAGTTCCACAATAGTGAGACTTAGTGGAGGTAAAAAAAATGAAGACACAAAACTAGCTTGCTGCATTTTTTATCATCAAAGAATTAGGCTCACCATCCAGATCGAACAGCATGCTGGACGAGGCGAATGCTAAGAGGTGCATATCCAGAAAAGGCATAGGCAATGTCATTGGGGCTGTGATACAACAAAATTTCCACAAAAGCTTGTCAAGGAAGGAAAGTAATGTCCAATACAATACTAAGCAATTACTTTAACGGGGTAGAACAATAATTTTTTTATTTTTTTTTATAAATAAAAAATCAATTAAAAGAAGGAGAATGAAGAGGCAGTGTAGATTGACTTTTAAGGTTTCGATAACATACCCAAACTAAAGGTCAAATTGTTCATTTTTCTGAAGCTAGGAATATCGGACACCACAACTACTACCATATATAAGACAATGGGTCTGGACTTATAAGCTCATCTGACCATATTACCATCTAAAAAGACACTGGTAAGCATTAACAGGAATAAAAAAGTAGGTTCAGAGAGCACAATACTTTTAAGGTAGAATGAAGAGGCAGTGTAGATTGACTTTTAAGGTTTCAATAAAATACCCAAACTAAAGGTCAAATTGTTAATTTTTCTGAAGTTAGGAATATCAGACACCACAACTACTACCATATATAAGACAATGGGTCTGGACTTATAAGCTCATCTGACCATATTACCATCCAAAAATACACTGGTAGGCATTAACATGAATAAAAAGTAGGTTCAGAGAGCACAATACTTTGCAGTGTCAGTGTCCTCAACAACGAGTTGTAATGCACGCTTAACTGTCAGCCAGTTGGTTTTTGTCTCCTGCAGGATGCAGATGATCTATAATAAATCCCACATTCTATTTTTGTGTTCACAAGTGACTAGCTTATTCAAAGTAAAACTAGCGGCTGCTTCTGTAATTGTAAAACAAAACAAACCTGCTTTTTAAACAATCCAGCTTTCTCTAGATTTTTCAAAGTAATCATATGCTCAAATCCATAACTATGTAGTAGTTCCCTCCTAAACCAACACAAAAATAATTTAATATCAAACATATACAATCAAGGGGATTAGATTGGAATTAACATGAACATAATACAATAAGTGCAGGTCTTGCCTCAAATAGTCAAAAGTCTTCTTAGGCAACCCAGAATTTGTGATGGATAATAAGATGATAAGACGTAGGACAGTTACAAGGGGTTCCTGCTTATGGATAAGTTCTTCAATGTATTCTAAACATCTGCATATATCAAATATTTCAGTTTCATGTGTGTAAATCAATTTAAGGTACTGAGGTAATACTTACAGCAAGGAAGAAGATTTAAATCTCAATATGAATAGATCTTCTAATGCAAACATTAAAATGGGAATTGTCAATTCAGAGTTACAAGCTGCTGAAACCTCAAGTAAGTTATAGCTTATATGTTATATGTTGCACGGTAAATATTACATTTAACTTTTTTATTGGCTTCTTAAATGCATACATGACTCCTACGAATTCAATTCCGTTTCAAGTAAGGTACACTTATTTAATATGAGTGTGTTTCTCAGGAGATACTAAGTTTAACTTGTTCAGGTGTACTTTCAATCACCAAGCTTTAAGAATGTTCTTTTGGATATAATATATTCAGCAGGAAAATGAAACATACTTACTGGAACCTAATATGGTATCATTCAGTACTTAAAATTACATGGCTTCTTTCCTCCTAGTCTCTGAACAGCATTTAAAAAAAAATTGAAATGAGAAGCATAATGTTTGAATAATAATCAAAAAACAGCTTACACGTCAAAACTCTGAGCCTCAATAATTGTGTGTTCCATGTCAAGTTGTCCAAGGAAAGACGACTTTGATGTGATTGTTGTCAGATGCTGAGCAAGATTTATGTGCCTCTATAGCAAAAATTTCCAGCAATTAGAAAAATAAAACTCTCTGGATGAACTCCTAAAAGGAAAGGAAATATTACTCACGGTCATTTCTGGCAACGAGTTCAGCTTTTTGACAAAATCCTTCAATTCAGAAACTGTCTGGTTCTATATAATCATATAAAAATTTCATTAGAATGACTAGATTATGCGAACAATATCAGGCTAATGAACAGAAAACTGAGTTAACACTGATATCTCATGAGGAGGCAAGCGGTCAGCTAGTAACATTCATTTACATTTGAAGTCACGTCAGTGTAGTCCTGCTTCATGGATGTTGCTTTTTGACGTAGAATCTGCAATCATACTGAAGGTAGCAACTAAGAAGTTGAAATCAAAGAAAGGAAATGATGCTTCATTTTCTTGAAGCACAAGTTTGGAGGAAGGAAAAAAAACATAATAACAAAGAATCACAACAGTTTGAACAGTGAATATAGATCAACCTGGACAACAACTTCGAAGTTGAGATCTCGTGTCTCTTTAAACAGCTTGTCACTGTAATTAACAAATAACGAACCCCAATAAGCAAACAGAAAAACTATAGACAATGGAAAAAGGGAAATCATTGAAAGATTACAATCACAACGAAATTTTAGTATGGTGCATGCATTTGAGCCAATCAATTATAAAATTACTAATATGAGAGTATAAGTAAGTGAATCACCTTGAATTAAGTGGAACTTTCATCTTCTTTCCTTCTTTTTGACCACCCATGATGGATGCTTCAACTTCTACAGAACCATTATTGATATGCAAAACCTGCACTGGAACTATTAGGGATAGCATAAAACTAACTCTGACTACCGAAAACAAGTATTGTCCTTTCTATTTAGCAAAGAAAATTTTTCTCATCAAAATTTTTACCAATACATAAAAGAATAAGTTATCAGCTTGCACTTCTTGAAGTTCGATTGATTAAATATTTAGGTTTAGTTAATCAGAGCAGTCCTGAACTCCTGATATCAATATTTAATTTTAAGAAAGAATTACTTAGGTTGTTCAAAGACTTGCCATTTGTTTTCCTCCTTTTTTACCATGCCAATTGAACTAGTAAAGTCACAAGGCAGATGACTCAAAACTTTCACATACACTTGTTATACCTACCATATCATGCTGTTTTTGACATGTCATGTCTTCCAGTGCATAAACATATTCAATTTACAATTTCTTACCTCATCCAGAAGCCCCTCGTATGTTAACTGAGTACACATGGGAGTAACCATGTCCACCTACATCCAACGAATAGTTCAATTCAAAGAAAAGCCACACATGGTATGATTGCATCATAGAAAGTATTCTATAATGAAAAATAAATTAAAATTCCATTGTAACCATAATCATGTCTTTTAGTGACAATTTAGTAACAATCATAGAAAGAGAGAGAGAGAGAGAGAGAGAGAGAGAGTTACCTCCCGATCTAGAAGGATGACTGTATTAATCTCTGGAACAACCACCTAAAGTGACAAACAATCGATAAGTGGAAAACTTTAAACATTAGCTTTATATGATGTGTAATTTACATATCTTATCTCTTATGACAAGATTTTTGTTTTATTTTTAATATATAATAGGAGTGCTCAAAGTCATGCTTTATTACATCTGGTGAGTGAACCGGTTCCTCTGCTTGCATGCGGTTTAGGATGTCAGCAACACGTACTGATGCTCTTCCTTTTGCCCTCACATTTGGTATTACCCCAAAAGAAAACTGCAGACCAATATAGGAGGCATAAATTTTAAGCTACAATAACAAAGACCACAATGTATCATAATACATGAGAGTTCAATTATAAGTGATATGCCCCAAAAATATCTCCACTGTAACATTGTTTAACATTTTTGTACATAAAAAAAAAAAAAACACACACACATACATTTAATGTAATGTAGGGCTACATCTGAATGTAATTCAAATGAATCACATACAGACCCCTACAGAAGAATGGACTAAACATAAAATAGTGTAATGTACATTCTACAACCTCGAGCTTATGAATGGCTTTTGCAATATGCCAAAGTGAGCTTGTATCACCATCAACTAGGTACTCCTACAATGCAAACACCCAAAAAGGAGAAGTCAATACATAAACTCACATTGCAGCAGAAATTCAAACAACTAAGTCTCAATTATTAATAAATAAAACATATCCCAGGTATAAATTATACTTGTCCCGAATACCTTAGTAGAGAGATCAAGTTCAAATGACAGAACATCCTCGTCCAATGGAACAGTGTATAGCTGGTACTCCCCTATAGTCAACAAGTTGTGGACTTTCTCCTCCTCGAGCATCTGAAGAACCAAAGTGACAGTCGTCATCATTCAACATTTTAATCCATGCACATTGCTTCCATCAAACTCCAAATTTATGCCTGTAAAATTTACTCAGAATAGCCAAGGCACGCTCACCTTCTCACAAGCAACCGAACGTCGCGGGACGAAATAAAGAAAGTATTCTCTCTGTAATCCTTTGGTAGTATCATTCTGAATATGTGAGCTAATGTATTTCATCAAACTGAGCTGCGAGCGGACAAGGTAAACCACTTTGGAACAGTCAGTTTGAACTGCCTCAGCAGAAAGATGGCGCAGCTCAACCCCTTGTTCCTGCTCACAAGTATCAGTAAAAGCAATCACAATCTTAATTCTCCCAAAAAAGAGAGATTCCTATACTACAGCTCTGCTAAAATTATCTCAACATAAACAATCACAATACCAATACCGCATAATCACAACTCGTTGTAATGCAACTTCATAATCAAATTCTAGCTTGAACAGCATGTAAAACACATCAGAAACTTTCAATCGAAACAAACAGTGTAAGAGAATTACTTTGAGAATTGTAGTCTGGATGATCAAGGAGATTGAGCCGCTGAGCTTCGGATCGATCACCAAGCACTTCTTCCCTCGAATCTACAAATTTCCATTACAAAATGATAAACAAAGAACGAAAATTTTGAGTTTCAAAACGGAATTGAATCGAGAACAAGGAGGTGAAGCTCTGCTCACATTCTTGAGGAGGTTCACGAGTTCCTTCTGAGACTGTTCCCTATAGAGAATCAAAACACAAAAATTCGTAAGAGAAAATTTGATACGAGAGCTAGAAATTGAGGCAGTGATGAGTGGTGGTTACCTGAGATGAGTGAGATTGAGAGGAGCATTGTCCAAATTGGGAATCTGAGCCATCGGAGAAGATGATTCTCAGTCACAGTAGTCGCCTGACTTCTAATCGCACTTGTTATTTCTTCCCTGGAATGGTTTTAAGCTTTTGCTCTATTTTATGAGAGCCGGTCGGGTCGGGTCGGGTCGGGTCGGGTCGGGTATCCTCACAATCGGCGGTGAATCGGTGATTAAACAGGTCAAAGTCGATTATTTTTTTCGTTTTTATTAACAGCTGTTGTAGGAAGGTTATTTCTGTAACTTCCGTGATGTGCCTTGACCTAATTAAACTAGATTAGATGATTATGTAATAGATAGGGAATCCCTGATTTATCGGGATACTTGTTGTAATGCTTATATAAAGGTCCATCTATCAATCAATAAATGATGAGTTCTCCCTATTATAATTTCTCCTTGAACCGAGCTTTATATCAATGGAAAGCTACGGATGTCTAGTTTCCAAAATATTTTACGATTTGTTAATACCTTCTGTAATGAAGAAGTTATAACCGTTTTAATACACAAAGGTCATGCTACGCGTAAATCTGATTTTCAACGCGAATTTGTAGTTTAAGATGCATAATGCTCTTATTGCAAAGCTTGTACACTAGCAAAGATGAATCCATTGTTTTCCTTTGTTATGGACACAAAAGAAATCATTCTTACTACAAATCCAAGATGATATGTGTGGACCTATCAACCAGAATGCGGACCCTTTGTGTATTTTAAGGTGCTGGTTGATGCATCGACGCGTTGGTCAACTCGATTTGCTGTCCACAAGCTGCATTTGCCAAGCTTTTAGCTTAAATCATCAAGTTAAGGGCTCACCACCCTGACCATCCTATTAAATCTATTAGGTTGGATAATGTTAGAGAGTTTAACTCCAAGACATTCGATGATTATTGCATATCCATAGGGATTGAAGTTGAACATCCCGTTTCTCATGTTCTTTCTCAGAACTGCCTTGCAGAAGCCACTCTTCAGCAACTCCAGCTAGTAGCTAGGGTTTTTGGTTATGGGAACCAATTGCCAGTTTCTGTAGGGGGATATGCAATACTGCATGGAGCTATGCTTATTCGTTTCAGACCCAATGTCAACCAGACGTTTAGTGCATACCAGCTGGTTACTGGTTATGTGCCTATTACGCCTCTTCTGCGTACAAATATGGGTCTACAAAGACGTTTAGGTATATGTTGGATGTGAATCCTCAACCATAATCCGCTAACAACCACCGGAGATCTCTTTACTGCGCGTTTCGCAGATTGTCACTTTGATGAGACACACTTCCCGCCGTTAGGGGGAGATAGGAATGCTCACATTCCGGTTGAACGTCAGGAATTGACATGGTGTGCCCCCAACGATTTGTCTCATCATAATCTCTGCACTACTCAAAGTGAGTTAGAAAGTGACGAGATCGCACATACATACTGCAAATGTGCCGGTAAGGTTGAAGATCCGATCATATGGGATCGGTTCGGCTGCCCTAAGACCTAGTGTCGTCGGCATACCTTCAGGAGAGGGTGACGCCAGCGGCGGCGCCATCGTGCGCCGTGGCGTCGCTGTTGCTGAATCGGATCGCAACGGTGCCACTGATGGACTTTGAAGGGGCAGCAACTTCGGCCTCGGCTCCCACCAAGAAGATGGGGAGACCGTTTAATTCTCGAGATTCAAAACCTCGAATGAAGCAAGTTACGAAGGCACAAATTAATCCGCTCATCATCAATGAGATTGTCTCTGACTATAATTATGTCCATGATCAACTATGTGTTTTCTGTGGGCGCCACAGAACCTTTGTTGATGTTAGAGTACACATAAATCTCAATTACACAAGTGCGCACGTGTATTCTGTGGATAGAACTTCCACGTATGTTGATGATGTAATCGCTTATTTCATTGCAGAGTGTCAACAAAGAGTGTATTGGCCGAAGTGGAAAGAAGCAATATAGGCAGAACTAGACTCGTTAAATAAAAGGCAAGTCTTAGGATCTGTTGAGTTGATCCGGAAAGACGTTAAACCTGTTGGACATAAGAGAGTCTTAGTTCGTAAGCGTAATGAGAGAATGAGATCATGCGGTATAAAGCAAGACTCATAGCGCAATGTTTCTCTCAACGACCTGGTATTGACTACGATGAGATGTATTCTCTCGTAATGGACATCATTACTTTCCGCTACTTAATCAGTTTAGTAGTGTCCCAAAAAAAACTGAAGTTTGCAGCTTGTGAATATGGTTAATGTATACCTATATGGGGATATAGATGCAGATATATACACGAAAGTGTTTGAAGGACTTCTAATGCCTCGATCAAGTGACTTTAAACCACAATGTCATTGTGCAACTAGATTGTAATGTTTGTTGTAATACTTGATTGGGAAGGGATACAAGAACAATGATTTATGCCTATGCGTGTTCATAAGAAAGACAAAGTCTAGACATAAGAATCCATTCCGTCCTAAAAAAGATGATGAAGAGATGGTTGGAGCTAAATACATGTATCTTAGTGCAATTGGGGCGCTATTGTATTTAGCACAATATACTAGACCAGACATCACTTTCGTTGTGAACTTACTAGCTAGATTTAGCTCAGCGCCTACGCATCGTCATTGGAATGGTGTTAAACATCTGAAAGGTTCCATTGACCTGGATTTGTTCTACCCCTATAGCATCAGAGCGGTTTCCATCTCCGACTCTCCTCACACCGACACCATCGGCAGCCCCGGCAGTTCCGTCGTACGCCGCGGAGCCGCCGCCGGCACCGACAGCGTGGAGACCGAGTCAGGTGATGATTTGGACCGAGATATGTCCTTCTCCGGTCGTTTCCCTTATCCAAAGACTCCTAACAATGTGTTAGTTGGATTTGCATATGTTGGGTATCTCTCTGACCCGCATAGTTCTTTTATAATGTGCAACAACAGAAATTCCTGAACATCCAAGTTAATCGAGTGAGTTCATATGCAAATGTTGCATATTTATTTACCAAGTCTTTGAGAAAATCTATGCATGTGAAACATGTGAAGAGCCTAGGCATGTGTCATATATCAGAGCTCTAAGTTTGTTAGACATCAGGGGGAGTCTACATCACATGTTATTCACAAGTGTAGTGTTGGTGTGTTGTGCTCTTTTCCCTTCGTCCATACATTTTATTTTTGCCCAAGAGGTTTTTGTTTTGCTGGCAAGGTTTTAGTGAGGCAACATGGTAAGCACCATGAAGACATTAGGCGCTCGACACAAGGAAGAGTGTTGTAGAAAGGTTATTTTCGTAACTTCCGTGATGTGTCTTGACCTAATTAGACTAGATTAGATGATTATGTAACAGATAGGGAATCCCTGATTTATCGGGATACTTGTTGTAATGCCTATATAAAGGCTCCTCTATCAATCAATAAATGATGAGTTCTCCCTATTATAATTTCTCCTTGAACAACAACTTTATTTTATCATCTAGACACACCCATACATTGTTAATTTTGGTGGAGTCATGCGCGGATCAAAGCCGACTCCCGGCAACGGGATCGATGCGGCGTGAGGTGATGCAGCCTTACACCAAGACCCCATTATGAGCGGAAGGAGGACAATTCTACCTCTTCCTGAAAGGTACATCGTGTGGTCTCAAGCCTGATGATTTTTGTGGAGTCCTCTCTTCTATCACGATGGTTACTCTTGTTTTAGGCGTTTTTTGCTTCATTCGAACTTTCATTTCGGTTATTTCGTTTCGTTGTTTTTTTTTTTAGAACTTTTTAGTTTGTAGTAGAGTTTCGACTCCTGTTTGACCATGCACAATTTGGTCGTATGACTTATACCAAAAAAGAGTTTGGTATAGCTACTATTTTTCGCAAAAAGCTAAATATGCTCTCTAAAATAACTACAGAATTATAATAGAAAGTGTACTGAAAATGCTCTTATAAGGGAAAATAAATTTAAATATTTCTAAATATGATTCTTCTTTATTAACAACAATAGCATGTATATGCTATGGCGGCTTCTGAGCAATCTATTTCAATGACAACTACATGTATATGATCAAAAATCTTTAACCCCTCCTTGATAGCATAGAGCTCCAAACGTTTTGCCTATTTTTAGAAATGAGTGGAATTTGTATGGTGAAAGTAGAAATTATTTAAGAAATGCATATATATAACTCATCGCAACCACTTTGTGATAATTTCATGACTATAATGTTGACAGATAGTATTATTTAAAGATTTTCTTTATTTTTAAATTTTATTTATAATTTTGCTATTTACTGTAATATCTTCATTTATATATATATATAAAAGCTAAAATTTAACCTATGATAAGGATAGTCAAGTTCCACACCAACAGTCATTAGTAAAGAACTATAGATTAACAAATCCACGTGGCCTCATCGTCACTCAAATTTTATACTTTCAAGACTGACGCTTCGTCTCCTTTTGATTCCCACAGTGAAAACTTCCGATCTTCCTTCCAGTCACCATGCCTGAGAATCCTCCTCCTCCGCAATATCTGTCACGCATTTTTTTTTATAAAATCACCTCCCTCTGCAATACTAGGATTTCATTAGATTCGGATCCTCTGCTCATATTTCTCAGCTCATATTGACTCATACTGTATTTAAGTCATCAAATCTTAATTATATGGTCAAATTTTCTTGTATTGATATTTACTCTACATTACAAGTGTTAGATATAGAAAAAAAATATGTCCACGATTATAATTAGATGTACACGATACATTAATGAGTTAATAAAGGAGATAAATATGACTTGAGAATCAAAGTAGATTTCATTCATTTCAAAACCCCGAGCAACGAGAAGAAAAGTGCCGCGCTTTGACTCAACACCCCATAAGACCAGGACTCTCTCTCTCTCTAACTAACTTTTCATCCAAATCCTCGTGAGACCGATTCCCAACGCAACCTTTCTTCTTCTTTTTACTCTCTCTCTCTCTCTCTCTCTCTCACTCTTCCAATAACAACCACACCCCACCTCTCCTTCTCTCTCTTCTCTCCCTTAATTCATGGCCACCGCCACGCGCCTACGGCGTCTAGGAGTGGCGGCGGCGATTGCCACCGCAGCCAGCGGCGTACTCCTCATCCAACCTTCGGTCACCGCCGCCGAACGCAGAAGCTCTGTTGCGGAGGTTCGGCAGAGGATCAGCGACCGGAACGCCTCTGTTCCGCCGCGTGCGGCGCAGGAGTCGGCTTTGATCGGCGCCGGCCCCGGCAACCCACTCGACATTCTTGTCATCGGCGGCGGCGCCACCGGCAGTGGCGTCGCGCTTGATGCTGTTACTAGAGGCCTCAAAGTTGGCCTCGTTGAGAGGGAGGACTTCGCTTCTGGAACTTCGTCTAGGTCCACCAAGCTTCTTCATGGAGGTAAGCAATTGTAAACGTAGCTTATAAGTTTGTTCAATTATACTCGTATGTATATAAATACGTATACGTATGTAGAAATGCTGAAAGTTGAGCATTTGGTGCTTCTGAGTTACATTGACATTGATAATTTTTTGTCTTTAGCTATGTAGTACTCGTTTGTTGGATTTTTCTATGTTAATTTTGTTATGGTTATTTTATTAGGTGTTCGCTATTTGGAGAAAGCTGTTTTCAATTTAGATTATGGGCAGTTGAAGTTGGTGTTCCATGCGCTCGAGGAGCGTAAGCAGGTTATCGACAATGCGCCGCACCTGTGCCATGCCCTACCATGTATGACACCGTGTTTTGGCTGGTTTGATGTGGTGTATTACTGGGCGGGGTTGAAAATGTATGATCTGGTGGCAGGATTCCGGCTGCTACATGTGTCCAGATATTACTCTGCGCAAGAGTCAGTTGAGCTGTTTCCTACATTATTAAGGAATGGTGTAGATAAAAGCTTGAAGGGAACCGTGGTGTATTATGATGGGCAGATGAATGATTCGCGTCTTAATGTTGGATTGGCGTGCACGGCTGCTATAGCTGGTGCGGCGGTGCTGAATCATGCGGAAGTGATTGGTTTTCTGAAGGATAAGGATAATCGGACAATTGGTGCGAGAATCCGTGACAACTTAACAGGTACAATGAGCTCACACTTTCACAAGTGACATATTAAGTGATTATCTTGGATTGCGTTTGTATAGCAAGTTGACTGATTAAGTGATTTATTATAAACAATGGACACAGCTATAATATATAAATGATGATTTATTAGTTCATAATGAATGTTGTGATTTACTGTATTTCTCAACTTACCAGGAGAAGAGTTTGAGACATATGCAAAAGTTGTGGTCAATGCTGCTGGACCCTTTTGTGATTCTGTAAGGAAGTTGACTGATAAAGATGTAAAACCTATGATATGTCCAAGCAGTGGTGTGCACATTGTACTTCCTGATTATTATTCTCCTGAAGGTATGGGATTGATTGTTCCTAAAACTAAAGATGGACGTGTTGTCTTCATGCTGCCATGGTTGGGACGAACAGTTGCTGGCACCACAGATTCTAACACAGAGATTACTGTTCTTCCTGAACCACATGAGGATGAGATTCAATTCATACTGGATGCCATTTCTGATTACCTTAATGTCAAGGTATGTGGTTTTAAAGTTTTAGTGTCTACTTGTGTGGGTTATCTACATTGCTAAGACAAGTTTTAATGTTGTGTGTAAATTTAATTGCAAATTCAACTCAATCTTTAAAATGTGTTTTCAGATTTAAGTATTGCATATGTATGTCCTGGCCTAATGTGCTTATAGTATGGCCATTCTGGCACTTTGTATTGGTGGCTGCCAGAAGGATTGTATTTGCCACTTTGTGACCAAGCAGTATATTCAGACATTTTTTTTTTCCATCTTTCTTATATATGGTTGTGTGGGAGAAGGTGTAAGCAAATAAGCATTTGTCATCTCTGGTTGGTTATACTCTCTCAAGGAGATAAAGAAGTGGGGCCTTGGCTTTAAATTGAATGCCAAAAGTAGATATTTGGGTCTTTTGGGGTTGTATAATTAGGCAATGATACACAGACTAACACTCATTAACAACTATTGATTATTGATGAATGAGCAGTCAGTATAAGACTGGCTGTACTGCTCTGTCAAATAAGCATCTGTCATCTCTGGTTGATCATACTCTCTCAAGGAGATAAAGAAGTGGGACCTTTGCTTTAAGTTGAATGCCAAAAGTAGATAGTTGGGTCTTTTGGGGTTTCATGTCTAGACAATGGTAGGAATGACTTCACCAGTCATTAACAAGCTATTAAGCATTGATGAATGATCAGGTCAATAATAAGTACTGCTCTGTCAAATTGAATCTTAGTTGTGTTGATAGTTGATATCTGAATCCAAGCATGTGGAAGACATTTAGTGCTGTGATTTACTTTAGGCGTCTTTCTTTTCCTTTTCTTCCTGTGGGAACTAATGTATTGCTGTGAAATTATAGGTACGACGTACTGATGTTCTCTCTGCTTGGAGTGGCATTCGCCCATTGGCCACAGATCCATCTGCTAAAAACACTGAGAGTATCTCTAGAGATCACGTTGTATGTGAAGATTATCCTGGACTTGTCACAATCACCGGTGGGAAGTGGACTACTTACCGTGGGTAAGCTTATTAGGTTGACCTTAGATTATTCAGTTTAATTGTTTGATTCTGCTTCCTGAATATTACATTATTCAGTTATAGTGATTTGTATCCATTTCAGTTTAGGCAACAGTTTATTCATTGATTGTGCAGATTTTTTATTTACCCCTCCTCTTTTTCTGCTGCATACGTAGTAATAAGTCTAACTTTCAGCTTATCAACATTGCAATCTATGACCTCTATCCTTGATATCTTCATAACTCACTTTATGTCAATTCCTATATTTCTGCCATAAATGTTGCTGACTAGAAATTTTTCAGCATGGCAGAAGATGCGGTTAATGCAGCCATAAAGTCTGGAAAGCTGACCCCAGCAAATGGATGTGTAACCTCAAACCTACATATTGTTGGTGGAGATGGATGGGACCCTGCATCTTTCACAGTTATTGCTCAACAATACATGCGAATGAAGAAGAGTCATGGTAAAGTTGTTCCTGGAGTAATGGACACTGCAGCAGCAAAGCATCTGTCCCATGCTTATGGTACTTTTGCTGAACGGGTTGCTGCCATTGCTCAGGTTGGATTTCTTGCTTCTCCAACTCACTTGTAGTTGAATTTATCATAACATACTGCTGGCATCAATCTTCATATTAGTCATTTTATTATTTAATTATCATGTGCTTTTGAGGTTGATGTTTACTTATAGATTAATCTTTTAAAATTTAGAATGAAAACTTGGGGAAGCGACTTGCCCATGGGTATCCTTATCTAGAGGCGGAAGTTGCTTATTGTGCACGAAATGAGTACTGTGAATCAGCCATTGATTTCATTGCTCGGAGATCTCGGCTTGCTTTCCTTGATACTGATGCAGCAGGCAGGGCGTTGCCACGCGTAATTGAAATATTGGCAGCTGAACACAAATGGGACAATTCAAGACAGAAGCATGAGTTAGAGATGGCCAGGAAATTCTTGGAAACGTTCAAATCTTCAAAAAATGCTCAGTTCCATGATGGGAAACACAATGAGTAGTAAGGTACATTGACCTTTACTTTGACAAGTAATCCTCTCCGTTCTGATCCGCAAATTAAACTAGTATCACTGATTCTCTTTCCCGCTTTGTCTGTGCTTATAGGTTTGTGAATTCAATTTTTGCGGATACATCAACTGACAGCAATTCATCGGCTATTTCTGGTGTGATGAAGTATAAAACTATAAAATGCCTCTTCCTCCCATTAGCCGAGCAGAAGAGTCGGTGTGCCACACACATCATTTGGTTAAAGTTGACAAATAGCTTCAATAGTCTATTGTTGCTTATATATTAGACTCACGGTCATTGACCAAAATAATTCGTTGTAGAATATCATCTCTCCTCTAGAGTTGGTATTATCAATTGATTCTAATAAGGTGTATTATTGGGTTCTTTTTCAAATTTAGATTATAATGTTGGGAAAAAAAAGGGAAAAGGGGAAGGAAATCCCATATTATTCGAGTCTTTCAGTTAGGTTTGTAACTTGTGAACCAGAAGGATCAAATAAAGTGGTTTCTTTGGTTCAACTACATACCTGGAGTTCAAAAGAGCAAAATGTCACATGAACTGTTCTTCTTCACGAGCTATATTACAGTTTCTCATTCATTTATGCATTCATTGCTTCTATGTTTGATTCTAGGATCACGGCTTAGTGCAAGTTCTGGTGGTGATTTTTGAGTTTGAACATGAACATATATGAACACAAGTCACACCATTGGCACAAAACTCTTGATCTGCCGAAATGAGACTTGCAGCTCTTATGGTTAAAGGCATATCTACATATATCTTTTCCGACCGAGCATCAAACTAAAGAATTTTAACTAAAGATTAACTAAAGAAATGGGACTGAATCGATGATCATTCGAATGAGCAGCACAAGTCTTCTAAGCCAGAAACTCATAATGACCCAATGCCGGGACACAAGAATTTTCTTTTTTCTTTTATCTTTTGAGAATAATGTCGTAACACAAGATTTTTCTGAGATCAAATGAGGAAGTTAAGAAATACACAAAGGGAAGATGCGCTAACAAAAAGGAACACCCGTTTAGGTACCCTCATAGCTTTAGCCTAACCTTTAGCACCTTTTAATGCCTGCTTAGATTTCGCCTAACACCGCATAATGAGTGCCTACTTGCTGCCTAGCACCGCCTACCTCATTCTTGTGCCCGCCTAGAGTCTGCCTAACATCTCATAATAAGTGCCTAGCTGCCGCCTAGGCGCCCGCTTAGCACGACCTATCTTCACCTAGTGCCCACCTAGTCACCCTAAGTGTCCGCCTAGTGTCCGCTTCCGCATAATGTTAGTGTAGCACCTGGTTATCCATCTAGCGCGTTATATGGGTATAGTTCTAAGTTATTGGCTTGCATTTTCATTACTATACCACAATTGACATGATTTTAACGTTTATATTGTCTCAAGTGCCACCAGATAGATAAGTATCTGAATTCCCTTCTGCTCAAGGAAAGATAGTCATACACTATGTCTTAAATTTTGATTTATAGGCCACCTTATAATTGTTGCTACTACTTCAAAAAAATATACAATATATATTAGAATTTAATTGATATGCCAATTCTATCAACACAATACAACTAGTAACCAGTTTATTTTTCTTAAATAAATCATAAATTAAAAAAAAAACAAAAACATATCCATAAAACCTGACAACACCTCCCTCGCAAACCAGAAATGGCTGCTTCACTAGTAGCATTCCCTTCTACACTCTTTTTCAAACGCTCTCTCTCCCTCACACCCTTCCGCACCCTTACCTCCTCCGTCTCCTCCTCCCTCGAATTCAACATCACCTTCGCGCCCAAGCCCAAACCCGACCCGGACTCCCTCTCGGGGCAACAGCTCTTCATCCCCTGGATCGTCCGCGGCGACGATGGCAAGCTCAAGCTCCAGTCGCACCCCCCCGCGCGTCTCCTCCACGAGATGGCCAACGCCGACTCCAAGACCAAGAAGAAGACCAAAGACGCCAAACAAAAACAGCGCGTGCTCGCCGCCGAGCCCAAGCACTCCAAGGCCGCGCGTAGGTTTTACAACCAGAACTTCCGTGAGTCCCAGCGCCTCAGCAAGGTCCTCGCCGCGGCCGGAGGTATACTGACGTAATAAATTACGTCAATTCTTCCACTATAAATTGCATTGTTATGAAAAGAATTTGACTTTGGTAATGTGCTTGGTTTAGTGGCGTCGAGGCGGAGCAGTGAGCAGCTTATATTTGATGGGAAGGTGACTGTGAATGGTTCTGTATGCAATACTCCTCAAGTGAGCTTCTTTTGTAATACATTGGCTTAAGTTGAGAGTACAGATAGTTTTACTGAAGTATTAACTTTTTGGTTATATTTGTAGACGCCGGTTGATCCTGGGAGGGATATTATTTATGTCAATGGGAATCGGCTTCCGAAGAAGCTGCCTCCCAAGGTTTACCTTGCCCTCAACAAGCCGAAAGGGTATGCAGTGCTGGTATTGTTTGCGAGGCTGCTTTGGAGGTTTTAGTTTTGAAATTGATGCATTTGTGTTATGATAGGTACATTTGCGCTGCTGGGGAGAAGAAATCTGTCTTGGGTCTGTTTGATGATTACTTAAAGGGTTGGGTATGTTGAGGCTTTAGGACTTTAATCATGTTGTGTACTGTTTCATCACTCGTGTTTTTGGGATTTGGTTTTAGAATCATGTGTTGATAGAATACATGCATTCGTTTTGGCATTTACTTGACTTGCTGTTTTGTATTTTCAGGATAAGAGAAACCCTGGAACACCACAGCCACGACTATTTACTGTTGGCCGTCTTGATGTTGCCACAACTGGGTTGATTATTGTGACCAATGATGGTAGTGCACATTGTCTATAATGAGTTGGTATAGAATAGAATCAGTAGATATCTAACGCCAAATCTTATGTTACATGTTTTCAGGAGATTTTGCTCAGAGTATATCACATCCTTCAGCGAACTTGTCAAAGGAGTAAGTCCACATCTTTCTGTTGGTCACTTCGTACTTTTCTTTTCTGTGTGAATTTACGTCAGATGTATTACAATTGTGTGAGAAATTGGGAGTTGGTTCAAAGATTTTGGGAATATGTATCTGGAAGGCTATAATGTACTTATTTTTTGTTTATTCTTCATTTTTAATACATTCTTGGGTACTATTTGCATAAAGTATGAATCCTGATAACTTATTCCTTCACACAAACTGTAGATACATTGCTGTTATAGAAGGTTCCGTTAGTAAGAAAAGCCTGATAGCCATCAGTGAGGGAACAGTTATTGATGGTGTCCATTGTACCCCAGATTCTGTGGAGTTACTACCACAACAGCCAGAAATGTCAAGATCCCGTTTGCGTATTGTGGTACTGATTCTCTCTCTCTGATATCATTCTCTTAATAACCTAAAAAGTTGACATACATTTTCATATGACTTCTGTTTCTTATATCATCTGGTTGTGAACTGTAATTCTCTTGTACAAATCAACCTTTCAAACATGTGATTGGAAGTCTTTCAACTCTTATCTGGCAATGTCAACTGCGTGATGACCTTCCTATTGTCAAACTGGATTCATGCAGGTTCATGAAGGGAGGAACCACGAAGTACGAGAACTTGTAAAAAAAGCTGGACTTGAGGTCAGATTCGATTATTGAAAGGAGTGTTTTCATTCTTTGAGAAATGAATTTTGGTTGTTTGCCTCTTATATTTGGCCAGTCAGTCAAATTTATGAAGGAATATTAAGGATCTGTATCAATACTCAAGAAATATCTTTCTCTTTTATAATGCAGTCTGTTTAGGATCAAAAATATGTGTTTCTATGATGAAATCTATTTCTTTTTTCTGTTAGAATCTTTTACTTCATCACGCTGTAGGGTGCTATGCTCTAAGGTGTCAGAGAGTTACAGTTGTTTGTATATGTTATGATTTAGGGATATCTATGGTTTTATTAATTCACGCTGGAAACTTAAGATATAGTGGTATATGTGACCTGTAATGAGATTTTGGGCTTTATTCTTTCACTAGAGACATTATGGGTTCTGCATGTGTTGCTCACTATTGTTCTTATTGTTCCAGATACACTCATTAAAACGAGTACGCATTGGTGGTTTCAGACTTCCTACAAACCTCGGGTAATCATCTATATTCACATTGTTCAGAAACTCTCGAGTGAAATAGCGGATTTTCAAAAATTATGTGTTAGACAGTCCTGCACTGTATCAGTCTCGTTGGTATTATAATATCTGATGCTGCTTTAAGTTGCACAAGGAGATCATGCATGTGCAACCCTTTGAGTTTTGTGCTAATTTTTTAATTTCAGGCTTGGCACACACATGGAATTGAGACAAGGTGATCTTTCTGCGTTGGGTTGGAAAACTAAGAAAGTTGCTGCCACTGCTGGAAGGTAGCATTTATCTTAGCTCTCCCCTAACTTAATACATCTTCAAGGCACTGCCAAAAGCTTCATCAGTCCCTTTTCGGTCAGAGATTGTTGAATCGGGTCTGCACTCCCCTTTGTGGGGGGTAGTATCTAGATTGTTATGAGTTGGAATGCATGATCTTTGCTATGGGTTGGAGTTTCTCCCTCAGCCGATGTTAAATTCGAAGTCATGCTTATACGAGTGTTGAGCTGATGTTATCAACCTCTCAAGTGTAAAATTGCTGGGCTGAAGTCTTCTGTATATGTATATTTGCAAATGATATTGTAATTTGTAACAGCTTGTTTTGCCGTTCACGTACCGCCTACCGGGGATCCCCTAAATTGCGGCAAAATGCTTGGACCTTTCATTGTAGGTCAAACCAACCAACACAATCACTTCCACATTGGAAGTTTTTCTGCTCTTACTAGACAACTATGATTACTGTAATTAGTTGTAATTTTTATTGTATCACTAAGCATAGGAACAGAACAAGAACAAAAGGTACACACTCATTGTCTCATTCCAGCTTGATGATGCAGTACATTGCCGGCCAAATAAGCACAACCAAACATATCCAACTCACTCGAGTCCAACATCAACTCTACCGTCACCATATGGCCATTGGTGCTCACCTGGATTAATCTTTGTTAATATCAAATGGGTAACTGGGAAGAAGAACAGAAGAAGACACTGTTTGTTTGAGAAGCTATAAAGTATTGGGTTCCACCAATACATGTTCATGATGCCAATTAATAAAAGGGGACTGTTGTTCTCGAATCGGAAAAGCGATTGGATTGGATTTGAAGGGGTCAGGTTGTCACTTTGAGAATGACGCTTCAGAAGACACTAGTTCTGGGGCGGCAGCAGCTCTTTTGATGACTTTGTAAACCATGTTGTATAAAACAAAATTGACAAGACAGAGACAAAGTAAAGAAATAGATTGATTATTGGATCGAGAAATACAGAGTATCATTTATCCGTCATTTAGACATTCATTTCTTACTTGAAATTGCTCTATGACCAACACAAATCGGCCTCACACGCTGCACACATTGTTAAAAACTGGTTCACTTAGCATTGTTCTACTAGTAACGAATTATTTAGTATCGCACACGTTGCTAAAATCTGGTTCACTTAGCATTGTTCTACTACTAACGGGTTATTTAGTATCTCACACATTGTTAAAAATTGGTTCACTTAGCATTGTTCTACTACTAACGGGTTATTTAGTATGTATAATAAACATAGAAGTGTGACTATAACCTCATGTCCTCCTTCGTTTCTTTCACTACAGTGGCCAAAAAACACAACATGTGCTCCACCCTAGAGGGTCGCTTTTGCAATCCTCCCTTCATTTTGGGGAACCGACATGCATGGAAGTCACAGCTAGCTACTAGCCTACTACCCTATTATACAATACAAGCATCCATCACCGACCCTACCAGAAGAGACACAGATTCACTCCCCAACCAATCTTTCCTCTCTACATGACCACACTCTTCCTTTTTTTTTACCACATTTAGCTGATGGTGATCACATCATTAAACAATCATACTTCCTTTTCATTCCTATTGTTTGAGGTTTGACTCCACATTTTCTTCATAATCACTCTCTGACCCAAGCAAAAAGTAGAAAAAGAAAAAGATAAAATGTGAGAATATAAAAGAACAAATCTCACATATGACTCGCAAATCAATCATTCTAATGCTTTTTAATATTACCTATAACTCTAAAAACTTATTTGAAAAAAAAAAAATTTCTAAATAATTTATAATTTTTATAATAACGGCCGTGTCCCTCAAAACGTAACCACCCACAAACAACAACGCGGGAACCAGAAAAGCTCTCTCTCTTCTTCTTCAAGCCTTGACCATTTTGACTCTCTCTCTCTCATCGTGCCGGCCTCTACTCTCTCTCTCTCTCTCTCACATTTTCATGACTCCGACTACTACTACTAAACCACCACCAACTTCCAAGAATCTCTCCTTCTTCACCTGAAAACTCACCGCATCCGGACTCCGCCGTCAATCGATGGCCTCTTCGTCGTCGCTGAGATCTTCGCAACCGGCGCCGGGAGCCGGAAGGTCCGAGAAGCCTCAGCGCCAAACGACTTCGTCTTCTGTTCGCTCCAAGCCGGCGCCGCCTTCTTCCGCCACCTCACGCCGCTCCGTCACTCCCACCTCTCGGCTCCCGAACTCCAATTCCGACCTCCAGCAAGGTCTGCGACTCTTGATTTTGTCTTTGATTGAGTTTTGGTCAAGATTTTTTAATTAATTTGGGAGTTTTATTATTTGTTTTTTGAATTATGAGAATTTCTTTAATTTTGATACAGATGCTGGAAGAGTGAGAGTTGCTGTTAGAGTCCGGCCGAGGAATGACGAGGATCGAGTTTCCGATTCCGATTACGGCGACAGCGTTGAGGTCCAGCCTGAGGTGATTATTCTACTCTGCTAGCTTTTTTAAATTATGAAAAATTGAAGCAATATTAGCTTAGAAATTAAGAAATTATATTCTTTTTTGTGTAGTTGAAGAGGTTAAAGTTGAGGAAAAATAATTGGATGTCAGAGTCTTATAGATTTGATGAGATTTTTACCGACACGGCTTCACAGAACCGTGTTTACCAAGTGGTGGCAAAGCCTGTAGTTGAGGTAAATTCTTGGATCTTTTATTGTTTTTTTTACTGAATCTCTTGAATTTTTGGATGTTGTTTTAGTGAGGTACATTTGCTTTGATTGTGCAGAGTGTGTTGAGTGGATATAACGGGACGGTAATGGCGTATGGTCAGACTGGTACTGGGAAGACTTACACGCTCGGCAGGATGGGTTGTGATGACGCATCGGAGCGTGGTATTATGGTTAGAGCTATGGAGGACATTATTTTGAGTACGGCTCTGGAGTCTGATACTGTAGAAGTTTCATACTTGCAGGTGGGGTAGTCTATGTTTTAGCCCTCTTAACTTTTATGTTTGCGTTTCTGGCTTGTTCTGATTTCAACTTATTCCTAGTTCAAATGTGTCATTGGTCAAAGTAGTAAACTTTAATCTTTGAGAGTTACACACTCCACTACAGGGATGCCTCTTTTTATACTCCAGATTAAACATTAGGTCGCAATGTTTGTTTTTTTTGAGTCGCAATGCTAGTCTGCTAAAAGTATGGAAAGAAAGAGAAACACTGCAAGTCTATTAACTATTTTTCGAAGTTATGGAACACCTGGAGATGTAGACTACCAGAAGATGAGTTGAAAGTGTATTCATATTATTGTTATGCTGGATGATTTCACTTTTCATTAATATCTGTTTTCTTGCTCCAGCTGTACATGGAATCTATACAAGATTTGCTTGCACCAGAAAAGACTAATATCCCAATTCACGAGGACCCCAAGACTTGTGAGGTTTCACTTCCTGGTGCTTCAATAGTACGAATCAAAGACCTTGATCATTTCTTACAACTTCTGCAAATTGGTGAGGCAAACCGGCATGCAGCTAACACAAAATTAAACACGGAATCTTCTCGTAGTCATGCCATTCTCATGGTGGGTCTGTTGTTGGATTGGAAATTTATTGATTAATGTTTGTAGATACTATACATTTTGCACAATGATGATCCAAACTCATGCATCTATTTTAATTCTTGTATGTTTACAGGTATTTATTCGTAGATCTGTGGAAGAAAAATCTACAGATGAAATCATTTCTCAGGAGAAAGCCTTGAGAAACGGCTTACCTATAATTCGAAGAAGCAAGTTACTCATTGTTGATCTTGCCGGATCTGAAAGAGTTGATAAATCTGGTGCGTCCTTGGCAATGCATACCTGTGCTAATAGTTTAAGATTGCATGCCCATCACTTATTTCTCCTCATTAATTTTAGATGATTAGCATTTTCTTTTTATTTCTTTGTAATAATTCTTTGTTCTTGAACTTGAGATGTTGCTGTTTTGGGTTCTTCAGTATGGAACCGTTATCTATATGTTAACTAAATTCTAGGAACAATCATACATGTATCCTTATTTAACATAATCGGCAGTTGTCAAATTGAGGATTTTGATGTGCTATGCTCGTTTATGGCATCATTATCCCTGCATCTCATGAATAATTCTCATGTTGCAGGCAGTGAGGGCCACTTGCTCGAGGAGGCTAAATTTATTAATCTTTCACTGACTTCCCTTGGGAAATGTATAAATGCATTGGCCGAAAACAGTCCACATATCCCAACCAGAGATTCCAAGCTTACAAGGTTGCTTCGTGATTCATTTGGAGGTTGTCCCAATATATTTATATTTTTATCTATATTTTGGATATCCAAGGATGCTGTAGAAGTTGCAAGATTGCATCACTTAGACTTAGAGATAGTTGATATGTATTTGGCTTTAGTTATTTGTTTGGTGAATTTGGTCATTGAGTAGACTTCATGCAAAAAATACATAAGAACTATTCATTTGTTTATGAAACACCAGTGATTAGATAACACATTTGATATGCCTTTGACTTTAGATACTGGTTTGGTGTATTGTTTGGTCATTCAGTGCAATTCATGTGCAAAATACAAAAGAACATTTCCTTTGTTTGTGAGACACCGGTGATTAAAAAATAATGTTTTCTCATGATAGGTGAACAGATATATAGTCTATATTTGGGTCCATGTGCTCTTTTTATTCAGGTACTTTTCTTACTGAATTGCATTCTTTCAATCGACCACAGGTACAGCAAGGACATCACTTATAATAACAATTGGACCATCAGCACGGCATTATGCGGAGACCAGTAGCACAGTAATGTTTGGACAAAGGGTAAGCCAATTTGGAAACTGTACCTACATTCTCTCTCTCTCTTTCTCTCTCTTTCATTGAATTGATACTTCAGTTTTGAAAATTGTACAAATAAGAGGGTTCATATATTTTGATGAAACTAGTTTGCATTGACTGATGAGTATATATGGGTTTCTTATTAAAAAGAGTTGGCAAGTTTCTTAGATTTTGTTGATGGTATATTTTCTTTCCTATTGATGCACAGTGGATCTTGTTGTCTAAGTTTAAAATACTAGGTTTTTAAATAGCCATGCCTCCACTATAGTCAGTGGCCTGGTCAAACAAGTCGAGGTCATTTTGTTGTCTTGAAAATTCACTCAATTAGTTGTTCTTGTCTGGGTTGAAGAACCTGCTAATGCCGTTCTGTTTGTTAGCTCATTGATACTGATGATTATACAATTTGACGTTTCTTGTTTTTTTTTCTTTTTGTAGGCAATGAAAATAGTAAACACAGTAAAACTTAAAGAAGAATTTGATTATGAAAGCCAATGTAGGAAGCTTGAGAACCAAATAGACAATCTCACTGCAGAATTTGAACGGCAGCTGAAATTGAGGGACAGTAAAAAATATGAATTGGAAAGACGGCTGACTGACTGTCAGCACTCCTATGCTGAGGCCAACGAAAATCTGATCACAAGGTCTGAGGTAGTTTATCTATCCTGTAAACCATTATTTTAATTAAGTTCATGAGATAGTGGTCTTCAAATGAAGGTTGAGTTAGTTGGCACATCATTAGATAAGAGATCTTTTTTTTTTTTTTTTTTTTGGTAATTTTTTTTTTTTGATACATCATTTATGCTTGCAGCTTTTGGAGCAGGAGAATACTCGTTTACAGTTGGAAATGAAAGATCTTTTATATGAATTGAACAATCAGAAAGAACACAATGATATAATGCATGATAAGGTGGCACAGCTTGAAGCAAGTTTAGAACAGGGCAAGGTATTTCCTTCCGTAAGATCGATTACTACCTTTTGACCTTTATTCCCTGAATATTGTATCAAATATTAAACCTTTATGAGCCCGAAGATTAATGTTTCTTTTCTGACTGTTAGTAGCAACACCAGGTTGAAAGTTCTACATACCAGAAAATACTAGCTGATACTACTCAGATGTATGAAGAGAAAATAGCCAAGTTGATGAAGAAGCTTGAAGATGAGCATACTCGTTCTGGAAACACAGAAGATCAATTAGATGTCATGAGGAAGCTTCTGACTGACAGTCAGAAGACTATTCAGGTAACATATTTAATATTGATTCACAGAAATGCATACTTTCTAAAATAAAAGATTTGTCTTTCATCCAGAATATTTGAATCTTCAAGTTTTCATGCTGTTTGTTTGGTTCCAAATCATCGAAGCATTTTATCTAATAGAAACTTAAGCACAAACTGTAATATTTCTTTTTGGCTTCTGTAGCGACATGAGATGGAACATTCTACATATCAAAAGGCACTTGCTGACACAACTCAGATTTATGAGAGGAAAATAGCTGAGCTAAAAGAGCAATTGGAAGATGAGCATTCCCGTTTTGAAGATCTAAAAGAACAATTTAATTTGGCGAAGAAGCTACGTCATCAACAAAGTTCAATGAAGGTTAACTTTATTCTTAAATCTTACTGAAGGATTCCCATTTTAATAGTCCATGAAATTTGACCATTCCAATGCGCTTCTGGTGGCATTTAAATTTTCTTTGCTCTCCTTCTGGACATAGATTTATTCTCCCTCGGATACTCATTTTTCCCTTATACATAATAAATTGTCAAACTTCATCACATACATCATCCTTTTAACTGAAGCATCCCTAAAAAGTTTTAACTCCTTTTGATTTTTGGGATTATGGCTGAGGCAATCTTTTTCAGTTCTTTAACTCTAGTTTTAATTTCAAGCCTCTGTGGAGTTGTTTAATGAATATAATCACAGAATAAGCATGCTTATGTTTTCCTGATTTTATGCTCTTTCAGAAAACACTTAAGTTTTCCGTTCATTCAGGATTTGATTGAATTTGCGTTTGTGCAGCTTCTTTCGGTACCAAGGAATATGATTTTTCATAATTTTTGGTATTAAAACTTTAACTGAACGAGGGAAGTTTTTAATACAGCTGCCATCTGGCCTAGCAGCTATTGCTGATAATCTTCTAAATGTTGTAAAAATGGTTATTCGTAGACTCTGTAATTTGGTTGTCAGAATTTTCAAAATATTGATATATGTTTCTGTTCTCTTTTTATTTTTATTTCTTTTTGTCAGGAGAAGAAGGAGATTGATGAACTTACAGTGAAGTTACAAGACACGAAGCAGCTGCACGAATTTACTCTAAACGAATTTCAGTCCTTGAAATCAAAATATTCTGATCTATCAGAAGAGAAGGTATGATTAATATATGAAATGTGATTGGAGTAGCTTAAATTCCTTTTCCTCCGTCGAAAAATGAAAATGTTCAATCTTGACGATGATTGTTTAGTTTTCAGTCTAAGAAATACCAAGTGATTCATTAAACATTAACTATTCAGGCTAGACTAGATCAAGAATTTCAAGATGTGAAGCGAAGACTTCTAACGGAAGAGAAGAAGAGGAAAGCTTTAGAGAATGAGCTGGTCATGCTTAAGAAGGATGTACCAGAGAAAGAAGATGATTTTGAGGTAAGTTTATGCATTTTCAAATAATGTGTTCATTATTACTATATGTGGTCTTAATTCACAATTTTCCAGGACAAGAAATCATATATGAAGGAAAATATATATAGAGGATCTTCTACATTGGGGAACCCAATGGGTTTACACAATTCAAATCCATCAAGGGAATCACTATCTAGCCAGAGGGAGACACCTTCTAGTCAGAGAGCCACAATTGCAAAAATATGTGAAGAAGGCAAGTTTTCTTATATACTAAAGCTAACTAAATGTCTGGACTGCATAATTTTGTTTTTCTATTCCATTTTCGGTTGCTGAGATATTTCAGCTGAAGTTACCTTTCTTTATACCTTCAGTTGGGCTTCAAAAGATCGTACAACTGATGACATCTGAAGATCTAGACGTCCAAACTCATGCTGTAAAGATGGTAGCCAATCTTGCAGCTGAAGGTACACATTTTCTTGTAGTTTATGTAACGGAAAGTATGTAGAGATGAGAATTGAGATAGATATGCTTCAGTAAGATTGAGCTGGGCCAATGTGGTTGTTGAATACGGTTTAGTGAATTTGGCTAGTTCAGTGACTGAAGACATAGTGTGTTAGAAGGGTATATGCATGCATACTTTTCATCCTGTTCCAAGGAGTTGTGTGGATGCTGTATCAGACCCATGCCTCTTTCCCTCCTTGCGCATTGTTATGCTTATTTACTTAATTGCCGAAATTGTCTGGTATTAGCATGATTGTGCAAAACAAAAGGACCACTACTATATAATAACCCTCCTCTGTTATCTTCCATGTAACAAAATGGGATTTGTTTGTTTGTTTAGCATTTGGGAACTTCATTCAGTTAATTGAATAGCATAATCTGTATGACTGAAATTTTTAATCCTGGAATTGATCGTTGGCAATCCATATTTTGCTAGAGATTCCAGTCTAAAGAAAACTAAATTGTTTGCAGATAATCTCTAAAGATATATATAGGTCATTTTCATATAAAGTTTATTTTTAACTATTGGCTTTGTTTAGATAAGAAGTATTAGAAATACACCAAAAAATACATTTCCTTCATAGAAGAAACATCATTTTCTTTTGTTGGTCTATTCTGTAATATACTGTATTTCCACTCGCTTTGATCATGCACTTACTACCATAGTATTGTTAGCAAAATATGATCTAGGCAATAGTTTCATTAATAATATCCTTCTTTCTATGGGACAGTTATCATGCGGGTCTCACTAATACAGTTTTCCTATATCTCCAGATATGAATCAGGAAAAGATCATGGAGGAAGGCGGTCTAGATGCTTTGCTTATGCTGTTGCAATCCTCACAAAATACAACTATTCTTAGAGTGGCTTCTGGAGCAATAGCCAATCTGGCGATGAATGGTAATCCTGATTCTGTGCACATGTAGTCAGTAAAGATATTATACTTGCTTTCCATTGTGTTCTTTTGACCTAGATTGCAGTCCAAGATATTTTTTTTTGACTAGCATGCTTGTGCTAATGCTAATCAATTTTAAACTTACATACCTGTGGCTGCTATGTAACTGCATATTTGATGATAACCTTGAAAAATAAAAAGTTGCTTTTCCTGTTATGTTGTATTTTAGTAAGGTTAACCTATTCTTTGTTTTCTTTTGGACTTCATCAGAGGTAAATCAAGGCTTAATTATGAGCAAGGGCGGAGCTCAGCTACTAGCAGGAACAGCATCGAAAACAAATGACCCACAAACTCTTAGAATGGTTGCTGGAGCACTTGCTAATTTATGTGGAAATGGTAATTCTTAGATGATATTAGAGTCCATGTTATATTCTTAAAACAAAACCTTAAATCTAAGTATGAACTTTTATCTTTTCCTGAACCTGGTTGCTACATTACTAACTAGCTTCAATATATGGTTTCAAGTCTGGCTGGTTGTGTACATAAAACAATAGTGCTTTAACGTAATTTTTTTCAAATCTGTTTTTGATTTTTAAGTTTTGTTATTGCAGAAAGATTACACATGATGCTGAAAGAAGATGGTGGCATTAAGGCGCTCTTGGATATGGCAAGGTCAGGGAGTAGTGACGTTATTGCGCAAGTTGCTAGAGGAATGGCCAATTTTGCAAAGTGTGAATCTCGTGGAACTATTCAAGGTTGGTACAAGTTGTCTTTGATTACCATTAGTTCAAATGTAGTGTTTCACGGGTCTTGAATGTCTAAAAAGCTTAACGTCTGCAGGACACAGAAAAGGTCACTCCCTTTTGCTCGAAGATGGTGCCCTTACTTGGTTAATTAGCAACTCCAATACTACCTCGTCTTCAACCAAACGCCATGTCGAGCTCGCGCTCTGCCATTTAGCACAAAACGGTAACCCACCCACCTTCCAAACTCGAGCTTTTTTGTTTTCTATTGGAAGTTTGAAAACACTGTAGGTTCAAATTCATTCTCAAATCAGTCATCTCACTGTTTCTGTCTCATGCAGAGGACAATGCAAATGATTTCATATTCAGTGGAGGGCTGAAAGAGCTTGTACGAATATCAAGTGAATCCAGTAGGGAAGATATCCGAAATCTAGCAAAAAAGACGTTGAGATTGACTCCTAAGTTTCTGACTGAGATCCATGCCGAATAGAAAGACTTACAGATTGCGCCCAATGTAAGTACGTAGCATTTTGTTAATTGGCCATCTTTGTACTCAACAACTGAAACTCACTTTTTGGACTGAAGAAGATTGAGGGTCTATGGGGGAATGAATGGGTATGGATTCAACTCCATTGTACAGCAGGAATATGAACAAACAAAACAAATCAACAATCTCATACGAGATTCAGTGTCATACTGTCATTACATAGAAAACCAAATAATGAACTCAGAAAATCATAATTTATGATATTCTAAGTTAATTTCATAATGAATCAACTAGGAAATTCAGGGGCATTAATTTAGCTCTTCGATCTGAGGAGACCTGTGAGAACTTGCCGAATTTGTAGTTCCACAATATCCATCTCGATGGAAATTGATATTGCACTCTGCATTCAAACTGATGCAGCGGAACTATCCTGTTGGAATCCACCAACGGCGGCCTTGAATCCACAAGACTAAAATTCTCGAATCCACGAGAAAATCTGAAATCCATAAGAGAAATTGATTAAACTCAAAGTTTATTAATATCAAAGATCATCTAATATAAAGAAAGATGATGTTTATATAGGCATCAATGACCTAAATAAAATTAAAGTCATAGTCTAACATTGAAACCTAAAAGAATCCAAATTAAAAAGAAAACAAATAACCTAAATAAAAGAGTTTTAGAAGGAAAATAAAACTAGCCTAAAAATACTAAATGCCGAATCGGATCATTAAGGCGATATTTTCTGGCTTAAATCTGATCGGGCTCACTTTAGTGAGTCTTGTAGATATCGTCGTTCCCATTCTAGAAAGGTATTATGTGCCTCAAACGGATGTTCCGGCCAAAATCTGCTCCAAACTGATTCACAAATCAGAATCTACATTTTCGTGATCCGAAAAGTCCAAAAGATCATCTTCTTAAATATTCCAGCTGCTAACAACCTCATTGTACGAAAATTACCTATCTTCACATCAATTTTCTTGATTATTCGCCGTTTCCTTACCTTTACAGTTTTCTGTCTAAATTTACCCCATTCTTGTCCTACATCACAAACACTAATCCTAGGCAAAGTTCACTGCACTTCTCACAATGAGTAATGTTCCACTTGCTAACAAGAGTGACCTGGTGTTGGACATGATCGTCGTGCTTGTAAGTGCTCCCCCAACTTAACTCGGGGATAGCTTCCTATAATGCAATGAGGATGACAGTCGAAGTCGCACTGTCTGCACCAGTAGAACCAATTTGCTGGATCCCTTTTCCCTTCACATATCTCACAATAGCAAACTACTTTGCTTTCAATGCTAGCATAGGTGAGCTTTAGAGCATGCGTGTCGTACCGGTGCCTAGCAGTAAGAGGTAATCTAACGCAGGCTATGCAAAGATGATAATCGCATCTCTTACAACTGAAGCAGAAAAATATTTTGGAACCACAACCCCTGCAATAGACATCGTCATATTCCACGTCGAGGAGGAGGCGGTGAGCATGAGATTCATGTTTAAAATCTCTAGTTTCCCAATACATACTGCACTCAGAGGTCAATGTAGAAAAGATTTTCGCCTGAGCACATTGTTCACAACTGTATACAAATCCATGGTGAAAGATACCACACATATAACACTGAAACACGCCGTCAATTGAAGAAGCACGAGAGAGCAGTGTGAACTGGTGTTGGTGAAGCAAAGGGAGAAGCAACTTTTGTGGTAACCGAGCACATATTTTGTGGAGTTAGAATTGGCAAGGCTCTTCTTCTTGTTTGCTACAGCTGTAGTAGTCTTCAGTGATGGGTCGAATGCAACCCTGGCATGTAATTTTTCTGTCATTCTTAACCTCCTGAAGATAATCTTTAGCGACTAAAAGATGTTGATGACTGAAGTGTTTGATCTCCCCAGCATCATCATCAGACTCATAATCATCATCTTCAATGTTAAGGCTGCTGTCTCGGTTTTCTTCTTTCTGAAAGTACTCTACTGCCATGCATGTAGTGTGGGCAGCATATCCGCAACATTCCTGACAATAATATACAGCACGACAATGTTTGTGGAGCAGATTTTACAAACCTGGTCCTTGGGATAAATGTCTTCAAGGAACCAGGTGAGTTTGAGGCGGTGTTGGTGCCCCGGTATCTTGGTGTAGCGTGGAAATGAAGCACATTCCTCATGGACCAAGATTTAGCAGATGTAGAACATGATGCCACTCCAGTACTCCCCACAAACGTCGCAGTTAAGCTGGAGCTCGGCCATTTCCTTCCTGGGGACAATGAACTGATGTTGGTGAGAGTCGCTTTCAATAATGTTTTTCCAATTGGAGGCACATTTAAGGTCAAGGTTGAAATCGCAAATGGAACAGCTGTAGCGGTATCTGCAAGGTTGATTGCAGGCATTACAAGAGCAACGAACTTTGATATCTTAAATTGTATTGAGAAGGACAAGGGGGTGTTGAAGGTGCACCGGGTGCTCGATCTCGCGGGATAACTCTGCACATGACTTGTGGAGATTAAAGCGGCATTTGCGACGTCGGTAGGTATGGATGCAAGTGTAACTAGGGCCAAATAGTGGTACCTGGCACGCATCGCAAATAACTAAAGGATCAGACTCTCTTTTTCTGTCTCGCTTCTTTGATCATTAATGGATGCTCGTGACTGAAATGTTTGAAGCCTTTCTCAGAGGCACATTTGAGGTCGAGGTTGAAGTCACATTAGAAACAACTGTAAGTGAATCTGCGACTGCAATCTTGGTCACATGCATCACAATGGTATTCCCTTGTTCCATTTAGGTTGAGAGTAAGTGAGTGTTGACGGTGCATTGGGTGCTTGATCTCAAGAGGTAACTCTGCACATGATTTATGCAGAACAATATTGGAGCAGCTTCTCTCCCTCGTGTAATAAATTTTGCAAATGTATCTAGGACCAAGCACTTGCTCTAAGTACCCAGTACAAAAGACTGGCGGTTCCTCCTCAGATTGATTTTCATTACTCAAATTCAATAGATGCTTGTGACTGAAATGTAAGATACAGTCTGTGTTTCTGAAATTGAAAGCACATTTGATGTCAAGGCAGAAGTTACATCCGAGACATCCATAGGAGAAACCCGAGGAAAATGCATGACAAGCATCACATTCAAACTTACTGAGTCTTGAACTCTTCGTCCTAACTGTAAGTGGGTGCTTGCTGTGCAAAGGGTGCTGGAGGATCTCTGTCGGTAGCTGAGCACATGACTTATGGAGAATGAATTTGTTGGAACATTCGTTGCATCTGTAGTGAGGGCCTAGCACTGGATCTTCACATCCCTTGCATGAAACTGGTGGACCTTCATATTGTTCCTTGAACATCAATGGATGCTCATGACTGAAGTGTTGAAGCTGCTGCTCATCCATTTTTGATTTCTCTTCCATCGATCGTCAGCCAGCTAGAAATCAATAACTAATATTTCAGGATATGTACATGCACGTATGCAAAACTCATACTAATTGTCTGCTATTTCCTTAACCCCCTAAGACGTACTGTGAAGAGTTTCAACGTACTTAACAAAGAATAAAACAGAAAGATTGATATGAACAATGGCAGTATACATTGCAGTTACGTCAAAGAATCGAGTACAATCGTACTGAACAGAAAGATAGGAGTAATATTGCGCCATGGGAGCATACCTTATTCTGGTGGTGTCTGGTGAGGATTGTGCGATCGGGTCAATCTATGAAATTGAGATGCATATGTTACATGGATGCCAAGGCTGGTTCAGGAGTAAGAAGCTTAAATGTGTAGCTAGTTATACATAGAAAATTAGGAAGAGACGAAACTGGGCAGGATGCAACTAGCTGTTGCTTTAGTTTGCCGTTCTTTTCCTCAAGTCTCACCTCTTTTCCTTTAGTCGGGAGTCTAAGTTCATTCTTGGGTAAAACACACTCAAAGCATCAGGTTCTGAGACTTTTTATTTTTCCAGGTCCATTTGTCACTGGTGACTACCAAAAACAGTTCCACCCCTCTATAAATACTATTCATGTGTGCATGTGTGGATGTGCCTGGTAGAAAACCAATACTGGATCAATGCTGATGAGGTTATAACAATCTGCCTTGGCACCGATCATGCAAAGAACGTACATTGATCACAAACTTATTAGGCATTTTGGTACAATATTGACCTCGTCTTTAACAAAACACCATATTGAGCTAGGTCTATGCCATTTAGCACAAAATGGTAAAATACCATATACCATAAAGTAAAATACCATATACTAATTTCAAAGGAGATTTATAAATGCCATTCGACAAAAGGCAAATGGAGCTGTAATGTAGTCCTAGACTATGATCCAACCCACTTCTCTTAAAAATCGATACAACTGATTTACAATTAATAACCACCACAAAAAATTTACATTGGCTTTCAGATCTTTATAATCAAACTAGGGAGTGAGGTTTGCACAATGGGACACAGATACACACAAAACTTATTACTACACATCAACAAATCACAGAAACCCAAAGATCATTCTTGCCCTCGTCAATAACAGTACCACAAAATACTTGCCATAATACGCTGAGTGAACTTCCACAAAATTTGCTTTTGCAACCGTCATCGCTGCTTCAGCCGCTTTGAGAAATACTGGCCAACACTTTACGTGCTTGTTGGCCCCTTTTTCCAGAACCAATCTTGATGAACAAATAATAATTCCAAAATCCTGAATAAGAAAACTAACGAGATAAAATCTCCGATACACGATCTTTCGCATCTGCTGGAATCTCCCTACCTGGTACCTGGACCTTTATGAGATTTGCATACCTGTCAGGGAATCAAACATGTTAATTAGCAGCTAGTAAAACTACTCTAGCAGCGATATATAGATGACAGAGATGTATTGACTAACTCGGCAGCTGTAAACAAGTGCTCATGTTCCGTGATGAAGGCCAGTACAGCCTGCAGAAAGGTAGATGATATAACTCATGATCTCTGTTGGAAATACAGAACTTGCAAAATATACAAGGAAATATTCAATTTCAAATGACTCACCTCAAACGGCATGTTTAGAAGCTCATAATATGTTCGAACATGATCTAGCCTCTGTTGTACACCTTCACTGTTGATTGCTGGGATAGCAGCCAGTGCCTGCGATTCCAATGATAATGATAGAAAGGTGTAATCGTTGCTGAAGTTAAAATCAAACTCAGAATATCTGATCTTAAACTCTTTCAAAAGTATGGTGTAAGAATTTATGGATTGAAGTATACAAATGCCCATTAGGTTAAAAAAGTAGTCTAGTGGCATCGTAGTTTGAGTGTTGATAGTAAATAAATAAATAAAATAAGCCAACTTGCTCAATGTCATTCCACTACAGGATGCCAAATGCCATCAAGACCAGCCAGAGGTAAGGGTGGACGCTGCCAAAAGGACAGGACTTGTTAATAGCTGGTGCTATTATGTGTTGGACCCCCTTTGGGACCCCCTTTTTATTTTTATTTTTTTTATTTTACAGTGGGGAAGACATTTCTATCAGGCATTGTCAACATAAGAGAAACATGCTGGTCATCATATCTTTTAAATCGACTTCACTGAGGTCAATTTGTCTAACAATGCTTCATCATGAGGGTTTAGCTAGTGTATGTCATAAAGAGTTGTTTCATTCAACTTTTTAAACGAGAACAAATTGTTGAGAGAGTGAAGGTCTGACAGAGACATAGAGACATTGAGACAGCACAAGCAAATATGTCTAGCAACCAGGAAAGCACCAAGTATATCACATGACGTTTACGATAATAGTTTACCTGTTCTAGTGCGATTGAATTCCGACATATCTGCTGAACCCCAAAAAGATTAATTCTTTTCATATCAGCCAACGCCTGTTAAGATTGCATATATCATAAGTAAATAAGAGAAATAAACTAAATGCTACAATATATAGAACACACACAAATACAGGTACATATACACCTGAAACTAGCTTAGAGAACTTCATAAATGATCTAACAAAAAATTTGTATACAAAGTACAAACCCTGATGGAGGCATTTGCTGCAACACTACAAATCCCACCAAATATGTAATTCCGCTTCGGCGACGAAATAAAAGGTGCCATCTCCTCATCCCTACGCGTTATCTAGGGATAGAGAAACAGACAATATGTCAGGACCTGAAAGCAGGTGGCAATTACAACAAGTGGTAATTTTCTTTTACAAGGAGAGAGATTGGTTGCAGGTTTAAAGTCCACAGCCCGGTCCACACAAGTGGAACAGAGAAGGACCCACCACGTGCGAGTTAAAAGAAGGAAGCATTAAACAAGTTCTATGAATATTACTATTTCGATGAGCAAGTCTATAAGTTGACCAAGCCATGGGAAATGAACAAATTATATGCATTACTATTTGGGTGAATACAATTGGAGCTGGCCTTAGCCCATAGGTTGACTACAAACAAAATTATAAATACACTAAGAAGTTATTCGAACTAAGCATCCAAGAGAAATAGTACAACTTATTGGAAAGTTGATATCTCATATAGGTACAGTAGGGCCACAACATCATTTGAAGTGTTACCAATTTGCCAAAGACCGGAACAAAAGTACTAACCTGTGCGGTCAGTGAAATAATAAAGTCATCCGGCTCTTCAGCATCCTGGTCTTCCATATATTCCCTGTTTGTCATTTCCTGTTTATATCACAACTTCCAGTCAGACAATATCATAATCAATCTCAAACCAGACAACTTCAAATCAACATCCCACATACCTGCATATGGAAAATTGTCTCCAATTGCATCTCAACACGTAAGACCTTCAGGCAGTCAATTGCCAATCTTCTATACTCATCAGCAAAAGATGCCAGATCCCTAGCAGGAGCACTGCTTGTTCGTCTGTGAAGGTTCTTGCCACCACCTTCTACTTGATTTGGAGCATTAAACGTTCTCTCTCCATGCCTACAAAATGCACAACAATTATGAACCATTTTATGCCATCATAAATTGCTATCAAGGAATTATTAAATGGATGCCAATAATGAATATTCACAAATCCCCAATTTGATACCAAAGACACATACATCAAATAATCGGGCTTCTCAAATTGTACAGTACAGAGAAAAATGGTTAAACTACCAATTAAATGATAAATATGGAATACAAACAATTACAAAGACACAATTTCCTACATTAACAAGTCTGAAATAAGTAGAGAAGAAGGTGAACAACGGAGCTCAGATATTTAGAGAAAATATAGTAAATTTTGAACTAAATGTTTTTCTTTATTATTACAATCATTTAGTATTATTATCTCTAGGATCTTATAAAGTGTATATGTTGTGGTCAGCAACTAGTTAGTCGGCAATACAATTTAAGCAGGAAAAATTTCTATTTGAAATTAAGAATGCATGTTGTGGTCTGAAATAAGTAGAGAAGAAGGTGAACAACGGAGCTCAGATATTTAGAGAAAATATAGTAAATTTTGAACTAAATGTTTTTCTTTATTATTACAATCATTTAGTATTATTATCTCTAGGATCTTATAAAGTGTATATGTTGTGGTCAGCAACTAGTTAGTCGGCAATACAATTTAAGCAGGAAAAATTTCTATTTGAAATTAAGAATGCATGTTGTGGTCCGCAGATTGGGTGCTAAAGCAAAGCAATCTTTGATGATGACGATGATTATGATTATGATTATGATTATGATTATTATTATTATTATTATTATATTTTTTAAAATAGACCATACCAAAGATTTAATTTGACCGTTCTTTTATGAAACCTCGTTCACTATACTGCTAAGAACTCTGTGAGAAGGGTGAAACCTTCTGCAAACAGACAGTTTGACAAAGTTTTTGGAAATATATTTCTATTGTGTAGGGAGAAATACAATATCGAACGATGCCATTAGCATACTGCTCAGGAAAGTAGCCACATGACGACGAACAAATCATTCCTCCTACAAATGCTTGATTCCTGAAATATTAATACCCTTTCAGAAAAAGCTCCCTGATACAAGCCTACCCATAAAACTTGAGGCTGGATTCCAACAATGTAGCTAAGCAATCATGTGTTGGGACTTGGGACCGAATTATATCATTTCCACAATTACAATCCATGTCTTATATACCTTATGTGATTGCCACATCATCAAACCATAAGCCCCCAGAAATAAATATTGAAATTCCTTCTTAAACTAACAAGTATAAATTCAGGACTGTAATCAGATGAGAAAACTTGCCTTTCAATAGACTCTGCAACATACTCCAATGAATCACTGAGTGAAGCCAGCAATATAAGCTTGTTGTCATCACGAATCAGATTATCCTTTGAAACAGTTAAAATTACAGCGTCAATTCATAATCTAAAATTTGAAGGGATGATCGCTGCTTCATTAGCAACCTTACTACTAACAATACATGCAGACAAGTTAAGTCCGACATATTTGACTAAGAAAAGGAGTGAACATGTAATCATTTGAGTGAAAGGATACCTGCTTAATAGGCCGCAAATTCAACAATAACTCGCTCAGTTCTAGTTCAACCTCGTAATTTTCAGCATCCGAAGCATGGGTTTCCATGTTTGACTGCCCAAATGCATTTGGTAAATATGCACTCGCAGGATCAAGTCGCATCAATTGCTCGATATCATGTCTGCCAATTAGCATGTAACTCTGCTTCTCCAAAACAGCCTGAAGAAATACCAAGAATGTGAAAGAAAAAAAATATATATATATAGAATTTTTTTCAGGTGCGGACGTCCGCACAGTGCGGATGCGGCGTTTCCGGCCACCGGCGAGGCGGCGACGGCGTATCCGGCCGGTGGGCTTTGCTCCCCCACGCCGGCGACCCCGTCTGTGCCGGCCCGAGCTCCATCGCCGGCCGGCAGCCGGCCGGAATCTGCAAAAATGCAGAAAAATGAACAATATTTTTCTGCATTTTTGCAGATTCCGGCCGGCTGCCGGCCGGCGATGGAGCTCGGGCCGGCACAGACGGGGTCGCCGGCGTGGGGCGAGCAAAGCCCACCGGCCGGATACGCCGTCGCCGCCTCGCCGGTGGCCGGAAACGCCGCATCCGCACCGTGAACAGTGCGTGCAGACGTCCGCACCTGAGAAGCACTGTATATATATATATATATTAAGGGAAGCACTTTCATGGTTCTAATGTACCATATCTAGTGGTTCCATCCTTAGCAGTATTTGTCAGGAGTACTAGTTTTGTAATAATAAAGTAAGAACTCGTAACTGACAATGCACATATATGTTCATTAGTGTAGACAGCTTTATATTAGGGTATAATTGACAATAGGGTTACTACATTGTTTTGATCAAACTGCTGAGATATGATTCATTTTATTTATTTTTAGGCAGCAGTTCAGTTTGAACTCTACATCTCCTAGATCATGGAGCCAAAAGATAGCAATTGGCTACACAGCTGAAACTACCTATTCGGAAGAACACTGAGATTTTTAAGATTCACATAAACTCAAAACAACAATTAAACGGAAAACAATGAGGGAGACAATAAATATAGCTAAAAGAAGATAATGTTGTATCAAGTCAATAGGAAATGGATTTAAAGGGTATCCTTACCTCCATGTATGAGGTCCGGCATCTTTCATAGGTTCGTTCCAGAAAAGTTTGAACATACTTCGCAAGGTCACCAGCAAATTTAGGCATAGCTTGTGCCCAACCAAGCACCTAGAGAGATTGAGTCAAGCAAAAGGTTAAAACATCATCCAGATTAGAGCAGAGAAATAGAGCTTTTCTAGCCAGGAACTGGTAAGTTGACTGACAACTAGACTACTCTAAATGTCAGAAGAAGCAGACGTTAAAGCTTGCCTCTTTTGCTAGAAAATCTATTGCCAGAAGTCCTTGTAAGACAGGACGACCCTTCTCAATTGAAGGAGTATAAGATGCCGCAGCATGAGCTCTTGGTCGGAATGCAGCTGGACCTATAACACTTCCAAACAATCAGAATTTGTTTCGAACGACAACCATAATAATTCCACTAACATACTCATTTTTAAATTAAGGGAAGAAATAAGTCAATTCAGAGTACTTAGTTATAGAACTTGCTTGATATAGCTTGTTGTACGCCTTTTCTGTAGTCTACGAACATCGTTGGTAAGAAATGGTCCTTCACAAAATTCTCCACAAAAGCCAGTAACCCATCATTACTGCAGGTTCAGAAGTTGGTATTACAAATTTTTCAATAAAGCCAATAGAAAAGAGGAATTGCGATATCCAAATCCACGACTAGGAAACAGAATGAAGATGACCAAGAAGGTGAACTAATTCAGCTGTGGATAAGTATTAATCAAACAGATAACATAACATAACATAACATAACCTAAGCATTACCAACTTCAAACAGAAAGAACCCAAGTAATGGATCAGAATATTTTAGACATAGAAAATTCCAATTCTGTATGATCAAATTACTTATACTGGATTTTGGGAATTCTGTTTGTTTCTATTCTTTTCTACCGGATTTCTAGAATCCTTATATCCTCCAAACAGCTAACAATTCTGACCAAGGACTATTTTTGTCATACATGCTTTTTGTTCTGTGTCTGAACATTCAATATAGACAGTTTGCTTATGTGTTTAAACGCCCAATATAGAAAAGTAGGGAACCAACACATACAATTTTAACTCTTTTTCTTTGTCCAAAGTAAAATTTGAAACAAAATATCACAGGTTTTGGGGGGGTTTAATAAAGTTGATTTGTTTTTGATGTACACAGAATGATGTCAATATACAAGATGGTGAATCTCCTGAAGTAGGATCAGAATGGTAGGTTAACTTGAGATTAAAGCTTAACTTATTTTCTAGGCAAAATAGCCAAAATGCACCCTAAATTTGGCTCAAATTGTCAATTTACACCCCGAACTTGTGATTGCGAAATTTTACCTCCTCACTTGTTAAAAATTGCCAATTTGCACCCCGTCCGTCAAATCTAACGGTTTCCATCCAAGAGTCACATGCCTAGCACATGAGGGGTATTTTGTAATTTTATATTTATTTTGTTTTTTTTAAATAAATTACACAAATAATTTTTGTACAATTATGTCTACTTACTCACAATAGTCTTTTCTTCTTATTTTTTCCTCTTTTTTTTTTCAAAATAATGCATACCTTAAGTGATATAATTTGTCAATAAGAAAATTATGTGGATAACTAAAATTAAATTGTCGAACCACTATTTTAATTAATAAAAAACATGATATAATTTGTTTAAGACTAAAAAACTCAAATATCTCAATAAAAGTAGTTTTTAGGTCACAAATACAATGATATAATTATAGAAAATATTGTACAAAAATAAATTTCTTGCGTATTTTTATTAATAAATGAAATAAATATAAAATAACGAAAATACCCCTCATGTGCAAGGCATCTTACTCTTAATTAGATGGAAACCTTTAGATTTAACGGATGGAGTGCAAATCGGCAGTTTTTGACAAGTTAAGGAGGTAAAATTTCACAATTACAAATTCGGGGTGCAAATTGACAATTTGAGCCAAGTTTATGGTGCATTTTGGCTATTATGCCTATTTTCTATTTATATATACAACTTCTCATGGCAAGCAACTATATCTGACAAGGGAACACTTATAAGTCTGAAAACAAATAAGGGTGGGATAAGCTAATAGCATCCATACCATTGCATGTTAACATGAAGTGATACATAAAAGCACTAAAGAGAGCAATATGGTTTTGAGGCTGACCTTAGCTGGGAATACTTTTTTGGAAGCATAGAAGCGACCTTATCTGTGAACTGTAAAGCACATAAGGTCAGAAAAGAACACCACAGAGATGGTAGATCGGACAATCAGAATATGATTAAGAGCATATTCTAAACTGTGGGCCAAAGTAAAGGGAACAAGTCTAAACCTGAATAACAGGCCGGTATACAGATGCTGCTAGATATATGCCTTGCTCAGGCAAGACAGCTGCCGACCCATAACCTTCTTGTGACACATTTGGTCCCTTTCTACTCCAGCCTTGACGAATGAGATCAACCCCTGTAGAATAAAGATGCAAGCCACCATAAAATGATACTATAATTCTAAGACCTGACAGTCTTCATTCAGTAAAACCATCATTTACAGATACTGCAATAAATTATACAAATTTAATAAAAGGGTTGTGGAAACCAGTAGGTCAATATGATTCAAGGATGGGGTATTCAACTTTACCTATCTGTCAAGGCTGATCTTACAGTGGGGATAAGTATAGTATATTTATTATTTAAGCACTGTTAGTATGTGAATCTGACTGAAGAAAAGGTACTGCACGAGTAACATCTCAATACCTTGGTTGGGAACGGAAACAGTAGCATCTGTGAAGCGAAAAGCAAAGGTGAGACCCTCCTCTGAACTGTCTCTGTAAACCATCATCATTAAACATTAAAAAAACAAATAAGCCACAGAAACAAATAGAAAAGCAGATAATACTCAAGAGTAAGAAAAAAAAGTGAGCTAGGGCAGAAATTAAACGCATATGAACTAATTGGCATATCTAGTCACTAAACATTCAGGCTGTAGCAACTGTTTCAGGCTGCAGCCCAAGGATTGGTTAAGAAATGAAGAAAACCCAGTTAAAAGCTGTTTGGTAAGCATTGGATATTAGAGATGTTGAGTAGTCACAAATTATTACATAGTGACCACGACTACCAAAATACTCAACCACCTCTTTAATGTGGCTATAACAAATTTACGTAGCAGCTTGACAGCTCCACCATAAAAAATCAACTCATAACACCCCCGACATCACACGTGCTACAAGGGCAATCCCATTTAGACCTAAAATGTCCTAAGGTCATAAGGTCACCAAAGGCTAACTTCACACCTCGAAAATCACAAGTAAACAGAAAAGAATTCAAATCCCCAAGTGGTGGTCCTCCGCTCCCAAAGTACTTTCACCAAAAGAATTGGGTGGGTCTAATAATATAAATTTATGGGAATTATAACTATTACGGCTAGAATCAACATTCCAAAGCCCAAAACAAAGTCCTTGCCCAAAACACACTACCGGTACCATTTTAGCAATTCACTAAACATGTTTACCAGACCCTCTTCCGCCGCAACCAATAGTGCCCAAAACAAAGTTCAGGACTGGACAGAAGTTACCCCTCAGGTTCAACAATTTGGTTGTTGTACCTGAGGTTCACTGTCCCTTCATATCTACATATTTTCTTGTTCACACATGTTACAAGTTCCAGTCAAAAACACAATACTGGAAAGAATAACAAAATCAAAATTTCATAAATTCTGATACAATAATTTAAGGTATCATATAACATGGAAGCAAATAGTTTACTTGCCTCTTATCTTTGGAAGGGGCCTTGCTCGCAAATCTAGCTGTTTGTACAGCAGCATCCGCAGATGCAGCTTCAGGAGTTGCCCGCAGAATCTCACAAATAAGTTGCTGGCATTCACTCTTTAGCACACATGCAAGAAACAAAGCGAAATGAAAAACATATGAAAGAAGTCTTTAGCAGGGTTCCTTTTACATGATTCAAAAGGTTAAATCTGCTATTTTTTTAATGATAAATTAATAACAACCATTACCTGTAATACTGTCAAGGAAAAACCAATGCTGTAGCCTCCAGTAACTTGAGATGATTCAGAATCAGGATTGATATTTATGTCTGCTGGCATTGATTTTGGTGTATTCATGTCTGCTGGTTGGGATGACTTCAACTCTAAAAGCTCCCCAACAACAACATGGTTCTCTGAACAGTCATACAGATGAGCTCAGTTCTAATGTCACACACAAATGTAAACTTAAGAAGTTGAAATAGATGCACATCAGTAATTAAAAGGAATTACCAAATATCCGAACAACAGTATCCAAAATAGAATTCAGAAGGTCTTTTGCCGCAGCCTGTGCTTTCCCTGCAGGTGCCATCACAGGTGAGACAGGGCTCGCTGCCAATAGAGTTCCAGCTAGTGATATCCCATACTGACGTTTCTGTTTCGGCAATTGATAACTTTCTAACTGTCCCTTCATGGAATGTAAACCAGAAGCAGCAGTTCTGGCAGCCTGGCCGATGCCAGACCTCGAGGAATTAACTAGTTCGGCATGAGTTTTAATTTTGGATGTGATAATATCATGAAGTGTAGGTCGCAGTCTTTGGCTGTATTTGAGAGAACACAATATCAAAGAAGTTGATGAGTCATGTTGAACATAAAGATCGGTGAAAAGAGTACCATTATTAAAACCATGTAAGAATAATGTCAGCCAGAGTCAAACCATATCATAGCGCCAGCAGCTGCAACTTTCCTAAGCATGCAAAGACACTCAACCATAGTCTGCAAATACTTGACATGAAGCGGCGCATCACTTTTCTTGATTGTTTCCTAAAACCAAGTATGAACACAAAATTTTCAGTAAAGAGGAGAAATTCATCAAAAGAAAAATCAGCAATGAATTAACAGTTCTTTTACAAGAAATTCATCCGGTGTGGAATGCTGAAGCCATGTTGGCATATGATGGGAAACAACTTTGACATCACCATTGGCCTTAGCTGATGTTGAATGCCCATCTGAGGTAGCTTCATCATGCAATTCAAGATTGCCCTCCTCATCAGGACCATCAACAGATGAACTGAATTGACAAACAGAAAATGGTGCCACAATTTAAAAATTAATCACTTTCAAATGCAGATCAATTGATTAATAAAATATTGGTAGGAACAATTCCCAGAATATAATAGCAGGCTTTAACCAGTTACGGATAACTATCTAATCTTACCCTTCATCAACAGAACCCGCCCTATAGGATCCATCTCCATGAATACCAAACTGATTATCACCTTTTAACAGCCTGGTTCTTCGAGACAGGGATTGTGAATTACTCATTGAAAATACAATGGCTGTGGTGGTTGGTACCTCATCCTCCCTTTCATGCAAGCTCAATGCAGCAGAGCTACAAACAAGAATCGGTGGAAGGATAATCAAATAGTATTAAAAATATAACACTCGGTGACTGGAAAGATAGACAGATCTAGCAAATTTTGAGAAACTTATCCCAAGTTCCCAAGGAACAACAAAATGCTGCCCTCCAAGAGGAAGATTTTAGTCTCAAAATCACCTTGAACCATTTTCTGAGTCAATCAGAGAAAAACTTATTACTCTATGTAGGTTCACTAACTATAATTTCGATCTTTGGGGAGGACTAGGAGGCAAATTGTATATAGAAATAGAGCTGCCAGTTGATTAATCTAAATCCTTCTGAATACCAAAAATCTGGGGAGAAAAAAGTTTGAGAGGAAAACTAAAAACTGTTCTCCACCTTTCTTGTTCAGTTCCATATTACAACCAAACAAGGTCCTAGTCAATCCTAAGGCTTTATATTATTATTTATCCCCTCTTGTCCATTGGTAAACCAACATACATTGATGGTAACCTGAGAAATTCAGACACTGGCATCAGTGGCATGCAACTAGCCGCATCAACAGTTATACACAGTACACCCAATATGAACTGGTACAAAAAAGTGTAACCAGTAGATTTTAAACAACTGCCAAGTAACCAAAGGGCCTCCCAAGTCCCAGCCACCACTAAAGTATGCAAATACAAAAAACAGGCTTAAAGTAAAATAAATAAATAAAATTAAAAAAAAAAATCCATATTTTAAAGGTGCTATTGTCATTTGATGTTAACGTACAGGAAAGTAGACAATAAAGAAGAACATAGTTAAAGAATATACCTATATTCCCCCTTGTTATAAAGATGAGCGTGTAAATCCTCTAACACTTTATAAAACAAAATTCCTCTCAACTTTGTTAGCTCAGAGCGAACATCTTGAAGGGCACCAACCTGGGTCAGTAATCATAATAACCAATTTAGAAAAAAAGAAATCATTTGAAATAAGCCGATCAATGCAAAACCGCCTCAGTGCAATATCTATTATCATCAAACTAGTATTCTTTTTTCAGGCCTCCAGTGCAGAGAATCTCGGAATCGTAGGAGAGAAAAAGAAGATGACCTTGATATTGGATGATCAAGAGGTCAAACTGGATATCTGATCAGTGGAGAATGTTTTTACTGTTTACGGATCTATGAATTTGATGCATACACACTAGAAAGTATCTTCCGGAAAGACACCATAAGAAAAAGGACAAAAATTTATGTGATAACATTGCTAAAGGGAGGGTTGACAAACCTACCGTCTGAAGCCCCTCACGTTCAAGCATCAACATCGACTGAACATGAAACTGCACAGCGGCATAATACTGCTTTTCAGAAATGAACTTCTCTATCCGAGCTGGAACCTGAACCACATTTTGAACAGGAAATAATTAAACTTTTAGAATCTTTTGCAAAATGATGCAGTTGGGACAAATGATTTTGCTAGTAGCTCAGTGGCGAGGTGAGGTTCCTAGACAATAGAGATGCATCAAACCATATATGCATTTGTAGAATAAATAAATAAAATGCAACTGTAGAGCCAATTTTATGAGTTATAAGGTCAAAGACCGATTCAGTGTGTCGGTGCGTATCTGATAAATATGACTGGAGTGATAACTAATGAGTATTTAAGCCGAAGTGATTGTGTGAGTATGTGCACATGTGGGTGTGTTCTGGTTATCAGTGGTAGCTCATGAGTTTAAGTCAAAACTGTTTATTTGTGAGGGTGGGCTTGAGTACGAGTGTGTTAACTATTCATTAGTGGTCAAGTCGGATACATATACAGGCATATAAAATTACACACACATGTTTTTCATGCATGGTCAGGAATTATATTTATGCACGACTAAATTAATACTATGAAACTAACATTGAGCCAGACATGGCCCAAAGACAGGAAACAGGATGAGACAAACCTTAGATAATCCCTCAATTTGATCTAATAGGGAAATTATGTGGCGCAATGTAACTGACCGGTACCATAACTGATGCAGTTGCTTATTGCGGGAACTAAGACGCCTTTTTGCTTCACCCAAATCAACCTTTAAGACACCAATATTTTCGGTAGATTCGCCGAACAACCGCAAGATCTGGAAGGAATGGAAAAACAAGTGAGAAGGTAGAACATCTTTTCTTCACCCAACGGAAAAAAAATATATATATCTTTTGTCTGTTATTGGCCTGAACCAGCCTGTAAACTTGTAACAAATATAATCAAAGCAGAACAGCCAGATACACATGAAATTAAGGGACACGCAAATCAAAGAAACATCCAAGAAAGACATAACTTCCTCAGCAAGAAAGGAAAGTTTCTCCAATTCAGGACACACCAATGCCATAAGAAAAAACTAGATTCACACCTTTTTTTTTCTAAGAAATTCGATAGATCCCCATTCTCAAAGCAGAAAATCAAACTACATATATTAGACCAAGCACCTAACAGGTGTACGACACAGAACACCTAAACCAATACCACATTCCAAAAGCACACCACGTTACTGCTGAGAGAGAGAGAGAGAGAGATTATGAAGACAATAGTAGCACCAAAGTTAGCAACATTAGTTTCTACCACAATTTCCATGCCACTAAACTAGGAAGAAAAATAGAAAAGGTGATGAATCCTTTCAGCTGCTCCTTTGCAACTGAGTAGACTGTGAGGGTACGCATACCCAAGACCGTTACTGTTTTGAAGAACCTCACCAGTGTTAGCACAACACTCTCACAAGAGAAAAATTCAAGAAGAAATTATACCTTAAGACGTACTTTTGAGCTTATAATATGGCTGAAGTAGCTATCCCTAGTACAAATAACCCCAACAGCTTCATTACAAAGGCTAGTCATTTCTGGATACATAATTGCCACAATAAACCACTTTCAATCCTCAAGCCTTACAAAAAGAAAAACATAACTTCAACCCAAGGCCTCCAGTCTAACCAATAGATCTTTCTTTTCCACCATCCAAACCTTCTAACAAGAATCATTCATAGACAACTCAAAAATCTTTACAATAAAACAAGTAGAGACAACTAATAGCAGAGTAGAAAAGCATCATTCAACCACGCCTCTCCTCCCTCACCAAAAGCCCTATTTTCCATAAGTCCAACATTCTATCAATTTCTCAACCGCTGTCCAAGAAACCAGAAGGTGTAGAATTTCCCCCAAAAGCAACCCAAGGATTTCACATCATCATGAACATAAATTAAGCCATCTCTTCCCTAGTCAAAAGTGCTATTTTCCAAAAGTTCAACATTCTTTCGATTTCTCAACCAGTGCCGAGAAACCAGAACAAATGGAGATTCCCCCACAGGCTGCCCCCAAGTATTTACATCATAATAAACATATGAAGACAATGTGACAAATAATCAATCCAATAAATTTTATGAAGCAATTCATAAAACTAGAGGTGATTATTTTCTAGGTAGGTGGAAGTATCTTCTGTCCACTACTTGCTTACTACTGCGACTTTTGTTGATTTCTTTATATGTGTAGTGTCTTCAGTTTCTTTAAAAAAAGGAAGTATCCAAAAAATTCTAACACCGAAGAAGTATTATTAGTTAGCAACTTAACATAACCAAGTTAATGACGAACAAACAGCAGATGTATTATAGTAATTACACCTAAGCGGTTCAAATGTTTATCAGCATGAGTCCTAGAAAGGTCGGAAATTGAACAAAGACTACATAAGATATGAACAGACACAGTACATATATATTAAACAAGAAAGAATATAAGAAACCTGAGAATAATTTTGAATTGCTTTGTTGAAGCCACTGTGATAGTGGTGTACAACTTCATCCACAACCTCCTCAACAACATCACTTTGCTGTTTCAGAAACTCGACTTCACTTTCACGGTCTTTGGATGTCAAAATATGAACAACATGAGGTAATGAATCAAAACGAGCCGCAGCCCAGCTCTCATCTATTCTTGAAATTTCTTCCCTCAGATACTGCAGTTACCATAACATCACAGGAAAAATATCATAAGGTATAATTAGATTACAGTATACATACCACAGCATTAATTATAAAACAGTAGTATATCCTAATGGGGTCTTCTTCTAGATAGTGAACTTTACTCTATGAAAGAATTTTACCTCACAAAATATCAACAGTTAAATATTTGCATTATGCAGATACCAAACCGAACCACTAAGTAATGCATTTTTTTTTTAATCTGATGAGCAATAATTTTATGTTATGTTGGCAATCGTCCAACCTCCACTGTCTCCCCTTCTTTATCATTTTAGCGGTGGGGGTGAAGGGGCCGGTTTATATACAACTGAGGCGAAGTGGTTTAGACACTCAAAGCTAGTGAGTTGGGTGGTGATTCAAGATTCTTGTGATTTATAAAATGAAACTAAAAAAATTGAGGGAAAAGGAAACAACCAACATTAGACCAACATGTTTTACGAACTTTGAAGTTTTGGGGACCAAGACACAGAATCAACTATTTAAGTATCCAAAACATATTGTATACAAACCTTTAAATATAATTATCTTACAATAAGAATCAAAGCATCCTCATACTCACAGATAAATATTAAACAAAACTTTAGTAGTCCGGATATAAATACATAATGTATGTTAGATATACTATTCAGTAGGATACCTGCTTCAAATTGTTCCAGATTGGGAACAAACATTTCATGCATTTCCATGTACATCGTAAAAGGTTACATGCAACTTGTTGCGTGATATCTTATATGGGATGAGAATGCAACGTTCCCAATATTAATAAGTAGTTAATTCACACATGAAAATGGAATACATATAACGAAAAGTTAGTCACTAACAGATATACATATTAAAAATAAAAACAAAGAACTTACTTCCTTGTCTGAAGACACAGGCAATCCATCGAAAATTCCCATATTGAGCTTTCACCGTAGTAGACGTTGTGAAACTCAACTCATTCTGACAAAGCCTTAGTCCCAAATGAGATAGAGTACGTCGTTTCCTCAATTAGTACACCAAAACTATTCGTCCAGCAGTATTCCTACGAAAAAATCGGACATATTATTACCAAATCGAAAACCAAATAATCTCGAAAACAACCCGCAGCAAGTCCACCCACTAGACAGCAAATAATGCACAACTGAAACCTTATGAAATACTCTATTTCGTATCCGATAAAGAACCTATATACAAAAAAAGAAAAAAGAAAAAATAATCAAAGTCTACATATGCTACTTCTTGCTCTCAGGTTTAGATGAAATGTACAGCAATCAGACTCAGACTTCATAAAACAAATCAACAAAAGCAATTCTAGATTTCTGAGCTGAATTTTCAGCTTCTTCTACGCAACACAACCGAAAATGTCACTCCTAATATCCTTCTTAATCTTCATGGAGCAACTAAACAGAGCATTATCGAGCTTCTTCTTCGCTACAACTACTTTAAACTTTAATCAATTGATCTTCGTTGAGCAATCAAAGCAATGCAAATATGAGAGAGCAAAAGCGAGAAGAGGTACCTCCTCCAGATCCAGTAGAGAAACAGAAGCGCCGGAGCTGAAGCAATTTCGAGAGGCCTGAGCCTTCCATTAACGCCAACACACAACAGAGAAAAGGAATCAGCATCAAAATCATAATCGGAGAGATTGAATCGAAAATTGAAGAGTGAAGAATTGGAGGAGAGATTGAGGATTTTACCTGGCGGAGAAGACTAGTTGAATCAGCGGAGGAGGAAGAGAGTGACGTGATTGAAGATGTGGAATTGGGAAGAGGAACAATGGAAATGGAGAGAGAATTGGGAATGAGTATGAGTGAGAGAGAGCGGGTCGGGTTCGGAGCTTGTGGAGCGGGTCGGGTTCGGACCTTGTGGAGTGGATCGGGTAGTTGAAGCTGGAGAGAGAGTGGATCCAAATGACACCGCCTCTGTGTGATACCAAGAAAAGTATGAGACAGCTTTCAACCTTTTTGTTTTTCTTTTTGTCTAGTAAATAAGTGGAAAATACTATATTAAAAAAATAGAAAATACAAAAAATCTAAATAGAGAAATAAGGTTGCGAACAGTTGGGGTCATAGGCTCAAATATTCCACATCGGAGGTACAAATATTCTACATCGGATGTACTTATAGAGGTAAGTAAGCTCGTGGCGGCCAGTTATTCTCTGATTTAGTATTCAATTTATAGAAATGTCTGTCAAGAAACATACATTTTAAGTATTTTTATTGAGATCTCAAGCATAACAAGCCATTAATAATCAGTCATATTATACTTAAGAGTGAAACTACATTTTAGGTTTCTGGTTAATGTGATTCCGAGTCGAAGGAATATAGATATAAGATATACATAGAGAAAATCTGAGACCTATTTCAGTATTTCACCATTTGATCAAGAAAAGTAACTGAGTAGAATACAAAAGTGATGGACTAGTCGACCATAAGGTAAACTTGGTACAGTAGACTATTTAGAGATGAACAGACTTCTTTTTTTGAGTAGGATGAACAGACATTTTGTTCAATAAAAGATTCAACAGAGACAATGTAATCGGATTTAAAGATTGATTCTGATAAATAAAGTCGTTGATTTCATATATAAACCACAGATTAAAGGGTTAAACAAAGTAGTCATACACTCATACCATCAGTCTGGAATCTGGGATAGCCATCTTCCACCAGTGGTACAGTAAAACTTTTCCTAAATCAATGTGGCTGATCAAGTTCTTTATGTGTTTTCAAACTTTAAAGGCGACAGTTCGATCTGCTTAACTCTAATTCAAACTCTCACCTTTCCTTAAGCTTAATTTGTTCTGCATTAGCAGCTGTAACATACCCTAATCTCACTCAGTCTTGCTGTGATTTTAATTTTTTTTTGGTCTTTGCTATTTGAGCCATCAACAGACAATTGGAGATATAACAGTACACGAAATCCCATTAAACTTGATAAATTACTTGAAAAGATGCAAGCTATAACAATCATACACATTACTAGTTTGCTACTACTCCATCAACTAACTAACTAACTACTACATTTCAGTAAATGTAAGCCTGTAACTACTAAACCAATAACCCAACTAGCTATTGGTTTAGTGACATTTCTCTTCACAATCAAGAATGAGTTCCAGAACATTCTACTTAACATCTTAGTGGGAAGAGAAAACCATCAACACACGCTAAAACGTTCGTGTTACTTGGAAGATTGTCGTAGCTCGTTGCAGGATAATATCAGCAGTCTTGTAGTTCATTAGCTAGATTGGAAGGTAGTTCCAATACCTAATGCAGACGAATATTGTACCCAGCCATGGTCTACTTCAGTGTTTGCATCATTGCTTACTCCACTATCCCCATGGCAGACCCTTCCCAGTAACTTTGGCAGGTTGGAGTGAAAGGAGTCTGTGCTGCTTGATCACACGAGTAATAATCCTGGAAATAAGCAGAATTTGTTTTCAAGAACTTTGTGAGAGAATAGTATTTCTCCCCAAACGAAGATTGCAACTCATTGCATTCATTATTATGTAGAGCTTCTCCAAAATTTGTGTACATCTGTGGCTGCAGTGTGGAATGTTTTGGCTGGAATGGATAAACCACTGATTCAAGATTTACTTCGGTTTGAGGATGAGGTACCTAGATTAAGAATCATAAACAAACAAGTATTGAGTTTGGTGCTTGAACATACTTGGTTGAGATAAAACTAATATAGCATACCATTCTCACCTCTATAATCCCATAGTCTGTTGCTTGATAATCATTATTAGATATGATCTGTCTAACTGGTATGTCGAACTCATTGGTTGAAATATTATTCTTAAATGCAGATTGCCAATTGTTGCATTCACCATAGAGATTGGCATCTGCAACATTTCCCTGCTTTGTGTATATTGGTGACTGCAATATTACTGAGGGCTGATAATTCTGTGGCTGAAGTGGATGTGGAACATTACCCAGCTTTGTGTATATTGGTGACTGCAGTGTAGAGGGGCTGTAAGCTTGGGGCTGGGGTCGACCAAAGAGTGAATCCAGATTTTCTTCAGGAGGATCATATAGCTGATTTAACAATCACAAAAAAACAAAGTATTAGTTCAATTCTCATACTATTCTGTGCATACTGAGTCCGTATGCGAAGATAATCAAAGATGATACGATTTCACATAGTTAACAGGCTCATTCTTGCATGTGATGAAAAAAAATTAACAATTCTGTAATAATCATGTTTTTCTATATGGATTTAGAGCCGAAACAACAAAAAACATGTTCATTCTTACCTGTGGAAATACATCATACACAGTGTTATCCTCATCACAGGTTGAGACTTCATTCCTGTCCACAAGACAAGACTCACTATCTCCAAATGGTGATTGCAGCTCATTACAATCATCATTAGTGCCATTGGTTTGCAGAACAGCTTCCAGCTCTAGGGATGCCAGTGACAGCATTGCTGAGGAGCAGCAGTCATCCGGAGGCTGCTGAGGTTGATGGAATAGCTCCCTATTTCCCTGTACCAAAAATATAAGCATATCAAGATCTCAATTTCATTACACTTCTAGTGCTCCATATCAAAACAACAAAGAACATGTTCGTTCTTACTTCTTCATTCATTTCATCAGCAGCTTGATTTCCCCCAACAGACACACTCGCGCTACTCGGTTCCCCTTCATTACTGACTGAACAACCCTTCTCATCTGATTTATTCTTCAAACGACAGATAACAAAGTCGCCCTGCATCAAGTTTTCAATGAGGTCATGCTTAATCATTAACTCCACTAATGTCCATGACATATACTAAACCCTCAGTCCACTAAACACATAAAACTGAGAAAGAAAACTAGAGCTTCACCTCTGTCTGCTTCGAAGACGAAGTAACTTCATTTCGAGGAAGATAGTACTCATGAATAACCCAGCTGGTCCTCTTCGCTTCCGGCCCACGACCTTTGTGAAAAGTCAAAGTCCTCTTCTTCCCAATCACAGCTTCGGATCTTCGAGCCTTAATCCCACGCTCCTTGCCTGTGCTCTTCCAGAACCCCTTCTTCGTGCTCCGATTCGATCGAGAGCTTTTGTTGTACTTGTAATTCTTCTTTGTGAAGAAGAACCACTCCATGTCATCATCCTCTGTCTCAGTCCCCAACAAACCTACCCACAAACACAAAAATGAGAAACCAAACCCAGTTCATAACTTCATATAGCATCATTTTCAAAAAAGGGTAGTAGTCAAAAATGAAAAAGGTTCTCTTTAGTTACCAGGAAGCTCAGTCGGCTCATAGTCACATAGGTTGATTTCAGGGATGATTTGGTTGATTTCAGAATCGTTTCCGGCGTGAACCTTTCTCTTCAGATAGTGATTCACTAGCTCTTCTCCTGTGGGATGGAACCTGTAGCCTACCGGCAATGAAAGCGGCGTCGTTTCGTCTCTGATCGTATTTGTTGTCATGTCTGAGTTTGAATGTGAGCTCTGAGAAGCAGGGGAAGAAGAGTGAAGGTGTATTTATCATCGTGTTTGAAGTTGAAGTAAAAACCAGACACATGGCATGTCACAGGACGCGTCATCCTTGTCTGTTGCGACTAAACCCCTCTAGGAAGTTTAGATGAGAAAAGTGAGAGGAATCTCAACTTTTCCGATTCTAGAGTTTGTTATTGGAGGATGGAGATGTCCAATAGGGTCTCAACCTTGCTTCACAAGTAGTCAAAGACATCCTCTCGAAGGAGTTTCATTGGAAATTCTTCTATAAACTTTTTCTTATTCGGTCACTTTAGTCACATTGGACGTTTGTTACATGGGATTGTCATAGCTAGGCTTAAATTCTTATCGAATCCAGCACTCCTCAAAGCCAGGCTTATTCTACAAACAATAGGCCAAACCCATATTTGGTGGCAGCACGACTAGACCTGTCAATTCCGACACGACCCGATAACACGACTCGAAACCCGCACGAAATAAAGCGGGTTGAACCCGCACGATTAAAAAGCGGGTCAGCGGCGGGTCAACCCTCCATGACCCATTTATTAAATGGGTCAACCGCAGGTCAACCCGCCAACTCGAAATTAACCCGCTTAACACGTTTATTAAATGAGTCGGGTTATATTATATATAAGATGCATACATGACCCATACATTACGTGTTTATAAGGGTCGATTAAGTCTTTTCTTACAATTAGGGTTACCGTTAACACAATAAATTCTCTTGTTTAAACCTTGTATCAACACAAAAACCCTAAGTTTCACCACACATCAGCATCAAAACTTCACCTTTTCTCGAGAAGGTATTATCGTCAAGCCAATGGTACTTTTATATATGAGATATGTTTATCTGATACTTGATTTTGATCAACTCTTGTTCTAGATCTTCCAGTTCAAAACTAGGATGAGATATATGATTATTATATATATACTATCGTAAGGAACTTAGGGTTTATACATATGAACATATATATATATATATATATATATATATATATATGTTCTCGTTTCCATGATTATTAGATAGCATGTTCAAACCCTAATAAGATTATTGTATTCATGTTTGTTCTCGTTTCCATGATCTTGCTTTGTTATAGGTGGTGATTACTTGTTCCTTTTATGCTGAATAAAGTGAAGCAGTGTTTGCAAGTTAGCATTTGATGCTTTACATTCAAACTTAAATTTCAAACTCAGTTTATGGATTATGTATATTTTTTTTTATACGATGGATGAATTTTTTAATTTTAAACTTATGAGAGTTTTTAATTTTATGAATGGATTTATATATGAATTACAGATAATTGTGGTCTTGTGTAGTTTGTTGTGAATTTAATCAAGTCATTAGTTAAATGGGTCACAATGTTAATGGGTCATTTGTCCAACACGGCACGACCTATTTATTAAATGGGTTAAACGGGTTGGAAACGGGTAACCCGTTAATAAATAGGTTGAGTTTGAGTTTAAATTTTCGACACGATTATTAAATGGGTTGGGTTTGGGTTTGTGTTTTGTGACACGCGAAAAATGTTGACCCGACACGAACCCAACACGACACGACCCATTGACAGCCCTAAGCACGATTATATTCATGACTATAGTCAAATTCACTGCTCATCATCTCTTTCAATTACCCAACTAAACCTGCAAATGGCCTGAAATCCCACAATCTTCAGTGACTTGACGTCTCATATTGCATCTTCTAACTCACTGCTCATCATCTCCTTAAATTACCCAATAACTAGCTAGCTTTCAATTGTTTCATTCTTCTTTTCTGCTCATCCAAGAGTCAAAGACAATTTCATCAATTTATTTTACACCTGCCTCCAAACAGTCAAGGGCTTGTAAGAAAAAAATTCATTCATTCTCACCAGAAATCGCTTTGCTTGTAGAACCATAGATTGATCGACCTTGTTCAGATCAATTATAGCTATAATATGCAGATCAAATTGGTACCCAGCAAAACCTTCAGACATAAGTATGGGGCAAAAAGCTCCTCGTCGGTTTCCAGAATTCCCTCTTTTTTTTTCTTCGGGTTTAAGCTTGAGATTTGAAACATATCAGAGAGAGAGAGAGAGAGAGAGAGAGAGAGAGAGAGAGAGAGAGAGAGAGAGAGAGAGAGATGAAACAGGGAAGAAGAGAAGGGAAGAGAAAGGAAATTAAGATTTGGGAGGAGGAGTTTGTTCGCGTCGGATTTCGCTCCTATCGAACTGTCAACACGTGGGGGTGGCGGACGTAAGTTTCAGTCCTAATGCGTTATGCGCGAGCGTGCCAGTACCTTTGGGTTAGATACAACCTTGGTGCGAACGATGTCTCGCGAGCGGATGACTCTGGCGAGCGTACTCGTCTGCTCCCTTCTACTTGACTTCCTGATCAATCGACTGTTACGCGGACGTTGACTAGATCGGCGTAAAGGGCTCGAACAAGACCTAAGTAACAATTACTAGGATTTCTTTTCAACCTATTGCAGATTGGTTAATCTTACTCCGATCCTGAGATTCAAAGCAGAGCTATTAATCAAGACCGCGGAATGGGTTTTCGTCCGACCTCTTGCAAATTGGGTCAGGATTGTTACCGGTGTAACGACTCAATTTGTCACAAGGTGTGACGACTAGACACGATATGTCTATGTGATGCTTCGACACGAACGCAATGCACTTTCGACAACCGCGACAGGTGTACGGCGACCGATGGTGGGCGTAGGTTTGCGGCAAGGTTGGAACAGTGGTTTGCAGTTGGTGGAAGGCAGTTCGCGAGAGATTGCTCTGGAGAGGCTTGCAAGATTTGCGAAGCGCAAAAGCTTGTATGTTTGTTAGATGGTTGTGAACCCTTTCTCCGTTGTCTAAGAGTTCTTTATATAGAGATTGCAAAACCCGAATACTTGTGCGTCAAACATAATGGATTCTGAGACCGACTAGGATTCGGTTACTCGACACCACCTCTAATTCAGATTCCCAGAAGGAATACAATTTAAGACATATCAGATTACCCGTTATTAGATAACCTTCTTGGGCCTCGGTCCATGCTCTGGGGTAAATGTTAATTTAGGCCCAAACAGAGTTGGGCGGCGACGGTGGGTTGAAGGTAGGCTGAAGAGTTTCAGTTGCCGAAGAGTTACCCAGTGTTGGAGAATCATATGAAATTTGGTGTCTCTGTGTAAGAAGGTGTGAAAGGCATTTTTGGGCTTACATAGTCTATTAAAAATAGTCTTATTTTTCTGTCAAACATAGGACAAGTCTTATTTTCTTATACAAGACAGTCCAATCCCAACCAATTCCATGAAACAAACACCTCCTAATTGCAAAATATTGTTATCCGGAACTACTATTTCTTCCTCTTCGCTTTCATCATTCATAGTCTTCTAAGTTTGAGTTCTAGTCATGTTTTTGGATTTCACGTCTTAGAATAGAACTATGTTTGGTACACATTTTGTAAGTAAGAGTGGCTTACAAATAATTGAATTTTATGTTTCGAGTCTCAACGAGTATGTGTGAAACTCTTAAATTCTCTTAAAAAAACACAGTAAACCTATGAGCGTAAACGCTAAACTTAGCCGGAAAAAAAGGAAATGGGAGAACTAACCGTTTAACCTTGGGTTAGGTATTTCAAGAAAACTAGCCAAAAGCCCGCATTGGGTGCTTTCTATCTTAGAAGTGTACGCGTGCTGATAAAGTTTGAGACTTTGGTTTTGTTTTGTTTTGTAATTTTTGCTGGGCATTGCCAGAAGAAAGCTCAAACCCATGCTCTATAGTGTGATTGAATAGCAAGCTCCCGCCTTTCAGGTACTGGAATCAGTTTTGCTTATTGATCATTGTTTATAGTTTTATCAGTACAGATTTTTGTTTATGGGTTTTTGAGATATTTCGATTCTTGATACAATTTGCAGTGTTAATTGGGAAGTCAGCTTTGGGGTTTCTTCTGTTCACTGCGTGTTTCCATTACAAAAATGATCTTCTGTGATTTTGAATCTTTGATCATTGATTCATTTGTATGATCCTCCAACACTGTGGCACTGTAAGGTTGGATGATACAGTATTTACTTTTACTGTTTCAAATCAACAGTATTTAGAGTCTTGGGTGTTCGCTAAATGCATTTAGCCAACTAGTTTAGGGCAGTGTGATACAATGTTCATGATGTTTAGTTTTCCTCTTCGTAAGAACTAAGGCCATGATGTATACATTTAAACAGAAACAGGGGTCAATATACACATATTCCATTAAATATTAAAGCTTCATAATGAACAATTTATACAAGAATACTAGGGTAATACAATTATACAAACAAGAGCGATATGATGATAGATACATTTTTGGTTGTAGGCATGAGATGTTTCAGACTCTTAGTCTGAAGGTCTCCCTATGACCTTTAGTTGTATTCATACATCTTGGAAATGATAGTTACCAGACATAATACTGATGTCTGATTATTACTAATATCAGTAATATGTCTTGAGACTCCAGCGACCATGTAGCAGCAGGTCCTATGTAACCCCGCTACGATTATGCAACAGTTGCCTTGCCGTAGTGGCCTTTTAGGCTAGAACTATGACTTCAGTCTGAAAGATATGCTTTACGGATAGAAAGGAGATGCATCCTGGAAAACGAAGAATCCTTTAAAGTGCTGCCAGCTTCGAACTGATATCTGCTTCCAGGACTTGGTTTCAGTTTCTCCTGGGGCTGATAAACAGCAATATAACGCCTCTGCAGCTTTACTGACCTGTAAAAATGAAACCAGATGTAGTTAAGCACTCTAGCAAATAGCCTCATAGCTTCAGTATAATATTTTATTTACTGCGACAAAGAGATCTTTAGTGTTATCAGATTGATTATCTCACCTTGGCTTGTGATTCTGCTCTGCACTGGGATTCTTCTAGGAGCACCTTCCATGTTTAACTCCATCGGATATTGGATGGTACTGATGTTTTGTGTATGTCCTTTGACAGTAAGGACAAACTAATTGCAGATTATCTGTTTGAGGAATGACTATTGGTGATTCTGGGGATTTTCTAATGGGGATGAAGAAATGGATTTGATATTAGGACAATTGGAAACTATGGATGTGAGGAACAAGTATTGGTACTTCGGTTGACACGATTTTTTATCAGAGGAAATGAATATTGGTACTTCTATTGACAAGCGATCTGAGGAATGAATGTAGGTAGTGTTGACAGAGGAAGCTCCACCTTCAAGGCTTATGAGAAAAGACATCGTTATATATGCCTGGACTCGTCGCATTCAGAGAAGGGTAGACTTCCGGATGGCATTTGAACCATATGCATTCAGCAGTCTCTCTTTCAACCAAAAGTTCACTGGGGGAAGCTGTGACAGAGAGATGCACCCCACTCCCAAAAGAAAAAGAAAAGAAAAAACAGGTATAGACTAGTTGCAGCTGTCCAGAGATGTAATTTGAATGCCTAAATGATTAAGAAGTTTTCAAAGCCTCCAGTACACGAAATGCAGAAAAGCTTCGATTGTATGCCAATCAACACAGCTGAGCATTTCATATAACTTGGAGATCTCTGAACCATTTGTAGGAGAATATCAGCCACGGTAATAATGTGATTTAGAAACACATTATTACCGAGGCCTCCTTTGATATTCTCCTATATATAAAGGTTGATTAGCTATAGTGGAGCGGTTCTCCAAAGGCTAATGCAGAATAATCATTTACCGATTCATATACTACAGGATTTCTGTCGCTGGTTACTCCTCTACCTCCATCAATAATTGCAGCTGAGAACTGTGCGAGAGAATAGTCAATACCTTTGTATAAAGGTAAATCATCCAACTCAAAATAATTTTTGTAGTTGGAAAAATCTCTCTGTCCTCCGTTTATTGGTGATTGTATATAAACATAATCCTTTGGCAGAAAGGAATTAAAATCTGATCCCAGATACGTTCCCGGTTGAATATATCCCTGAATTAACAATTACAGAAAGAAAGAGTTAAGCATGGATACACTTGTTTTGCTGCAGCATATTTAAAAGTCTAAATCAAGTGATAAAAGGGCATGCTTATTCTCACCTCTGGAATCTCATTCGCAGCTTGATTTTCAGAACTTGATGCGCTGTTGCTAACCTGTTTTTTATTATCATCATTGGTTGAAATATTATTCTTTTTCAGAAGAGAAGGGTCATTATCCTCAAATGGATATGCCCTCTTACGGCGCTCATCTTTAGGAACATTGGTGGTATAGATTGGTGACTCTTGTAGGGGTTGTAGCTGATGCAGTTGAGGTGGCGCAGGTGGATGAAAGAGTGAATCCAGATTTTCTGGGTCATCTAGTAGCTGTTTTATCATAAACAAGAAAGTTTTAGGTAACAATTTCAATATACTTCTTATGCTCCATATTGGATCCATAAAAGAAATGAAAATACATGTTTGTTCTTACCTCTTCAACCATATCAGATGAATTGCTTCTGTCAGGTTGGCCTTGAACAGATTTTGAACTATTGGTCTGATCTGTACGACAAGGACCAGTATGGGTGCCTTTGAATTCATGCGGATTGACAATCGGAACCTGAAGTGCATCTTTCAGCTCCTTGTATGCCAGGTATTCTTCTTCATCTGTAATCATGCCACCTCCGGTTTCAGCTTCATCATCATGTCCATTGGGAATCGGACCAACATCAACAAGCTCTTTGGATCCCCAATTTTCTTCAGCTTCATTCAACACATTGGAGGCCATACTGCAGCTACTGCTACCTCGATTGCCAAATGGGGCATCCTTATCATGATCAGAATTGTCTGACTTATACTTCAAGCAGCAGACAACAAAGTCCCCTATCTGCTTTGGAGGATCAGAGCGTTCTTCAATGAGATAATACTCATGAATAACCCAGCCAGTCCTCTGAGCTTTCGGCCCATTACGTTGGTAGAAGGTCAAGGTCCTCTTTCTCCCAATCACAACTTTGGAGCCAGGGGCCTTGATTGCGCGGTCCTTGCCTGTGATCTTCCAGAACCCTTCCCCTGTAGTCCTGTTGGATCGACTGCTGTTTTTGTACTTGTAATCACGCGGAGTGAAGAAGTACCACTTGCCCTGACTGCCCCAAGACTCTTCCTTTATAAACCAGAAGAAGAACAAGAAGAAAAACTTCCTCACCAGATTTTGAGCCCTTGTGATCGCTAGCTCTGCAAAAACACAATACACATGGCTGTGAGTTTAGACCATTAATAGTAGAATTGTAGAAATTGAGAGTGTTCTTGTTCCAAGGTGGATTACCTGGTAACTGGCGAGGCTCGTGCTTGCACAAATCGATTTCAGGGATGGTGGTGATCTGGGAGCCCTTGCACTGATTCTTCTCCTCCAACTCACTAAGCAGCTGCTTGTCGGGGGGATTGAATCCGTATCCCTTCGGAACTGTGAGGCCGCCCCAGCTCATCTGTTTCACTTTGAATAGCTGATTTTGAGAAATTCTTTTCTTTGCTCTGAAGTGCAGAGGTAAGAGTGAGGTTGTATATATATAACGTCAAGTGCTTTTGAACTGAAAGTCCTGAGCTTCTGAAGCAAGTATAACTGTAATTGGAGGACTTGCATATGAGTGGGGGATCCCACCATGCATTGAGGACCAATGACGCGTTAAGCTTCAACATTTCTTTGTCCCCGGCCTTTAGGGAATCTAATATTTACCTGCTCTTGGAAGTTCAGCCTTTGGTGGCCTTCCTTGTTTATCCATTTGAGACTGGGAACATTCAGGAACATTGGCCAAAAAAATTGGAGACATTTTTGTTGGGAACATTCTGGAGTCTAGCTTAGTGATCAAAGTTTGGTTCAGTGTAAATTTTCCAATGCTCATTTACAGAATTTACTACTGCTTATGTTTATAGGCATGCTTAGATAATATGACTTATATGAGATCATTTATATAGCGAATCTGTTTGTTATGCCCACAGTCCCCACACTAGTGGATGTTAACTTGTTACTAATAAATTGATGCTTTTCTCAAAAATAAATAACTAAAGATAAAGTCTTTCTGGCTTAATCATTGTTTTTTGTTTGTGCTCCACTAAACACAGATCAAAGGGTCGAACAGAGTGATCATCAGTGTGGAATTTGGTTGGCTTTATAATTCCACCACTGGAACAGTAAAAGAGGGCAAAAACGCTATCTTAATTATCTAGGTTGAATCAATCCAGTCAGCTTTGTTCTTCTTTTTTTGGGACAAAATTTTCACTTTTTCAGGTTTTAGTTTAGGTATTGGTTTTAAGCTCCCTTGAGCAGATTTCCAGTAAGCAACTTTCTAACTTTGCATGTCCTTTAGATTGTTTTGTTTTGCATTAGTAGTAGCCATAAAATACCCAAAATCCCCAAACTGAGTCTTATGGTAAATTTTTATCTTTGCTGTTGAGCCTCAAATAAGATATGGGAGAAAATGATACACCAGATTACATTAAGCTTGATAATTTACTTATAAGATTCTAAACAACTAATAATCATAAAAAATGTGTAATTACGAACAAGCTAAACATTATTCAACATGGATATAGAACGTAATCTATCCTAATTGCTTAATGAATCAGTGTATTACTTCATTAAGATAAGGAACCTATTCTAAATCTATTTCATTCGGTATCTAACTAGGTAATAGCCCCGCGCGTTGCTGCGAGTTGACATTATCCGGACTTTAAGCAGATTTGAATAACTGAAACAATTTGAGCAACGTATATTCAAAGGCATGCAATCCCTGACAATTATATTAGCGGAAACAAAAGTGGAGAAGTGGAAACAATTGAGAGCTTAATTCGTAATATAATAGATAGTTAAGAAGTCTTAAGAAATATATTTCTGATCAATAGCCAGGTACCTACATGGGATTGAATCAGATGAAAATAGATAGTTAAGAAGTACAGTTTATGTCCTCTATAAGGACTAAAACAAACTCGAATAGAACACATGAACGAAATTGTCTACTAATATACATGACATTAGCTATGGCCTTGTGTACTATTGGCCAGTCCTACTATATTCACATAAAATCTACGTCCGAAAACTTGATGACTTTTCTCGTCTCTGCAAAATACCACTGTAGTTAAGAGTTTGTCTGACTAATCCTTCCCAATTCATGTTTTCTCATCCGCTGCGAAAAGAATATATTATGAAGCAATTCAGAGATATATTGATATGAATATAATATAAGACTGGAAATTAAAAAAAAATATTATTGCAGACATTTCGATATATATTTTTATTTAGAGATATTGTGTACCTGTTTGTCTCCTTCCCATGATGAATTTGCTTAATTTGGGCTATGGTGTTGTTCTTTGGCATAGATTTCTCCTCTGGTGTCACATCTCTATGACTGACCTTGCCACAACTTTTATCATAGTCAGCGTACACTGCCTTTACCATGGGTTTACATCCACCACCAAATTCAATCTCCCAAAGATACTGCTTAAGAATCCTATCTGCGAGTAGTTGTGGAAGGCTTTGTGGATCATCATAACCCTCTTCAATCACCAATGTCTCACATGGCGTTCCAAAAAGAGCATCTGCTGGTCTTCCCATAAGTGTCACCTCAATTGAGCCACCGTCGACGTCAAGACACAATTCCAGACAGTAGCTGTGGTACAAAGTAATAATTATTAGGTATAACTTCTTCTTTTTTACTGCTATACGTTGAATGTATTTTTTGTTGTTGAAGAGTTTCTCTTTTCCTTATTTCTATATTCATAATAAATTGAATATGCATTATATCTAAACGACCACAATTGTAGACGTCTGGAATGTGCGCATTTTGTTTTTGTAAAAAAACATGATTACTTAATTGGTAGTTGGTGTAATGTAAAATTTAAGCAAGTGATTGCGTTTTGCCCTTACGTTGGTATTCTAATCTGGTCACGGTGATCCTCACAGTTGAGTAGAACACATCGCGACGGTTCTCTGAGTTCCTCACTGCAACTTTTGCATGGCATATAATACCATCCATTGGGAAATTCGATTGTTTTGATTCTAGCCCTCAAAATATGAATAGAATCCTGTAGGAGCTTCATATAATACTGAAGTAATGCTATAAGATATTGTTAAGGAAACTTTATTTTGTCTAAAATTTACCTGATCAGATGCCCTTGCTGCTGTAGTGTCAACATTGACTTGTTCGGTGGATGAGTTTCCAGCTGATATATTCTTCAAACGGCAGATAACAAAGTCGCCCTGCATTAAGTTTTCAATGAGATCATGATTAATCATTTGCAACTCCACTAATGTCCATGACATATACTAAACCCTCAATCCACTAAACACATGAAACTGAGAAAGAAAACTAGAGCTTCACCTCGGTAGTAACTTCATTTCGAGGAATATAGTACTCATGAATAACCCAGCTGGTCCTCTTCGCTTCCGGCCCATGACCTTCGTAAAAAGTCAAATTCCTCTTCTTCCCAATCACAGTTTCGGATCCTCGAGCCTTAATCCTACGCACCTTGCCTGTAATTTTCCAGAACCCCTTCTTCGGGCTCCGATTCGATCGAGAGCTTTTGTTGTTCTTCTTTGTGAAGAAGAACCACTCCATGTCATCAGCCTCTGTCTCAGTCCCCAACAAACCTGCCCACAAACACAAAAATGAGAAACCAAACCCAGTTCATATGGCATCATTTTCAAAAAAGGGTAGTAGTCAAAAATGAAAAAGGTTTGTCTTTTTATTCACCAGGAAGCTCAGTCGGCTCATAGTCACATAGGTTGATTTCAGGGATGCTTTGGTTGATTTCAGAATCGTTTCCGGCCTGAATCTTTCTCTTCAGATAGTGATTCACTAGCTCTTCTTCAGTGGGATGGAACCTGTAGCTTACTGGCAATGAAAGCGGCGTCGTTTCGTCTCTGATCTTATTTGTTGTCATGTCTGAGTTTGAATGTGTGAGCTCTGAGAAGCAGGGGAAGAAGAGTGAAGGTGTATTTATCATCGTGTTTGAAGTTGAAGTAAAAACCATGTCACAGGACGCGTCATCCTTGTCTGTTTCGACTAAATCCCTCTAGCAAGTTTAGATGAGAAAAGTGAGAGGAATCTCAACTTTTCGGATTTCTGTGTTGCGGAGTTTGTTATCGGAGGATGGAGATGTCCAATAGGGTCTCGACCTTGCTACACAAGTAGTCCAAGACTTCCTCTCGAAGGAGTCTCATTGGAAATTATTCTATGAACTTTTTCTTATTCTGTCACTTTAATCATATTAGCCTGTACATATTGGAGTCTTGGACAGAAGGAAACTTCCTAATTGCAAAACGGAAAAAACTTGTTTGACCAAAACTGGTCAGCTAGAACTGACAACAGTCAATGAGGAGAGACTACGTGACTTTTAAAATAAATTAAATAATAATACAAATACATATTCAGTCTCTGCAAATACTCATTCAGCCCCTATGTCTTTTATTTTACTAAAAAGGGACTGAATGGGTATTTACAGGAGCTGAATGGGTATTTGTATTATTATTTAATTCATTTTAAAGGTCACATGACCTCTTCTCATTGACTGTTGTCAGCTATAGCTGACCAGCCTTGGTCAGCCAAGTTCCTTCCTTACAAAATATTGTTATCCGGAACACAATAAGAGATGGCCCTCTTAAATAAAATCATGAAGTAACTCTTCCCAGCTTATCTGTTTCACTTTGAATAGCTTATTTTGAGATATTCTTTTCTTTGCTCTGAAGTGCAGAGGAAAGAGTGAGGTTGTCAAATGTCAAGTGCTTTTGAACCGAGTCTTCAGCTTCTAAAGCAAGTTCAACTGTAATTGGAGGACTTGCATTATCATTGAGGACCAATCACGTGTTAAATTTCAACATTTCTTTGTTCCCTTTAGGGAATCTAATAGATATATTTACTACTGTTTGTTATGTTTGTTATGCCCATTCCCTACTAGTGATAGATATATAAACCTGCTTAGACGAGATGAGATACTTAAAATCTTAGGGCATCTCCAGTGAAGAAGTCTTATAATGGAGTCTCATACTTATTATAAGACCTCATTTGGACATTATTCATATAAGACTTCAACTATCTCTAATGATAGGGTTTTGAAATTAAAGTCTTAAATTTATATATTTGATTTTTCATTATTTTGTGTTTGTAATTAATAATAATTTATATTTATAAACTATAATTGTACATGATAAATAAATATAATATTAATTTTTTAAAAAATTGAATTTTGGACGCGTATGCATTATCCCCAATTGGACATGATTTCGATTGACATGTGTCGGTGGATAGGATTTGAAATTAAATTATACATATATATGATAGCTTATCACAAATCGGACAAGATTTTGGTAGACACGTGTAATATGACAAAAATAGCCACACAATTAAAACCTTCGTTGTAGTGTTCAGCTGTAATATAATGGAAGAGGGATCGTTTACGCCAAGGATTTGAGAGACACTTTGATCTCACGTAAACCTACAAAACAAAACTATGATCGGAACGTTATGTGTACTAAATGGATAACCGATGAATAAAGTGACCATTGGGGGATTTGTTTATGCAGAAAAATGTAAGAAAACAAAATAAATATGATTCTTATCAATAGAATGGATGAGTTAGGAACTACACCAATTCACCACCGTTTACACTCCACTTTTGATCAACCCTAGAGAAAACTTAACAATTATGTGATTGACAACAAACAAGAATAACCATGACAACATTGAAATTATTCTTTTTACTTTCTAAAAATTATCTAACGCCGTGACAGCACTTTTCGTTAAAAACATTATCTAACAGGTCCACTAACTCTGACAGTAGTAGTCTAGCAAATCAGGTAGAAATCATTAAACTCTATGAAAGTTTGTTCGTTGATTAAAGTCTAAGTAGCGCGACATCAGTCTTTACCCAAATCAATAAGTATCTCTTGATTTACCTCCGTAAGTGAGATAGTCGCTACTTGGTGAGAGAAAGAATCATAACTATTAGGTGAAATAATTCTTAACCTCTAGCTGCAATTACATCCCTATATTCTAAGTTGGCCACCAAAGAAAGCAAACATGCAAGAGTTATCAATAGCACAAACCAAGACACACCAATTACATAACAAATCAAGAATTAACTAAGAAAACATGAACAAAAGTTTTGCATAAACGGGGATACAAAAGTAGCCCCTAACTAAGAGAGTTTAGTTACTCATCGTTTGAGAAAATACCATAATAGTCATTATGAATACAAAAGATAAAAACCAAGAAGAAGGATTTGTGGAGGTAATGGTGTGGGGCAGCAACTTCTTGAATCTTCAAGGAGGAATGACGGCAGTAGATTGTAGCAAGAGGTGGTCTTGGCAATACTTCTGTGCAGGTAAGGATTCCCTTAAACTAAGAGCAATCGAATGGTCCGAAGGTCTCCCTCACAATCTAGGTTTCAAAGGCTTATATAAGATGCTTGCACAAGTTTTTCTTCTCAGACTTCACCAAATTTATTGGAATCCCATGAAAATAATCCACAAAAACTGAAGAAAATAAGCACAATCTAGATTTCAGCTTTTATTTTTGCAGCATCAGGTTTGCAAAGAGAATTCCATCGACTTTCCTTGATATTTGTGACCATGTGACTGACCAAAATCCTTTATTGACATCTTTGTTTCATAGTGGTTGCTTGCATCATTTGAGTACACATTTGCATTATATTTCTCTACCAAGTACTTAAAACAATAAGGAAGTTAAAACTGACTTTTTAAAGGAAAAATAACCAAGTAAAGTGTAAAGATTGAACCATTAAACGTCGCATTTTATGCTCCTATCAATGTGTCAATGTCTAATTTGTTGTCGATATTTCGTTATCTGCCACGTATCAATTTCTATCTTCAGAGATCATATTGATCTTCTATAAAACCGAAGTCATTCACTCATTCATATCTCACCAATTCAGAAACACTCATCCTCCCACAAACAAATTGTGGTTTCTAAGTTATTGTTTCTTACTTTAAGTTTTATTTTTCGCCATAAATAGGTTGTAGAAACTACTGAAGAAGGAGGAAGCAGAAGATGTTCCGAGAAGGCAACAATAAGTTCTCTTGATGCTGCGGCAGCCCACCAAGTGGAGATGATGGAAGAAAATGAAGCCTCACAATTGGACGGTTCTTCGGAAGGGCAGAAGTACATACAAAGGGATCGGAAAATCATGGATCAGCGCTTGAAAGCTATATATTTCACTAAACTGTGTAGGTTTAAGACGACAACTTTCGAAGGCACTTCCGTATGTGACCTCATCTCTTTGACAAGATGATGCATAACGTGGCCAACCACGACTCGTACTTTGTACTAAATATGGATGCTACCGGCAAACTTAGCCTTTAATGTATTGAATATATATTAAATATAATATTTATTTAACTTGTCCATCACATATCCATGTCTAATTTTTTTTTTCATTTAACTTGTCTACGTATCAAATTGTGTCTAATACGAACACTCGTATCCGTGTCCGTGCTTCTTAGCTTATTCAGTACTAGCAAAACAGAGGTTCACACAGATTTTAATCAATGTGGAATTGGACTGTCTCACACGGATATCAGTGTCTGAAAACTATCCGTCACGATACAGTTACGAATTAGTTTTTTGTGCTCCCCATAGTGGGGGCTAATACTCATTGCACACGGATTGGTTGGTTTGTGCGAGTTGTTGACGTGGGTCCCATTGTATTTTCATAACCAAAATGTGGGTATTCAATGTGAATAATTTTCTTTACTGACACAGATTTATGTGTTTAATTAACAGATACTTGTGTATAATTAAAAGATAACCGACATAAATACATGTGTCAATTACCTATCCAACATGGAGATAGAGCATCGAAACCAACACTAGCAGCTAATTTCTCTATTGACAGTAACATCTAGTTTCTCTATCGACAGTAGTAGCTAGCTTCTCAATCTACAGTAGCAGTTAGCTTCTCTATCCACAATAACAACCTTTAAGTTGACAGTTGCAGCTTTTAAATTCCGCAGTAATAGTAATTAAGACTGAATGCAAGTGTGAATATTAAGAAGGACAAAAGAGTAAATTTTTAGTAACAAGTGACAGCTTGACAATATATATTGTCTTGATTTGTAAAATTTAGTCCTAATTTATATTAAAAATATGGTAAGTGACCTATTTGTTAATTTAATTATTGTCAGTAGTTTGTTAAAAATAAAAAGGTGAAGTAAATGAAACTAAATTTAATTCATCTTGATAAAAATATTTGACGAAATAAAATAAAAATAAAGGACAACAGGTCAAAAAGTCAAGAGCCCGTCGGTACACAATCCACTATTGGACCACGTGTCACAAATTTACTGCCAATATTTAAGCCCATCTACTCACTAGCCATTCGCAGAGTTCACCCTGCCGCAAAATTTGCCGGGAACCACCGCACGGCACTCCGATGAATCCTCCAAACGAATTTCCCGACGACTTCTCGTCTTTCCCTCCTATTCCATTCGCCCTCTTCGTCCCCCCTGAAAGCCCTAACCCTAACCCTAATCCAATCCCAGCTCCAACTGAGACCCCAACCGAAGACTCCACCTCCCCCCATCCACTCTCCTTCACCATCCCCAAGAAGCCGCGCCGTGGCCGGCCCCACCGCCCCGCGACGTCGTTTCACCTTCCTCATATCCCCACCACCACCACCACCACCACCGCCGCCGCCGCCGTCGCCGTCAACACTAACGGTAACGCTCTCGCTTCTTCTTCGTCTTCTTCGGTAGTTTCCAGCTCAATTGTAACTAATTCGATTAGACACAATGCGGAAAACCCTAGCTTCAAACCGCCGCGGGATATGTCCGACGAGATCGTCGTCATCAACAAGGACTCCACGGCCGAGGCGCTGATCGGGCTCTCGGCCGGCTTCCCGGCCGATTCCCTCACTGAGGAGGAAATCGATTTCGGAGTCATTAGAGTGATTGGAGGGATAGAACAGGTGAACTACATTCTCATTAGGAACCACATCATTGCGAAATGGCGCGAAAATGTGTCCAATTGGATCACAAAAGATAGCCTTGTCAACTCTATACCTAAGCATTACCATGGTTTATTAGACACTACTTATCAATATCTTGTTTCGCATGGATATATTAACTTTGGGATTGCGCCGGCTATTAAGGAGAAGATTCCAGTTGAGGCGAGTAAGCCGAGTGTGATCATCATTGGTGCAGGACTGGCTGGTCTCGCTGCAGCGAGGCAGATGATGCGGTTCGGGTTTAGAGTGACGGTTTTGGAGGGTAGGAAGAGGGCTGGCGGGAGGGTGTATACGAAGAAGATGGAGGGAGGGATTAGGGTGTGTCAAGCTGCAGCGGATTTAGGCGGTAGTGTTTTGACTGGTACGTTAGGGAACCCGCTCGGCATTGTTGCTAGGCAGTTGGGGTACTCGATGCATAAGATTAGAGATAAGTGCCCGCTTTATAATGTGGAGGGAAAGCCTGTGGATCATGATATGGATATGAAGGTGGAGAGTGTTTTTAACCATCTGTTAGATAAGGCGAGTAGGCTTAGGCAGTCGATGGGTGGGGTTTCGGTTGATGTGTCGCTTGGTTCGGCGTTGGAGACGTTCTGGCAGGTTTATGGGAATGCTGTGAATGCTGAGGAGATGAGCTTGTTCAATTGGCATCTTGCAAATTTGGAATACGCAAATGCAGGTTTACTGTCGAAGCTTTCGCTTGCATTTTGGGACCAAGATGATCCGTATGATATGGGAGGGGACCATTGCTTCTTACCTGGCGGTAATGGAAGGCTGGTGCAGGCTTTGGCAGAGAATGTGCCGATCCTATATGAGAAAACTGTTCACACCATTAGGTATGGTAGTGACGGCGTACAGATTCTTGCTGGAAGCCAGGTTTTTGAGGGTGATATGGTTTTATGCACTGTTCCTCTAGGTGTTTTGAAGAGTGGGTCCATCAAGTTTATTCCAGAGTTGCCTCAGCGAAAGCTTGATGGAATTAAGAGGCTGGGTTTTGGATTGTTGAATAAGGTCGCAATGCTATTTCCTCATGTGTTTTGGGGCACAGATCTTGATACCTTCGGTCATCTCTCTGATGATTCAAGCCGTCGAGGGGAATTTTTCCTGTTTTACAGCTATGCAACAGTTGCTGGTGGTCCTCTTTTGCTTGCTTTAGTAGCTGGTGAAGCTGCACATAAGTTTGAGAGCATGCCCCCTACCGATGCTGTGACCAGGGTTCTTCAGATTCTTAAGGGTAACCGTTTCTTATCATAAATATACTTTACTACAACTGTGCTTTACTTTTGTCATAAATAAACACGTTGTACTCATGCTATAGTTTAAATAATTAGTTGATCTAGTTTTGAAAGGATACTAGATGGATCTAATACGAACTCATTCTTTTTATTCCCACTTTGCATACATGTATGGTGTTCCTAAATTCACAAGTTTTCATAACAGTTCTCAGTGAAAACCTTTAAATTATCACGAGGAAATAACTATTCACAAAGTCATAATTGTATGTTGTGCTAGAAATCTGTATAAAGAATACTGTAAGGCAATTTCAGTACTCCTAATTCAGTGTGTAATAATCACGACTATTTCCATATAATATTCTGAGTATCAATTGTGGTGCACTTTTTAGATGTTAAATTTAAAGAGTTAGGCTAGCTGCTGATTTTGAAGTGATTATCATTTACATTCCAGGTATCTATGAACCGCAAGGAATTAGTGTCCCAGAGCCCATCCAAACAGTCTGTACCAGATGGGGAAGTGACCCCTTCAGCCTCGGTTCTTACTCTAATGTTGCAGTTGGGGCATCAGGAGATGATTATGATATCTTAGCAGAAAGTGTTGGAGATGGGCGACTTTTCTTTGCCGGTGAGGCTACCAATAGGAGATATCCCGCAACTATGCATGGAGCTTTCCTTAGTGGACTCAGAGAAGCTGCAAACATGGCTCACTATGCTAATGCTCGAGCTATGAGGATGAAGGTTTACAGGAACCCATCAAAGAATGCCCATTCTTGTGCTTCCCTTCTTGCAGATCTATTTAGAGAACCGGATTTAGAATTTGGAAGCTTTTCTGTTATTTTTGGTCGAAGAAATGCTGATCCCAAGTCGACAGCAATTTTAAGGGTGACATTTAATGACCCTCGGAAGAAGAGTCATGAAGGATCACGACCTGATCAACAGCACACAAATAAGTTACTTTTTCAGCAGCTTCAGTCACATTTTAATCAGCAGCAGCAGCTTCATGTTTACACTTTGTTATCTAGGCAGCAGGCTCTTGAGCTCCGAGAAGTACGAGGTGGTGATGAGATGAGATTGAATTACCTCTGTGAAAAGCTTGGAGTGAAGCTTGTGGGCAGAAAAGGTTTGGGACCTTCAGCTGATTCTGTAATTGCCTTAATAAAAGCTGAGAGGGGCAATCGTAAACCAGCGTCAACTTTATCATCTTTGAAATCTGGTGAGTGGTTAACGCTAACTTCTTTAATAACTTTTGTGAGTATTAAAATTAGCTATTGGAGAAATGATTAACAATTAAATTTGTTGTTTAAGGGACATCAAAGCTGAAACCTGGCACTTTGAAACGAAAGTTGGTCAGGTATAAGATTTCAAAATCCCAATTAGATGTAAATTTTATCTCTCTTTTTCTCCTATGAGAGAGATTTATGTTTTACAATCAAATTATATTTCAGTTAAATTATTAAGGGAAATGCCCACAAACCCATTTTTTAAGGAATTTTTTCCCACTAGCACCAAAAAGTTTCAGAAAGGGTATAATCGTCTTTTTTCCTACTTTTTGGGTTGATGAGAATTTTTTTTTATCTTATTTTGCTAGTGGGAACAAAAGTTTCAAAATATGGGCTAGTGGTCATTGACCCAATTATTAATGTGCTTGTTATCTCTGTTAATTTTTTCCAGAAGGGCTAAAATACTGCGCAGCATTAATGCGTCTCCCCTTCCTGCTAATTCAAACTTGGCTATTGGTAAACTCCCAGAGGAAAATAAGAACAGTGTTCAAGCAGTCTCCAGCGCAATTGGTTCAGGTAAATTTGAGGGTTTCTTACTCTGTATATTGGAGGAGTGAATATCTCTCAGTTAATGTAGTTAGAAGGTTAGAAAGCTTAGAATCAAACTGGAGTCCTCCCATAGAGTCTCATAAGATATTTTTGTATTGTGACAGGCCAAAACCATTCTGACATGTTGAAGCCATGAATTGATGCCTGCTGGTGAGCTGCACTAACTCTTATTGTACGTTTGAAGTAGTTATCAGATTCCATATTTTGTTATTTTGTACAGAGGCAGTTCAGTAACTGTGTACCCAACTTAATCATATGTGAGGAGTGAATAACATAGGGGATATATATATATATATATATATATATATATATATATATATAGTGCTTCTCAGGTGCGGACGTCCGCACGCACTGTTCATGGTGTGGATGCGGCGTTTCCGGCGACCGGCGAGGCGGCAACGGCGTATCCGGCCACTGGGCTTTCCTCGCCCCACGCCGGCGACCCCGTCTGTGCTAGCCCGAGCTCCATCGCCGGCCGGCAGCCGGCCGGAATCTGCAAAAATGCAGAAAAATGAACAGTACTCGTCATTTTTCTGCATTTTTACAGATTCCGGCGGCTGTCGGCCGGCGATGGAGCTCGGGCCGGCACAGACGGGGTCGCCGGCGTGGGGGGAGCAAAGCCCAGTGGCCGGATACGCCGTCTCGCCGGTGGCCGGAAACGCCGCATCCGCACCGTGCGGACGTCCGCACCTGAAAAAAATTCTATATATATATATATATAGGGCTTCTCTGCTACGGATATCCGCACGGTGCAGATTCGCCGCAAACGGCCGCCGCAAGCCGACGACACGGATGCTGCCAGTCGCGCTCCTCTCCTCCCGGCACTCCTGTCTGTGTTGGTCGGAGCTCCAGCGCCGGCCCACGCCGGCCGGAATCTAGAAAATTCAAGTTTCTGGGTAGAAACTTGAAAATTTCTTGAATTTTCATGATTCCGGCCGGCGCTGGAGCTCCGGCCGACACAGACAGGAGCGCCGGGAGGAGAGGAGTGCGACTGGCAGCATCTGTGTCGTCGTCGGCTTGCGGAGGCGGCCGTTTGCGGTGAATCCGCATGGTGCGGACGTCCGCACCTGTTTAGGATTTTTTTCTCATTGGTTAGAGTTAAAGAGTATAGGCTGAAAAGACTCATTAATCAGTTGCAGTGCCTAAATGGCTCTTTGGTTCTGTAAAATTTTTCTTGACTAAGCCAGAATTGGTGAAACATCTGAAACCCAGACATCCTCTTCTAAGTCATGGTCATTAGCATTGGTCATGTAATGTTCCTTCCAGTGCATACCTCTTCCTCAGCTTTGTCTTAAAAATATACAAGGGTAGTTCCATGTATTCCTTTCTTAAATTTTCTTTCTGTTTATGGAAGGATAGGGACAAATTATTTCCATCTTTTTTTCTTTGGGCCAGATGCTGCATCTCTAACAGTTTATAGTTTGTCCTTTCGATTTACACTAGTCGTCAATCCTAACATTTTCCTTTTCATTAGTGGATGCTGAGCACTGGAAATGAGTATCTTAAGCCGTATGAAACATACAATTTTAACCTATGCTTAGGCCAACAAATTGGGTTATGCATTTAGTACTCTAAGGGTACGTTTGGTACCCAGTATAATTGTGCACCTCCTTAGATATAATACTAGTCCAGGCATACTGTGAGTAAGCTTAATCAGTGTTATGGTGAGCTATGTTTGGTGGTAAGGACTAGGGTGAGAGGACTAAATCCACCAACTAAGGTAGAGAGGAGAGAGATAGAGAGAGTGAGAGAGGAGAGAGATGGTGTTATCTTGAGACACCAAAATCATGTACTCACAATAACACCAACTAAGGCAAGTAAAGACAAAAAAGAGGTGTTGTGTAACACCATTTTACTGTTCACTCTTTCACACCAAACACAGGCCACACTAGTTAACACCTCTTATTTAGCACAGCACCAGTTAGTACTGCACACCAAACGTACCCTAAATGTCGAAAGTTCTCTTATTTAGAAGTGGAGATTTATTATTGATGTTGGCATAAGATAATAGTTTAGGTGATGCGTCTTTTAACAGGGAGTGTCTTCTTTTTTCAGCCATGAGATTCATTCTAGCCTGGCTGAGCCCAAGGGAATTGCCCCTTTTGGTTCATGCTTGTCCCGATTGATGGGACTGTTGACCTTCTTTGACTCTGTACAAACAGCCACCACAAATTCTGCCAACCTTGTTGAAGTTACTTTGTGCTGAGCTACCTCCTTCAGTTAGTTCTGAAGAAATCTGTCCAACTTGTTGGCAGATTGGAGTACACTGAGCAAGAGCAACTGGCGTTCCCTGTCATCTTTCAAGATCTTGATCATCAAATTGAAAGGACATGATCCCGGATTCCCGGGAAACATGCCTGGCTTGGATGAAGACAAATTCAAATAAATTCGTGATTTACTGTTCTTGGTATTGTCGCCAAATCCGGCTGAAGACGGTGCTGCATGTTGCCGAGTGGTCTATCAATACATGACATCCCAATTTTAACTGATAGTGTAGTAGTGTAGCTGTGACCCTTCTTCCAAGTGTAAGACTTGTTCAATTAGAAGTGGAGCTAGTGTGTTCAATTAGGTCTCAATGTACACAGATTGTAGATTCATCTTTTATGGCTAAAACCTAAAAGTACCAATTATTATGGAAATGAACATGACTGATTTTTCTTGTACCTTTGTGATCAGATTTTTTAGTCATATCACAAATGCGTCATATTAATATGGATGAAGACTTTCAAGGTTGTCTTTGGAGATGGAAAACCTAGCTCAGTTATGGTATGCCTCATGAGTGAAACAAGAGAAGCACGTACAAGGAAAGGTTTCTAAATCAACACCAAGACGGTTAGTAACTTGTGAAGCAGGTTGCGTAATTAGTGTAATTAGAAACCTTTCCTCATCTTCAAATATGCAGTCCCGAATCCTAATTAGAAACCTTTCCTCATCTTCAAACCCTACATACATCACTCTGCCCTCTCATTGTTCCAAGATCCAGACAAGATCAACATATGCCTCTTATTTCTCTCACCGCAAGAACAGATAGAGGCATTGCATTCTCAAAAAAGAACAGAAAGAATTATCGAGATTGATTAGTGAAAATGACCAAGTACTCGAAGCAAATGATTACTGCATGAAAGGTATGTCCTCCCTCATCAACAAAAGACTTACTTGCACGATTTGCACCAGAAACTACATGGATTTCAAAGAAGACGAGAACCACCTTGTGCTTCCGACGGAAAGTGTGAACTCAGAGCATGGGACGCTGAACTCATCAAGGGACTCAACCTGCACGTTGTGTTTGACCTCTCCCACGATGCCATGTTTTTTGTAGAAGTTCTGAGTCAGTGGAGATTAGAACCTCATCCATGGTTCTCGTGGTACACTTCATTAATTGTTTCTTATTTATGTGAAACTCATCCACACTCGATACTGAAATAGAGGCTCCTCCTCGGGAACTAATATTTGGCTTTCTTGAACCAAAGAAGAATTTGAGAACGATTTCTTTTATTATCAAACAATCGTGACATAAATTATCTCTCACAATAGATAATAACACAAGATACATCAGTGTATATACAGCCTATGATCTTTCTGCAGCATCACTTGCTCCTCTGGGATTATCCAGATTGTCCGTCCCTTCCAACCACTCTCGTAGTTTAGCTTCTTTATCAGCCTTGAATTCATCGAAGTTTTCTGACAATGAAGACAAATTGTGAGTTGACAAGCTCTCATCGACTTGTTGTTCTTGCGGTTCATCTGTAATATGACTCGACACAGGCAGCTCATCAGCTTCTGTCTCTGCCAGAGTTGAACTAGTGCTTGCAGTAGCAACTGATACTGGTGGGTTAGAGTAGGAGGCCACCTCTGTTAGTTCTTTAGGATCAAGTTGTGGCCACTTCAAATTGCTGGCCTTCTGTTTTGCAGATTTTAATACAGTAGAAAAATAACTGCCTTCCCTATCCTGCCGGGCATCATTTGGAGAACGACCCCAACTGCCTGGTTTCCAAGAACTTGCTCTTCCCAGCTGAAAAGCTGATCCCTGGTTGTCAATTAGCCCTCTTTTTGGTTGTTTTGTAGACATAAGCACAAGAGATTTCTTTATGTCTCTGATCATCTCATCAGCAACGGGGAATCCACACTCTTTCATTGACCTCACCATGGTTATGGAATCTTCAGAATCTTCAATGTGCAAAGTTGTTTCACGCGACTTGTTCACAACATTATTTCTCAGACCAACAAGATTGGGCACTGCATTTTGAGTATGCTGCTGAACATAATACAGCCCTACTGAAGGTTCGTTTGCCACATATTTAATCATCTCTCCCAAGCATTCAGTTATCTCCACAAAACCGTCAACGGTGGAGAATCCATGCATCTTTTCAAAGCATAAGGCAGTTCATCACTGGTTTGTCAAAAATTGAGCAAAAGAAATAAGCAAAAAGTGATAGAATTGTTACAGAAACAGAACTCTGTTGATTACCAACTGAAACAGAACAAGCAAAACTTATGCTTAAAGGCTCTATACTTTCTGAATCCATTCACCGAATTATTAGCTGTTGACTCAGCTCCAAGCTATAAGAAACAAAGTCCTATACATGATCTTCTTTATCGTGTGAATACTAAACACAAGCCACTTCAGATTTCTTGTAGCTCTACCTGGATTCTCATGACCTCACTGGCTATGAACCCAACACCATGGAACACCGTTCTAATCACTTACTCATTGTTTATCATATTTAGCAGATTATACATACTCTCTACTTTATGCCACAACCATATATATATCTTAACCATTTACAGTATCATGTTTGTATATCACTTTATGCAATCAGGCATAAGGAAAACTCTCTGAATTCCCCATCCATGTCAAACTTAAAATTAACCTATAATCAAACATTTTATTCGTGAACCTTGCTTTCATGACACAAACATAAACAGGTCAATAAATTCCATTTCCATTATCCAAATCATTCACCCAAACCCAAATCTGTGCAATTCCAACCAATACCCATCTAACGAAACAGCAAAACATCCAATACCCAATTCCCAAAATACGATCTTTCGTCGATTCACTCAAGCAATCAAGCACATAGACAATCAAATAACAGAAGAAAAGGGTAAAAAAATTGGTACCTTTTATCAATAAGCTTACACGAACCCTACAATTGGGTGTGAGAAATAACCAGATTCCCAATCATCCAATTTCGAACCATCACAAAGTGAACCAGAAATTGTTGTTGGCAGCTTTCAAATTGCAGAAGCTTCCTTCATATCTCACATCTCATATCTCATAATGATTTTTCACTCTCACCTCTCTCCCAATTAACGGACTAACAGCAGATAAAGTTTACTAAAATTATTAAAAAAAAAAAAAAAAAAAGGTTATGTAGCCGAATTCTCCCCGAACTTTTCTAATACTTGCCAATCTACCCCTGTATTTTTTTTTTAAATCTTAACAAAGTACACTCATCTTGTTAATTTTTTTAATTAAAAAAAGTAAAAGAAAGAAAAAAAAGAGGATTTAAGACTCATCTTGTTAGTTTATTCTAGTTTAATTTTAGAATTTTAAACCAAGAGTGGATGCTACTCTGCTACATACGGACAAAAATTTACTAATTTTTTTATGAAATTATTAAAATTAACTGAATACGGATAAAAAATTTAATTTTAATAAATAAAAAATTATCAATACATACAATTTTCAGTATATAATTATTAATAATAATTTTTTTAAAAAAAAATACTACTAACAGATTTCTATCTAAAACTGACAAAATCCGTTAATTTATAAATTACAAAATTATCCGTTTTTACAACACTACTGTAGGTTAGTAACATTGAGCATTTATGATAGTTAATCATACTGAGAATCAGTAATAAATCACATAATACTACTGATCCTCAACAATGTCGTAAAAAAAGTAAAAATAATTACACATTTTTTAGGATCACTAGTATTCCACCAACTGTTGGAAATTATTTGAATGTTGATCAAACTGAAGATCAATAGTAAAACTACTTGAATGTTAATTACACTGAGAGTCAGTAGTAAATCGCGTAATGCTACTAACCCTCAATAATGTTGTAAAAAAAAATAAAAAGACAATTTCGTAATTTCTATTTAACAAATTCTGTTAGTTAAATGGATAGATACTTGGTAGTGAAAATTTTAAAAATAAACTTACTATTAATAATTATGAACTAAAAATGTAGTTATTGATAAGAACTCTTTAATAAACCAACTTTTTAATAATTGAAACCGAAAAAACTAAAGTTAAAAGATAAAAAAGAAGAAGTTGCTTTTGTTTTTGGTAAACACCGAATTTGTTATCAAAATCATCTCTTTCTCTCTTTATCTCTTCTTCGATGAAAAAAGATATAATATTTAAATTTATAAATAATTCAGAAATACAAATAGTAGGCACAAGTTGTGATGTGGTAAATCAGCACAAATGATAAATACTGGGGTGAAGTTCTTCAAAATTGAAAGTGAAGGGGTATAAACTTGAACAACAACAATTAAAATTGGAGCAACAGTCATCAGTAACATTCATTTTCACTCTCTTACTATCTGATCATCTCACGTGATACCCACGTGCTATAAGTAACTATATATAAATTCACACAACCAGAATTACAGCCTTCGTAAAAATTAGAGGGCAAAAATGGCGCCAAAGAAGAAGAGAAACACCACCAACAGCAGCGACGAGGACGACGAATTGGACTCCCTCTGCCACCGCTTACCCTCCGCCCCCCAAACCCAAAGGCCCACCACAAAGCCCATCCGGTCGGGTTCGGGTTCGGGTTCGGGTTCCGGATCTACCCTAGCTCCGTCGAAATCGACCCTCTACGTCTCCAATCTCGACTACTCCCTCACCAACTCCGACCTCCACACCCTCTTCTCCAGCTTCGGCAAAATCGCCCGCGTCACGGTTCTCAAGGACCGCCACACGCGCCGCAGCCGCGGCGTCGCCTTCGTCCAGTTCGTCACGCGCGACGACGCCGCGGCGGCGGCGCGTGAGATGCACAACAAGGTCCTCAACGGCCGCAAGCTCGCGGCGTCGATCGCGGCGGACAACGGACGCGCCGCCGAGTTTATAAAGAAGCGGGAGTACAAAGACAAGAGCCGCTGCTACGAGTGCGGCGCTGAGGGCCATTTGAGCTACGAGTGCTCCAAGAACCAGCTCGGGCCCCGGGAGCGGCCTCCGCAGAAGAAACCAAGAAGATTCGGTGGTCGCGGTGAGGCGCGTGGGGAGGAGGAGGGGGAGTGGGAGAGTGGGGGTGAGAGGTTTGAGGATGATGATTGGGCTTCTGTGGTGGATGGTGGGGCCGACCAGAGGTTGTTGCTGAGTGAGGAAATGGAGGAGGAGAAGAAGAGGGAGAAGAAGGTTAAGAAAGGTGGCTACTTTAGTGATGAGAGTGATCATGATGATGAGGATTAATTAGGGAGTTAATTTGGTTTAGTGTTTAGCTTTGAGAATTTGAATCTAGCTACTTCATATGGGATTTGATGTTCTAGTTATAGAGAGGATACTTGTTTTTTTTATATGAATATGACTTTGAAGTTGCTCTGGTGTGTTGATGTTATGCCATGAATATGAAAGATACAGTAGGAGAAGGAAAGCAAAGACTTGAGCTTAGTGTTCTGAGTTATATGTGATGGAATTGTATATTCACAATCATCAAAACCTGTGAATTATTATTGATGGATTTGTTTGTTAAACAGAGAACAATGCAAAATACACATAGCCAATTACATCTGATGTAACTTCCCTCTTTACAAAAACTAGATTTTATCTAGGATAGGCATAACTTCACAACAAAATTTCGTCTTCAGTTATCGGATTTGCGCTTCTCCTCTTCCATTTGTTTGGTCTGTATGGAAATAAGAGATGAGTTTCTGCATATTATATGAATGTAGGAACTGGGAAGGAGATATTACTCACTATCATTTCATGATCAGCCATTATCTCGTCTATCAACTCCTCTATCGGTTTCTCAGCGCTGTTGGGAACAAGAGCTGCAAAAACAGCAGGTTCTAGTCCTGTGCAAACCCAAAGAAGCAATTCCAGTTACAAATAATGACATACACAATTATTGAAATTAGCAATCTAATCATTGTAAAGAATAAAGAACTTCTTAAGGCACCTGTCTCTGGAAAATCATCAATCAACATCATCATCTCTTGCCCACTAAGACCAGATAAGAAACAGATTCGCGGAAGCGGCTTAGCAATCTGCAGAGCATGACACACTACAATTATTCCAGGCTATACCTGTAAGCAGTTAGCAGTTAACAAAGTAGGGAATATGGAGATACAAAAAAAGGCCCCTCCCTCCCCACTCGCCGCCACCCCCCAAATCCACTAGTTAAAAACTATAACTGCATCTTAAGTTGGTCAATTTTGCACAAAACTAACAATGCCAAAAGGTCATGTAAAATGATGCTTCAGAAACTCTCTAAGCAACCAAAAACTATGGAATAGTTGTAAAATCTAATTTCTACCAGATAGTTGGAATCGCTTAGTTCATATGAATCAAATCCATATCGATCAAGTTTTCATCATTGATCTAACAACTAGAACAGTGAGATGAGCACAGCAAGGACCACAATACCTATTATGAATAATAAACGTCCTATATCAAAATGGTTTGAGCAAGAATCAGTCATTAGTAAGAAGAAAATTTGACCTTCACTGCCTCCAAACTGGATTGGATTGTATTCATTGCATCCCAAAGTGAGCCAGTAATCATGTCTTCAGTACAGCAAATAATCTACACAGAAAGAACCAAAATGATGATTAATATTATACTCAAATAAGAAGCGGGAGAAATGAACGTCCACTTTCCAAAATAACTATGAATCGAGATTAAGAACAACTGATAAGCATCAGTCTTAGGTCCCTATTCAGTTCTTTTGTTCATTTGCACATATGAAATGTAAGTAATGAATAAATATGTAAAGTTACCTTGAGGAAATCACCACCTATCTGTTTCAGAAAATCTTGTACCTGCACCAAAACACACACAAGAGAATACAGTGAGCGCCATGAGCCATAACCAATGTAACAGTCAACCAAATTCATGAATAGTAAAGTATAGAGAGAATAAGAAGTTACCGTCGCAGCTTCCTCCACTTCAAATCCCAGCAATAACAAAGCCTGGAAAACAGAAAGTCTGAATCTTCAACTTTATTAATCACCACTTTAATGATAACTCCTAGAGTCCAGGATTTACATCTACCAGCCAGGTTTATGTAGAAAACAATTGTCTTCCAAGTACTAGAAAATTCTTCATGACCACAGTTTACAAATGTATATAACTAAAGTGAGCAACTTTATCAGCTTCGAAAGCTTTTCGTACTCAAAAGTCAGCCATTTGTTTTCCTTACATAGTAGTTCTAAGGAGGACATGTTAAAATAGAAAACAATGGCAGGAAACATATGTGTTAGTGTGTTACATAACTGGAGTGCAACTGACCACAACTTACAGGTGGACCAAAGATCATACTTTCAGCATTAAGAGGAACGAACTTGGACTCTTCACTCAATTCACTGGGCACTCCTGTAAAAGTTGCAGATAAAATCACACAAGAGCAAAACTAAGCGGCAAGTATAAACGAGAAACAACATGCACCAATATGTATATAGTTAACTAGAGCAAAACCAGCACCCACCAATCCTAAGACACGGAATTTAAACTATACCCAATACAGAAAACGTTCAATTCATTCTGAAGTGAGGTTCAGATGAGGAGAAATTTACCTTCAGCAGATGCTCCAGGGGAGTGGTTGAGCTTCAAATGATGGGTTTTGGTTGCCGATGATGAAGAGAGTGTAGAAATGTGTGGAGATAGCAAAGGAGTTGAGGAAATTGAAGGAGGAACCAAACGCAGGTGAGAATTGAGAGACAAGGCAAGACAGATGCCATTTGAATCAGACACACACTTCTGTCTTCTCTATCCTCCACACTCCCACACATTTGTACACACACGGGTTTATTTATTTTTACTGTGTTTTACGGGGTTGTGAAAAGTGAAAAATAAATGTGCCTGTTTTACTGGAAAAATAAAGGATTTTTTACAAATAAACAGTTATAAAACTTACTTCATTCACAACAAATTTTCTAAGTTAAAAACCAAGAGGAAACCAACTAACCCGAAAAAGGCTTACTGCTCCATTTGCGGTAGATATAAAGCTTTGTCACTTATTATTATTATTATTATTTAAAAAAAAAATATATATATATATATACACATCGAAAGAGAAAGACCTTTGAAGGTTGTTGGGTCACGTTTTCTCTCTCTCCGCTCTACGTTTTCAAGCCCCAAGCTTCGCCGACCGTCTCTCAGGTTCAAAACGTCAATCGATATGTTGTCCCAATTTTGATACTTCTCTGTAGCTGGATGCCTTATTTTCACTTGATCAGTCAATGCATCAGTTCTGTAGTTGGATATGGGATTCGATTGTGTTTCTTTTTCACCACCAAACTAAATTGATCTGATTTTGAAACATCCAGCAGTGAAAATTGAAATTTTCAAAGTACTAATACCTGAATGTATATTGATATTGGGAACTGTCTCCCAAATTACAGAAATTACTATGCGATTTTGCTGATCTAAGTGTGTATGGAATTTGTGCTTTTGGTTATTTGATACTGCTATTCAGGCTTTTCTATTTTGGGGATGAGAAATAGGAATCGAATCGCTTTTACTGTATGGGGTTTGATTTGTTCCAATATTGCATAATGTCATGGCCTGGATATGGTTTCGCCAGTTTGGACTAATTGAAGAAGGTTTATCCAAATAAATGGTCTTCTATTACCTTTAGGGGGTGTATTCAATTAGGAATATGTTGGATTGTTTTGGATTTTAAAAGTCTATAGGTATTCAATTTTGACTTTAAAAAGTCCTTTAAAATTTTGTGGTTGTTGTAGGAAAATAGGAATTGTTCTACTCATTTCATTGATAATCCCCTTTATATAGGGTAAGTATTACAACGGTAATAGTAAATACATTAATGACAATAATGACTACCTAATTACCTCTCGTCAGTTACATTGACGAAGGCACATAATGTGTTTTTCCTTTAACACTCCCCCTTGTGCCGAGTCAGAGGTAAAATGGTGCATGTGGTGTTGCCTCATTAAAAACCTTGCCAAGTAACAAAAACCCAATGGGAGAAAATAAACCTTTGGTCGAAGGACAAAAAGAGCGCAACGCACCTATTACATTTGAAAACAACAGGTATGTGCTAGACTCCCCCTGATGTCTGCACCTCTCCCTGATTTTTACATTAATCATGAGATTCTCCCTGATTCTTTCATTTGATCAAGGGAGTTTCAGTAACATTAGCATAGTTATGTATTTTCACATGTTTTTCCAAATATGACTTTGAGCAATGATTTAGTAGCTAAACCTTGCCACATCGTTCTCAGATCCAACTTGATTTACTTTGATCTTGAGGATAAGGTTGTTCATGAACCGAACACATTGGTTCATATTGAACATCAGGTTCACTCGTGGTATGACCAAACAGTCATAACTTTGTCTAGAGTATGGATGAACCATTAAGAGATTTGAAATTGATCTGTGACAACAGATTTTCTTATTTCACCTTTAATGCGTTTTTCTTTACGCATAGTTAGCTATGACGTGGATAATTTCTTTATCATGTCACATTCTATGTAGAGATTGAATAAGCCCAAATCTTTCATATCTTTAATGAAAGAACGATTTGCGTTGCGTAGGCGCAGACAGTGTTCTAAAAGGCGAGTGCCTAGGCGACGCCTAGGCGCTAGGCGAGCCAAAATGAGGGAATTTTGCCTATAATCGAGATATTCCACGTTTTGGGCTTCTGGGCGGGCCTGGGCGGAAAAAAAAAAAAAAAATTTTGATGGATTGTGTATGTAATTTGTCACTTATTTCATTTGAGCTATATTTTGGTTGGGATATTATGACATTTTATTAATTTTAGTCTATATTTTTGCTAATTAAATTATAGAAATATTTTAAATATTCATTATTTCACATATATAAATATTTATATATATTTAATTAATATCGCCTAGAAAACGCCTAGAAAACGTCTAATTCCGATTAATCCACGCCTAGTCGCCTAGGCGCTAGAAGGTGCCTCTACCGATTAGTGTCGCCTAGCGCCTTTTAGAACCTTGGGCGCAGAGCTAATCATAGCTTTACAAATTTACATCGAATGAGAGGTCGAGTCTTACATATTATGTTTAAGTACAATCATGCGTTATTGCACTTGTATAGGAATTTCATTTCCCAATACTTCTTCGTCATCTTCCTTTAGATGAAAACGGATCTATTGTTAGAGTAAAGACTTCGACTGATCATGAGAGTATATGTAGGCCTCACTTTATTCTTTAGGGTGCCTAAGCCGATTGATGTATGGTCACAATCATTACAGTCCTTGAGTTTCATTTCAAGACTGTGTATTCTCAAGATCTTTTCATTCTTGACTTATGATTTACAATATATAGAGTATCTCTTAATTCATTGAGAGTCTGTGTATATCTATAATGAGCACGCAATGACATAATTCACCAATCTCTTCCCAATCAAGTAGTCACTTTAGTGAACGTTTCAATTTCTTTTGCAAACGTACTCATGTGATCTAGAGTCACTTGATTTGGGTGGATGAAGTCCGTTTAGGATCCTCATGTATATCTCTTAATTTAGATCCCCATAGAGATATATGTTTTGATCACTTTTCGTAAGCTGCATGTTCAGTTTTTCAGAAACTACCAAACTGACGAGGTAGTGGAGTGCAATGACATCCATTACGAGAGATTGTCTCATCGTAGTCCATTACGAGAGAATATCTCCTCGTAGTCGATTCCAGTGCGTTTTTGAGAGACCTTGCGCCATAAGGTGAGCCTACATACTCTTATTCTCATTACGCATTCTAACAAAGATATATTTGATAGGGTTTATATTTGCGGTGTCAGCGTCACCTGCCCAAATACCTATCTCTTTGTTTATACTGGATCGTTTCTTTCCATTAGGCTAGTTTACTAAGTTGACATTTTTCAACGAAGTATGGTTCGATATTAGACTCATTATTCCACGTCCTCATGTACACTAGTGTAATGTGTTTGTAGAGATCTCTATACTTTAAGGATTGGTTCTAACATTTGAGGCGTCCCCCAATGATAACCACAATCCATAAATATTCTCATGAGACGGATTTGAGTATCACTGATCAATAGATCAGGTTGTGCCAAACTTGTTTTCTTCCTTTACACAAGTATGTATCGAACCTAAGGTGGCCTCCCCCTCTTCCTTGGAGAGCCACGGCCTGTGACACCATTTATGCCACTTATGGCGTCACCATGCCACCATCTATGGTGGCAGTGCAATACCAAATTCCTCTTGGGTGGTACCATGTCCTTTTGATAAAACACAATCCTTGCAGATATATTTGCAGCAGGTTTATATGATCTCGTCACTTTAATGTATAAGATATCTACACACTTTGCTTTGTGTGATTTTGGGGATCGAGATGAGACACAGTGGGGACAAACCATGACAATTCATGTCGTTCCACTTGAACATGCTTGTTCTTATCTCCCCCTAACGACGGGAAGACTGTCTCATCAAAGTGACACACCGAAAATCTAGCGGTGAGGAGATCGCCTGTCAAGGTTTCGACATAGCGGACTATAGCTGGAAGTTCATATCCAGCATAAATATTTATTCATCTCAAGTAACCCATCATTGTGCGATGTGGCGGCGCAATTTTGGTACATAAAACATTTAACAGAGCTCAAGGATTGTAGATCCGTGTCAATCCAAAAGAGCTCAAGGATTACAAGTTCGTTTGAAATCCTTAAAAATCCTCACACATAGTCACTAGCTATGGTGTAAATTGGTTCAATGATGATGGCCATAGATGAAAAAGTAACGCTGCATGCAAAAATTGCATAACCCAAAACGGAAGTAGTGGTGTGCTTTACCAATATTAAGACTATTACTGTAGTCGTTTTCCGTGAGACCAATTGGGTTTTTATATAAGAATATGATGTCTATTACAAATCCCATATAATAAGCCATAAAATCATCACACCTACGGAAATTAACCCGGCCTAGGTGCTTTGACTTTCTAGCATAAGCATTAGAAATTTTAATTGTGGATGGTGTCATGACACGTGACCAGCGTGTCGACACTACAACCAACACCATAAAATATCTAAGGTGTCCGCAAGTTGGTTGAATCAGTCCACTGAATCATCTTTGGATTCAATATAAGTACATAATGAGAACACATGTTTCCTTTGCATATGATGGTGTCAATCATAAGTTTATGAGTAGGCTTTGAATGATGTACTTCTATTCATAAAGTCACGATGTATATCAGAAGCATAATAGGGTATAAGTGCATGTACTTTGTGCATCAATCATAATGCCACCTTAGGGGAGCAGTGGAATCTAGGGTTTGAACACACGTCTTCAACCCTACATGGATTGTATCGAAATAATATTTGAGGATAAAATGTTCTTTGATCGTCCTCAGTTTCGTGTGTGAACCATATTCTTCTGGTGTTTGCTTCTATTCATCCAAAATATGGGTGTCTATAGTAATTTCTTTAATGTTCGGATCACCAGATCAAAGCCAATGTATGTCAGATTTCCAAAAATATCATTTTCTTTTGACTTTGGGTGCAATTAGTGGTTACATATAACCCACTAAGTTGACATATAAATTTCTCTAATACGCGTTTACATCTGTAGTCATTAGAGGTAATGCAAAGGAGCTCAAATGAATTCTCACTTCTGTCTTTTTACATGAACATCGTGGCATAAATTTCTTTAAAATGTTGAACAAATTCAATTTTCTCTTATCGCATAAATTGTCAATTTGACATATGCTCAATATATACATCAAAATGTAACTCAAGTTCTTTAGAGTAAGTCGATGGGGATTGTAATAAAAAGGTATTGTAATCCCAGTTAGGCAAGTGCATTATGAATCCCAAAGGAACAGATATTTAGATCCTTATCACTTTCATTATAGTACTACAGTTCTTCAGTACTATTGTGCTATTTTTGTGATATATTAGTACTATTGTTCTTCAGTACTATTATTTTAGGGAGTACAAGGTGCATTTCTTTGCACACAGTCCGTTGTGTCATGCCTATATTATGTCATTGCACACAGTTCTTTGTGTCATGCCTATGTTATGTCATCGCACACAGTTCTTTGTGTCATGCCTATATTATGATATGTTGTTTTACTTTATGCAATACTTTGCAAAGTTAGATGTAGAAAATTGAATCATGTATATTATGAATAAAATTTGAATAATCTCAATTCGTTGAGAGAAAATTCAAAAATTAACATGCCAACGATGGCATTCAGTCTTGTCCAATTAGAGATAGAAACTTTAAGACTAAAAGTCTAATTTAGGCGTAATGGCCTTTTATAAGGATATCTTGTAAATTTAAAAGTAGACTAATCAAAGTCTATCTTGGATGGAGTCAAATCTTTTTTGGCTCTTTTAATGGCTGCAATGATGAGATGTGTCATTTGACATATTCTTCCCATATGGTATGTCTTTAGTTGTAAATTCATTTTCGATGTTCTTGTTGGATATTGAAGATACTTTTCTAAAAAAATCCACGTACTCGTATGATTCTTCATACTTATTGGAAGTCGTAGCTAATTCTTTGCTAGCTTGTAATGTACGTATCAATAGTTCATTGATTTACAACAATGGCAGTGCTTCATTGCACATGACGTGTCCCCTAGATCATCTTTCAAATGGTACATTATTTCCGCTTACTTTTGGATGATTATATGAATTTTACGTCCATGGTAATTACCCTTTGTTTTAGGGTCGTTGCATTACTTTGCACAATTTGTTCCAAGAAATATCTTTTTCTCAAATTTTACATCGTCATTACCCTTTGTTTTCTCAGACCTTACATCGTCATTGCCCTTTGTTTTAGGGTTGTTGCATTACTTTGCATAATGTATTTCAGGAAATTTATTTTTCTCAGACTTTACATTGTCATTGAAGATATTATAATTATTTCTTAGCTATTTACATAAAGCAGTTTGCATAAATATACCATGCTCAAGCCGTAGTTGGCTCAATAGGGGAATTTGGTACTCAAGTTCTTCAGAGCCCAATGTGTCAAAGTCAAACTGTGATGGTTAAACCATCTGTAAAATATAGGAAGAATAAAATATATTAGTTTCGCGGTCTATGACATTCACGACAACTAAAATAAACCAATATACTTTATGGAAACCCGATGCTTTGTGAAATTTCGTTATCACAATAAAATTTTTGTTTCTCCATTTTTCATTGCATGTGAAGTTTAATGAAATTCCATTATCGTTGCTTTCTACACAATAAATAAGATATCCATGTTGAAAAATTTTCAATAAATAAAAATTGGATCTCAAGACCGAAATTTGTAATGGTCATATTTTTCTTGCTTCGTGAAAATGCTTTTCCACATTATAGGTTTGTCACTTTTTCTTTATATTACGAAGCTCATGAAATTACATTATCAGAGCAGTGTTCAAACTAAATAATATGTTAAATAAAATAATTATTTAACACTAATAAAATAGACATATAATGATGCTCAAATTTCATAAATATATGTCATGATATAATAAGATAAGTTTGAGCATTATATCATTAACGATTTAATGAAAATGATGACTTTAATTAGATCTTACTTGTTAGTTTGCCAAATAAACTGCATATTAAGCGATTGCTCGATCTCCGACTCCAAATAGTCGTCACATATTAATCGCCGTATCGTAATTGATAAGTCACATAAAAACAAACAATAATCATATGATTAGTCACTTTAATCATTTAAATTTCATATTTACCATATAAATTGGAAAAACAGTAAATAATTATATAGTAAATAGTCACATAGTAAATATAAATTACTATGCGGTAATTTCAAATATTACCTTTAAATTTTTACCCCCAAAATAAATTCTTTTTTTTTGTGGGTCGGGTCACGGAGATCTGGGTCAGGCCCAACTGGTCCGGGTCGAGACCAGACCCAAAGGAGCCGGGTCGGATTAGGCCCAAAAATCTGGGTTTGTTGCAGATCGCAGCGGAGACTTGGCGAGGAGGGCGGCGCCAGGTTCGTCGGCGAGGTGATCAGAGGAGGGTCATTCGAGCAGAGGACGATCAAGTAGAGGATGATCGAGCTAAGACGATCGTCTCGAGGCGATCTGGAGCAGAGGAGGATCAAGCTGCTGTGCGGATCGAGCGACGTTGGTGTCGTCGAGCACAGGCGTCCGAACAGTGGTGGAGTCGACCGGGTGGTCCGATTCAGAGTGGAGGTGGCGCAGGCCGATCTAGGTCGAGCACATGCAGCGTTTCTGAGGAGGATCGAGCCGGAGTGGGACGAGGCCGATCGGAGGGAGGGAATAGATCGGAGGCCGGTTGGGGCAGACGCCGATCGAGGCGAGGCAGCCCGATCGGGTTCGAAGGAGGGTCGATGGCGTCAAGCTGGGCCGGCGAGCAGGACTGCTGGCGTGGCGCTGAAGATCGGCCCAAGGCCGCGACGGAGCTGAGATCGGAAGGGTGCCCAGAGAAGATTTCTGGGTGTGCTAAGATTTTCCAAGCTTTTGCCGACAAACCTGTCGTCGGCAGAGTAAGGATGGCAGAGGAGAGCCTTCTTTTTCCGACGAACTGTTGTCGGTAGAGTGTATTTCTGGGGATTTTCCGACAAGGTATTGCCGGCAGAAAAGAATATTAGGGTTTTTTTTTTTCGTGAACAAAACCTAGAGTTTTTTTTTTCTCTCTGGCTAAAGCAAAGTGCTGATAACGTGTTGTAGGAAAATAGGAATTGGTCTACTCATTTCATTGATAATCCCCTTTATATAGGGTAAGTATTACAACGGTAATAGTAAATACATTAATGACAATAATGACTACCTAATTATCTCTCGTCAGTTACATTGACGAAGACACATAATGTGTTTTTCCTTTAATAGTGGTATTCTATTAAGATTTTTTTAAATCATTTAGAATTTAGTGGTATTCAAAATTTCAACGATTCTAAAGGATTTTATTAGGAGTTAAATTGTGGAGGATTCTACCAGCCTAGGTATAAATAGCCAAACTCCATCAAAATCATGATTTACATATATGTTGTTTTGACATATAGCTATAACTATCCATATGATTGTCAATGCACTTTGTTATAATCAGAACAGTTGATGATGACAATAGAACAAAAATGAAAAAGAAACCAAGTAAATGAGCTTTTCTGTTTATTAGAATCCAAACAAATCTCTCTAATTCAATGCAATAGAATTTGTTAAACTCCACATGGAATTAAAACAATATGTGGATTCTTCAAATCTATCAGATTCCACTGATTATAAAGAGTCCAACAGAATCAATTAAAATCTAGATTGAATACACCCTCTTAGTGTTTACAAAAAAGTACATTATCATACTAGAATTCCTGAATTTCTCTGTTTAAACATGGCTGCCATAATCTCTGCAACTAAACCAAGCTTGAAGAAGAAGACGATTCTAACTTTGCCACATCATCATGAACACCCGGAAGCTAAAGAAAGACGAATTAGCAAGAAAGACTCAAAGAAAAGCAAAGAATCAAAGAAAGACCACCAAAGCAATGGCGAGGCGACCCGACCCGACCCGAGCCACTCAGTTCCGGCGAGGCTGCTGAAGGCGTTGGAACGCGTCTGGTGATAATTCCGGCAATGGGGGGATGGGATAGTGCCAGAAGGGGCGCCAGCGTTCGCCGGAGCGGGTCGGGGGAACTGGGGCCCGCGGCGGCGCTTCCAGGTCTGCGATTTCAGTCATGGTAGGCAGTCGGTGGTGGGTCGCTTGCTGGTACCTGGGCAGACGTTGGTTACAGTAAGGGCAGAGACGGAGCGTCCTTTGGATGCAGTCCCGATGAAACAGGTGGTTGCAGGGGAGGCGCGTGGCGATCTCAGAAGGGCGAAGCGCGTGGGCGCAAAGAGTGCAGACGTTGTAGTGATCCACCATGAACCCCACGATCAGACGCCACCGTGGATCAAGCGTGGTATACTGAAACCACCTGTCATCGGTGGGTGGCACGCTCGATTGAAGGCCATTTCTCTCTTCTTCTTTTTGTTTGTTTCCTGTTTTGACTGATAAGACTATACTCTTATATATATATATATATATATATTATATGTAGTCGGTTGAGCAGTTGCTCCCAAAACTGGAGGAGTTCTATCTGTAGGAGTTTACCATATCTTTTTTTATTGTTTAAACCGTCCTGTGTTGATTTTACTTTTTTATTTTTTCCAACTACCGCATTGATTTGATCATCGAAATTTTGGGTAGAGTGTTGGGAGTTGATGAATGTACTGTGTAGCTATTTGGGTCGAAAAAGATTGCATAGAGAGAGTTTGTTTCAAAGCAATTGCATATGCAAAGATGACCAATAAACACTAGTATCAGCACAAAAGTATGCAAAGATGACCAATATAGCAATAACAAATAACTCAAGCGTATTAAGAGTGTCTGTCAGTCTAAAACGCTAGTTAATAATTTATTCGAACCGACTTATTTTTCATTATTAAATAAATAAAATATTGTCATTTTTTAATTGATACTCTACTTATTTATTAAGTTTTTCAAATGCCACACACATCCATTTATCAATATTAAAATATTATCCGCAAATTAAAGACTTGTAATCCAATTAAAAATCTCTAAAGTCATACTTATTACATATGCAGAGTATTGATAAAGTAATAACCTAGTGATTCAACGATTGTGTCGCACACGTCAATAGTCAGTGGCTCCTCATACATGCCGATAATCAACGCCGTCCTCGTTTTCTGAATTGTTACTCCACCAGCACGCTTATAAATAATTAAAATGAAACATACATAAGTCATTTATGTAAATAATTACATATTATTTGAAAAATATAACTAATGTTGTTGAGTTCTGAAATCTCACCCGCTTTCCGCGGACGACCCCATTGGCTGCTGCTCCGATTAATTCATATTCTTTCCCACCTATGTCAATGGACAAAATTCTTCCCGGTTGGTTTAATTCTTCCATAATTGCAGCCACTTCACCAGGGAGAAACTAAAACACCACATCACATATATGTCAAAAGTCACACAAAAAAAAGAGAAGTTTTAAATGCACTCTCCAAATCACTTCATACAAATACACTATCTATTCAAATTTTAAATCTAATATGTTTACTAAATACACAACCTAAACTACATAAAATACCTCTTAAACTTCAAAAATCATGAAATTCTCTATTATTCGACTACATAAGGCATTAAGTATGCCTAGTATAAACATATTGGCATTTTGTAAAAGTGTTGATTACTTATATAAAATCATTGGAGATGTATATATTACTATTTATTTCAAAATCTTAAATATGAAAATGATAACTGAATGAAGAATACATTCTCAATCACTGTCTAGATGAAGAAAAAAAAATTAATGAAAATAAAATCATAATATTTTCAACATAAATTACTATTTTATTTAGAAAAAAATTAATTAATTTTTTTTTGTGAAAATAAAGGAAAAAATTTATTGTTTAAATCAATAAAGGAATGAATTTATTGTTTAAATTCCTAACTAAACCTAATTCGAATTTCTTACAAAAGTTAATTTTCTTATTTATTAGTTTTCAAAAATAACTTTTCTATTTTTTATATTTAATTTCTTTTGATTTTCTTAATCATTACATATGTGTGTTTCGGTCATTTAACACACGTACAAAATCTTATTTGAAAAAAAATAATAGGAGGGATGTGTATTAAGTGGTTTGGAGCATATGCATAAAATTGAGAAAATTAGATAAAAACCCAAATTTGCAAGCATGTATTAGATTACACCCACTCATAAATTTTCTTTCATTCTACACCCATAGCCTTCCATTATTGTCTTTGCTATTTTTTCTACATGTCTAATTTGCCCTTCTAATATTAAACTAAAATATTTCCTCAATCCTAGCATCCATTTATAATATTTCATTCTACATGTCTAAATTTCATGATAAGTTTTATTCATTGATTTTTCATTGCTTTAAATTTATGTATGATGATTTCAAATTTTCATTAAGGAAAACTTTATATATAGCCAACACCAAAATTTCAGAATACAAACACTAATCATGTTTCTTGTAGACCATAAGAGAGAATTTCAAGTATGCTGTGAACTTGTATTCCTCATTTATTTCAAATTTTTGAATTTACTAATAAGGTGTGTTATCCATGAGATATTTTCTCAAATATTTTCTTTTCGTATCATTGTACCTTGAATTTTCTTATGATAAACCTTTTGTTCTAGGTTTGAACTTTTCCTTTTGTATATCGCTATGTTATTTTAACACTCTTCATTCCCAATTGTTACCTAATCAATAGCTAAATACATGTATATTGTGATAAGTTACAGATTCAACCTATGAAATAGATATTTGGCATATTGTGTAAATTTTTAATGAGAATGTAATTTTTTAATTGTATAATTATTAATTTATTTCAACTTTGAATAGTGACATATTGTGTAATTTAGAAACAAAATAATGATAATATTATATTCTATTTGGTAATTATTGGGTGTAGAATGAAGAAGAAATATCTAAAAAATGTAAGTGGGTTTTTCTTGACAAAAATATATCCAAAAGGGAAGAGTGAAGGAAATAGACGTACTGATGGGAAATTAGAGCTCTCAGCCCAAACAATGCCATCTTGACCAACAATTGCAGCAGCTGTGAGGTGTTGCCCCCTCAAGGCACCGTCCTTTCGGTACTGCCGAAACACACCAACATCACACGTCAAGCTATCTCTAATAAATTTCGTCCACGTCATTTTCAAATTGTTTCAGGAAGTCTCTAGCTTAATAAGATAATATAGGTAGGGAACTAGGGATTACTCCTGTATATAATGTCATGTCATGTCATTTATTCGATCCTCAAGTTTAGCATCAATTTCAAGTGTTCGATCTCTGTCATGCGTTTCCTCTTCCATCTATTTGGATTTGGATGCAGCTTTGATTAGGATTTGCGTGATTCTGCATGAAGAGGTTCAAGTAGTTCATAAAAAATAATTATACATATGAAACAAGAAAAGAATTTCCATGATATTAAACGTACAGATTTATAAGCATACAGTGCCATATAGAGTTATAGACAATTAGAAATTGCATGACAAGCAACTATGGAGCTTATTAGTTATGTCATTAAATTTACATAATTATCCAAAACTATATTTTGGTAGTGATGTTTACCAATAACAAGATCAGATTTTTTTATACCATTAGCAGGAATTAACAGTAATGGGCTGTTATGTCATTTACTGTTGAATGACATAAATAATCCTGAAACTTTATAATTTACAACTCATACTATATATATATATATATATATATATATATATATATTCTCAAAAAACCCTAACCAAATTTGATATGAGATTGGAGGCGGCGAGCGAGGGCGGAGGCGCGAGGCAGGCCGGAGGCGCGAGGCCGGTAAAGGCTCGAGGCAGCGAATGAGCAAGGCAGGTCGGAGGCGGAGGTCTCGACGGTGCGGGAGGGCATATCGCAGACGTGGGAGGTCCGATTCCGGGTCGAGGTGAAGATCCGAGTTGGGTTCGAACACAGGGGGTCCAATCTGGAGGCTGGGCGAGTCGGAGGTGCGAGGCTAGAGGACCTAAGTCCGGAGGTGCGAGGTGCGAGGCAGGAGGTGCGAGGCCAGCCGCCGCTTCGTCCCTGAGTCCCCCACCGCACCACCTCTTTGTCTCTCTCTGTCTCTCTCTCTCTCTCTCTCTGAATTTGTTTGTGGTTTGATTTTGTGTGGTGAGATTTGGAGTTGGGAGAGGGTCATGGTGGTTGGGATTGGATCGGTGGAGGACGGTTTTGAGGAGGAGTGAGAGATCTGTAATTTTTTTGGGGGGATTAGGGTTTTGAGTGGGAGGAGCCACTGAGGGGAAGAGTCAGATGAGGAGGTGGGGGAATTAGGGTTTTGGTCGTCGGAGTAGGCTCGGAGGAGATTCATCTAAGGATTTAAGTTTGAATTTGGAAGGGGGTAGATTAGAGTTCACGGGGTTTATATAGAGTTATTGAGGTTCAGTAATATTGAAGCGCGGAGGAGGACGGAGGAAGACGACAGAGCTATTGAGGCTCAGTAGTATTGAAACACGGCGGAGGACGGCGGAGCTACTGAGGATCAGTAGTATTAGGTTGAGTTCTAAGGATCAGTAGCATTAGGCTCACTGAGGGTAATTTTATAATTTAAGAGTTAACTGATTCTGTTAGTTTTAGATGAAAACTTACTAGTGGTAATTTGAAAAAATAATTTTGCTACTGGTAACTAGTAATACAAAATTGTAGTTTTAGGTAATAAAAAAAAACCATTAAATTACATGATGCTGAGCTAACAGGTCACAATATCAATTCACAATAATGAAGATGTAAATGAAAATGATCACTTGATCTTAAAATAAGAGACAAACTTCGTTTCTCTAAAATTGTTCCGAGTTTACAAAACATTGTACAAATATATTCTTTGATTTCTTTTAGAACATCAAGTATTTCTTTGATTGATTAATTGGATTGGTCTTCTCCGATTCACCACGACTCCCGTACATGTATATATGGATTTGTGAGATCCCTGATCAAAACGAGGCTCTCAATGTATACTCCAACTCTGCCAACTTTGCCAATTTCACGAAGTGATAAATTTCGAAAGCAGTTTTGGGGACATTTTTCATCAAAATTGTACAAAACCAACCGTTCTCCGAAAACCATCAAATCATGAGATTCAATCCAGAAACCTGAGTGTGATAACTCAGCATAAGGGATGGACACCCTCATTTTAGTCCACGACTCCTTGATTCCATATTCTTTCATGACCCAAAACTCACTATATGTTTCTGCATGATGGGGCTCGGGTGTCACTAATGTTACGTATAGCCTATCTCTCAAGGTCCCTAGTTTCACCAGTTGATGCCCATCTGATAATTCAGGCGGTAGTGAAATTTCTCGAGTCCATATCACCGGTCCATTCAAAGCTACAATGACGAATGCTGCATTATCACCTACATATTGTACGTTTAAATACTTCATCACCCAATGAAAATGACCATTCAAGAAGACACCATTTTCATTTCGATTCAAGTCTGGACTTATAGGAATGTAGGGCACTTGGCAGCAGGGTCGATGTTTCCACGAATCCGTTTGGAAGTTATAGACATTAAACATTGTTCCCTCCCAATCATAATCAGCACTTAAAAAAGCAATGAAGATGTCTCCCTGAACTAATTGGTATTCACCAGTGTCGGAATCAAAACCAAACCCATATAGGTGATAATTATAAGTGTGGTACCAACAATAGTCTAGTTGTGGTTTTGATAAATGCTTCGATTCACTTGTTGCAGGGTTAACCAAATATAACTCCAAATCAGATAACTCGAGGAGAATTAGGCCATTGCAGGAATGGAAAAACGGAACCCTAACACTTAATTGGCTGCTGAACAGGGTGATCAATATATTCGATCCCAGTGGAATGGGAAAACGGAACCCTAACACTTGGCAGCTCACGGTAAATATAATCGAGCTCAGTGGCAGCTACTTGTTCTTCATCATCAACATCGTCGTTATCAAAACCATTATCTGTATCAACAACATTATCATCCTTAAGAAGCATATGGTTATGATTTTTGAGAAACTCGTCCAGGTTTATAGTGTAAAGACGGTTATCTGCCACGTCGGTAAAGATGACTCTTCTTCTCTGTAGGACTACATCCTTGTTCTCAGCGGCTCTGTTGATATGCTTGTTAACGAAGTCGGGATCGGACAACATCGTTTTCCAGGGATTTGATACACACTTGAAGCGGCATATGGACTTGGCTGGTAGACGTAATAGAATATCATCCATAATATCTTGTGAAAGATAGAAGTTATTAGGTTCTTCATGGTTTTCCATTGATCTTTTTTCTAACCTGGCTAGCTAGGTTATTGTACTCAGAAAATAGGAGATCTTAATTCGAGCACTGCTGACTCTCCTTATCTCTATTGAAAATACTAGATGGAACAAATAAAGTTAATGCAGCGGAAATTTAACGAAGAAACTTATTTTACTATTGAATAAAAGTTTACAATCAATGATAAACTTATTCTCAAAAATAAATTACTTCACACTTGACTAAACACGCAAGTGTCTCTTACTTGACTAAACACGCAAGTATTTCTTACTTGACTAAACACGCAAGTATTTCACACTTGACTAACCACGCAAGTGCACGATGCCACGAAGGTCTTGATTGCCACGAAGGTCTTACGTTGAGAAGCCACGAAGGTCTTACACTCGAGATGCCACGAAGGTCTTACACTTTCTTCTCTTTTGGTTCGAATACTCAACACGATTCGACACCCTCTTCTTTTCTTTTTTCTTTTCGTTTTGGTACGAATGCTCTCCAAGATTCGACACCAAAGTCTCCACACTATGAGAAATAATTCTCTCTTTTTCTCTCTTCTAGACCGACGGCAAACATATGCCTAGTTCCCCTTTATATATTAGGGTTACAACTTGATTACACACTTAATCAATTAACCCAACTACCTTTTACATCCCATGCATAAAAGGTACATTCCATAATTTAAATTAATTTGAATATGAAACAAATCAAATTGCATTCATAATTTAAACCTACCAATTAGGTTAGATCACCTCTTATTTCAACCGGCCATACCAAGCCATGCAAGGAAATCTTCCAATCAATACTTTCCTAGTTGCACTAGGAAAGTCCTTCAATTTGTCTTCAATGCAAACCTATACCAAATAGGTATTAAATCTTCTTGCATTCATCATCTTCTTAGTCGGCAAGGAATTAAACTTCACATCCATCAAACCCTAACAAGGGCTGCCGAATCAACAATAGGTCTAGGTTGCACAATCCGCACACATCCGAACCGTCGGATTAATCAAGACACCATCCATGAATTAAGGTTAAATTTCTTCAAAACTTCCTTCCAAAACACCATGCAAATTGTCATGCAAATTAGACTTTGAACTCCATCAACTCATGAAGGCCAATATACCTTCAATCTCCCCCTTTGGCCTTCCATGCAACTTACCATTCATCAAGCACCTATATGAAAAAAAAATTAGTAGCATGGATAATCACATATAGCATATAGCGTGTATCATGAAAAATAAAACCATGCATCTCCCCCTTTGTCCATGGCTTGATGATTCTCCCCCTAAGTTGATGGAGGGCAAAGGAAAGATTTACTTACCAAAGAAATTGCATGTCTTGCATGTCTTGCATGAGAATACACGGCAAGAATCTTTCATAAGCTAATCATGTAAATGTAGAAAGGAAAAACAAATTGCAATAGGTATAATTGATACCGAATCAAACCGAAAACATTCAAAATAAGCATGATTGATATATTACCTAAAAGAGCATTAGCACGCAATTTTAACCATATTAAGAAACATACTGAATATTCATTGATGGACAATTGATTTCACGACCAAAGAAACATACGAAATTTAATCTATCTACCGAAGATAAATTAAGAGACCACAACACAAAATAAAGAAATCATAGTTCAAGCAAAACATTTAGCCAAGAAGGTGTCATGAGTATGTTACTTGAAACACAATAGCATGATTATATTGGTAAAACAAGAATCGATTCATTTTGACATTTAGAGCAATATGCAAAAATATTAGCCAATGTGAAAACGTGAAGTGCAATAATTATACTTCAATATGGGAAGAAATTTTGAGGAGTGATTAAATTCGCAAGCAATTATTTTCGACTCTCCCCCTTATAACAACTTTTGATATGAGCACATTTGCTTCTTTTTCATGGCTTAACATCTAGCCATCATTGATACGTGAACGATAAAGGGACAACAACTCCCAAGTCAGATGACTTTAGGGTGCTAGACATAACAAGGATGTTCCAAGGTCCACTTTAACGACACAGAATTTTATAGTTTTTCACCGGGGTGACCAAACCAGTCCATTCCACCAAACATCGAGTAGTTAGTCAACATCTGGAGAGGAGAACTAGCCTGGCCAAGGACTGCATACAACAACATGATTCTTTTTAAAGGGTATGCAGCCCACACAATTTAATATTTTATTCAACTACACCTGCTCTTGATTAGGTGACTCAACTCAAAAGGTGTTTCCCCACAAAGAAGTATGTGTAAGGTGCGATTTAGACACAAAGGCTAATATAAGTGAAGTGCATCAAAAAGTCAAAATGAATAAATCCAAGATTACCACAAACCACACACATATAGTGATTCAAGAAGATACACACACACACACAAATCAAGGCAATTTTTCGATCAAGAACTATGATACCGTACCTTGTGTGAGTTCCCCACATCTTCAATATATTCAGTCTCATAGTCAATGATGGATAAATTACAACATAAGTTTGAGGATTCAGAGATATTCTTTTTCTTCCAAACCATCTTACCTGAGGCTTGTTTCTTTCTTTCTGTAAAAGTATTTGTTAGACCAACAAAGTGAGAAATATCACGCAATAAAGAACTATGTTGATCAAGTTTGGAATTAATATCATTAAAAGTATTTTGAACTTTAGAATTTATGATATCAATTTTTGAATCTAAGGAAGATCTAAAACCAGAACCCTTACCTTCTTTTGGTATGATGCATTCAAGTTCATTATCCTCAGACTTAGAGTGAGTCGTACCATGAGATTTTTCTTCATACCCGAGACCCGTCCTATCGTTATAGGCTTTTCCTGAGCTTAGAATGTTTGATAATGAATTCGAACTCATTTGGAACATTCCAAACTTGTCTTCAGTTTTCTCAAGGGATACCTGTAATTCATCAATTTTAGCATTTAATAGATTAATATATTCATCCTTTTCAATTACCTCTTGTTGAAGCTTTTCGATTATTTTTGACATTTCACCACCACTTGGTTCGACGTTTCCTTCTTTGATATCTCTTTTAAGTAGTCGATTTTCATTCCGAAGTTGATTAATTTGAGAAGTCAATTCCTTATTTTTCTCTTCAACTGATTTTGCAGCTTCAAGTATCCTTAATTGATATTCAATCAACTCTTTATCACCATGGACTACTTCTTCGTTCTCTTCATCAGAATCTGAAAAATTATGAGAGAAAGAGGAAACAAGTGCAAAATTCTTGTTCCTTGCTATTTGATCGGTGTTTTCTTCATCACTCCATGTAGACCTGTATGCCTTTTTACCTGATCCAGACTTCTTATTTGCACAGTTAGTAGAAATATGACCGCGGCCACCACATTCATAACATTTAATTTTTTGTGCCTCATGACTATTGCTTCCATTCTCAAAATTCTTTTGGTAGAGATTTCCATTACGATTTTCTGAACGTTTATTTTTAAACTCTCTATTAGAATTTCTTTCACTAGAGTTTTTCTGATTTAAAAAACGTTTAAATTCTTTTGCTAACAATGATATATCATTATTTTCAGAATTATTAGAAGTATTTAAAGCAATATTTTTAGAGATTGTACCTTTTGGTTTTTCATCTTCTTCAAGTTCGTTTTCCCATGTCTTCAGATTTCCAATGAGCAAGTCTAGAGAATATTCGTTTAGGTTGTACTGCTCTTGGATGGTTGTCTTCTTGATCCTGTACTTCTTTGTGAGAGATCTCAAGATTTTTCTTACCATATCAGATTCCTTTAATGGTCGTCCAAGACTTTCACATAAACTAGTAAGATCAGTAAAACGTATATAAAATTCATCAATTGTTTCATCATCTTTCATTTTTAAAGCATCAATTTCAGAATAATATTGTTGTAGTCTTTGCTCTTTTACTACATCATTACCTTCATATAAAACACATAATTTATCCCAAACCTGTTTAGCCGTAGTGCAGTTTTGAACTTTCTTTTTCTCATCTCTGCTAAGGGCGGCATATATTGCAGTTAGTGCTTTGTGATTTGCTTCACTTAACTTGATGTCTTTCTCATCCCAGTCATCCTCGTCTTTGATGTTTGAGGAACCTTCTAGAGCTTTTCCATCTTTTGATTTTTGAGGTGGACTCCATCCACGTTCAACACTCTTCCATGCAAAATAATCCATTCCATAAAGAAATGATCTCATTTGAATTTTCCATTGAGAAAAATCCATTCCTTTGAGTAGGGGAGGTTGATTCATTCCTCGTTCCATCTTTTTCACGATCTACCGGATAAATCCAGAACCTGCTCTGATACCAATTGAAAATACTAGATGGAACAAATAAAGTTAATGCAGCGGAAATTTAACGAAGAAACTTATTTTACTATTGAATAAAAGTTTACAATCAATGATAAACTTATTCTCAAAAATAAATTACTTCACACTTGACTAAACACGCAAGTGTCTCTTACTTGACTAAACACGCAAGTATTTCTTACTTGACTAAACACGCAAGTATTTCACACTTGACTAACCACGCAAGTGCACGATGCCACGAAGGTCTTGATTGCCACGAAGGTCTTACGTTGAGAAGCCACGAAGGTCTTACACTCGAGATGCCACGAAGGTCTTACACTTTCTTCTCTTTTGGTTCGAATACTCAACACGATTCGACACCCTCTTCTTTTCTTTTTTCTTTTCGTTTTGGTACGAATGCTCTCCAAGATTCGACACCAAGGTCTCCACACTATGAGAAATAATTCTCTCTTTTTCTCTCTTCTAGACCGACGGCAAACATATGCCTAGTTCCCCTTTATATATTAGGGTTACAACTTGATTACACACTTAATCAATTAACCCAACTACCTTTTACATCCCATGCATAAAAGGTACATTCCATAATTTAAATTAATTTGAATATGAAACAAATCAAATTGTATTCATAATTTAAACCTACCAATTAGGTTAGATCACCTCTTATTTCAACCGGCCATACCAAGCCATGCAAGGAAATCTTCCAATCAATACTTTCCTAGTTGCACTAGGAAAGTCCTTCAATTTGTCTTCAATGCAAACCTATACCAAATAGGTATTAAATCTTCTTGCATTCATCATCTTCTTAGTCGGCAAGGAATTAAACTTCACATCCATCAAACCCTAACAAGGGCTGCCGAATCAACAATAGGTCTAGGTTGCACAATCCGCACACATCCGAACCGTCGGATTAATCAAGACACCATCCATGAATTAAGGTTAAATTTCTTCAAAACTTCCTTCCAAAACACCATGCAAATTGTCATGCAAATTAGACTTTGAACTCCATCAACTCATGAAGGCCAATATACCTTCATCTATGCTATAAATCGAGAGAAAGCTATATATATAGGCAACTGAAATTTCTTCGAGTACGTTAAATGAAAGAATTTGATTCGAATCTATATATGTTGTGTAAGACAAGAAATCCCAGTTGAGTTAGAACTTCGAGCTACGTACGTACCCTTGTCACTGTAGGACGTGGATACCCAGTCACTAAATTCCACGTAGCATCTCCCAGTTGAGTTAATTAGAATCCTTATCACTGTAGGACAAGGATACCTAAACCCCAATTCCCATTTGAGTTAGAATCATCCCAATTTGGTTGGTATAATTTTTGTACCAGTAATTTAGTTTTAAGCATTTGGTTCAAGAGGACATTTTAATAAATGGTGTTCAATGCCGATCTACCCACCCTCAGGTTAACATGTTGATACGCTCCTAATTAATTATATTATGACAAGTTAATTACCTTGTTCGATCAGTTGAACAATTTTTAAACAAATTGTTAAACGTTAATTATCTATGCTATATATTGTTACTGGTACATTCATTATTATTTAAACACATAAAAAAAAAATAACGTGATGAAGATAATTATATTAAAATTCTATGTTTGTTATTGATGGAATAGTTTGCATGCTATCTCTGGGGAATGGTTTTGTCAGTGTGCTACTGAGCTCAGTCTGTCACATTTTGGTGAACTCCTTTTTATCCTCTGATCGGTTTGGAAGGAACGGAATGAGAGGGTTTGGAATCAGAAATCAATGGTGTCACGGGATGTTAGTGCACAGCTCACTGCCCACCTGCATGAATACATAATTCATAATCTGGTCAGTCCTAAACAGGTAGTTAGGAAGGGATTCAGTAACATGGAAAGCTCCACCTCCGGGACTTTGTAAGATCAATGTTGATGGATCATATCATCTACTTAATCGAAAAGGTGGTTGGAGTTTTATTATCCGGGATCATTCGGGGAAGATGCTGGCAGGTAATGCGGGACCTGCAACTGGATTGGTGTCGGCGTAACATGCCGAGCTGATTGCATGTTGTAAGGCGGTTGCTTTCGCGGGAAGTAATGGATTTGGGCCAGCTATTCTGGAAACTGATGCTTCTGAAGTAAAACGCCAGTTGAATATGTCAGATCCTAATACATCGAGAGTGGGGAGGATATATGATAATTTAAAATTTCATATTCAAAACCATATCTATTGACTGGTGTCTCACACTCGTCGTCAGAGTAATCAGACTTCACATTGTTTGGCATCATAATATAAGAAAATTTTAAAAGAAGAAAAAGGAAATGTTATCCGGTACATAAATTGTTTTTGATGCATGCAATGTCATGTACTTCTTGACCGGTCATAAATTGATGATATATAGACAATTAGGAAATGCATGACAAAAGATCATGCATGTTGATTTTAGTTTTGCACATTAGAATATAATGAAGTTCGAGCTACATATATAGCAGCTGGAGAACGAGTTGAAAGTTGAAACACGATCTACTATCTCTCCCTTTATCAAATCTACCTCCATTTATAACTCTTCAAACTTCATCTTTTTGTTTTTACTCAATGGCGCCGGTGTGGATGGATTTCGTTCGTCGCCACTTGATGCAAGTAAGTGAACTCAAAGCGGGAGCCATTATCGGTCACGACTATGTCATTCGGGCTTCAAGTGCCAATTTTCCAAGGGTTAGCTCATCTACATTTTACTTATAATCTACTCTTTGTTCTTGTTGAATCCACTCCATCTGTTCTTTTTAGTTTGTTAAATAAAAAAGAGATATTGCCCACGTAAGTGTTTATTTATGTTGTTGTTCTAGTTGAATTCACTCTATCGTATTCCTTTATAAAATATAATAGAAATATTGATCACATACGTGTTTATTTCGCAGTTTGTTTTTGATGACATAACGTCTCTTCTTGATGGATTTGAGGACCCGGAGACTTTGGTGGACGGAATACCATTTGGGGGGAAGTCTTACATGGTCATCCAAGAAGAAAATGAGGAAAATATAATTCGTGGGATCCTAGTAAGTTTCATTCATTTACATACACTAACTCAGATATATATATATATATATATATATATATATATATATATGCACATATATCTATTAACCTAATTAATGTGTAATGTTAATGATTAGGGGACCGAACATATAACCATCAAGAAGACTCTGACTCTTTTTGTGGTTGGCATATATGAAGAGTCTCCGCATAACTATATATGCGACCAATACATTAGGAGGCTTGCTGAGTACCTCGTTACAATGGGTTTTTAACTCATTTTTTAGTTATTGTGTCGCTTTTGAAACATCTATCGATCCACAGTTTTATTTGATTGATCACCTTAATCTTAGGGCCATGATATGGGGTCTCAATGAGGCCTTGGATTTGTGGCCTTAATCCTACGTGGCATGTCATCTCATCACGACACATCACCAATTAGAAAAACCATGTTAAATCATTTTTAAGTAAATAGACAATCATACCCTTTTCGATCCAACTGATTTAAATTATTATGTCTTTTTAATAAAAAAATAAATTAATAATGATATTATATTTTGTTTTCTCTTTTGTTTTTTATCGCAATATTTCTTATATTTAAATTTCAATAAATAATTTAAAAATTGAATTTTGTGAAATTATACTATTGTTTTATATATTTAAACTGAAAGTATATTGGTATATTGATATATATATATATATATATAATATTAGTTTTAAGAAAAAATAATTTCATCTAAGAAATCACATATAATATATATATATATATATATATATATATATAATTCGGCTATAATAAATTCGATAAAGATTTATTTTAATGATTTTATTTTTTAACAATTTTATTTTTTTAATTTCGATAGAGAATATATGGTATATACATTATATCTAACATATTAAAGTATTGATGGGGCGGAATTAAGATGAAATTGATGCATTAAAAAGTCAAGAATTAAATTTTAATGAGTCAATATCTAAACGAAATTATTAATATTAAATATCATACATGTAAACCATAAATAGATTATTATAGTTCATGTATAGTAACGAATTCATCTCAATGAAATAATTTGTTATAATTATTGCCTAATTTGACCTCCTTATTAATTAAATCATTACTAATAAATTAAGTTTATTAATTTAAAAGATAAGATATTCCATAATAGTCAAAAACAATAAAATTTACCATATTTTATAGGTTAAATATAAAGTTACGATAGTTGCATATTCATATAAGGTAACTATATGATCTCGATGAAAAGAAAAGATAACTAAATCATTTATATTAAAAATGGTAACTAAATCAGCTAGATGAAAACAATATATAGTAGGATTTTTTTTTATGTAAAATCACAAATTTTGGAACTATTATTGCCTAAATTATTTCAGTGTATACGCATGACAATTAAGAGATTACGAAAATCCATATTTGTACGTCCATTCATTGATATAGAAGGCAAAAACTCAAACTTTTTCAATTTGACTGAAGCCACTAGCCACAAACAGAAGAAAAAAAAGAAAAAAAAAAGGGAAAGGCATCGAGAGTTGTCATCTAAAGCCTGGCCTACGACATACAGTTGGAAAGTAATTAAATTGGCCTAAAGTTGGAAAGTAAGTAAAATTGCACCACCATAATGAGAAATTTAAAAATAACGAATATATAGGACACGTTCAATACGTATGTCACCATTAGGGAAAGTCAATGAAATGTCTTTGGTGAACTTTAGTTCATAATTAGTTACTTAATAGTTATTTTAATTATTTTACTGTCAATATACCATTATGGAAATATTTCTAGTGAACTTTACTAGCTCATTATCAGTTAATTGGTACTTTTACGGTTATAAGGCATGTTAGCTGACTACAAATAGCAATATGGATAATGCTTGTCTTCTATTTTAGTGGAAATATATCATTTGGGAAAGATTCCCCAATGAACATTACTTGCTCATTATCGGCTAATTAGAATACATATGTTACTATAAGACATAATTCTAACTTTATGTATCAATGTGAATGACGACTTCGACTTCTATTTTAATGTGAATATAGTCAATATATATACTATTAGGGAAATGTTGCAAGTGAATATACCACCTCATTATCTTCTATTTAGTACTTGTCTGTTATTATTTGTGGCAACGTATTATATGTTTAGAATACCAGTACTCATACGTTTTAGCAATTTCATGATTGCTTTTTATCTTTAATACTTAAACTCCAACGGTTTAGATTGATATCAGTATGATTAAGTTGAAACTCCGAGTATGTATAATTTTTGACTATTAGACGTGTTAGTAGATTGTAAATTGCAATGTGGAGCGTAGATTTTATTTTAGTTTAGAGTTTAGATAATTTTTCATGATTAAATCTAAGTTTATAATTCGTTAAACTCATTCATAGACAATAAACCCTGAACATGCATTTCAGTGGACATACCACAATATAGGTCATTAATTAGTAAAATTTATTATAACTAGCCATGGTTATAAGGAATTGGCATATGTAAATGAATCTATGAGAGACATATTTGACCACTCAAGTTGGGGTAGTCGGCAAATTCGCTCCATGTTAGATACTTAGACGTATAAATTGCAATGTGGATGTTTCATTTTAGGCTAAACATGTCATTAGAGAAGGTTTCCCCAATGAACATTACTAGTTCATTATTGACCATTTAGTATTTATTTGTCATTATAAGACGTCTTAGCTTACTTTAGATTTATGTGTAAAAAATGACTTTTATTCTAACATGAATATGTCAATAGGGAAAGATTGTAAGTGAACATTACGAGCTCATGATTGACTAATTAGTACTTGTGCATTATGATAAGATATGTTCCGGACTTCAAATTGCAATATCGATAATCGCAATATCGATAATCGCTAGCTTCACTTCTATATTAATGTGAATATGCATGAGGAAAAGGTTCCTTATGAACTCATTACTATGTACACTTAGTACTTATGTAGTCGTGTAAAACATTATCTTAGTATATGTTTGTTGACAGTAGCCGCAGAGAGGCTACAACAGGCCCACAGACCCGCAACAAGTGCACCAGGGCCCGGCCCAAGGGTCGGGACCGGATCACCAGCACCCGGCCTCGGGGCCCAGCGCTCTATCCTGCCTCTAGGGACCCTGGGGTCGGGGGCGCCAGCCTGCCTAAGAGGGCACCAGAAGGTACAAACAGAAGGGAACCAGTCCCACATCGAAGAGTAAGGTCAGCCCTTACCCCCAACCACCTATATAAGGGCCCCAATTACCCTTTTTATTAGGTAACTTATCTCTCTCCCTGCTTACATACGTGCCTTGGTTATATATATTCCAACTATACTAAGTTAGGCATCGGAGAGGAGAAGACCGGCCCGCCCGGTATTCCCCTTAGTGAGCAGGATTGCAGGGGATCGAGTTGGATTCATCAAGTATCTACTAGACCCCCGGGTTTAGGCAGAAACAATGTTAATGTTGATGATGACTTTTATTAGACATTCCTTAATCGCACTTTTTTTCTGCTTTCTGGTGTGTGTTATAAACCTAATGTTCATTGGAGAACTCCAGTATTATGATTGTTTTTCCATATATGTGAAAATAAATGAACAATTATCAATGAAGTCTCACTTGACATTTAAAGAACACTTTCTAAAACTTTGTTTGGATAATATATCAAATATTTTGAAAACTGGTATACTTATAATTTATACCGCCTGAAAATTATCTGGACAAACTATCAAAGAGCTCGTGAGTATGTAAATATGTTAGGTAACTCGCACAAAACTTTTCAAATCAATATCATAATTGGAGAAACCTCCATCAATTGTGTTCCCTAGTTAATAAGGATACCAATTTAGGAAATAAATCACAATATTTTTTTTTTCGTTGAAATCATATAGTTACCTTATACGGATTTTCTACTATCGTAATTTTTTATTTAACCTTAAAATTTTGTAAATTTTATTGTTGTGGGCTATTATGATGTAACTTATCTTTTAAATTAAGAAACTTAATTTATTAATAATGATTTAGTTAGTAAGGATATCAAATTATGCAATAAAATTTAATTCAGATTAATTAGTTACCTTACATGAACTATATTAAATCTATTTAAGGGTTATATGTATGATATTTACTATTAAAAAAATTCCGTTTTAGTTTATCAATGAGGAAGTTATGGTTCTTGATTTTTAATTCTTTACTTTTAATACAATTAATTCCTTAATTCTGTCTCCATCAATACTTTAATGCGTTAGCTATATATATATGCTATATATACCATATATTCTCTATCAAATTTTTTTTTCCAACAAATTAAAAAATAAAAAAAACAGATAATTTATATCGAAATTATTTTCAACAAATTACATATGTATATATTTGAATTTCTTAGAAAAATTTATTTTTTCTTGGAACCAATATTTATTTTATATATATATATATATATATTCAAATATACTTTTAGTTTACATAAAAAAGTATATTTTTATTAATACTAAATATTCAAATTATATTTTGAACTTTAAATTTAAATATTATTGCAATAAAAAAACAAAAGAGAAAAAAAATTATAAATATGATTTTTTTATTAAAAATATATAATAATAGAGAGCCGTTAGATCAAGAGGGATATGATTGTCTATTTGCTTGATAATGATTTGACATAGTTTTTCTAATTAGTGATGTGTCATGATGACATTGCATGCCACATAGGATTAAAGCCACAATTTCAAGACCTCAATAAGGCCCCAAATCATTTTCCTTAATCTTATTAGTAATAGACGATCAATCTAGTTTATGTAATAGCTATAAATGATCAATAATAGATTGATCTTTTTAAATCTAATTTATATATGTAAGATCTTGAACTATTCTCCATATGTGGATGCCAATTTCTTAATCTATTATCTTATTCTTCTTATGTGATGACAATATTAATTAATTAGTTAACTAATTTTATTTCCATTATTATCTGTTTTTGTGTTCTATGGTAAACTCTGATAAGCATGTCATGAGCAATTTAAACAAGGACAGTGCAAGAGTAGTAGTCGCATTGAATTAGAAGGATCAGTGAATCTAGAGAAAAATAACAAAGTAAAGCTAGTAACTTGAACCCTCATGGGTCATGCTAGAGCCTAGAGGAAGCTAACCAGTGAAACACAAACCAAGAAACATTAAATTTCTCCGTGATTGAATTTTGTTGATCAAGTAATTCTCCAAACCAAAAGCTGCCTCCACAATTCTGGTGCTAGGCTTGATCTCTACCATCATCAACTCTTTCACAGCATCTTCCACTCTCATCATCTCTTTCATAGCTTCAACCAAGTTATTAAGTTCGCCGTTTGTCTTCCATCGACCTTGTTAGCACATCATTTCAATTTTTTTATTTTAATCTTTTGCGAATTGTATGAAATGCTTTGATATTGTCACAAAACCCCCATTTTCCCAAGTCAAGTGAACCATACCTCCAAGCAAAAATTGATGTGTAAATATAAAACTGTGATAAAATTGGACAGAAGTCACAAACCCAACATCCCTTCAGGGTATATTGTCGCAATTACAGAAAGAGTGATAATTTAGAACCATCACGAATGACCAAAATTCCAAAGGACCCAACCCTAAACACAAGTATCCTGCTTCCAGTAGAAATGCAAATACTATATTTCTAAGTGACATGAGAACTGCTAGCAGTAACTAAAATTTTATAGCATGCATCTAGGAACAGAGAAATAGCACAAGTGGATTGCTAAAGCTCCAACAAAGATTAGACTTTGGCAGTGCCCTGTGTGAATTTAGTGTCCTCACATCTGTAGCGGCCATCAGGCCCTATTCCAAATCTTTTAGGATCGGCAAACACATTCTCCAGCAGCTGGCTGAGATGTGGGAGCTGGCTCTCGTCGGCAAACTCAACAGCATCCTCAAGCACCTCATCTATCTTCTTATCTATGGCCTTCAACTCTTCTTCACTGGCTAGCTTGTGCTCAAATATGCATATTTTCAAGGCACTGATGGGGTCTCTGGCAGCATAGTGTGCCTTCTCAGCTGGCAAATTAGAACCGATATGGTGGTTAATATATAAGAACCTCAATTATATGATGTGAAAAGAACTGAATCAAGCATGCCAGGTGCAAAAGTCTGGTAAAGAATAATGATAATAGGATATCTGGTGTTCAGAATACTGATAATATGATATGTGGACAAATGAAAAGACATTTATCTTCCCGGAAAAAAAAAAAAAAACACACACACACTTTACTGAGGCTTGGGGAAAATGGTTACATGATGGGCAAACATACACAATAGGACTCCTCTGATAAATGATTTTATCAGCTGATAGAGGTCCTAAGAAATCAGAAACTTTGTAATGTCAGCCTAGTAAAGCCAAAGAACATGCTTCTTCAAAATAAAAGAAAAAGAAAAAAAGAAGAAGCAGATGTCCAACCCACTAACAGCAAAAGAACTATCTACTTTATTTGGTTGTGCAACAAAATAAACATCATGTAATTGAAAACTAACAGTCAATGATGTTATAAGAAAATCCAAATGAATATGATTGACAGGAATGGGTTAAGTAAGTTGGCTCTTAAAATGTACAAAAGAGAAGCACTAGGAGGAAAGAAAGAAATCTATTACTCACCAGGGTCACGGAGCTCACCAGGATCAGCCAATGAGTGTCCTCTAAACCTGTATGTTTCACATTCCACCAATGGCCCTCCCAATTGCCTCCTTTGCAACTTCCCTCACCTTCAAAACATCCATCCCGTCCACATGAACACCAGGCATACCAAATGCGGCTCCCTTCTTCCAAATTTCGGGATAAGAAGTTGCCTTCAAATGCGACATTCCAATAGCCCACAGATTGTTTTCCACAACAAATACAATTGGCAATTTCCACAATGCCGCCATGTTCAAACATTCAAAAACCTGGCCATTGTTAGCAGTCCCGTCTCCAAAAAATACCAATGTCACGTGATCACAGTCTGCCTGATTCAAGACCTCCCTCCTATATTTACAACTGAAGGCTGCCCCTGTAGCCACTGGAATCCCTTCACCAATAAACGCAAACCCACCAAGCACATTGTGAGCTTTTGAGAACATGTGCATCGAACCACCTTGTCCCCGGCAACAACCAGTGGCCTTTCCGAAGAGCTCACTCAAGGAGTGAACGTGATCACAGTTGACACAGCCTCTTGGCCATTGTAAAGGTGAACAAACCCAAACATTTTGCCTCTGTAATACATCTGAGCACACATGTCCTCAAAAGCTCTACCTAATACCATGTCTTCATAAAGCTCCAAGCCTTCCTCTCTTGTTATCAGCTAAACACACAAATTTAAAAAATAAAAATAGTCAGACACTGTTCATTCATCAGAAAACATGACATCATCTCAAATCACACTAGGAAGAAAGTGTTAGGTTTGGTGATCCCTCTTTAGTGGAGATATTTTTGCATGGCATGAATGCATGGTGTTATTAGTTTATGCATTCATGGTGACAATTGATGCATAGTTAAGTGCATGTATTGGGCATAAATATATGGTTAAATTCATGAAATGTCTCTTGGTCTTCTTAGGGAGTTAAGGAGGGAAATGAAAAGTTGGTTCATGAATGGGCATTGATAGAGTAAGTCTAGAGACTTCTATCAAATGCTATAAAAGGTTAAGCTTGTGTGGAAATGAGTATGAGAGGAAAATCACAACAAGAAAGAAGAGAGTTACGAGCAACTCCAAGGATCTTCAAGATGTAGAAGATAGGAGGCGTCGTGTATTTAAGGGCGTGTATAGCTCTTGGGGTTTCTTCTAGATTGTGTGTTCGAGGGTGTGTATAGCTCTTGGGGTAGAGTAATCTTCTAGGGTTGAGAGAATGTGTACAAGGGGTACCCTTTTGGGTACAAGGGCTTGGGTTGGGCATAAACTTGAGCGGTGTAATTTTGTACTTGTATTATTTCTCTCATAGTGAAGGTGAAACTTTCCGAGTACGTAGGTAAAGTTATTGGCCAAACCTCGTTAAATCTTGTTGTCTTCTTTACTTGTTTATTTCTTCTTTCCATCAATTTTCTAGTACTTATTTGGCGGGGGATTAATTTCCCAACATAAAGATGTCAAATAGGTACTTCTACATAATTGATCTAAACACACCAAAGTTGTATTTTCGATAAGACGAAGAACTCAGATGGGTAGTTCTAAATCTCTTGACTTGAGTAAACGAAGACAATGAAGTTTGATGGACTTTAAGCATTACACACTTAAATCAAATCGAAGACCGAAATGACGGCGGATCGGCGCTGCGCATTGGGCTTGGCCGCAGCTACAGACCCATGTCGGAGCTTGCTTGTGGATCTCAAAAAATTGTTGGAATCGTTTAGGTACTAGGCCTGCCACCTCTAGACTTCTAAGATTCTAGCTCCTGTTATCTAGCTTCAAGGAGTGATCATGTGAGAAACTTGTTCTCTACCAGCTTGACACTTCGTACTTCTCTAAGGCAGTAGTAAGATTTGGAGGCTGTTTTATGGCGGTGACAAGATGGTTCCAGATGAAGAAGCATCTGGAAAGGGAAGAACACGATGAACATACCAGACACTGCTTTGAGTTTCAGAAAGAAAAAAAGAGATCGGTGTTTTGATCTAAGTTTGACGGCTAGAAAAATATCTCATATTTGTTTTGAATAAAGCTTAGTTTGTGATGGTCAATTTTTAACCCATTTATGTGTAAATGGTCATTTTCTCTAAAATCATTAACAAAGAAGACTAAACGTGAAGTACTACGGCACCAGTTTTCAATAAAATCTCTCATTACTGGAAAATGTTTCCATGGCCCTTTGAAAGTTTGTGATTCTGCTCCATTGAAATTTTCAAAAAGTGTGATGTGGCTTATTCTGTTCAAGTGCTCTTCCGTAGTTTTCAAGTAAAGTTTGCACTTCAAATAACCCTTGAACTTCATAAACGCTAGACTTGGAACATCATTGAGTTTCGCCGCCACATCATGGCATCCACACAAATCTAACCCTGTTAAGCTTGGGGCAAACATATTCATGTCTTTCAACTGGACACAATCTTCCATGACCAAATCCACAAGAACTGATGAGACCAATTTGCAAAATATTACATGCTAGCCATAATCAGTTATATTCCTATTTCCTAAATGGAATGGTCATTACCAATATGGATTGCAGAGAATGAGAAGGCAATTTGCAAACCATTACTGTGCTAATCAGTTATAGTCCTAACTAGAATCAAATCAGGGTACCGCAATTTTTCAAGAACTTATCCTCTTCTAAAAAGGTTTCCAACTTCAACGTATATTATGTACCTGCTTCTCCAAAGTGGCAAGAATCTCACAATCAGTACCTAGGGGTGGCTGCTAAACTATAAATAGAACTTTTCACCGGGAAAGGATCTTGAGAGTTAGGATACACTCTAGTGCTTCATAGTTACCACGAGTGACTTCATTCTAGGACCAGAAGAATATGACGTTCTTTGTTCAGATAGCTGTCCTGGTTGAAACTCCGGAGAACAAGTGTTGATATCAGGTTCTTTCCTTTTTCTCTGCTCTCTTTGCTCATCATTAGAACCAACGAATGGTGCCAAAAGTCTCCAAGTATTCTTTAGTTTTTCCAGCTGAACCACTTGCATTTCAATGTGCAGATAATTCAGTCTCGAGATTGTAATCCTTGATGCATTGGTGTACAGCTCTAAGATAACTTATTAGGTTGTCTACAGCCTTAACCTGAAATCAAATGTACGAGTTAATATATGTATGCATTGAGGATTCTCCCACATTCGACTATTTAGGAAGCAAGAAAGCTCAAAAAGCTGAATACCTTTTCATCAACAGCGATTCTCATCCTGCAAAGTACTTGAAAACACTTATTTTCATTCTCCACATATTCTTTCAAGAGTGGTATTGGCGGGAGCTTATCAATTAACTTGAAGGTGCAAATCAATCTGACAGCCTCAATTATGTGCTTCTTCTGTATTAGAAATAGAATAAAATCTGCCAAGTAGAATACAAACTTATGCCGGTTATCCTCTGAAAACCCTGGCACATTCCTTTGATACCTGGGGGCATATGGTTGAACATTGGAAGAAAGATAAGTAGCTGAATTTGCAGCCAGAGCCAATTCTAGTTTTTCCGTTTGGGCAAGGGAAGAAATGATGTTGGTCACTGAGCAATTGCAATAAGAAACAAAGAAACGGCAGATACATATTAGTGAGCAAATGGCTTTATATTTAACTTATCAAACACAATTATGAGCAACCAAAACTAATGACAAACATGCGATGTCTTTGCATATTTCAAACATCAGATAGTATTTATGAGCAAATTCAAGACAGCCTGCCTAAAACACCAATTCAGTATACGAAAAATTTGCAAATAGGAAGGAGGAAAATGTTATGATATGCAGGCCTAAAAGGACAATTATTAAATATATTTTAAAATCACTGCTAGTTGCAACTTCTTAAAGTGGCTTTCTAATGTAGTATTATGCTGCTCTAAAATACAAAAGAACAAGACTTTGCACCAAAAATTCTTCCATTGTTTAACCTATATGAGTTAGAGAAATGAGCGAATGCAGGCAATGCTGCCCTACAATGCAAGAACTATACGCATCAGTCTTCCAAAAACCGCATTCAGTCCTATATGGATTAATTTCAAAGATTTTGTTTTTAACATATGTGAACACTGAACACCATTGAAAAACATCATTATTACCTGGTGAAGGAATTGCCTTGTTATAAACCCCAGGAGAATGTTCCTATTGCTCAGTGTTCAACTGAATATCAAACTGTGCCTGATTCAATTCATGGTCTTTGGCCTGTTGATAAAGTTTCCTCATTTTCCTCTCAAGTTCATGAGATGGTGAATCCACCACCATGGATTTCTCATGCAATGTCTCATCCAAATCCTCAATACGTTTCTCAATCCTCCTCAAATTTGCTGTCCGCTCTTCAATCCGGTTTCGGATCAAATCACACTCCCTCTCATTTTCTCTAACCAACTTCTCAACTTCCGAAAACCGCTTCTCTTTAATATTAAGCACCTGCCTCTGGTCTTCAACCAAAAAACTAGCATACTCCAACTCAGTCTTAACTTGTTCAACTTGCTTTAGCTTCTCTCTAATCACCTCCTCAATTGCATCCAACTGCTCCTCCTTAGAGACCCTCAAGGACTCGAAATAAGTCTCTCTTCCAACTGCTTCTCTCGGAGCCAAATTTCCTCCTCCTGGGCCTTCAAAGAATTCCGGGTTGAGTTGAAGTGATCTTCAACCTTCTTACAGCGGGAATGGCAAATCTTGAAGGCCTTTTCAAGGTTTCTGTGCTTCAACTCCCATTCCTCCAAACCCAACCCTACCTCCTCCGTTGTGTTCATCCACTAAAAACCCTATCCCTACTCTTTTTGCCTTCAAAAACACCAAAACCTTACTGGAAACACCTTATTCACATACACTGCAATCAGAAATCCAAAAAGCTAACACCACCCATTACACACTTGTTCACCAAAAGTAAAGAACAATAATTTACGTACAAAATAAGCTCACCAAAAAGTTTACAAGCAAATGCATAGTGACTACTGACTAAAACCATAGAAGACACAAAGGAGCTGATAGTGCTGAAGAGATAAAGACAGTACCTTTAAAAAAACAGGGCTGTCCTGTCCAGCAATGAAAAGAGTTGTGTAACATGTAAATCAGAAGCCAACGGACGTGATTTCAGAGAGGATCACAAGAGAAGCGAGTGCAATTGTTCTGGAATCAAAGGTTTATGTGTAACATGTAAATCATTGTCAGCATTGGAAGATTGGTTTAGGGAGGGAAGAACTAAATTAAAACCATGTGAGACAACATTGCAAGTTTTATCTCACATATGCTCCATCAGTTATACCAAAGTTACTAACAACTCACTCTCACTGAGATCCTAAGAATTGAAATGATATCTCTACAAGAGTTGTTGTATGAAAAGAAGAGCTAATCCATGCCATCGGATTGCATCTGTTTCAAGGTTAATCCTTTTTATATGTGGTAAGAAGGGAAGGGTTCGCGTTCATTGTGATACACATTTGGTTCCAAGCTAAATATCTACAATATACACACAGACGAAAACTCGAGCACATTCACGAGTATCCACAAGCAGTCTATTTTATTGAAGTATATCATCAACTATCAAGCAAAGATGACATATTGTCGAGAAACTGCTAAATTTCAAGAGAAGGTTCAGCATCGCAGCCGATATATTTACAGCATCGAGAAACCAGGGAATAATAACTGGTCACTATTCTACATAACTCTGAGGCACAACTCACATCTGAGCAACCAATTTCTCAGGTTCAGCTGCGACTTCAGATAGGGAGCCCTGAGTCCACCTCTTCAACATCTCTAAGGCGGCCTTCGGCTGATCCATCGGAACCATGTGACCCGCGTCATGAACCTGTTTGAACACAAACCGTACAGATCATACAGTTAAGTCACTCTGGTAAAAATCATTGTCTTTTAAATGAAATACAGATAATATGTGTGCGAGCAATTATGGGGATTGGGGGAGAGACAGACCTTTAGGAAACTGAGAGGGCCAAAATTCTTAAGAACTCCTGCCTCGGAGTTATCAACAACAAAAGGAACTTCTGGAGAATTCACAAACTTGTTCTGACCGGACCATTCCATGGCATGGACCCATCTTGAGTTACCTATAACAAACATATTTACATCAATCAGTGAGAATCAAATGAAAATATATATTCATTGCAATGCGGGGTTTATCTCATGTAGAAGCCAGTGTCATACCAAGCCAGTTGCAGATTAAATCATACTCTCCAGCATACACAAGCAGCTGAATTCCGTCCTCAAGAAGAGTAGGAATGCCCACTTCAAGGTTCCTCATCCAGTCCACAAGCATGGCTTGATATACTGTAGGGCTACATGACACAAAATCTATGTCCCCAACTCCAAGTGCCTGTTTAACAGATTTCTGCTTCAAGAACTTTTCCATGTTTGAGAAGTCATAGCAGAGGCTCCCCTCACATTTCTTTCTGATGTCATAGTACTGCACAGTGAATTAATGACTGTCAAAGTTAAAGACTATTAGGTGCTCACAGGCAACATCATTTCTGAGGATGGTAAGACCCACATCAGTATTCAGGAAAGTTGCTGACAAAGTAACTTCATTTCAAAATACTTTCATGCAGAACTCAAGTATATAAAATCTGAACAGCATGCTAGTTTGCTAATCATCAATAATTTGACAGAACTCAATTGAGAATCAGTTTCACAGATAAAATTATTAAAGTTGGACGAAACCGATTCCTATAAAGTTTCACAGCCAATATTTTCACATGTGTTTTTCGCTGAAAGAGCAATCATACTGAACACAAACGCAGAAGTGACTTGAACACCAAAGCATAGGGGAGTAGATATAAAAGCGCTCTTACATTAACATCTCCAGCTCTTGCGATGATGCTACTGAATATGGTATTGCACAAAAAATATGAAGCCATGCAAGAGACTGTACCATCAGTGCCTGAAACAAAAGATTTAAAAGTTTATCCAACAAGTAGCAGTGACCCTTGATCAACCAATGTGGCTAATAAATGAGATGGAACAGTCATGCTTACTAGAACTCAACCCATATATAAAATTTAATATACATTCATGCAGAAAAGAAGAGGGAAGTTAGAAGGGATCTCAAACAAGAGGAGCCACCTTAATATGAAATCATGCTCAACAGAATTGCCAATCCTAACCAGTAGATTTGCAACCCTTAGGAGCCCAAAAAGAAAAAAGATAGATAATTCAAATATAGTTACTACAAAATGAGAAGGGACTACTCTCATTGTCACTTACCACACAGCTTTATAGCCATTTCGCAAACAGGAAGAACTTTGTTGATACGGTCATAGTCAGATTTTGAAATTACTCCATTGTCCAATGCATAATCTGTGTATGCTTTATACTGGATTGCAGGATCAGTGAGCCCATTGCCTATGGCGAATCCCTGTTCCAACCAGATTTTCTTAGTTTATAAGCCATAAAATGATCCATCAAAACTCTCCAAACTAGGAGATATTGGAGGTGCATACCTTTAGATTTATATGAATGCCTTCTTTAGCTTTGTTTCCTTGGTGAACTCGAGCTGCAAAAGCTGGAATATAGTGCCCGGCATAGGATTCTCCAGTTATGTAGAAGTCATTCTTTGCCAACTCAGGATGTTCAGCAAAGAAGGCCTGACATCATAGACAGATCACAATAAGTCAATACTAGTAAACGTAAACAATGTTGCTTTCCTCCACTGAAATTTTAAAGGTGAAAAAGCAGAATCTTAAAAAAAAGATACTGCCTTCAAGTTTAAGATTTATTATATGTACCATAAACAACTTAAGTACTTAAGATTTATATATACACCATAAACAACTTAAGTACTAAACTATCAATAGTTTAGTGGTTTTAAGAAGTATAAGAACATTAACTCTAGCAAAATTACACTGAACTTTTAGCAAATGAAGGCTAAATGACACACCTGTAAGAAGTCATAGAGGTCGTTACTAACGCCATCTTCAGAGTGACGAATATCACGTCTGTCAGAACTATAACTGAATCCAGTACCAATAGGCTGGTCAACATACAACAGATTAGACGCCTGCAAAAGAAAGGAAAGAGCATTGTTACATACTTCCAAAAGAACATAGACACAGACCTTCAATTCAATAATCCACAGAGTAATCTACATTGTATGGCCTTAAGATACTAGACATGCAATAAACTCAGTCTTCATACTTCTATTCATAATGCCTTCCACACCATTGGAAAAGATTAGAAACTTTTCTCTGACCACAACATAACCAATCAAGCTGAAACACATAATAGAGTATCAACCCTCTAACTATTTCAAATTTGACAAATACCGAGAGAGAAAGATAAAACTGTGATACTAACATATTCAGGACTTAGTCAGGAACTTCTCTCTTCAACAGACAGACAATTTTTATACGGCATAGAGCCAAGTATTATTCAATATAGTTAAAACCAAACCCGTATCAGTCATGTCCAACCATAACACTGACGAAGAAAAACTAACAGAGACCAATTACCTTATCCCAACCATACTGATTCCATACAAGAGACAAGTTATTCGCAATCGAGAATGGACCGTTCTCATAGAACACCGCCAATTCACTACTGCAACCTGGACCTCCAGTCAGCCATATCACCACAGGATCCTTCTTATTGGTGCGAGACTCGAAGAACAGGTAGAACATCCTGCATGATCACGCAAATTGAACACTAAGCAACACCAAATCAAAGCTAAAAACCACATCAAGATCACAAATTCATCAAAATTTAACAAAATTTCAAACTCATTTCCATATATCTCTAGCTCAGCTACTCATCAAAACCTAGAATTCATATTAAAATCCAAGCATAGACTTCAAATTTCATATTAAAATCCAAGCAGACTTCAAATTTCATACAAAGCATGGAAATCTGAAACCCTAAGACGTTTTGAAACCTAACCTGGCGGCGTGAGAATGCTCAATGTTGAAGTAACCGGCGTGGTGGCCGAGGTCCTCGACGGATCCGCCGGACTCGCCGACGACGTTGGGGAGCGTGAACCGCTTCTCGACGATCCTCTTCCCGGCGTCGACCGGAGACGAATCTCCGGCGGCGGTGACGATGTTGACATCTGAGTCAGGGAAGAGATTGAGAGCTCTGATCAGCTGCTGCGCGTGTACGGAGGGGAAGCTGGACCTGGCGAGGCCGAGAGATCGGGAGTCAGCGACTCCGGCGAGGGCGGTCAGAGGAGAGAGAAGGACGGTGAAGACTAGGAGGAGAGAGATTGGAAGCTTCATTTTTTGCGTTTCTGGGAAAAGCTAACGGTCTCTGAAACTGTTGGACTGTTAAGTAGTTGGGGAGGGTGGATCCCCTGCGGTGAGGTACACGAAGATAAATGAATCGTGGCCGTTGAGTTGTTGGTGCATGTGTGATTCGGTGGGGGGAGATGTAGGGGAATAGGCGCGAGAAGGCGGTTTGGTTTGGGGTGGTGACGTGTCGACTCGTTTGCTTTGGATTGAGGAAATGAAGTGACTTATTAGGAATGTGGGACCCGAAATAAACAAGAAAAACGGAAAGAGGGGTTGTAATTACGTGTAAAACGGCTCACAGTTAGAGGAGTGCACGCGATTGAGATTTTGAGTTCAAATGAGATGTTGAACCATTCTAGGTAATTGATCCTACTTCTTCAGATTTCATGGCTTTGATTTGCCAGTTCCCTTCATATGCAATTATTTTGTACTTAGAGCATCTTTAGTGGTCTGGTTTTTTGCCATATGGAGGCCCAACAGCTATTAAAAACAGGCCAAACACAACTCTAACTTAACTATTATATCTTACGTAGATCCTAGTGTAATTGACTTCGGCTGAGATGCTGTTAAATTTGACAGCGCCCATAGTTGCTGTTTTTCGCCTTCTCTCTCTCCCGCGGTCTCACCCAAATTTTCACCTATAGTTGCTGCCCAAATTTGACATCTCCATTGGAAATGAGATTAGTCAAATTAACTTCTTGTCATATTTGACATTCACATGTCAAAATTCAAAATTGACAAAAAAAATTGACCTCCCCACTAGAGTTGCTCTTAGTTCAGGCAAGGTACGTAATTAAGGTTTTTATAATTACATCCTTGGATTGGATTATAAAGGACTCCTCAAGTTCAATTTTTCAAAGTTCGTAATGATCCGATTAAAGTTGAAATTACTTGGAGTGTGGGTTCATAACATTATGTCATTTATAGTTTATTGGTGAAAATGGAGTATATCATTGTACTGGTTGAAAGATCATAGTACAAAACTTATTAAAAGGACATACAAATAAATAAATAAGACTCACAATCCTTTGAAGGTAGAGGGGTCGAAATCTAATCCAGGCTTCTCGCTTGGAATGCGTCGCTGGAAACGAGAGACTGCTCTTGCTACAAGGATTGTCGTTCTCAGGCTAGAAGAACTTTCCCCCTCAATAGAATTACTAATTTCCACATCATCTTCATCACCAGAAATACCATCTTCGATTATGCAATAAACAGAGAGGATTGCCTTCAAGTCACTGGCTGTGAGAACAAACCCTTCTACTCTGGTATGGCACTTGACAGTTTTCTTCGAGATAGGAAGGCAGTCGAGACTTACGTTGGGTGAGAACGCCCAATTCAGTAGTTGTTCATGCCCGTAGATACTGAATTCCTCAAGAGACCCTTGAATGATTGTTGAGGGAGAAGAGTCTGCTGTGCTAGTCGTGTAGATCCCCATACTCCCTTCCGTTATGAAAACCATGCGATCTAGTGGATCGTCCATTTTAACAAACAAAGTATTTTCGAGGTACACCACCTTCTCCATCTTTTTACTAATTGCAGACAGCACATATAAACCCATATCCTTAAACCCTGGTACCTGCATGCAAGTTACCACGCAGTTATTAAACCCTAGCTTTCATAAACATGTGTATATGACTGCTTGTGATGAACAGTGAACTGGTGCAGAGCTATGGGGTTCATGAAGACTTACACTCTCCAGCATTTTCTGGCAGATTTTATCCCTTGCATACATTTGGTCATCCGGACCTAAAAGGGATAATAGTGCCAGTACATTATCAAGATTAACATCTTTGTTTTCCTGATACTTTTCTCTCATTTTCGTCTCGATTTCTTTCCTCAGATACGAATCGAAATTTCTACCCATCCACAGATTTATCCGTGTCTGTTGATGGAGAAACTTCTGCCTCATCCTTTCAGCTTCTTCCTCCGATTTCGCAGTTTTCATTTGCATATATGTCTGTCTCACAACAACAAGAAGCTAGCTAGCTCAGTTCCACCCCATGAGGTATACTTGTAAACTATAATTACTAAGTAATGCAAAAATGATGAATCGTGAGTGAGATGTGCATGAGTCGAAATCCAATCTTTCCAACTTGAACATCTTTATATAATGAATCGTGAGTGTTTTATGGGCAGAGAGATACATTACCAACCTGAACATTATTTCCAATGAGATATACAAAGAGTAGCAACCCGATGACCGAAATTAGAATTGCAAACCAATTTTCCCACAAAGAAGTACTTGTTTGAAGATTTGTGCCAAAATTACTACAAAAGAACTAAAAATTAATTCAAGGGTAAATCGAAGAGAATATATATGTAAAATCTTTTATATATATATATAATTTTTTTCAGGTGCGGACGTCCGCACCATGAATAGTAGGTGCGGACGTCCGCACCTGAGAAGCACTGTATATATATATATATATATATATATCATATCCAAAGCGAACTTTGAACTTACCGTACGAAGTTCAGTTTTTGGCATACTTTTTGGTCATATTTTAACATCTCTACTGTTCAGATGTTAGAATCTAATGTATCGATCGTCTCTGCCAAATTTCATTCAATTTGGTGATAGTTAAGGAATCGAAACTATATTAAATCAATGAACAAACCAAATTTGTTCAACCTGAACTGTTTGTCTAAATCACCATAATGAAATGCCAAATGATTATCAAGTTGGATGATATTTTGCAGAGACGATCTATACATTAGGTTCTAACAATTGAACGGTAGAGATGTTAAAATATGACCGAAAAGTGTGCCAAAAACTGAACTTCGCACGGTAAGTTCAAAGCGAAGGTTCACTCTGAATAGGATATATATATATATATATATATATATATATATATATATATAAAGGGGTTCTCGGACGTCCGCACCGTGCGGATTCGCCGTTTTCGGCCGCCGCTGCAAGCCGACGACGGCCCGGATGCTGTTGGTCGCCCTCCTCTTCTCCCGGCGCTCCTGTCTGTGTCGGCCGGAGCTCCAGCGCCGGCGCACGTCGGCCGAAATCTGGAAATTTCAAATTTCTGGACAGAAACTTGAAAATTTCTGGAATTTTCAAGATTCCGGCCGGCGTGGGCCGGAGCTCCAGATAGGAGCGCCGAGAGGGGAGGAGGGCGACCGGCAGCATCTAGACCGTCGTCAGCTTGCGGCAGCGGCCGAAAACGGCAAATTCGCACTGTGCAGACGTCCGTAGCAGAGACGAACTATATATATATGTGTGTGTGTATGCAAACCTTAAATTTCGCACTCCCCACCAAAAAGAATAGGAGAACTTCGTCGAGAAGTTGATTGGTTCTCTGCTACTAGTTCCCAGAGGATTAACAAATATCCCAAAGTCATATACGGTGGAATTTGGTGGATTAATTGGACAAAGTTCAACTAGTTTATTTGTGATTCTCGAACTATTGTAGCTGCACTTGAAATCTGTTCCGCATGTATTATGCTCTGCACAATTTTGATGCCAACATAACATCTCTCGTTGTATAGAAAAGAAGAACCATGCGGCTCCAAGTATCTAAAGACAAGCAAATTGGTTACTAACAAGAACATTGTTAAAAAAATAACCAAAGTTGCTAAGGAGAAAACAAGTATAACAAGTCATGTAGGAGAAGAACCGAGCTTGTATATATAATGGCAAAATCTTACGTGACATGCAAGGATGTATTGAAAGAAATTGAATGCAATCTTGACCCATAATCTTGTGCCCCTTTTCCGCGTAAGATTGATGTACGATTGATTAAGCCGATAGATCCTTGGTGCATATTGGAGGAGAAGACACACATTTATAATCTTTGAACTATCCAAGTATCTGAACTCTGGGTTTTTGTAAAAGATAACTGCTATCAACACCTGAACACATAATGAGTCACGAATTGATTAAAGCTAACACTAATTATGTACACAAAATACATAACTTCAGATTTCATAGTTTTTTATCTAACTTGAGATGTATACTTACTTGGGGAGCAGGAAGTATAGAAAGAATGTCTATTGCAAGTGACCGCCATATCTCAGCTATTGTTGAAGTTTTATAAATTTGATCCAGAATGTGAAACATAAGAATGATATCAGTGAGTGATCGCAAAACAAGAGCTACAATCCTCAACTTGGTGTCCGTTTGAAGGCACTTTTTGTCGCCATTTATGGTCGGAATGTAAAAGAATAGAGGATCCAGTGAGACTGCAAGCACACAAGATGTTACCAATACTATATCCCAGCATGGTCTTATTACAAGTCGATTTTCCTTCCAGATTTTTTCGACCTTCCACTTCAAATTCTCAACCTTGTCACGGATTGTCTCGCGTAATTTGGCACAACATATTCCGAACCTAATAGTAACAATTTGTGCTTCTTATACTTGAGGGTGACAAAAATTACTAAAACAAATACGTAATATACAATATATGCCTTGCTAAACTCTTTTGCATTCCATGGCATCGTAATTACATCAGGGACGTCCATTGATCACTGAAATGTAAAGGAATATTGACTGAACGAGACTGCAACTCACCATGAAAATATGCATCCAAGCCGGCTTGTTATCCTATGCGACAATTAGAAACTAACAATTAGGAAAGGGGAAAAATCAGAGCAATAAGAACATAGATATATTTACATATTTTGGAGTTCGGGTACTATAGAAAGAAAAATATACCCATTCTCTTTCAGTTTTCTCCTTAACAAGAAAATAAAATATACAGAATCCAGTAATGAGGTGTAGGTGATGTAATTAGTCTTAATATATAGACAAAGGTTGATTAGTTCCGTGCTAAGCTTGCATAGTAGTTTCTAGACCGATTTAGCTGTTGGTTTAATATATCAACTTTATTTAAAAAAAAAAATGGAGAAGAATCAAGCAATTACCAAACCTATCAAACAAATCCTGGTCAAGCAAATATATAAAAGAGAATTCTAACGTACCTTGCTTCAGCGGGGTCTTCCTCATCTTTCGAGCGAGTCATTTTTCGATGGGATAGCGAGCGAGTCATTGTAGATATTGGAGTGGACTGAAGATCTGAGCTGTTCTCATCTCTTTCAGAAATGAAGCAATCTGCAGCCAAAGAAAGAAAGCTGTCTAACCATAAAATATACTTGGCATTTTAGGAAGGCATGAGATTTGGTGAAAGAGGAAGATAACTTAATCACAGAACCTTCAGCTCTCTGAGACTCTGATCAGTGACATTCAGACTTTTAAGAGACGAAGACTATAAATTCAGGACCAAGACCAAAAGAAAAAATTAATTGCATATTGAATGTGAATAAGTGAGAACTACAGAGAATATATTAATTCTACCGTGAATATAACTTTTTAATTTGTGGAAATATGATTGAAAAGTAACTAGCACTCATCAAAAAAACTACCAATCAGCATTATCGTAAGGAAAAATATATATATATATATATATATATATATATATATATATATATTCTTGACAGTTGACAGGATGGACATGCATTTCGTAGCAAAGCCATGCAGCTTTTCCTTTTCCTTTTTCTTTACCCTACTTCAATTCATGTTTATCACGTTGATTGCTGGTAAACATCCAAGAGAAGAGTCACTAGCTATGCCAATAATTAAGTTGTTATCCAAAAATAATGTCAGTATCATGAGCTATAATGCCGAGCATATATATTCTCAATAGATCTTTCGAGCATAGCGCAAATAGCGTCGAATGTTATATATTAGACCTGAAGGTCATCAGATCAGTAAGGACAAGGATCCTCTCATATCCTTTTATTTTGCCTGACCTGACCTTACCTCCATCCGACCAAGGAGAGGCCTTGCAGGACTGAGGAGGGAAATCTGGGCTGTTGGATCAGCTCAGCTCCCAAAAAAAGATAGGAGAGGATCCTATTCCGATCAGTAAAACCATGCATATAAAAAATATGAAATTCCCACTTAAACAAAAGCAGCGACACTTCAGAAAGTAGAGGTAGAGGTGGCACTTAAGAAAGTAGAGGTAGGAAAGGAGGAAGAGCTCTAACAGGCTACCAAAAAGTAAAAGAGTAGGAAACACTTGGGGCAATTCATAAAGCTGATTTCAACCAAGGAAAAGGGGCAGAGGGTGGATTGTGGAGTTTGGTCTCTTTCGTCTTTGCATATAAGATAAAAAGGCGTATGAAGTACTTGAATCATATACCAAATTATTCAGAAAGTGTGCCAGTTAGCTCAAAAATCAGCACACAGTAGACATTTACATATGTTCAGTCTTGCAGGAACTAGAATATACTGTTTAAAAGTACAGAGCAATACCAAAACTTCCCCAGCTGCATCGATATCGTTCAGCTGGGCCTTGCTTTCATGAAGGCGATGCAGAAGTTATAATATGACAGTAGTCCAGAGTGTGGTGGAAGTACTGAAGTAGATGATGACTGTAGTCTAGCTTCTTACATGATCATATGCATACACATTATAATAACTCGATGATTATTACTTCACCCAAAAAAGCTGGGCCTTGCTTTCATGAAGGCCATGCAGAAGTTATATGACAGTAGTCCAAAGTGTGGTGGAATTACTGATGTAGATGATGACTGTAGTCTAGCTTCTTACATGATCATATGCATAGATATTATAAGGACAAATTACTGGTCACTCCTCCAACTTTCACTGACTCGACAGTTTAGTCCTTAAGGTTTCAATTTTAACAGATCACTCCTCCAACTTTCACTAATTCGACAGTTTAGTCCTTAAGGTTTCAATTTCAAAATATGTAGTTGGAGGAGTGATCTGTTGAAATTGAAACCATAAGGACTAAACTGTCGAGTTAGTGAAAGTTGGAGGAGTGATCTGTTGAAATTGAAACCTTAAGGACTAAACTGTCGAGTCAGTGAAAGTTGGAGGAGTGACCAGTATTTTGTTCATATTATAATAACTCGATGATTATTACTTCACCCACAAAAGCTTCTGATCTAGATGCACTAAGATAAACGAACATTGTCATATTACAGGAGAACTAATTTCTGTTGTACATAAAACAATATATCTGAGTTCATACTATTGTTAAGTTGCATATAAACATCTCTACATAACTATATGTACTACTAACCCTTTACAGAATAAGCACAACCGCACTCTTCCTGATGCCAATGAAATAAGGGAAACAACTTCATGAACCTGCAATTACGATCTGACCTGAGCAAGCCGTGCTCTCAATGCTTCCAATTCCTCCTCATCGTCTGAGCCCTCTGCTATAGCTTCTCCCTGCAAGAGTTAGCAACAAGAATTTAGGCTCTTGAATCTTGCAAGGAGCAAGGAGAAACAAGAAATGGATTCTATCTAACACTTACTTCTTGTGAAGCACTAGCTACATGGGCAGGTAACTTGGTCTTCTTCCTGACAGCTTCGGGAAGCTGTGCAGCCATCTCACCGGCTATTTCACACAGAACCTTCTCAACTTCTTCCTCAGTTTCCTCTTCTATATCTTCCGAATCTAGTGTTGTATCAAGAGCATCGTTTACAAATTCTTCAATCAGCCCAGCCTGTACGACAAAAGAGTGTTAAACCTAAACATTTCAAGAAGATATATATATATATACAATCCACAAGCACCTAAGAAGTACAATATAGGGCATTTCCAGAAAGTTCAGATATCCTTCATTGCTAAACACTATTGGAAACAACTGGTTCCAAATATTAAAATTCAGTCACAGGGTTGCTCCCTGTTTAGATACAATTCATCCTTTCCATGCTAATCCAAAAGATTTAGATGTCCTAACTCACTGTATTTTCAATGTTTCATCTATTAAAGGAGAGAAATACAGTCATACATGTTTAAACAATGAAAATATAACTCTCAAGGTTCAACAAGAATTCACCAGACAGTGAAACAAAGCAGAATAGATAGTAAAACAACAGATAAAATCCTACGTAAAACAAGAGGAGAAAGATAAGCTCCACCAGCACTTGAGACAGTAGAGGTAGGACATGTTCTAACAGCCAGTCAAACAGCATCGAAAGGGTTATTACCTTGGTGATTTCTTTAGTAAATTGTTGCATTGTGACGGCCATTTCTGGAGCTTTTGTGAGGTCATTAACAAGTTTCATGACCTCTGTACTCTTCGATAGATGACCCACAGTGCGGGCAAGTGCTGCAAGCACAGAACAATTATCATAAAGCTGACTTCAACCAAGGGGGGAAAGAGGCTGGAGGTTGATCATAAAAGACCCAAAGGCACTAGAGCGTATGCTGTACAAAGTTATTCAGATTGTTCATGCTAATTAGCTTGTACATCAGCACATCAGTACACATGTACATATGCAGCAACTAGAATACTGTTTAAGAGTGCAAAGTAATACCAACACTTTCTCCCAGGTGCATCGATATGGAATTCAGTTGGGCTTTGTTCTCCTGAAGGCGACTTACAGCTTTCCTCGACCCCAAAATCTCCCTTGCAAGTGACTGGAAATAATTCACGGATCAAATCAAGACATAAATCCACAAAGTACTCAAGCTACACAAGCACACATCTAGTAGTTCTATATACATGGCAAGGCCAGTGCATCTAAAACACCCAAAATTCACTTAAAAAATACATGCAAATGGCTAAGTAGCACAAAAAGATTCCAATGACTAATAGCATCATCCTGCCACTATTGACATTGTGTACTATTCACTTTAATAAATTCATATACATTAAAGACCCAGCAAGCAAAAAATATATCCCTTCTGATTCACATTGTGACAAGTATTTGTGCAACAAGTTTCTAACTTTCTATCAAGTCATTCATGATTAACATTTCCAACTGAAAAACTCGCACTACCTTGGCTGAGCCCATGTCATTTCTCTTTGCAGCTTCTCTAATGGCTTTCTGTACCACCTTCTCTTCTCTCTCAAGATCTACCAAACCAAAAAACCAACACAGTCTTTCACACCAAATTACCAAAACAACACAAACCCATGTCACCCAACAAGACAATAAACCCAAATCCCCAATAAAAATTGAAACTTTGAGCAATACAAAGTTAGATGACCACCTCTAATTTGGCGCTCAATGTTGCGGCTCTCTTGACGAAGTCGTCTCTGCCAATCCTTCAGTTGCTCTGTTGGGTTTGGCTTCGGCTTCAACATGCTCTTGAACTTCTTCATTCTCAGAACCTAAGTTTCTTCTGATCCCCAGAAACTCAAACAACGTTTTAAACTCAAAAGCTTTTCTTAAGGTGGAACCGGATCTTGTTCTTTCCTCTAGAAACAGAGACTTTTCGTCTCCGCGTTTACCTTCGTCTTTCCAAAGTAAAACAGGAAATAAGGAAACTACCCACCACCTAGTACCCGCGCGGTTTTTTAATTCAATCATTATAATTTATAAAAAAAAAAGTCAAAATAATCGAGGTTCTATACAGTATACGGTGTACGTTAATGTACGGATACATCATGTAGATTTGTTCGATACAAAAATACACTCTGAGAAATGGAAATCTTCACGAGTTCACGACAAGGCTAAACAGTTTGATTTTGTTTTCTTGAAGGTATAGGATATTAGGAACACTGGATTGGCCTCGAGTGCTAGCTACAGCGTAAAACCATGGATTGGTCGTAAGTGATATTGATCGACATAGTAAGAGCATAAGATCCTCATTTGATTACTTCAAAGGGTTCAGTTCATAAAATGAAATAAACGTAGAGCTACATGATCCTCAGTAGAACCTCAAATATCCAATGATATATAGAAACACAACTAAGTTGTTTACAAAGTTATTCATAATTCATCATTCTGACCTAAATAGGAAGCGTTCATTTTTCCCCCACAATAGTGGCCATGTTTAACAATGTCACAAGTATAACGACGGACAAATTTAGGGGTTTGGAAACAAAAAAAAGACGGACAAATTTAGTTTTCATCCCCAAGTATAACTCTTTCACACACGGGTCTACAATTACATTCCAACACTTGCTCAAGCACACGTCTGAACCATCTCTCAAACTCTTAAACAACTGTTGAAAATTGGATTTTATCAAATGCATACTCCGAGAGGGAAGGATCATTATCACCAGACAAGTCGATAAATGCTGCATTTAGAAAAGTGTAAGGTCAGGTAATAAACTGCAATTTCAGTAATTGTAATTAGCACACTTTTTAATCAAGTGTTCCAGAGTTGCAAAAAGTACCATGTAGGATTGAAAAATTGATCAAACTGACGGTGGTAGTTTGTTGGTTTCCAAAAGTTAGGAGGTACTATGTAAATTACCCAATAGAAAACAATTGTTTTCCTCCTCAGCTACATAGGTCAAGCACATTAAGAAAAGTCAGCAACATACCTTCAGAGCGAGCTGGAAATTCAATAATGTGAGCCAGTACTTCTGCATGTTCACAAGAATGGTTAAATAGCAAAAAAACCAAATATATACCTGTATATGACAACAAAGCCTTAGAAAATAGAAGGTATGTTGAGGAGGAGTGGCACACTATATAATGCCTCTATCCATATGTATGCACACAGAATATATGATGTTTATCTCTTCTTCTGCACATTCACATGTATGTTAATACTAACTTTATACACACCAACACGGATATAATGGCCCTGCAAACTAAATATATGATGTAAAATACTAAACATCAGGACTGTGACTGATATTAAATAGCAGATACAGCAGATGGAATGCGATCTATGAACTCATCACACATAAAGTGGAAGAAGTATTTATTCACAAATATAATAACTATTCTATTCTCCTTCGGCAGTCTGCTACACTTGTATCAAAACCAAATTGGCTTGGCTGGTGAAACGTTGGTAAAGCTATATTCAGAAACGAAACTAAACACACAGTACTATACCAAATTACCATTACCAGTGAAAAATAACTATCAAATACGCATAACATTTTAATACAGTTCAGATAAAAAAGAACATTTTAATACAAAAGACTTACCATCATCGGAGTCAGAATCGGGAAAATCGGGCAATTCAAATTCTGTCAATGAAAAAGAAACAATTTAGACTAAACCAACAATTGTTAAGTATGTCTTTAACACCCAAGTCAATCAAGCTTTTGTGGTCTTAAAAAAATTAAGACAGTATAGCTATACGGAAATTAGTGTTTTGACCTTGTTCCCCAGCTATACCAAGAAATAAAAAGTAGCACAAAATATTGAACCCACTTGTCCTTTAATTATAAAATCAACGCTCTTTTTTCCCATAAAAAATAAAATTACCCAAAAAAAAGAAAGATAATTCAATTAACTAACTCAACAACAAAAATAGAGCATACCAAGAGCCTCATGGAATGTAGGGATAACCGTTTGTGTTTTCTTGACACGTTCTACAAAAATAAAATGAATATACTATTAATAAATAAAAAAGTATAATGTTCAAAACCGAAATAGCATTACATGGACTATGACATTATATGATAATGGACCCAGACACAATGTGAACGGAAAAGTTACATGTGCAGTGAGATGTAAGAGTTCATCAACAACTAATTTTCTCATATTCTTCTATGTTACCATCTAAATAAATCTGAAAGACAAAATCATGTTTATCGCTTCTTATGCAGTGTCTAAACATGGTGAGGTTACATTGTTAATGATACATATTGACTAAAGAAAACAAATTTCATTCTTTTTAGAAACAGACCCCTTGAAATTCTCAGATAGCAGTCCTCCCAACATTAAATCTTACCACGCTCTGCCAATGTACACCTTAAATTGTATATATGTGCTAATTCTAGCCATTCCACGTCATCTGTTTGTAGTGAAAATATCAGATAGAAACAATAAAGGAAAAGAAAATCAATGGGTAACAATGTTACTAAAAGCCAAATTGATGGATAGTTTTATGACCAAATTGATGGACAGTTTTAAGCTGTAGTTACTACATTATGACCAAATTTTTTTGGATGAAGACCTGGCAAAGTTACTAAAAGCCAAATTGATGGACAGTTTTATGTGATTAAAAAAAAAATACAACACGTTCCTCACAAAGTCACGATCTTCAAAAGCGAAAATGAAAAGCTTACGCATAGTATAGAAATCATTGGGCTCAAGCGTAGCTAAACAAGAACCACGACCTGCTATCATTAATTCAATGAAGAAGAAAAAATAGGTCATGAAGAAAACACCAACTGACCCACTATGTCCCTAGAACAATAGATGGTAAAATAAAAAAATACAGACACACACACACACATTGACCTAACAATGAAAGCATACCAATAATGTCAAGATCTGAAAACCAGTACATTGGCCTGATAATTTCTACTAATATGTGGAGTGTCACAAGAAGAGCAAACTTTTCTATACGTCCTAAATCAAATATAATCGAGAAGTTGCATATGCATTGAAAAGTGAGATTCTCATTTTATTCTATGTAGGCTATTAAAATAACTTTGAAGGAAGAGAAAATATCTTCAGAGACCTTACTATTCCATGTCGGGTTTGCATTATGCACCAATCAATATGGCTTGGCACAAGACATTAGCTTCAAAACACAGAACCCAAGGAGTTCCCAGATTACAGTCATCTCATACTTTATAAACAAAATCAAAATCCCACCATGATCTTCCTAAGTAACATAATAACAATATATTGTTCATCACTTATATATGTATATATATATATATAGCGTACAAACTGCAGAGCGCATAGTAAAAGGGAACATGAAGTTACCACGATTCTTATGAAGGGCTTCTGCAAGTCTGAAGCACCTAGCTGTTTCAAAACCAATGTCAAAACCCCATAAGGCAGTAGAGGAAAACTGAATATTTGATGAAACATAAGGAGTTGCAATGTACAATGATATATGATCACATCAAACAACATTATACTGCAGTTGAATCTATATCAACTGGGCTTCATGTAGGCACCAACAACAATAACAGTTACGTTAAACAAAATAATTCATTCAACTGACGAGTGGACGGTTATTTTCTTAAAATATCTCTAATCCACAAAGTTATCAGCAAAAAATTAAACAATAAAACTCATACTAGTTTTTTCCCTAACAATATTTCTTGTGTATGATTCCTTAAGCCCAATGATGACACTGATAACAGAGGAAGTACTCAAAAGATGATTAAGTACCCAGAAACACAGCTAAAAACGTGAAGAAAAAAAAAAGAGAAATCTTCAAAATCATCAATCATCGATCTCTTTCCTCTACCGATCAGCAACATTATTTGAAAGAGATTACAATATTTTAATGGAGAAAGAGAACCAGATCTGCCAAGCGATTTGACTTTCGCTACATATTCCATTAACAAATCGATTGCCCATTAGGACTGTGACTGATATTAAATAGCAGATGAAGTAGATGGAATGAGATCTATGAACTCATTACACATAAAGTGGAAGAAGTATTTATTCACAAATATAATAACTATTCTATTCTACTTCGACAGTCTGCTACACTTGTGTCAAAACCAAATTGGCTTGGCTGGTGAAACGTTGGTAAAGCTATCTTTCATAAACGAAACTAAACACACAGTATTATACCAAATTACTATTACCAGTGAAAAATAATTATCAAATACGCATAATATTTTAATACAGTTCATATAAAAAAGAACATTTTAATACAATAGACTTACCATCATCGAAGTCAGAATCGGAGAAATCGGGCAATTCAAATTCTATCAATGAAAAAGAAAACAATTGAGAATAAACCAACAATTGTTAAGTATGCCTTTAACACCCAAGTCAATAGAGCTTTTGTGGTCTTGAAAAAATTCAACAGTGAAGCTATACGGAAATTAGTGTTTCGACTTTGTTCCCCAACTATACCAAGAAACAAAAAGTAGCACAAAATATTGAACCACAACAAAAATAGAGCATACCAAGAGCCTCATGGAATGTAGGGATAACCGTTTGTGTTTCTTTAACACGTTCTACAAAAATAAAATGAATATACTATTAATAAATAAAAAAGTATAATGTTCAAAACCGAAGTAGCATTACATGGACTATGACATTATATGATAATGGACCAGATTTTTTCACAAGAACAGTGAAACTGGAGCTTGGAAAATACAATGTGAATGTAGAAGTTGCATGTGCAGTGAGATGTAAGAGTTCATCAACAACTAATTTCCTCATATTCTTCTATGTAGACCATCTAAATAAATCTGAAAGACAAAATCATGTTTATCGCTTCTTATGCAGTGTTTAAACATAGTGAGGTTACATTGTTTATAATACAGATTGAATAAAGAAAACAAATTTCATTCTTTTTGGAAACAGACCCCTTGAAATTCTCAGATAGCAGTCCTCCCAAACATTAAATCTAACCAGGCTCTGCCAATGTACGTCTTAAATTGTATATATGTGCTAATTCTGGCCATTCCATGCCATATGTTTGTTGTGAAAATATCAGATAGAAACAATAAAAGAAGAGAAAATCAATGGGTAGCATTGTCAGCGAAGCTGTAGTTACTACATTATGACCAAATTTTTTTGGATGAAGACCTGGCAAAGTTACTAAAAGCCAAATTGATGGACAGTTTTATGTGATTAAAAGAAAAAATACCCGTTCCTCAGAAAGTCTCGATCTTCAAAAGAGAAAATCAAAAGCTTGCGCATAGTATAGAAATCCTTGGGCTCGAGCGTAGCTAAACAAGAACCATGACCTGTTATCATTAATTCAAAGAAGAAAAAAAAATAGGTCATGAAGAAAACACCAACTGACCCACTATGTCCCTAGGACAATAGATGGTAAAATAAAAAAATACAGATACACACACACATTGACCTAACAAGCATACCAATAATGTCAAGATCTGAAAACCAATACATTAGCCTGATAATTTCTATTAATATGTGGAGTGTCACAAGAAGAGCAAACCTTTCTATACGTCATAAATCCAATATAAACGAGAAGTTGCATATGCATTGAAAAGTGAGATCCTCATTTTATTCTATAAAATAACTTTGAAGGAAGAAAAAATATCTTCAAAGACCCTACTATCCCATGTCGGGTTTGCATTATGCACCAACCAATATGGCTTGGCACAAGACATTATCTTCAAAACACAGAACCCAAAGAGTTCCCAGATTACAGTCCTCTAATACTTTATAAACAAAATCAAAATCCCACCATGATCTTCCTAAGTAACATGATATCCTCACTCTTTTTTTTCCCCTTCAAATCACAAACTGCCCCAAGCAATGTAAGATACTCTAGTAAAAAAAAAATTAAATAATAAAAAAAAAACACATGAGAGCATACTTGGGAGAGGAGAAGTGGCAGTTTTTGGTTCTTCCGCTTTGGTGGCTGTTAATAATGTCAAAACAGAAACTGATGTCAAAACCAAAACCAAAAAATTGTACAGTGAGCATCACATTTAAAAATAAAAAACAAGTGTATGATGACAATATTATTCGCCAGTCATAAATAAAATACCATCTCTAATGAAGTTGCACTTGAATTTATAGAGATGATTCATTAAAGCTTTAAACACTTCTACAAATGCGAGCATCCCCATGATTCTGTTTAAAAGAAAGAAAAAAAAATAGATGACCATGACAAAACCCCATAAATCAGTAGAGGAACTGTGTACATCTGATGAAACATATGGAGCTACAATGTAAAGTGATCTATGATCACATCATATATAAATAATACTCTATTGAATCTATATCTTACGCATGCAGAGACCAACATCTAGAATCAGTTATTTCATGTTGTGGATTGGTCAATAAGTAAGTAGAAAGACCCATACAAGCACAGCACGCCAAGAGAAAAACCACAGAGAAACGGATAAAAGAACGCAGATATAAGGTCAGATTAATTATTCTTGATAAGATATCTACAGCTTGGAGGGAAAGCTGAGTCTAGTTTTTAGAGTCCTAACGAGTCATTTATGCTAGTTAATGTCAGTTATCTGCTCTAATATAAAATGTGCAAGAGCCAAATGAATGGGAATGTTTTGATGAAAAGGATTAGCGTGAAGCCTAGTTTAAGTTAAGAACCTAGGAGTGATTCCTAAATCAAGGTGTTATGTGTGTGTTTAAGCCTCAAGTCTTAGAGTTGTTGATCATGGTGTCAGGCAGTAAGCTAACTGCATCGATAACTTTACTCAAAAAAAACAAATGAAAACAAACATAAAAGCATACATGTGGGAGGAGAAGTGGCAATGTTTTTTTTTTCTTCTTGGTGACTGTTTTGTAAAAGAAAACAGTCTAGTGAGCCCGACATTTAGTAACAACAAATATAGCAGTCGTGTATAATAACAATATATTGTTCATCACTTATATGTGTATATATAAAGCGTACAAACTGCAGAGCGCATGGTAAAAGGGAACATGAAGTTACCACGATTCTTATGAAGGGCTTCTGCAAGTCTGAAGCATCTAGCTGTTTCAAAACCAATGTCAAAACCCCATAAGGCAGTAGAGAAAAACTGAATACTTGATGAAACATAAGGAGCTGCAGTGTACAATGATATATGATCACATCAAACAACATTATACTGCAGTTGAATCTATATCAACTGCGCATCATGCAGACACCAACAGCAATAACAGTTACGTTAAACAAAATAATTCATTCAACTGACGAGTGGACGGTTATTTCCTTAAAATATCTCCAATCCACAAAGTTATAAGAAAAAATTAAACAATAAAACTCATACTAGTTTTTTCCCTAACAAAATTTCTTGTGCATGATTCCTTAAGCCCAATGATGACACTGATAACAGAGAAAGTACTCAAAAGATGATTAAGTACCCAGAAACACAGCTAAAAACGTGAAAAAAAAAAAAAAAAAATCTTTAAAATCAGCAACATTATTTGAAAGATTTACAGTATTGTAACGGAGAAAGAGAAGCAGACTTGCCAAGCGATTCGACTTTTGCCACATATTCGATTAACAAATCGATTGCCCTCGAGACTCAAACAGATTGGGAATTTGGGGTTTTTAAAACAAAAAAATTTGCTTTTTTACCTTTTTAACCCTCAAAACTACCTGATAACGTTTTATTCAAGAAACTACATAATATAATATTTTGAATTTTGCATATATTATTCTTCGAACCCACTTGTTTTATCAAAACTTAAAAATTTGACAATAATAACCCTGAAATATTAAAATACATTGATATAAAAATAATCTGTAGAGATAAAATAGTAATTTTAAAAATAGAATGATTAAAATAAAATAACAAAAAGTTGGTAATTATCTTAAATTTCTTCCCTCTACTCTTAATTTCTTTCAATATCCTCCACACCGTAAAGCGTGAGTTATGCTAGTATTACATAAACAAACATTTTTAAGCTGAATTTCATTTCTACAAAATAGAGTCTAGCTTGTACGTATCTTGCTGCTCCTTTTATTAGCACGTCTAGTCATCTCACCACGATATATTTTGATTCTCTCCACCTTCCTATAATCTTATGTAGATATCCCCTTTTTTCTTAACTTCTTTTTTCTTTACAGTTGGGTCAAATTGAGTCATCCAGCTTTCTGTTTGTAATTGCTTGATGCAAATCAACATCGTCATCGTCACCAACAGAGGGCTCAGTTGTGTATGTGACTGACGATGGTTTTATACTCGGGGATGATCCTCCAAGTAATCTCTTCTCCCGATGTGCTTTTAGTTTCATAGCAAATTCGAGGCTCCACAAATATATGTCCCTGTGTTCTTGAGGCATTCTGTTGATGTAGTACATCCTTTCATCATCTAAGATATTGCCAGACATTTCGTTTAGTTTTCTTGCGTTTGGGCGACGGTAGGTAGACATGCAGAATATTTCATTCAAACTAAAAGGTTGGTCGTCTTATATCTATAGGCATACTTATTAATCCATGCCATGACCTAATCCACATAACAAATCAATCTATCAAAAAGAAATCCCGAGTCAAACACGATAAAAAATCCTAAGAAGCATTCATTTTTCCCCAACAATATCGACCATGTTTAACAATATCTAGATTTATCATACAATGAATTAGACGAACAGCTGTTGTTTCTATGTGCCAATGCTTTCCCAGTTCATGGGATTAATCAGCTACAAGGATTTAGACTACAGTATCATCTATAATCAGGGATCGTAGTCAACTTTAAACTTCTCTGGACTGCCTAATCGAACAGGCCTTCATCATGCCAAATATCAACTAAAAAGTCAACCATCTCCTGCACAATGTACTAGTTATTTAGATTCACAATATTGAGAAGAAGGCTTGACAAGGTAATACCAACACCATAAGAATTTTTTCCCCAGACTGAAACACATGAAAACGAAGAGGGAAAAAAGTAACACCTAAGAATATCTCATGATTCTATTGAAATGGTATATACAAATATTATATGATATGTCCTTGTTTCAAACTTACAGATAAGGGGATCGGCTCAGGAAAACACTCATTGGTTGAAAGTAGATCCTCATAGGCGGTTGACCAACTGTAACATAAACTTTCCACATTATCTTTAAGAAGTAGCAACAGTTGAATAGAATAGAATTGTATATCATCAATCATTACGATGGTGGTATAGTATGCAACATATAGTTTTTGCATTTATCTTCCAGACACTCTTACAGCTGCTGCAATTGAACAGAAGTAAATGGCAGAGCTACTAATATAGACACGCATCAAACAAAAGGACTGAAGGATCAATTTTGAAAGATCTGCAAACTAAAGATCAGCAAGATAGCAAGTCAGGTGTAAGTAGTGGACAAAGTGACAGATACTCAAATATGAGTGATATTTCCTTAAAATGACACAACAGTGTCATTTTACTTCATTGCTACCAAAAAAATATATGTTAAGACCGTTCTGCTCTCCTACTTTCCCTTGTTTCTAAACTTTAGGTGCAAACTCTTTAACCATGACTCACTAATTTCATTCTATCCAGGAACCTTTATGAGGAGAAAATACCTTATAATTGGATCCTTGGCTATTCTTTGCAGCCGTTGATTCCCAACCCACTTTTTTCTACTGTCATGCCAAGCAATTGCAGCTACATGAAAAATTAGCTTTTTATCATGAAAGAAAAAGTAATCAACATCAACCACAAAATGCCAGAAGTAATTGCTTGTTGCAAGGAAAGTGATAGAGGATAGTTTACTGTCAAAATTATTGCTTACTATTTCTTCCCCCACCTCAGGGAAAAGAAGAAAAAAAACGTTATTCATTGATGAGAATCCCGATTCCCTTTTGGTACAACTCGGCCGTAGAAGTTGGTTTACAGGGCATTAATGAGCCACGAGTGAAGTCACAATGGAACAGAAACTAAAACATTTAGAACATCAATTAATCTGAATGAGGAGTTTGGCAGTTGAGTGAACAAAGGGAAAAAATTAATGAAAATTCGGTTTTGGAGACGGTAAAACATTGTAACCTATGAGATTTTGAACAACTTTGTGACTAATAGAGTAGCAGAGGACGTCATTTGAAAACTGAAAGTGTGCATAATATCTAAAGAGACTTGACATAGATGTCTATTCTAAAGTACTGAGATATTGCATCGTGCTATACCAATGATGGAAAACTCATGTACAAGTATGAGTACTTGCTCCCTAACGAACTTACCATAGTTGACGAACACAGAAGTGTTTGCTTCTTTTTCTGAAGGCCTTTTCTCTTCAGTTGCAGATTTGGAATTCTCTGAAGATTGCTTTTTATTGGAACGGGAATTTCCAGTACGCATCTCCATTATCTCCATGTTGAGAGACCATTCCTTTTATGCAACTGCTCCCAAAATTGTCGACCAATGTTTCCTTTCAGAGACCTTCCAAAGTTCTACTAATCAAATGGCTACCTGGAATGCAGGTTTTTACTTTTTAGCATAAGGCAGCTCCACTGATGGAAAATCTCAAAATCAAAACCAAAAAGTAGCTATGTGGATAAACTTGTAAACAGAAATAGCTATCATTATCCAAATTGGTAAACACCATAAGCTCAACTATTGCACACAACCAGCTTATCTATGTTGAATACTCAAAAATTACTTTCCTCTACCTTCATCATTTTATTTTAGTTTTAACCAAAAAATCTCCAATCTAATTCTATCCAGCACCCTCATGAAGAACTAAAGACAAAGATACCCTGATAACAAAATAAAGAGGCTCTAAAACCTATTTGACACATCTCAGTTGTCTATAGCATGAAGGTCCTCATTGGACAAGAACCCAGATTCAAGAACGAGTCTTCATTAGAACCCACATCACGGTAAGAGTAAAGAAATCACATTTCAACTCTCACACAGACCGGGACTCTTTCAATGTCACCCACCAATCCACACAATAAATCGTCAACCACTCTTTGCAATAGATGATTCAATAGAGCCATTAACACATTTCCAACGTGATGCTGACGTTCAATCGAAATAATCAAAAGATAATCTCTTTTCAATTTAAAAGATAACTAGCTTGAATGTCATATACATCAGATCCGGAAGAAAAGTTTATCAAATTGCAGAACAGAAAAGGCGTAAGCTTTCAACATTTTCAATGCATTCTCCCAAAACAAAACAAACCCATTTGAGATCCACAAGCATTAAGCAAACCAAAAGCCACAAATTTACAGGGGCTTGAATGCATTACAAAGAAATGGCCAGAGAGCTAGGTACCTTATTGCGCACGTTTTCAGGGGAAGCATTCAGTTTTGCAGAGATTGAGAGATAGTGTAAATTGGGTCATATGGGATATGGATGTGGCCGAACAAAACCGCAACACAAATGGAATGTCAAACTCTTTGTTTTCTCCTCAATCAAGTTTTTTTTTTCTGGTTTTATGGTTTATAGCTTTTTGAGTTCTCCTTCTTTTCCAGTCGCTCTCTGTTGCCGACGTGGATGTGATTCGGATTTGGCTAAGTTTCCCGACAAAGTCATATTATGACAGTTCTTGTGTTACTTTCTTTTATCTCCATCCATGTGCTTCAATTTAAAAGACACTTCTGTGAATCCTATATTGATTCTGGCTTCAAGTATCCAATTGGATACTACAATTGGATAGCTAATTTGTGTATAATAAAACGATGACATGATTATTTCTAATTAAAATGAATGTTTGAATAATGAAAATTGGAACTGAACTAATTACATATGACCTATTAAGAAAACACGTTTCCGTTGGAATGTTAGATGTCTAAGACATGGATGATATATATGAAGCAACGATTATGTCATCTCGGTCGAGGGTGAGCTAGTGATGTGCATACAACTCAGTTTCTACTCTGACTATGAAAGTGTTTGGTGAAGTACCTATTACCGAAAAAATTGGGAGATACATTGCAGAGACAAGAAATAATTTTCCACCACCTTGTGGTACGTTGATGCCATTCACAATTATTTTTAATCTAGTGTTAAATTCGTTTAAAATTAGTGTTTCACATGATCTGTAGCCGAGTTTCTTGAAGCTCAAGCAGGCTACATTTGACTCGAGCTTCCAGGTATGGGACACCCGCGAATCATATAGAGATTGTTCTTGATTCAACAGAAAATGGGTAGTAGAGAGTGAGGGTCTCACATAGGAAAGTCTTCAAGTGGATTAAGGTTTGGGTTAGATTGGTTAATGATGAGCTGAGGTAAAACAAGACAATTGGGGCATCAGTGGCGGGGGTGAGCTAGTCGAAGAGGTAAAGTTTGTGCAGATTCAGATGGTGAAGTAAAGAACAAGTTGGTTTCGCAGTATCTTTGGAGATTATATAAAGTGACCATACTCATAACTAGGCCCTCATCATGCTCATCATGGTCACGCCGTTACAGAATTGATCTTCACACATATATCTAAAAACTGAAAGGTGAAAATGTATAAATTTAACCGGAAAATGAGTCAAATAAAGAGACTCGTTCTTTAATTTCATAACAAGAGACTATATATATAGACACACACAATATATTCTTATATGGGGCTGCTTTACTATTCTAACTATTTCATTAGATGCAGCTAGGTAAGTTTCCGTATGTATATATACGTAAGTTTCCCATTGCGAGAAACTCCATATATCAAGTACAGAGAAGGTCTAAGGAAAAATACAATCTGATAGACATCTAAGGCGAGCATATACAACGTTCAAGAGGGAAGCTTATTACCATGCATGATGTAAGTAAAACTTTAACTTCAAATATATTAGCAATAATATTGTTGAAACAAGAACATCATTCTGCTAAAAAACAGAAGATCGAAGAAGAGAGGTGCATATATTGTAGTGTACTAGCTAGCTAATCACGTGAAATGCAGCTTAGCTAGGATGCCCGAGTATTGGTCACAACCGCAGAGACCATAGTGTTCATCCCACACATGCCATGGCCTCGGCAAAGCTTGTAATAACCTTGTTCCCCCCATTTTGCGCTCCATGAATTCTTGATGATCCAATAAGGCTTATTGCTGAGCCTGAGAATCGAGAAGCCGTTGTCACCATATCCAACAAGTAAAACACCATGGTTCACCCATCTCTTGAAACAAACAAGAGGGCATGACACACCACCAATGTAGGTTTGCATGAACATAGCATTCAACCCAACTGCACATTCATCAATAAAGGTTTTTGTATTAGTGGAGATGTTCATACTACATTTCTACAAACCCATAGATATAACAAATCTAAATAGTTAAACAATGCTACATAATCTCCAGATAATATATTAGCACAAATATATGTATGGATACATAGAGGCCTAGGTTTCATGTATTGCATATTGTCAAGTTTAGCACTCACTGGCAAGAGGACCATTGTGGACCAAGTTCGCAGCAATTTGGTTCTCATCAAGTGGAATATTGGTGAAATTGGCCACTCTTACAGCTACTTTTTCCGGATTGAATTTGCATTCACCCTTCTTCCCTGTATAAGGGTATGAAGCCTCGTCTTGCAACCCTCCCGCTTCAATTAGATACTTGTAGGCATTTGTCATAAGTCCGCCACCACAACCGCGGTCACATGCATCTTTCTCTTTTGCGTCGCACTTGCATAGGTGAACAAAACATAAAGCAAAACTAATTAATTAGGCATGCCAGACATTATCTATATGCTTAGTTAAACTATCATCCCCTTAAATTTAACTAGCGCGCTTAAATATCCCAGAGGCCTAATTAATTACCACGTGATCGCAGTCCACAAGCTGCTGTTCACTGAGACTAACAAGCTTCCCGGTGGCAATGAAATTGGCTCCTTCAATAGCTCCCGTTGTGCTAAAGGCCCAGCACGATCCGCAACCGCCCTGCGACGTCCATAAAATTAACGGTAGGGGTTATGTTAGCAAACACTACACATATATAGTTTGAACCCCAAGAAAAATACAATGTTCCTCTTGTTCAAATTTCTCCAACTCAAAGAGCATTAGATTATATACTATGTACAGTACGACAGGTCTATAGCATATTTGCAGTCTCTTGATTTGCAACAAGCTACGATTTAATTTAGGTCGAAACAAACTAGAATGAAAAATATTGATCACAGAAATTGTGTGTCCAAAATGGAGCCAAAATTATGAAAGATTAAAATTCAAAAAATAAAAAATAACACGAAAATTAGAAACTGCAACATTAACTAATCACCTGCATCTTGACCTCAGTAACAGCTCCTTTTTCTCTCCAATCAAAACTCTCAGGCAACCCACTGACATCCATAAGCTCAACCGTGCTCTCCGCCTTGCTGCCACCGTAGTTGAAGCCTAGACCACCTCTAACGCCGGTGTACATCCTCTCGAACTCCTCCTCTGACAGATCGGAGAACGGCGTGACGCCGTGGACCGCCGTCGGGTCCAGAGCCTGGTGCTCGGCGGCTCTGATCATGTTCTTGGCAAAAACTCCGAGGCGGTGCATATACTCCTTCCTAGTAGGGTACTTCTTCCCATATTTCTCCATAAATATCTTGAACTCTTTCTCGGTTCCGAGGAGCTTATTAGTATCACGGTCTGTGACTTGGTGGATGATTGAATCTTGAGGGGTGACATCTAGGGCTACACAGAGGGTAAGTGCGCAGGTTAAGACAGCAACACCCACCAAGCACGATAGAAGAGGCGGAGGAAGAGGTGGTCCGGCCATTTTTCCTGATGTGGCTCTTCTGTGGTGTTGGCTACTTTTATATCCGGCTAAGAGTATCAATGATTACCGTTTTGTCCCCGAGATTTACATCGGTATCTGCAAATCGAGGGTTATTGTTGTCAAGAGGACATTAACGGCGGCGGAGTTGCTGAGTTGCATGCAGGACCCAACGTCTCCATGCAACGCGTGGTAGTCGCTTTGTGCAGTGAGCATGAGGTGCTAGTTGTGTAGCTTCACAATTGGATAACTAGTTTCTATATTTTTGAATTTTAGAAAAAAATTCCAACACCGACCCAAAAGTCCCAAAACTAGGGCGTATCCACGGATGTAGTTGTATCGTTCTCCTTTCTTCCAAGTTTGACAACCTATTTTGAAAACCTTATGTGGTCGAATCATGAACGTGTGAAAGAAAAAATAAAAAAATTCATTTAGGACTGTAATTTTGGACGGGTGTTAGGTGACTATCTTTCAAGTGTTCGATGAGTGAAATTAAAGAAATATGAGCTTCACTCGATCACTAGCTTTTGGGTTGGTATAATAGAATGGAGGATACGTACACCATTTTCATTTTTCACTTATAGAGTTATTGTTAGTTCTTTGACATTAGGGGAATTAGCTACGGTAGTCCTTCATGATTTGTTCATTAAGTCATTCATATGAGTTTCCCAAGTGTACTTCAAACATACCACATTATGCAATGACTCAGCCACACTAGAAATAAGTTGCATATTAGTCTGTGTTGACAGTAGCCACAGAGGGGCTACAACAGGCCCACAGACCCGCAGCTAGTGTCCCGGACCCGGGGTCCAGCAGTCTACATTACGACCAGGGGCCCGGGGACCGGGGGCGCCAGCCTGCCAAAGAGGTGACCAGAGCTGCCATTTGGTGTGCAAACAGAAGGAAACCAGTCCCACATTGAAGAGTAAGACCAGACCTCACGCCCGGCCACCTATATAAGGGCCTCAACTACCCTCATTAATAGGTAACTGATCTCTCCAACCGCTTATCATAAGTGTTTAAGTTATCTATTCATCCCAACTATACTAACTTAGGCATCGGAGAGGAGAAGACCGGCCCGCCCGGTATTCCCCTTAGTAAGCAGGTTTACAAGAGATCACGCTTGGATTCATCTGTCTCTACTAGGCCTACGGGTTTTAGGTACGAACAATTGGCGCCGTCTGTGGGAACTTGGATAAAAACCACGTAAGCATTACCAATGGCAGAAAGCTCAGAGGCAGGCCAGGAAAGAAATGTCACCGAGGAGCAGCGTGTTGCACTAGGGCAAGCGCTCATCTCCACCCCGGTCGTCGCGCGAGAGCAGCGCAGCGACCAGGGCAACCAGGAAGACGAGAGCTGTGGGAGGCCGACCGGCACGCTGGGGCCATACCATGATAGATCGCGCGGGAAAGGCCCGGCGAAGGACGACCAGCCAGTGCACCGGGGATTTTCGCTGACGTTCTCGGACGATCCGAGCGACAGGGAGGAGAGCCCGCTCGGTGGTAGTGACCGGGACACCACCTACAGCCCCGACCAGCACGATATGACGGGAGAGATACGGGCGATGGCAGCGGAAGTCGGTCGCCTGCGCGAGGAGGGCGACCGGGATAGAGCAAAATCCAATGCCCGGTATGAGGAAATGGAGGCGGTGAATGCTGTCCTGGTAGCCGCCCTGGAGAGAGGACAGCAGCGCAACGACGCTATGACCAGGGCACATGCACCCACGCCAGGCCGATCTCAGCGGTTTGAGGCGGGACAGTCATCGGGCGGAAGGCCCAGCGACCCCGAGCGAGCGGAGTCCCCGGCCGGCACGGTCTCACCAAAGAACACGCCGACACCCCGGCAACCACACGCTTCATTCGAGGATGAAGTCATAACCCCGACTGCACGGGCATTGCAGATACTCACCGACACTGTGTCGGATCTGAAGGCCCAAATGGAGGCCAGCGAGAGAAGGGCGGCGCGGCCGATGGAAGGCGCGCGATTCAACGAGCGCATGGGCTCTTTCTCGCACCGGGTTCTGGAATCAGGGAGGTCTGGTAACCAGAAATTTCTGAAGCTCACGTACTCAGGATCCGGCTGCCCGTACCAGCATCTGGACAGTTTCCGGTCCCAGACGTGCGCCAAGGGCTATTCCGATGCAGTATGCTGCAACATCTTCCAGGAAACCCTGTCTGGAGAGGCGCTCAGCTGGTTCTATGAGCTTCCGGCAAACTCCATCGAGGCGTTCGAGCAGCTGGCCGACCGATTAGTAGGCCGCTTCATCCTCCGGGTCAAGGGAGCCCGGACATCGACCATCTTCTTCAACTGCATGCAGGCACCTGGCGAGGAGCTGAGGACTGTTGTCAACCGTTGGCAGACGGCGACGGCCGGGGTTCGGAACCTCGACAAGGGAATCGCCGAGATGGCATTCAAACAAGGGCTCCGGCCAGGAAAATTTTCCTACGCCGTACGGGTGGAACTCCCGCAGGGGTATGACGAGCTAATGGCGATGGCCATCAGGCATGCTCAGGCCGACCATGAAACGTACGGGCAGCACCTGCTGAAAAGAAAGCGGGACGAGCAGCAGGAGGATCACCCCCGGGAGGAGCACCCCCCTCCCGGCCAGGAAGACAAGGCAAGCCAGCGGAGCGAGAACCGGGGTACCCGACCGAGTCGACCCAGCAGAAATTGGGGGCAACGGCAGCAGAGGCCCTATTATGACAAACCCCGGGGCGAGCACAAGTCGGCGCAGTACCGGCAAGAACGCCTCCTGGAAATCATGCCAGCAGAACGTTAAGAGGTCTTCACCAATCACCACCCTAACCTCTTCATACGAGGACATCTTGCACGAGAACGGGAACATCATTCCCCCACCGCCCAGGAGAAAGTACCCAAAGGGGAAGCTTACCCCGGAGCAAACGGGCAAATACTGCTCCTATCACGATGAAGCTACTCATCGAACGAACAAGTGCTTCGCTCTCAAGACAGCGGTGGAGGGCCTAATTAGCAACGGCCAGCTCCAGCGGTACAAAGAAAAAAGCAGAGCAGATCCCGACCGGGAGCAGGGCCAGGGCTGGTAGGCACGCCCAAACCTCCAAGCAGTTAGTTTGGCATGTCATCGGTTCAACCACTGTAACATCATGAGATGTATGCCAACTATTTTGAGAAAATCTCCACCGGTTCCACCAGTGCAAATGTATTTATATCCAAGGAGTAATACAAACAAAAACCGTTCCAGCGGGTTTACAAAAAAAGAAGAGCAAAGCAAAAATCTTAAGGAGCCGCGTTTCCCCCCTCAGCGGGCATTCCACCGGCTTCTCCAGATGAAGCCGCAGCACCTTCTCCAGTAGTTTGAGGCCCGCCTTCACCTTCTGGTTGCTCCTCGCCTACCGACTGCTCATGGATATCCGACTACTCATGGATATTCTCATCAGCTCCGGCCTTCGACATACTGGAGGTATCCAGGTACCCCTTCTCTTCCCACTCCACGTAGGCGTCTGCGATGCCCGATTCCCTGGCTTTCTCCAGGAACTTAAGGAACTGATCGCTCTCATGATACCTGAGGACAACCCGCTGGTAAAGCTCCGGGTCCTCTTCTCCAGCCGCAGCAGCAGCGGCGGCGCGCACAGCGGCAGCTCCCACCTGGAGCTCATCCACTTTGGCCTCCAGCTCAGCCCTCTCCTCTTCAGCCAGCTCCTTCTCCTCCTCGAGGCTCCAGACCTGCTTTTCCAGCTTGGCCACCTGCTTCTTGGCCCTCTCCTCCAGTCTGACCTTCTCCCGCTCCAGCCTAGACTTCTCTGCTTCCAAACGCTCTCGGGCTTCTGTCAGAACGGCCACCTGCCTCTTCAGCTCCGGCAGCTCCTCGTTCGGATCCGCTGGTACAGATTGTACAACAACTACACAACAACAGGGAGCCAATTAGGCAAGCAGCAGAGGTAACGAGTTATGAGCGGTGCAATGGCACCAAGCAATTCTTACCCGGAGGACCGACTCCTTGCACTTTTGACGATCCCCCCCCCCCCCCGCCAAGGCTCTGGTGACCCCAGGCCTGTCCAGACCAAGGCCAGCCACATCTGCCGCCAGCTTCCGGACGACGGGACTCTCCAGACTCCCCCTCTGTCCCTCCGCAGGAGCGGGGCTACTCCTCTGACCGGCAGAGTTTGGAGCAGCAGCAGCCTTGTCCCCAGCGGAACTCGACGCACCGCTGGCCACCTTGAGTCGCTTCGCCAAATTCTCACCTTGAGTACGGAATCCGGTTCACCCCACCAGGAACCTTTGGTGGCCCCCCGGTGGTCTTGCCCTTCCCAGGCCCCGCCTTGGGCGCGGCAGGGTGACTCTTCACACGCCTCAGAATATAGGCGTCGTCCTCAACGTCCATGGCCCTAGGATCGGCATGAACGGTAAGCCGACCGGACTCCTCATCCACCGAGGTCCGCGAAACGGCCTCCCCTTTCTCCTTCAGCTTTAAGAGAAGGTCTTCACCGTCCATGGATAAGGTATTGTCGGGTTTGATGACCACCCGGGAAGATGCACCTGCAGGACAAGCAAAAGGTTAGTGTTTAAAAATCGGTTAGCAGAAATGCCACCGCTAAACCTTGTTACACACCAGGATCTCGCCCGAGACAGCAGTACTCCAACACTTCCCGCCGAATGAAGTTGTAGGAGCTTTGTTCAAGGTCGTCCCAACATCCGAGTATAGTCGTAATCATTTCCCGCTCCAACTCGGATAGTTCGAACGACTGATCGCCAATAGGCTGGAAGGCACCAGGAACCCGGTACATCTTCCTCCTCTTCTGCCACTTCCCACCCGCCATCACCACATTTTTCCTCCAGCTATTATCCAACCAAGAAGGCAGATGGGTGATGATAGGCTGGAAACACCGGGCGCTAAAGGTCAGACAACCTCGGGACCCTCGCTTCTTCGAGAAGGATATCCTGTACAGTACTCGGAACTCGTTCACCGTTGGCATGCTCATACCGGACAACTCGTACAGGCAACCGAGGCTCAGCAGCCGCCTCCACTAGTTCCCGGGAAGCTGCGCGGGAGACACTTGCAGGGCACTGAGCGTGTACTACACGAAATCTGGCAGCGGGAGGGAAAACCCGTGGTGAAATTGGTCTAAGTGCACGGCAACCCAACCCGCCTCCGGGTTACAGGCCGATTCTCCGGGATTCAGCGGCCGTAACGCCACCTCATCAGGGATACTCCACGTCTCCCGGAAGGCGGCAATCTCTTCAGGGTTCATACTACCCTCCGGCTCATCGCACTCCACGGCCTTTTCCCCACTCCCGATAGTATAGCCCACAGGCGGAGTGCCAGAAAAGCGCACCCCGTGCGGGATTTCCTCAGATCCCTAGGACCCGGAAGACGAAACCTTGCCCTGGGAGCGATCAGCGGCTTCGGCCTCCGGGGATTCCGAACCGAGCCAATCCTCCAGCCTCTCCTCATCATCCACGACGGGACGCCTGTCGGCCGATTCGGAAGTCCTATCAGAGCTCGCAGAAGCCATTTAAACCTAAGGGGAAGAAAACAAAACCCCACCGCTGGTCAGCAACAGGCTAGAACAGCGCCCTCTGCGGCTCCTCCCCAAGATTACCATAGCCGCCCCACTCAAAAACAACTCACTGTCGGCGACAGAGCCCCCCCTCCTCCCCCGCCGCAAAACGCCAAAAAAGAAAAAGAAAAACACCAGGCAAAGAAAGCAAGACTTACCGATTACTATGCACAACCGAGGAAAGTCCGTCTTACGAAAACACCGAGCAATGGTAGGCAAAGAACAAAAACGCTTGAGGCAACGGATGTCGCGGGGCACCTCCACAAAGCTTTCGCCGGATTCCTCTCTAACCTTCTCTTCTTCTCTCTGAGCCAAAGAACAAAACAGAACTTATGAAGGAAGAGGAGGCCTTTTTATAGAGGGGTCCGATGCCCTAGGCGCTTGTAATCCCCCCAAATACGCAATCAGGACAACTCAAACGCCTGCGAATCCAGGCCCTCCATCTCAGATCGCTCCCTACAGGCACGTGTCCCAGTATTGATAAACTTCCCACGCCATCATAACTGACGGGACTGATGGGCTTCCTCCTTAAATGCATGTCAGCCACTTATCCTGCTTACGAGCGACAGGTCAGGGAGATAGGAGCGGGAACCGAGGTGTCAAGTCCCCCCACTTCCCCAAGAGCCATGGCAGCTCACCGGTTATGATTTTCCAACCGGCTCGAAGGCTCCTCACCGGTTATGATCTTCCAACCGGCGCCATGGCAGTTCACCGGTTAGGTATAATTCAACCGGCTGCATGGCATCTCCACGACAGCTCACCGGTTATGATTTTCCAACCGGCTCGAAGGCTCCTCACCGGTTATGATCTTCCAACCGGCGCCATGGCAGTTCACCGGTTAGGTATAATTCAACCGGCTGCATGACATCTCCACGACAACTCACCGGTTATGATTTTCCAACCGGCTCGAAGGCTCCTCACCGGTTATGATCTTCCAACCGGCGTCATGGCTATTCACCGGTTAGGTATAATTCAACCGGCTGCATGGCATCTCCACGACAGCTCACCGGTTATGATTTTCCAACCGGCTCGAAGGCTCCTCACCGGTTATGATCTTCCAACCGGCGCCATGGCAGTTCACCGGTTAGGTATAATTCAACCGGCTGCATGGCATCTCCATGACAGCTCACCGGTTATCATTTTCCAACCGGCTCGAAGGCTCCTCACCGGTCATGATCTTCCAACCGGCTCCATGGCAGTTCACCGGTTAGGCATCATTCAACCGGCTGCATGACTCCATGGCTGAACCCGATTATTGAAATTGCTCAGGATACCCTTTTTTAGCTTCTAGAATCTATTTCTTAGTTCAAGATCCCTCTTACCAACTGGAATCAAAGAATTAGTAGATCTGTTCCGCCCAAAATGGGAATGGGCTAAGGTTATGAACTTATAATCTATAATCTGATGATCGAGTCGATTCCATGATTATAAGTTCATTCCATACCGGACCAGACCAGAATAGGGTTATATACATTCTGAGAAGGGGTCATTCGAGCGTATCTAAATAGGTACTATGTTTCCATATGGATCCCTACGTGGTTACATTCCATTTAGGATTAGGAATAGGCGTAATCGGCAGTGTGGCTGATCATCCTCTCGGACCAGCTACTGATCATCGCCTTGGTAAGCCATTTCCTCACCAACTAGCTAATCAGACGCGAGCCCCTCCTCGGGCGGATTCCTCCTTTTGCTCCTCAGCCTACGGGGTATTAGCAGCCGTTTCCAGCTGTTGTTCCCCTCCCAAGGGCAGGTTCTTACGCGTTACTCACCAGTCCGCCACTGGAAACACCACTTCCCGTCCGACTTGCATGTGTTAAGCATGCCGCCAATGTTCATCCTGAGCCAGGATCGAACTCTCCATGAGATTCGATTAGGTATAATTCAACCGGCTGCATGGCATCTCATCGGTTAGGTAACATTCAACCGGCTCGAGAGCATTTCACCGGTTACGAGACATCCAACCGGCTCCATGGCACCTCACCGGTTAGGTATCATTCAACCGGCTCCATGGCATGACACCGGTTATGAGAACATTCAACCGGCAAGGGTTTTATACACCCGGGTGAGTTTACATCTAACACATGTACTCTTGTCCAGCAGGATAAAAACCTTGCATCGCACTGAACTGCGATCAATGTAGGGTTCCACGGCGAGACTTGTCACCTCAACGCCACCCCACCGGGCAGATTGTTTCTCTAACACAGAACAAGTCTCCCTGCAGGCTAGGTCGAGATCCCATGCACAATTTCGTTTTGGGAACTTGGCGGACTCGTTCCGATATGGCAGAACGCCCGGTCGAGATCCCATGCACTCTCCGGGTTTCGCCCCGCTCCATATCTATTGCATGGCGGATTTCAACGCCTCATTATCATCCCATGCACAATTTCGTTTTGGGAACTTGGCGGACTCGTTCCGATATGGCAGAACGCCCGGTCGAGATCCCATGCACTCTCCGGGTTTCGTCCCGCTCCATATCTATTGCATGGCGGATTTCAACGCCCCATTATCATCTCATGCACTCTCCGGGTTTCACCCCGCTCCATGCTCATGGCACGACAGCACTTGAGCACAATACTATTTGTATTGCAAGCATACTCATAACTGTCGCACATCATCGTTAACAGGTACTCACCACGCCTCCTCTGACCGAACGCCCGGTCACGCCCAATCTTCAATACGGAGTTGGGGGACTGGGCACCGTTGGGTTGGTAACCCTGCGGGTCTGCGGGACAGGAGCAAGACATTAAGTCCCCATTCAAGATTGCACTTGATCGGGAACTTGGGGGACTTGTTGACAGTAGCCACAGAGGGGCTACAACAGGCCCACAGACCCGCAGCCAGTGTCCCCGGGGCCGGCCCCGGGCCCGGGACCGGATCATCAGCACCCGGACCCGGGGTCCAGCAGTCTACCTTACGACCAGGGGCCCGGAGACCGGGGGCGCCAGCCTGCCAAAGAGGTGACCAGAGCTGCCCTTTGGTGTGCAAACAGAAGAAAACCAGTCCCACATCGAAGAGTGAGGCCAGACCTCACGCCCGGCCACCTATATAAGGGCCTCAACTACCCTCATTAATAGATAACTGATCTCTCCAACCGCTTATCATACATGCTTAAGTTATCTATTCATCCCAACTGTACTAACTTAGGCATCGGAGAGGAGAAGACCGGCCCGCCCGGTATTCCCCTTAGTAAGCAGGTTTACAGGAGATCACGCTTGGATTCATCTGTCTCTACCAGGGCTACGGGTTTTATGTACGAACAGTCTGCTAAGTATCCATCTAAAATTGATGAATTCAAAACGTTTTTAGATTCATTTGCTTTTCAGCTGAAACTCGCAATGTTCCTCTAAATGAATTTCAAAAAAACATGAACTGTATTAACTTGTATTTATAGATTTTATGATCATCATAGCAACATGAGTAGTAAAACCTCAAATCAGTTTTCAATTCAGATAAACTCAAAAATATGCAATACTGACTAGCACTATTCCTTGATTTGAAACAATACAGATCCAAATTGAAATTAGACATCTATGTGACTCTATCTATGCCACCTCTCTGATGGTATTTTTGTCCCAGAATAAACCTACCGGATTCTCGCCACCCACATCAGTAGAGAGGACCCGTCACTGATTATCATAAGGACCCGGATCCTCTCCTATATTCTTTTTCTACCTAATCTTACTTGACCTCGATCCGACAGTGGAGGAGGCATTGCAGGGGGTGGCCTGTTGTGAGGTGGGGTCTGGGCTGTTGTGAGCTGTTGGAGGAGCCACGTGAGGATCCAACTCCCAAGAAAAGCAAGGAGAGGATCCTCTTCCTTATCATAATCCTGTCACAGACATTATTGTTATTATATAAAAAAAGAAAAATTCTTAATCGCCATTTTCTTTTAAAATTTTTATACGAATAAATTTCTTATATTATATAAAAGTAGACCTGTAAATTGACCGGATCCGGAGCGGATCAACATAGATCCGGATCTGTTTAGTAATTGAAAATTCTCGATCCGTACTAGACTCATTACCCGCCGGATCATTGATAGTTCGATCCAAATCCGTATCCGGCGGCTTAAAGGATACCCGTCGGGTTTTTTCAATCCGTTTATAATAATCAATATTTTCAGATTTTAAACAATAATTTTAGAATTTTGAAATAATATCTCATAAAACAATAAAAGAATTTAAACAAAATAAAGGTTCACAAGTTCACAACAAGTAAAATTACATGGCCAAAATGCTCTTTAACGATAAACTAATATAACTAAAATACTAAACTTCCAATGTTTATATATGAGAACAAAAAAGAACATAAGCATTAGTGACCTCCAATGTTAGAGGTTTAATGCATGCAGACGTTTATATTATCAAAGATATTATGTGTATATTAAATATTTTATCATATTAATATATTTAAAAATATTATTAATTAATTTTATAACGGGCCAGACTATTAATGGATAAGATCAGTCTTGATCCGTACCCGATCTATTTATTAAACGGATAAACGGGTACGGACCGTTAATAGACCAACGGATCAAATTTCTCGATCTAAATCCGGTTAAAAACTAGGGATCCGGAGCGGGTCCGGTTAAAATCCGGAGGTCTATATAAAAGTTCGTTTTTCCTTGCAAAATTTGGTTGGTGAATAAGTGGTATGTTCCCCTGATAGGACGATGCCGCCCACTTGAGCTTCACCAAACACTGTATTTATTAGTTTTCCTGAAAATAGAAAATTAAGGACGGTCGGAAACTCAAAGCAAAAAAGCTGTCTTGGAAAATCAGTTTCACCCGTACTCGAGTCCACCTAATCACCACGTTCCGAAGACTTCACTAGTTTAATCTTCTCCTGTCTCTCACTCACTCTCTCACCAATAAGTATGAGAGAGATTGATATTCCAAGAAACCAAAAGCAGAGAAAGAAACAGAGCATCATCTGTAATCTTCTATTTGTACGATTCCATCTGATCTAAAGGTCCCTCCTTTATTATTTGGAATCTCTCACCAATCTAGCTCAATAAAAAACAAGAGCAAGAATCCGAAGATACCCAATACCCAACTCGGGTATTTGGTATCTTTTTAATGTTTAGCTGAGTTTTCTAGTCAAACAGAGCAGAAAACAGAGGAAATGGGCATGTTGCATGAGGACGTGGTGGTGATTAGCCAGGGACGGAAGGCTGGAGATCCCACTGTGATCACTGTGAATTGCCCTGACAAAACTGGGCTAGGCTGTGACCTGTGCAGGGTCATATTGCTGTTTGGGCTAAGCATTTGCAGAGGAGGTGAGATTTTTACTAAGCTTCTGGTTTGATTGCTTTGTTTTCTGTGTAATCTGAGGTTTTTCTGGTAGTGGGTTTTGGATTCGGAGCTGGGAAAGTAGTGTGGTTTGTTTTTATGTTTATAGGTATAAGAGAGTTCCTAATTGGAAAAGTAACTATTTGGATCTGAAATTCTTGATATTGCATGTAATTGGTTTCTTAAAAATTTGCTGAATACTAACTGGATCCAAGCTTTACAAGGAAACAAAGAATGAGTCTTTAGCTTTGCTCTTTTTGTATTAAAACAGAAAATGGGTCATTCTTCTTGGATCATAAAATTTGTAATGGCAAATTTGTAGTATTCATTACCGTTTTGATGAAAGTGAACATTTTTGCTGCTTTTGTTTTGAAGATGTTTCGACGGATGGAAAATGGTGCTACATAGTGTTTTGGGTGGTGGGAAAACCAGAAACAAGGTGGAATTTGTTGACAAAGAGATTGTTAGAAGTGTGTCCATCGTATTTTACAACTTCGGGAATATACTATTATCGGCCAGAGAACCAGCAGCCGAAGCCACTAGATGTGTTCCTTTTGAAATTCTGGTGCTCTTATGAACAGGAAGGCCTGTTGCATGGTAAACTTTGTCACTTGCACTATGACTTGTTATTTCTGAATTGTTTCTTCAGATCTTAGTTTTACTTAGATACACAAGTTTGTGACAACAGAGAGAGTAGATGATCTCTATTTGGTGTTTGTGAGTTCTTGATATAGACTATAGAGCTGTATCTGTGCATTGACCGAAGTAATTGAATTCTAGGTATAAAAAGGGAAATGAGTTTAAACAGTAATTATTTTTTCACTTGTATGGAATAGACTAGAACTACAATTAGTAAACTGTGAAAGCTCGATATAACTTATCAAATATTTTTCAGACTGGTCTAGAAGGAGAAATTAAAGCGTTTAACATGATTTTCTTATATAGATGATTGCAGTGACTGTATTATCCCCATTTAGGGGGGGAAAACATCAAGGGGTGAAGGGGTTCTGTTGAAATACCCTGTTGATATACATAAGAGGTGCTTATCATAGGGTGCTTATCAATGTAGAAGTAGTGCTTCTATCTGTGTCTTTTTTTTCATTTCCCTTAATTGTTATTCCATACTTATTTCAAAGCATTTGAATCTGGAGCAAGATGTGATCTTTATGCTGCACTATATAGTTTGAGATTATTATTAATACTTTTTACCCAATAGATGTCACTAAGGTTCTTTGTGAGCTTGAGCTCACAATAGAGAGGGTGAAGGTGTCTACTACCCCAGATGGGAAAGTGATGGACCTTTTTTTTGTTACAGATTCCAGGTTTGTCACTCTTGACATCATTTCCCTATCTTAATGGTGCATCATTTCTGCATTTCCTTTGATCTTTTATCTACTTACCAAGTTCCATTCTAGAATAAAATGTCGGTTCATTCAAGTTTTTGTTTGTATTAGTTTCAGTTAGGTTCTTTAAACTTGTGTTTCCATTTATTATATACTGGTCCAACCTACTAGTTGAGTCTAGGTGTTTGTGAGAGGGTATATCAGTTGAGAGTCTCTTCTGAGATAGTTTCATCTTTCCTCATAGATTATGGTTAGTCATATTCTTTCTCTTTTTCAATCAGAGAACTGCTGCATACAAAAAGAAGACGAGATGAAACAATTCATTGCTTGAAAGCTGTCTTGGGAAATGTCTTATTGGGCTGTGAAATTGAATTGGCCGAGTCAAAAGTTACCGCATGTTCACAGGGTTCTCATTATCTTCCTTCTGTAATCACTGAAGAAATGTTAACTCTAGAGTGGACCAATGGCCGCCTAAAAAGACCAGTTGCTTCCATTCCCATTTCAATAACAGTGGACAATAACCTCAGCCCATCTCACACACTAGTTCATATATTCTGTCCGGATCATAAAGGTCTAGTGTACGACATCATGAGAACAGTGAAGGATTATAACATCCAGGTACATCTTTTTAGTGTTATGTAGTTTGGAGTGAAAAAAGATTTTGGGTTTTGTTTCACAGATTTACCTTTTCAATATTTACATTAAACATCATTATAGTCAATATGCATGTTAGTTTGCAGAAAATTAACAACGATCCTTAAATGCTTGAAGTATACTCTCAAGCTTCTAATATAACTGATAAAATTTACATGGTCAATGAAATTCAGAGAAAATCATGCTAAGGAGATGTATATAGAGTAAAGTTTGGTATGTTTCATATTTTTAGATGAGACCTATTCAGTAGAGTTCTGCCAAACAAAAGGTTTTTAATCATGCCAGTGCCTGTGGCCGTTTCTGGCTAATAAATTCTATCACGTCCACTCCTTTATTTTTTCCTAAGATTTACCATCTTATTAATATCAAGTAACACTGACCACTGTATTTTATAATATGGGTTTGTTTGATATCAGGTTTCTTATGGACGTTTCTATGAAAACACAAAAGGGAATTGTGAGCTGGACTTGTTCATAATGCAAGCAGATGGTGAGAAGATTGTTGATTGCAAAATGCAAGATGCAGTGTGTTCTCGCATGAGAGCAGAGCTTTTATGTCCTCTTCGAGTGGCTGTGGTGAACCGTGGCCCTGACACCGAGCTGTTGGTAGCAAACCCGGTTGAGTTGTCTGGCAGGGGTCGGCCTCTTGTCTTTTATGATATTACTCTTGCCCTCAAAGATCTGAACACACGCATCTTTTCGGTATTAGCTCTAACCTACGCCATGAGTCTCTACATGCAAATGATATCCTACATCTTGTTTTTCAACAGTGAGATCATCCAATTTATTCGTATTGTGCTTTGTTACCAACTTATTTCAGGCTGAGATAGTGAGACACATGATCCGAGATCGGGAGTGGGAGGTCTACAGATTCCTGCTGGACGAAGGAGTCTCTCCTTCGGTGCCTAGGAACAAAATCGAGGAAGATGTAAGAAATATACTGATGGGTTGGGAATAGCTCGCCCCAAAATTAGCCAGCGGCTTCCATCCCTGTCACTGTACAACGTAGTTTCTTAGCATCAAGCATATAATACGGCAGTTCTGTAACCTTGTATAAAGTGTAAATCATAATGTGCATAAATAAGTTAAAAAAAAGGTTTCTCCATGGCATGACATCCCAGCTTAGAAGATACCAATTTTTTGCAGCATTTCCTTCTCTCCTTCATATGAGCTTCCAAAATAGTCAGCTGCGGCAGTGTACCTTGAGCTTTGTATAGCTCTTGGTGGCGACCTGCCCCAACCTTGCACGGCTGAAATACCATTCATCTACGTCGGCGCAAGTTCCAAGTTTTTAAATGTCAACCAAATGCAAAATTGAACGATGAAATTTCCTCCAAGTCTGGATGGGACTGAAGCGTATTGAAATTTGCCTTCCATTTTTCTTTTTCATTCAAATTTCAAAATTTCATATTTTCCTCTATCGTAAACATCACATCCATTTGAAAAAATAAAATAAAGAGAACTAATTTTAGGAAAATACTTGTGTCCATACCAGTGTGCGTCCATATTCTCTCTAATTTGCATATCTTGGGCAATGTAATCAACAATTTTAACCGTTCAAAAGTTGAATTAATCAATAAAGATCATCTCTGTAAAACATGAATCTAAACAAATATCATTTACTTAACCAATTGTATCAAATAAATGGACGGTTGATCATGAGACTCTCAAATTTCACTAGAACTGTTTATTTATTTGATGCAATCGAATGAGTAAACGATTTTGGTTTATTCCGAATTTTTACACAGATGATCTTTATTAATTAATTTAACTTTTTAACAGTTAAATCGTTAATTATATTGCTAAAAGTATGTAAATTAGAGAGAGTATGGATACACACCGTCCATATTAGTATGGACACAATTATTTTCATTAATTTTATTTGACGAGAAAGAAAAATTGGCTGAAAATTGTGTGGCTATTGAAGCAGCCCCCCCCCCCCACGTGGGTGAACAACCTTACTTCAACGGTTGTGCTGGGCCCCACTTTCCCTCCAAATATGCTCCAATCCCAGTGGAGATACCCCGAATCTTCTCGCCGATCGTTAGCTTAACTCGAACTCTTCAAAAAAAAAAAAAAAAAAAAGGAAAGAAAAAAAAGAATCAAAGTCTGTTACAGCATGAGAGCTCTGAGTTCGCAATTGGTACTCCTCGATCTCCAGACCTCATGGCACTCGGCCAACCAAATCCCCATATCGACCCTCTGCTGCTATCTCCACACCTCCAATTTCGTCTCCAAAGTCTCTTCGTCATTTCGTCGAACACGTGGCGTGCACAAGGGAATCGCTTCGTCCAGGCACTCCGCCTCTTCGGCGCCGGAGATTCGCCGCCCGTCGGAGCGGTTTTTCTCCGTTAACGGTCCATCGTCGTCGGCGGCGGCGAGTGCGGGGAGTTTGGCCTCGAGGGAGATGGAGCTGTTTCTGGAGCTGCTGCCGGAAACGATGAAGAGCGAGCTGGAGAGGCACGAGGAGATCGGGAAGCTTATTGAGGTTGTGATGGATTTGGGGCGGCCGCCGATTGCGAGGTTTCCGACTGGAGATTGGGCCATCTCGGAGAGTCCGGTCAGCGTTGACGATCTCCAGCTTGCTGTATCTAAGGTGATCATTTAAATTTAAACTGAGAGTTATAAACAAAGTAATTAAGAATCTTCATTTTGGTGGTTAGTGGCATTAATTGCTTTAATATATACTTAATCACTTTATTTATACATTTTAATGAAGATGGAACTATTTAATTAAGTGTTTTCTTGTTCGGTTTTGTAACTTTTTTTTGTTTTGTTTGCAGGTTAGTGATTTTTCAGATGATAATCGTTCCGGGATTAATAACTCATTACATCGGATAAGTGCTATTCGAAACCGAAAGCTGCAAATCATCGGACTTACTTGCCGGGTGGGGAGAGCTGTGTCAGGAAGTGCTGAGATCATCCGCGACATGGTTGAGGGTGGAGGTTCAATCTTGGTGATAGGACCTCCTGGAGTTGGCAAGACTACCTTGATCAGGTATGTGTTTTACTTCCTTATTTTCCTACTGTGACTCGGAATCAAAGAGCGAAAAATGTTCTAACTTTGTGTGGATGCGTTGGTGCAGAGAAATTGCTAGAATGTTGGCAGATGAGTATATGAAGCGTGTTGTCATTGTGGATACATCTAATGAGATTGGGGGAGATGGAGATGTTCCGCATGCAGGAATAGGCCGTGCAAGGAGGTTGCAGGTTCCTAATGTCAATATGCAGCATAATGTGAGTGTTGATATTGATTATATGACTTATTTCTGTTACTGTTGCTTTAGTTCCCAAGTAAAGTAGTAATACGCTTTTGCGACTGTTTTGGTTGTATAATATATTTTCCCCTTTCCATGTATTCAGGTTATGATTGAAGCAGTTGAAAATCACATGCCTCAAACCATTATAATAGATGAAATTGGGACAGAGCTTGAAGCATTGGCTGCCAGTACTATTGCTCAAAGAGGAGTTCAACTAGTTGGAACTGCACATGGAATGACGATAGACAACATAATGAAGAATCCTTCTTTACAAATCCTTGTTGGTGGCATAGAGGTACAATGCCATCCATTCTATGTTCATTGGAATTGGATTTATATACATAGATTTAAGTTCCTGGTATGCATCGAGCTTAACAATTTATAATGGTAAAAAATGCCATTAGTTGTGCAAGTTTCTATCTTGAATCAATTATTATCTTCTACACTGCATTGATCATTGTGTATTGGTCTTACCAATTGAAGCATTTCCCGGATAATAAATGTTGATAAATTGAAGGAATTCTTCATGTAAATGCAGAGTGTGACCCTGGGAGATGAAGAAGCGAAAAAGAGGAAAGTCCAAAAGACAATTCTTGAAAGAAAGGGCCCTCCTACATTTACATGTGCTGTTGAGATTATATCTAAAACAGAATTTCGTGTTCATCACAGATTAGATGCAACTGTGGATGCTATACTAGCTGGTAGTTTGCATATTCTTGTATAGAACCTCTACTTACCTAATTAGTTGTTAGGGAACACCTAATCTGACTTGAAGGTTTCTGGCTTATAGGGAAATCTTCTTTGTTTGAAGTTCGTCGTATTGATGCGGATGCTGATGACGCTTGCATGCCTACTCAAATATCTGAACAGAACTATCTGAAGGCTTCAGATTTTGCTGTTACTAAAGACATTGTTGCTAGTGTTTTGGAGTCTGACGAGGAAGATCTAGATCCTTCACCCAATGTGTCTAAAAGATTGAGCAGTGATAAATCTGTCAAGAAGAGAAGTTCACCAGTGTGTATATATACATACAAGGTACAATACTTGGTTTCCACATGGTTCACTTTCTGCTTTAATTGGAAACTAAACACCCATGAAGGATGTTTTTTGACCGAAATCCCCCAAAGAATTTATATTGTTGATAGTTGCTGATTAGGCAGATGATCTCAATTGATCCTTTAATTTTTGTTTGATTGCAGATCCTGGAAGCTGACCTATTGCAAGTAGCAAAGGTAATGGGACTTGAGGATGAAATTGAGGTAACTGATGATATTGGAACAGCAGATGCAATTATAGCATCAAGTTCTGAGATGAAGCAAAACCCATGGATCCGCAGTGTGGCAAAATTTCACCACTTGCCTGTATTTGTCATGAAGGTAATGTCCGTTTAGACTTTCTATGTCTATTTACTCTGTCTGTATATGCCTGGAAGCCTTCTGGGGCTCACTCACAAATTTGTCATTTATCTTGCAGTCAAATACCATGGCTCAAATCGTGAAGGCAGTTCGTATGATTCTTGAAATGGAATCAGTTGGCTCTTTGCCAAAGCAGGTTGTCAGTGATTCCTTTGACATTGAAATTGAAGATGATGCTCCCAAAAGAAAACCATCTTTAGAAGAGATCGATGCTTTGGAGGTGCATTTCCTTTCCCATCCCACCTATTTTCTATGGATACCTCTACCGGCAGTTTCTGAGAAATTGACCTCTCTGTTGTACGACATGCAACTCCACATTTGCTTTCATTTTGATCTGTCAATAATTTCTATTCTTTTGAACCTTTCATATATCATCTGCTTATAGTACCACAACTTTTCGTTTTCTTTGTGTTAGGAGGTTCGACTTGCAATCGAGTATATTGTGATTCCTGGTGGAGAGGCAGTAGAGCTCCTTCCAAGACGCTCCGAAATAATTGCCAGACAGCTGGAGCTGGTGGAAAGTTATCAGTTGGCTGCTGAAAATTCAGGTACTAAGCGCAATCCAAGGTTGCAGATTCTTCCCGTTAGGATAAACAAGAAGAGTTCTTCAAAACCTGTTAAATCCAGTTCTATAACATCGACCAGCTCTAAATCGCTAACCGGTGGTGGTGGAGGTAGCAGTGTTACTAGGCTCCCCCTTTTATCAGAATAATAAGAGTAGGGATGAAAAGCCTGTAAAAGTGTAACACACTTCAATCACTTGTTGATACCTATGCCATTTCATGTACAGTCCTGTAAATTATGTATGTCCATTGATGTAATTATTTCAAAGCTGTAACTATTTGTAATTGTTTCTTCCTTCAATCATATAATGAATCAAGATAAGTTCTTTCCTTGTTCTCTTTGCTCATCTCATAACCGGAATTTCTTCAGTCAGCTACCATACTCTGTAAGCCCGACTAGACAGACCCTTACGGAGGAGCACGTCTCCGAACTTGAAACTTGTTCTTATATTGAAAAGACGAGACAAATAGACTCTAGACTGATCTAAACACATTAAAGTTTCTTTTTATGGCATGTTTACTTCACCGGAATGGAATTGTATTCTCCCGGAATCGATTCCATTCTGGTGTTTACTTGCTTATGGTGGGAACGGTGGTAGGACCCACCTCTGAAATTGGAAATGAATTCCGGAAAGGAATGAGATTTGTATTCCGGAAGGGGGAGGTGTGAATGGAGAAACGGAATGGGAATGAAAATTTTCTACCGAAAATATTCTCATAATTTATATCAGAATGATATTTTAAAAGGGCATTTTGATAATTAACTTAAATTTAATTATAATTCCTTATCGTAAATAAAGAACAACAATCGTAATAATTTCATTCTCATTCCTCATATATTATTTCATTATGTTTCTCATTTCTTCCGATTCGTATTCCAGATGAATTCCATTCCAAGTAAGTAAACGTGCCATTATAGTGCTCTAAAATATTAATATACCGGAGTTGGGAGTCATTAGATTAGTCACATTTTGTTGTGTGTCTACGCAAAACACCTTCGACTATCAAGTTTCAATACTATAGAGCACTATGAAAAATAAATAAAAATTAGACCCGTGAGTGTAAATACAGAAAAGTTTGAGGACTAAAGCAAGAATACAGAAAATTTTGGGGCATATAGCCTATTTTATAAAGTACTTAAATATAAAAATAAAAAGGGGAAAAGAAATTCAAAGTAGACTGAAGCGGTTAGGGTTTGGGTACAAAGCAAAATTGAGAGAGAGAGAGAGAGAGATGGCCGGAAAAGAAGAGTACCGAATCTTCGTCGGAGGTTTAGCCTGGGACGTCACAGAGCATCAGCTCGAGAGTGCCTTCGCTCGCTTTGGCAAGGTTCATGAATCTCAGGTAAACCCTAATTCGTTCTCCGACGCTGAAATTTTCGTTGTGTTTTAATTGTGCGCCTTGAAATTTTAGGTTTAAGCTGCTTTGTTTCCTTGAAGCTATGTCAAAATTTGTTAATTTGAACTATCTTGCTGAAAATCGGTTCAATTTTCACTGATTTTGGGAAAGAAAGGTTCAAGATTGGTTTTGACAATTAGGTTGTGAGGCTTTTGTTTGATCTGTAATTGAAAAATACATGGCTAATTCGTAATTTAAAAAAAAAAAAGAAAAAAAAAAGAGATTTTCATATGGATATATAGTACACTACAGTAGGCCATTTACGTGTTTGATAGTGTTTCGATGATTCGTTGGAGTTTTTCTTTTAATTTTTGTTTTGCGTTTATATTTGTATATTAATGCTCATTTGTTTTCTTGTTTTTGTGGAGTGCTGGTTATTCTTTGATGCCGTGCATAGATGGGTTTTTCGTAGAGCTGTTTTTGTTAAGTGGTTGAATCAAGTTTGCAGACTGTGCTTTGTTTTTGGGAGTAGACTATAGCTGTTGGGACTACAGATGTCACTCAAGCCAGGATATAGAATCGTTAGCAGATGGTATTGGGATTTGTGGAGTTCGGCTCAAGGCAGCTAAACTTAACGACTTGATTTAGTCTCATCTGCTATAGCAGAGTATTCATTCACGGTAGTGATTTGTGGTTGGGTTCCACTAGAAAAGCCCTCTGGTAATGTTGGAAAGTTGGACCATAAGTATTGCTTAGAGGATCGACTGACTAAGGAGCAAGTCAAATGATGGGTCAAAATCTGAGAAGTATCACTCCCTGGAGTTATGCTTTCTGTTTTTTGGGTCCTTTTTATCAAGTGCCGAAGACTCAGATGGTCATTGCTTGAACCAGTAATTTGGTTCTTTTGCTGCAAGAAGGTTTTTTTTTTTAATGAATTTTTCTAAGTAGAACAAGGGCCCCTATAACTATCGGCTTTCCAATAGATTTGGTTGGTTTGATTCAGAACATGATCGTGAAGGTTGTGTCTGTCTTCTGAGAAAGATCTTTGAGCCGGTCAGTTTCTCCTCCTCCTCTTCCTCCTCCTCCTCCATGTTCATATGTTTCTGTTTTTGTAGAATTCAGAGGGTTATCTACCTCAACTGATCATCTGATATGTGGGGTTTCTTACTGGCAGCAAAATCACAATGCTTTGTTGTCTCTTGCTAATTTGTTATTCCTATATGATGACTGATTGGGAGAGGTTCCAAAGTGTCAAATTATTAGTTAGTTCATGCTTGAGGGGGTTAGTCTGGGTTAATGACTCTAAACTGCTTCTGGCTGGCAATGGGATCCTCTCATCTGCTAATGCGGAGCACTCTTGAAGTTTGGGGCTGCTTTTGAGCCTTGCACTCGAACCTTGTTTGATCTACTTCAAACTCTTTTGTTATTATTGTTTTGTTGTGATGATTAAGCTATTGTTGCCTGTTTTGTGGGGAATGAAGATCATCGGTACCGGTAGAGTTTTTTGACATTAGCTCTGGGGCCTCTAACACTGTCAGTCTGGAAAGTTCAAATTTGGACACGTTTATGTAATGCAGTCTGTTTTGAGTCATCTGTCAGATCAGTTTCATTCTTGAAGGTATCAGGAGTATTCTGTTTGATTATCATATTTCGTGGACAGGTCTGAGTTCAGCAACATCGATGCTTCTCCATACATTCATGGTTTCTAGTGTATTTGTAGTTTCAACTTTGATTTAAGATTCCATAATGCCTGAGGGTATGAATTTGAAAGTACTAAAATTGTAGAATTTCCTTTAAAATTCTAAAAAGCCAGAGCACGGATGTATTTTCAGTGGTTTACTATGTCTAGGTTGTTGGTTGGAAAGAGAATCAGAATTTTCTTTAACAGAGTATCTTGGCTGTTTTGGAATCTTTTGGTTAATTGTTGCCGTCTTGTTGAAAGACTGATGGAGCTAGGTAGTTATGGAACAAGTTGGTCATGATTTGCAGAGTTAAGATGGTTGCTGCGAGTAACTAGATGTATTTTGGTGTTCTAAGTTGTTAATTTGAATAGTGTAAAGATCAACTCCGGCAAGAACTGCCTTTCTCTCGCTGATCGGTAGTGTTCTGGGCATAGACACTATATGCATATGACCTTTTTGCGGGTTAGGTAATCAGTTTATGCTGGAACTAGTACATTTGATATTGTGGGAATTCAAGGTCAGTGGTCATCTATTGTCAGATGTGGATTCTTCTAACATCAGAAATTTTCCAGTATGAACATGGTGCTCTGTTATCCATATTTGTAAAGGGAAAGTAAGTATCTCCTCATTGAATTATAATTAGCTGTTAGATGGTTGCAAAATGTATTTTAGGTACAAACCCCTATCACGTCTCCAATTTTATTGTTCTTTATTTAGTCACTCGCACAATGATATATTCTGAAATCACTCTGTAATTTATAATGTCTGTCCCCTCTCGTGTATGGCCGTGGTGGGTGCGTATACAGATGATCTCTATCGGTGCGTGATTCGTATTATACTTTCTACAAGTATATATATTTGCTCTGTACAATTTGGTCATTCTTCTATCAGTTTTTGGCTGCCTTAATACCAGATCTTGCACTACCTGCAATGTTCTATTCTGTTATTCATATGTACTGTTTTCTCAGTTTTTATCATGCTTTGAAAAAACATTTGTCAGTTCAGTGGTATCACATTATTCATATTGAAATCTGGAATTAGTTTTAGAGCTATCATAATGCAATGCATCCTTAATCTTCTTAGTAATGAATTCACACAGTTTTGATGCAATGTCTCACGACTTTGTGCTTTTTGATGCTCATTCTGTCTACCTTTGAAACTTCCAAGCATCATTTTGTTGAAAAGAAAACTCTATAATTGTTTTTTTATGTCGTTGCCATCTGTGTACATGCTTGATATGAGCATCTCTAATGTAGAATTTCTGCAGATCATGGTGGAAAGAGATACACGGCGTCCTCGTGGTTTTGGTTTTATTACATTTGGAGATCGACGGGCAATGGAAGATGCAATACGTGAAATGCATGGACAGGAATTGGGTTCCCGCACTATCTCCGTGAACAAAGCCCAACCCAGAATGGGAGGTGAAGATTCTGACCATGGATATAGAGGAGGAGGAGGAGGAGGAGGGGGTGGATACTCTTCCGGTGGCAGGAGAGGCTATGGAGGAGGTGGTGATAGATCTGTCGGCCAAGATGAATGCTTCAAGTGTGGGCGTACAGGGCATTGGGCTCGAGACTGCCCTTCAGCTGGTGGTGGAAGAGGTGGAGGGGGATTCTCTTCACATTCTAGGTTTGGGGCAGGTGGTCGTGGTGATCGTTTCGGTGGAGATCATGATCGCTACATGGATGATCGTTATGATGGAGGGCGCTATGGAGACAGGGATCGTTTTGACAGCAGGGAGGACAAATATGGGAGCCGTGATCGCTATGTCAGTGACAGGTGTGAATTACTCCTCCACTGGTTGTCCCATTCAGTCACTGTGCATGTTTATAGACTCATAGTTGTTCGTATTCAAACCCACTTTCTAAATCTCTATTTTGTTTAGATGAAGCATTTTGTTTTATGTATTTGTGACGGGAGAAAAAATGACTATACAGTTGTCCTTGTACTACTTTTTGCGGTTATTCTCTCCAGGTACCCAGCTGGTGATCGTTTTGCTAGTGACAGATATGGTGGTTCTGATCGTTATCCTCAGAATGGTTATGGAAAAGACAGAGGCTATGACAGGGATGGTGGAGTAAGAGGTGGCAGTGATAGATACGGAAGAGGAGGTCCTGCAAGAGATGAGGGAGGTTACCGTAGCAGGGCTGGCCCTTATGACCGCCCTAGCAGGGGCGGGCGCCCATCTTCCTTTGACCGCTACTAATCTCTAAAAGTTGGATTGTCATTTCATGAAACTTGTAGCTGTTATGTTTACTCTTTAGATTCTTGATGTCGGATGTTGAAAGTAAACTTGCGTAGGAGGATTTTTATGCATGTATTGTTGTTCACTAGTTGCCTGTTTGAGTATTACTTGTGATCCTATATTTTTCTTTCCTTTATTCTTTTGTTGACAAGTATGAGAGATTAGGGGTTCTTCTAGTTGGGAAAAAAAAACACCTGTTTCTAGCTCTTTGTTCGTCTTTTCCTCTCCCTATTCTTGTGGTTGGTCTGGCAGTTAGAACCCCATCTATTAGTCTCGAAACCTCGAGTCTGCATTCAAGTGTGGAAATTGAGTTCCGTATTGTGATGAATAAGAGTGGATGGTACGTGTTTGGCTCTCTGCAGTCTTTTGAGTTTAACTCATTCGTACTGTGATGAAACTTTCTTTGTTTCTCAACACTCATTCGAACTGGATGGCACTCTTGTGGGATGCCAGGCCATAAAAAGGTCCAAGTATAAGCACATTTTCGGCAAGGGTAAGTTGTTTCGTATGCACTTATTTGGTCATATGGTCTTCCCTAGTGTCTCTGGTGTTAGATAAGCTAGGAGTTCTAATTTGCCGAGTTTCATGTGAGTCCTTTGTAAACTTGTTATTCATAAAATCTTTCAGCAAATTACATCTGGTATATTATACTTCATATCGCAAAACTGAGTTTTTATCCTTTGGAGGTTCCCGACGGATGAAAGTCATGTGACTGCTTGAGGTCATAGCTTGAAAGCTGCTTCCCAAGGGTCTCGGTTTATATTCCAAGTTAGGTCAAAATTCCCAGTCACTGTTGTAGCTATGAGAGGAATCTGAGAAAAGCATCAAGCACTTTCTATTTTACAAAAGAAGACTATAACATTGAGGCTCCTCTAGCGCCAAACCCAAAGTCCAACAAGAAGCTTCTAACAATCAAATGGATTAAGATGTCATCAACTAGAAGTTTCAGTGCTGGATATGAGTCATATGACACCACACTAGGAAAAAAAAAAACCAGAGAGATGAGAGAACTTCATACAAGGAAGCAAATCTGGCTAGCTCCATAAATTTGAAGATTATTGATTGGTTTATATTGCATGTAGAACAGTGGAAGTGGGCTGAGAAAAGTCTGTCTTCCTTCCCTTTCACTATCAATGTGTAAACGCTTTGGTCTGCGTACTTTTCAAAGGCGAAAAACAAAGATCTAGAGATCAGAATCGCTTTGTGCCTCAGTTTCTTGTTTTCTTTATCAAATTTTCCAGAAGCACAGCTCAGAAAACAATAGGTGCCTGAAGTTGGAGGGAGTTGACTAGCCTAGCCAGCTGAGTTAATCTTATATAGTTAGAGTGCAACCAGGAATCTTTCCTTCTTCAAATCGTCAACATATCAGGCTCGATGAGAATATATATTAATTCCTATCCAAAGTTTCTGTGCAAGTACCTGTGGCTGCTGTTGCGTATGAATAGCGGCATTGACCCCATGAATGAGTACTGAGAGAATTGTAGTATATATGATTCCATGTATAGGGGTATGCGATGTTGTAGCTTTCATGAGTATGAATCGTCTGGTTTGGCTTATCTCGATTTATAGCATGACAACTTGGTGACGAGTTGTCTGCTTATTATTCAACTATGCTTTGCTCGTTGATGACAACTCTATCGATTATTAGACCAACTTTTTTATCACATTTTTACATCTCTACAGTTCAATTAATAGGTTTTTATGTGTAGACTAAGATTATTTTATGTAAATCTTTAGTTAAATTGGTGATCGTTAAAGTATGTAACTAGATTAAATCAATGGACGTATCAAATCTGTCAAACCTGAACCATTCATGTTTTTACTTGTAAATTACAAGTTTGAATGCTCTAACGATTATTAAATTGGATGGAAATTTAAAGATATGATCTACTCATATAAACATAAAAGTTTACCAATAGAGGTGTTAATACGTTATAAAAAATTATGTTAAATGATCGATCCCTCAAAATGACCAAAGTGAGAGATCCCTCATTAAAAAGAGGCTATATATAGCTGTCCTCAAGTCTTAAAAAAGTCGAATACTAGTGATCGAGAGACGTAGAGTTTGAACCACTTACTGAGTACAATAAGCATCTAGACAAAATCCCGACATACACTAAGCTAGTTAGGTCGATGTATATAATGCGGTAATTGTTTTCATGAATATATTGCAAACGCATACGAGTTATTACACATGGGTGTGAACTAATTATGGTACTACATCTACGAGCTTTCTTTGGTGGGATTCTGCTCCGCCCTTCATTCTTGCACAACGTAACAAACACCACTTAGGTCTTCCGTGTTTTCGCTTTCGTTAGTTACATGCTTAATTGCTTCTTGTTTGCTTTTTTTGGGAGTTTTGGTTTTGGTCTCCCCTCCCTCCTCCTCCTCCTTCTGTACTCTTTTTGTTTTTCTTTTTCTAATAAGAGAGGATAGGAAGGTTTCTCCTTCTCATCCAAGGCCTAAAAAAAAAAAAAAAAAGGTGTGAATATGAATGGATCATGCATGTTTGGGTTTCGGATCGAATCAAAGGTTATAACATGGGAATGGGGTAGAATCTGACACTAAAATAGAAACCTAACAAACTTTGGCAATGACTAAAGTAATGGTAGATGATTGTTAGGTACAATACTCTAAACATAGCGTGCATAACGATTATGAATATATATGTTGGAGAGTTTTCAGGGCTCCACAAGGAGACGCTCTAGCTCTTTCCTTCTCTATAGGTAATTTCTCGATCAGTTGAGACTAATAGCTAGGCAAACCAACTTACTCATGCTTTCTTTATATATGTGTGTCACTCGCCATATGTATGGTTTCTCACCTCCAACTAGCTAGGACGGAGCGACCCATCGAGACCTTGGGGATAGATTTGATATATAGGTCCTAGTCTTAAAGCCTACGTTTTGATATAATCAGCATGTTAAATCTTCTAGATAAGAATTTTTGCATGTTTTTGAAGAATTGGCTATGTGTCACTCCTTCAAACAGTGGAATACGAACCACGATACGGATTCAAATCTATCTCCCTATACACGTCTTCATGTTCTTAGAATCAATTAATATTAATTTTTAATTAATTATGGCAAAATTTAATTTAGTTATTAGAGTCTATACATATATATATATATATATTAACTATACACACACATATATATATATATATATATATATATATATCTTATTCAGAGCGGGGCTCCGCTCTGAAATTAAAGAGCATGACTCCTTATTTGACCTACTTTCTGATCAAATTTCTAAAACTCCACCGTTCAGTATTCAGGCATATGTGTGTAGATCAACTCTGCAAAATTTCATCAAATTTGATAATCGTTTGAACATTCTCAGTCGTAATTAACACAAGTGGTTCATACTGAACAGATTCAGTATGTTCATTGTTTTTTTATCGTTTTGATTCCTTAACGATCACCAAATTTAATGAAATTTTGCAGAGATGATCTACGTGCATATGCCTGAATACTGAACGATGAAGATGTAGAAAATTGATAAGAAAGTTGGTCAAATAAAGAACCCCGCTCTTTAATTTCAGAGCGGAGTCCCGCTCAGGATATGGACTAATTGATAAATTAACCAAGCATCTATTTTTTATAAATTAACCAAAAGATTCTACTTAATAGTTTTTAAATTTTCTCTCGTTTCTTCTTTTTGACGTCAAGAAATAATTCATTATAAAAGAGAGATTTGCGCATGCACAGCTCCACTGCCACCAAATGCAATAACTACAGAAATCTAGTGTCTACTTGTTTGTAGACAGGAGGATTTCTGTTGATCAAGTGAAGACAAGCTATTCTAGAGTCGACCTTCATCGATCAACTTCTTTCATATTTCAAATTGCTGAATTATTTCATGTATTGTCAGCATTACCGTTGTATGCCAAAATAGAGGCCAAGTCAACTAGATCCTGAATAAAATAAATGAGTGAGAATTAATCAGTGTGTTCATTCGAGTTCATCCTATAAACATGTAAACTTGCATTGCTCTCCATTACATATTACGACCCGCCCAAACACGAAGGCTCATGTATTGTTTTCTGGGTTGAGCACAAAGATAAACGATTACTATATACGATTGCTATTAACATGCATCACGCAAAAGCCACAAAAGAAATGTAGAATTTGTCCATTTGGTCATTGTAAAAGAACTGTTACGTCCACTACATTTATTTATATTTTATGGTTTATTTTGTAATGATCACGTGAGTAAAACCCACAATTTTTTTTGTGTCAATTGCCCAACTTTTTTGTAGTGCATATTCAATTATCCCGTGTGAACAATCGATCAGAAATCAATGGACAGGGTTTGAGCCACATAATGGATATATAATGCATGCATGTATATATTGTAAGAGAGTTCGATCAGAATATATTTCTGAAAGGAAAATTGAAGTCACCTGTAAGAGCTAGAGTTCAGAATATATTCGACTTTAATTAAAATAGGGCAATTCCCACTTCATCACACATTTATAAATTGATATATTGAAGGTCGATCCATACGATCCATCAGTCATTATCTTCATGGGTCAATACAACTGACTTTCAAAATTCCAGCAATGTGTTCCCAGCTGCTACTTGCGAGCTAGCTAAGCACGCATCACCATTCGCCAATTGTCCATTTGTCCTAATGCATGCTCTACAAAAATATCCAGCACCTGTAATTAATATTGACATATATTCAAACTATTAAACCAGTCCAATTTCTTCTGTATATAAGCATTACCAGATTTTCTTTTTTCTGAGTCTACTATTTTCCAAAAATTGTTAATTAATCGGCAATTAGACGTTCCTAGCTCATTAATTTGTTAATTTCAATCTCCATAATTAATTAACAAATACGGTTAAAGTGTCCATACACACACATGCTAATCCCTGATTAAGATGAGATATGTAGGTATAATATGTTTTAGATAAGTGACTCATCATATGTGAATGTAATTCACCATATCAAATCATCAGTTTCCATACTAATAATTTAGAGACCGTCTGTTTCCTTCCACATTATTATATAGTCGGGTATCTATAATATAACAATTATAAGATGCAAGTCGCATGTATGCTACAAAATAAAATTGTAAATTGTATGCCAGCTCAATGCCCTGTCTTCTAAATTATGATATGTTCATACTAATAAACTACTCATACCAAATTACGATGGTAGTTACTAGTTAATTAATAGATGAAACGTACTCAATTTTATTAATTTTTTTTTTTTGGACGGCAAAATTATTTGGACTTCAAATGTGATAAAAATGAGTAAAATGACCATTTTTTCAGAGAAAGCGAACAGGGGCAAGTAACCATATGCTTACAAGTTTCCATTTCTTATGAAATTTCAACGTTGTAGAATTTTATTGTGTTAATGTTGACACATCCCGTCACATTTCTAAATATTTCTTGATCATGGATGATAAAAAAAAAAAACAAAACAATCATTCTCCAATTCACTCTCTTATGATTGCATTGCTGTGACTTTTTCGTAGTTGAACCTTCATCCAAAACATTAAAAATGAATAAACCTAAATGTTACAATTACAAATCAAACAAATTATCAAAAATCTTGGTGCTAGGATATTTATCCACTTTTCTAATTAATTTTTAGTTATCCATTTTGGATAAGTAGACTTTGTCCAAAATGGTGGCTTAATTTGAGCAGGGAATCTGAAGGATTCTCCTATATCCACCTGCACAAACTAGAAGAAATTCACTCACTAATTTCCCCACATTAATATTCATCAGGATAAGATGAAATTTATATTAGGGCTCCTCTTTCCTATCTTGTTCCTCAGCAATTCACTCCTTCCCATTTACTCGATTTATAAATTTAGTCAACTAAGTCTTGGTGTGACTGCATCTGCTTCTCTCTCTCTGTCACTTGCTCCCTTTGTGTGACTAGCTTCCTCTATATATGTAGGAGCAGTTTCTCTCTACTCCACACCAAACTTTGCTTACAACTCTCTCTGGTTCAACCCAGATACATATATATCAAATCCAGCCATGGCGGGTTACGGTCCCAGAGGATGGGCCGACACCAAAGCCATGACCCTCCAGGTCCTCAACGGCCGGTGGTTCATGGTCTTTGCTTCTCTCTTAATCATGTCCGCCGCCGGCGCCACTTACATGTTCGCTCTTTACTCTCCCGACATCAAGACAGAACTCGGCTACGACCAATCCACACTCAACCTCCTCAGCTTCTTCAAGGACTTAGGCTCCAACGTCGGCATCCTCTCCGGCCTCCTCAATGAGGTCACACCTCCCTGGCTGGTCCTCTTGGTCGGCGCCGTCCTCAACTTCTTCGGATACTTAATGATCTGGCTTTCCGTCACCAAAAAAGTCGCCAGACCAAAAGTCTGGCAGATGTGCCTCTACATTTGCATCGGCGCCAATTCCCAGTCTTTCGCCAACACCGGCTCGCTGGTCACCTGCGTCAAGAACTTCCCGGAGAGCCGCGGCGTCGTTTTGGGGCTTCTCAAGGGCTACGTCGGCCTCAGTGGCGCCATCATCACGCAGATGTACTTTGCTTTCTACTACGACGACACCAAATCCTTGATTCTGCTCATCGGGTGGCTTCCGGCGGCAATATCGTTCGCCTGTCTGAGGACTATTAGGATCATAAAGGTGATCAAACAAAGCAACGAGGTCAATGTGTTCTTCAACATGTTGTACATCTCTCTCGGACTCGCCGGGTTTTTGATGATCATGATCATAATACAGAATAGGGTGCACTTCACTCAAGCGGAGTACGGCGCTAGCACCGCCATGGTGATCTTCTTGCTCGCCCTTCCCATCGTGGTGGTTGTAATCGAGGAGTACAAGATTTATGAGAGAAAACAGCTCGAGATGAATGGTAACGTTAAAATTGTGACTGAAAAGCCAGTCGACGTCCCCACTGACGAACATTCAGTGGAGTCGAAGGACGGGCCTGTCACATATGAAGCTCCGAAGTCCGTAGAGGAACCTACCCGATCTTGTTGGACAACTTGTTTCAATCCACCAAATAGAGGGGAGGACTACACAATTCTCCAAGCCCTATTCAGCATTGACATGCTCATACTATTCTTTACGTGCATATGTGGTGTTGGGGGCACATTGACCGCAATTGACAACTTGGGTCAGATTGGGAGTTCGTTGAAATATCCCAAACGCAGCAGGAGTACATTCGTGTCCCTAGTCAGCATATGGAATTATCTCGGTCGAGTCGTTGCCGGATTCTACTCCGAATACTTACTAAAACGATACAAAGTCCCTCGCCCTCTCATTCTAACCCTAACCCTCTTAGTCTCTTGCATTGGTCACCTCCTCATTGCCTTCAATGTTAAAAATGGTCTCTACCTGGCTTCAGTCATAATAGGGTTTTGCTTCGGCGCTCAATGGCCTTTGCTCTTCGCCATAATCTCCGAGCTCTTCGGGCTCAAGTACTACGCGACCTTGTACAATTTTGGGTCAGCCGCGAGCCCCTTTGGCTTATACTTGCTCAACGTGAGACTCACCGGTCATTTGTACGATAAGGAGGCGACGAAGCAATTGGTGGCTGCAGGGCTCACTAGGAAGGATGGGGATCAGTTGACTTGTGTTGGCGGAGAGTGCTTCAAGTTGTCCTTTATCATAATTGCAGCTGCAACATTTTTTGGGGCAGTGGTTTCATTCATTTTAGTGATGAGGACTAGGAAGTTTTACACGAGTGATATATACAAGAAGTTCAGAGAGGAGGCAGAAAAAAATGCCGAGACTGAAATGGCCATAACGGAAAATGGTGTCACCAATGGTCATCAACAAACCAATGGAAGATCATAGAGAATAATGCATATATGTATATGCCAATGCTTCTTTATTTTTGAAACCCTTGTAATAGGTAAAGATTTTAGGACAAAAGAAACTCTATAGATCATGTGTAATTTCTCTTTTAAATATGTGTGGGAATTATTTACATTAATTGAGGTCGATATTTTTCGGCTTAGCGGTTTAGCCTTCTTTTTCTCCAACTTGTCAATAGAATAAAAAGTGTCAGGCACTGGTCCGAGCTGGTGATATACAAACATACAATTGACCGGAAGAGTCTTTGTCCATTTCTTCATGGCCCCTAAAAATGAGGGATGACCATGTATATACATGGCTAAGCTATACGCTACAAAATCTTTTTTAATTTTCAAAAGATGGAGACTTTTGTTCGTTTATTTCGGTGCATTATTGGCTTATACAAAACTGTTGCTTTCCAATTGAAAATTTGAAGCAGGTTGATGTTGAATGTTGAATTTTAAGGTATAATAGAAACAAAGGAAGTATAGTAAAGATTGCAATCAAAATCTTGGATATTTTGTAGCAGTCATAGCAATAAGTTACTGATGTATTTTATGTATGTTTATCTGGTCTTAATTTTTCATGTTTTATGTGTTTGGACATGCATGTGGAACATAGAATTGGAACTCTTAGTTTTCATTATCTATGCGAGTGGCCTAATTCGTAACTAGGTCTTGGAATAGGCACCTCACCCCAATTGGAAACTAGTTTAGAAGGATATTTGGCATCCTATGCAATACGTCAAGTTTAACTCCAAATCAAGTGAGAATCCATTAACGGATCCGTTGTCTGCATTTGCCTCCTCATCAATCTTATTCTTAAATGAATGTATAATTGCAGTAGCGCCTATTGGATCTTTTAAATGACATATAAACCAGAACCCTTCTAGAGATGTCAAGTTTCTCTACATTTCATTGAGGGTTTCACTATCCTTGTCTGGTTGTCTCGTGTAAAACTCCACATGCATGCGTGTTTTTGTTTAATTTCAACAACGCAGTGCCTTATAATAATCATCCCAATTGTCAAGTGTACAACTCGATCATTTGAATTTTGGCTTCGATCTAGCTAGCGATTTATATTATTATATGGACGACGTTCCAGTCAAAATATTGTCAAGGACAGAGAATTGGTGCTAGCTAGATCAGTCCCCCTCTAACGTTGTAGTCCGATCGGGTTTCAGACTCTGCTGATCTTGTCGCATCCTTCTGCGTTCCTTCTATAGATGTTATTTCATGGCTCATGGTTTAAGCACAATAACTTGAACCTGAGTTCGTCTCATACGTACATGCAATATTGTCTGTGAGTTGGGGTAACTAAAATGAAAATGTTAATTATGGATTGTAAAACACTAAAACTTGAAGATAATATTTCTCTTTCTCTGTGATTCATACAACCAGCAAACGACAGGTGTAATTAAAAAGGAGTTTTACGGCAAATCCAGCCAACCATATATTTTTTTCGTTATTTTTCTGTCACCTTTCGAAGATCTTCATCATCATATATATGTATATTATGCATGCATGGTAAGTTCGTTTCTGATTAGGTTTTCTTCATTGGCCCTTTAGATTGGTATTTGGGAGCTCACAATGTTAGGTCATGTATATGTTTGATTGTAGATTTGACTATTAATTTGACACAGGATCATTCAAGAAAAGGATGATTGTGTCTGGTTGTACTGTTACATTCTTGGTTTCATGGTACGTTCTTCAAAAAACAAAACTGAAGAAGCAGAAAGCTGTGGTTGGAATTCTTACCTTCGAAGTTGCAAAAATGATGTCTAAACTTGTCCTTCTATGGAGATGCCTGAGCGATGAAGAAGTTGATAAGCTTAGACAAGCGATTTCAAATTCGGTTTGTATAAAAAAGCTTGTCTCATATGATGATGATTTTATTCTAGGCTACATATAACCCGTGAATTGTTTGAGGATCTGTTCACTGTGCAAAATATGTGGCCATGCTTGGGAAGAATCAGAGAACTTTCTTTAGCATCCTCATGTATATGATACCCCTAATTACAAATTTGACGATGTCATTGTGGTAAATAGAGTGATTGTTTAGATAATTGTAGTTATGTTAGTTATAATTACTTCAGCCATGACATATTTACAAGTTTATGAATAAATGGTTGTCAATGTGGTAAATTGGTTTAATTATATGTAAATTTACTGTCAATATTGTAAATTTAGTGTAGAAAAATAGTAAATTTTGTTTAGTTAGTTGTAAATTAAGGGTATGGTAAGCATCAAGGTAATGTAAACGACTCCAAGAATCATTGTTCTGATCCTAGTTTGAAGGATTTTGAGCATGCAGTTAGTGATTGGATCCACAGTAATGTTGACCCTAATGGATAGCTACTTTCATGGGAGAGCATGGAAAGCGAGAGCACGGAAGGTGATGAAGGATTTCATTTCCAAAAATGCAGATTTGCATGATCTGATGAAACGTCTTTCGGTTCTTGAACGTACTCGATCTGAAGGACAAGACTGCCACCTTAGATCAGTTAGATGGTCCAAGTTTGCTCCAGTTTCAGAACAGGGTAAAGCGGAAGCGGCGCATGGTGAAGAATCTGAAGAAGGTCTCTGTGTGGAACACGACTTACGATTACGCAGGTATCCTTCTGGCAAGATCTGTCTTCACAATTGCCAGTAGGATCAAACATGTGTATGTGTTGGTATATGCCTTGAACTAGTCGTCTGGTGGCGCTGACTGAGGCCCACGATATCTGTTATGTTGGGCTAGGGTTTCCTGTTGGGTTTAGTATATAAACGTCCTAAACCTAATTGTATTCTGTATTCCGTTTTTCCTCAAGATAATAAAACTACTCTCCTCTGCCCGTGGACGTAGCCAACACATCGTTGGTGAACCACGTAAATCTGTGTTCTTTCTTACATTCGTTACAATAGTATGGATTGCCTAAACTTATAACCGATGCTGAAACCAAATATTCTGATCATACGAATGCTTCTACAGAATCAGCTTCTAACAACACATTGCTTCGTCATAGTCCATCAATCTTCAGCAAGTACATCTCCACCCGACACATTAGGTGACCTAGCACTGCACTATGCAAATATTATTATCGAAATATATAAAATGATAATAGATCCTACGAAGGTTGATGGTGACTTGAGAAATGAGCTGTACAGTATGTTACCTTCAAGTATCAAAGCTGAGGCTCCCTGGCATTAAGGTCTGCATTGAGTTCTGCAGTGAGATCCCGGCTTCAGTACATCACAACAGGAGATTGTTCGAGCAGTCATTCTGGGAAATATATGAAATAATGGAATGGTTATCACTGCTTGCTCGTAATATACAGTATTGGCATTCCAACGGGAGAATTCAAAAGAAGGCATCTGTTTTCCTTGATCCTTTGTTTCTGGTAACAACCCTCTCCAGCGGGATGCCTCTGATAAGTGGCTGATTGCTGGGAATTTTAACGAAATTTTGGAACTTGGGGAGAAGTCGGGTGGTCGTCTCTGCTCATTGAATCAAATGATGGCTTTCCGGCAAGCTTTATCGGATTGCTATCTACAGGATATGGGAGCAGCAGGAGGTTTGTTTACCTGGAGTGACTCTCACACTAAGGAGTGGTTGGATAGAGGTGTGTGTACGGAGGCTTGGCAACGTTCTTTTGGCTTTTCCCGGATGATTAACCTGCTCCCTAGCCGTTCGGACCACGTATCGATCCTGCTAGAGGTTCGTAAGGAGGTTCAGCAGGGTTCTCATCATTGCCAGCAATTCAGGTTTGAAGAAATGTGGAGCAACATGAATTATTGGAGGGGGCCATGAAGAGTGTATGGCGGTCGAGTAAGGATGGCAGCCATATGGTTCAACTATGCCGTCGTATTAGAGATACTGGTATAATTCTACTGCAATGGGCCCGGTCCACTTTTCAGAGTAGGAAATTGGAGCTGGAAGCAGTGCGTTCTAAACTTAACTCTCTGCTTCAATGTCCAGTTGATCAAACGGATTTGGAAGAGAAAGCTAGATTGTCAAAATGTCTGAATGAACTGTTGTCTATGGATGAGGCGTACTGGAGACAATGCTCCCGTGCAATTTGGCTCAAGGATGGGGATCGTAGTTCCACTTTTTTTCATAAACGACCTTCTAATCGCCGTCAGCAGGATAAGATCAAAGGCCTGTTTGATAGTCGAGGGATATGGCAGGAGGATAAGGCCGGTATTGAGAGAGTGGTGTGCAAGTACTTTGAAGACCTTTTCTGCACATTCTCTTCCTGCTAGTCGGATTAGGCGACAGTGCTTAGGGCAATTCGGCCCCGAGTTTCTAGCGAGATGAATCAAGTTCTGCTCTCTCCCTATACATCTGAAAAGGTATGTGTTGCTTTGTTTCAGACGCATCCCTCTAAAGCTCCTGGCCCTGATGGTATGTCACCCTACTTCTACCAAAAATATTGGGATATTGTTGATGAGGATGTTAGTAAGGCAGTTATTTCTTTTCTTACTTCAAAGGAGATGGCTCATGATTTGAATTATACCTATGTTGTGCTGATCTCTAAAGTGAAAGAGGTGTTGAATATGTCTCAGCTTCGACCTATAGTTTTGTGTAATGTTGTTTATAAGATTGCTTCTAAGGTGTTGACCAACCGGCTGAAAACCTTTTTACCAGATATTATATCACAGCAACAGAGCGCATTTGTCCCAGATCGTCTTATATCGGACAATACCTTAGTGGCTACAGAACTAGCTCATTATATGCATCAGCTTCGCCGAGGTAATGAAGGTTTTATGGCCCTTAAATTAAATATAAGTAAAGCTTATGATCGTTTGGAATGAGAATTCTTGAAACAGGTCATGTTGCGGATGGGTTTTAATCAGGATTGGGTTGCTCTAATCATGTGTTGTCTCTCTACAGTCGATACTCTTTCTTAGTGAATGGTAACCCATGTGGCTCTATCACTCCCCAGCGTGGGCTTCATCAAGGGGATCCGATATCTCCATATCTATTTCTCTTTTGTGCCAAAGGCCTCTCGGCTTTGATTACTGACTCTGTTTATAAGAGACTCTGGAAGGGACTGCAAGTTTGCCAGGGGGCTCCCACTATCAGTCACATTTTATTTGCTGATGATAGTATATTGTACGCTAAAGCCTCGATTACAGATTGCTTGCTGGTGAGAGAGATCCTGAAGACTTGTGAACAAGCGTCTAGACAACAGGTTAGTTTGGAAAAAAAATTAATGTCGTGTTCCGCGGTAATGTCCTCCCTCCCTTTAGACAGTCTCTGACTAGTTGTTTGGGGGTTCAGATGGCGGAAAAACATGACAAATATATGGAAATCCCCACTCTTGTGGGGAAATCTAGGCAGGATACCTTTGCTTTTCTCAAGGATCGGCTTAGTAAAAAACTAACAAGATGGAGATCAAAGTTACTCAGTACAGCAGAAAGAGAGATTCTTATCAAGGTGGTTGCACAAGCTACAGAGAAAGGGAGAACTTTGAACTTAATGTACGTAGTACGGCCATGCAGGTTTTTCTACTTCAAATTGAGACACTAACCATCTCTGTGAACTCATTCCACGAGTACGGTTTTATCCCAATGTGGGCGGCCTTATCCTTCTCTTCATCTGTTAACGAACTGAAACAAACCATAACTGCAGCAACAACCAAGCTCAGTCTATAAACTTCTGGGATTATCAGTTGACATATAGAGTCCATTCATACAAACCTTTTAATCATTGAGTAGATGTACAGTCAGGATTCAGTAGCTGACAAGAGAAGTAGTTTTATTATATCAGAACTGCATATTGCTAGTGAAAATGTGGAGGATATGATTTTCATTTATAATGCTAGTGTCTCACTTCTTTCACTTTCTTATCCTGGACAAACACAACATCAACCTCTGCGTGATCTATGATAAAATTGACAGCTCCTGGCGCTGCATCAATGGAAACCTTTAACTGCAAGTAAATTGCTTGACATGAAAAACCACTAAAGTTACCATTACCAACATAAATTAATATATATATATATATATATATATATATTATCAGGCCTTTCCACTAAGGGATCCTTATTTTATTAATTTTAAAGAATCGGTAATTTAACATACTTTTTTTATCACATATTAATGAAGGGTGATCAGGAAGTTTTCTGCAAATAATAGTTTTTACCTAGGGTATCATAGAGAGGCACACTGATCAGACTATGAGCACAACAAGCCTACATAAAATTTAAAGAAATTCTTCATTAGATAATTATCATATAAAACAAATAAATATGAAAATGAAAAAAATGTCCAAACTAACCGTCATTGCCATAATCCACTGGGGGCAATTTGAACCATAGATCCCGATCCGGGAACCTTATATAAGATTATGAATCCAAATCAAGACAGGAGCTATTTTCAGTTGCCAAAAATCTACAATCATATAATTTGTAGAACTCAAAATTCATGTACGAGTACTTACTGGTTCCACACCAGATGCTCGTAATGCAGAACCAACAAGAAGAAGTTCGTCATAAACCTCCTTGTAAGTTCGTCTTAAGTACTCGTGTAGACTCAACCCAGCTACCGGCATTTTGCTTTTGAACGCCTTTCTCTTTCATTGTCTTCCTTAACTCGAGCACACTATTCCAAACTCCTTTTTCCCCATGAATCCTTGAAAGCGTTGAATATATTGCAGGATGATCACTTTCCAGTTTATCAAGTTCCTTTGCAGCAAACTCACCAAGTTTAAAACTTGAATGCAAACCACAAGCACCAAGTAACGCACACCAAACAACAACATCCGGCTGAAATGGCATCCCACGTATGAACTTCTCCGCTTTCTCTAGCTCACCTGCTTTCCCATAGAGGTCCACCATGCAAGCATAATGCTCCACCTGCGGTTCCGTTCCAAACTTTGCCGTCATGGAGTTAAAGAGGCTCTTTCCTTCTTCAATCATCCCACCATGTGCACAAGCTGATAACACGTTTGTGAATGTAACTGCATCAGGCCTAACACCGCTGTTGGTCATTCTCTTAAACTCCTCCAACGCTCTTGTGGCAAATCCATGCCTTCCATAGCCTCCTATAATTGAATTCCATGACACCAAGTTTTTCTTTGGCATGGATCCAAAAATACAATACGCTGCATCAATATCACCACATTTTGCATACATGTCAACAAGTGAGGTCGACAACGTTACATCCTCCGGTATACCAGACTTTAAGATGCTCGAGTGAACTAGCTGACCAAAGATAAGTGAAGAACAACCAGCGCTTGCATCAAGCACACTTGAAAATGTAAACTGATTGGGCAGAGTCCCTGACCTCAACATCAAAAGGAAAAGCTCCAAAGCATCTAAAAATCCCTGGTTCTTCACATAACCACTTATCATAACAGTCCAAGAGACCACATTTTTCCCACTCATTTTATTGAAAACAGAGCGAGCTTTGCTAACCCTCCTATTTCTTATATACCCATTCACTAAACTAGTCCAAGAAACCACATTCCTCTCCGGCATCTCATCAAAAACTCTCTGAGCCTCATGCATGCACCCCAACTCCACGTAACTCGCAATCAATGCATTCCAAGACGACACATCCTTGTCCGAAATCTCATCAAACACTCTACCCATAGCTACGCTATCCCCTATATTCGCATACCCTTTCATAAGTGCCGATCCAACAAACACAGATGAGTTGAGCGCCAGGAGTATCGCTAACACATGAATCTGCGGCACCAAAACATCAAACACCGTCCCCAAAAAGGCTCCCAACACAATGGAGACAGTATACTCATTTGGTCTAAACCCATCTCTTGTCATTTGGGAGAAAACTCGATGAACTCCATGTGGGTCTTTGGTGCTGTGCAACCCCGACAAGATGGTGTTCCAGGAGACTACGTCTTTCAGACGCATTTCGTCGAACAGGGTGTGGGCAACTCGGAGTTGGCCATTTCTAATGTAATGGGCAATCAGTTTGTTGCATGAGACAATGTTTTGGGGTGTGGGATTTGGATAAGGAAATGGGATTGGATGCATGAGATTCAAACTGGGCGGTGAGAGCGTACAAAAATGGCGGCAAGTCGTTAGGAGTATGGCCCCCTCTAACCTCCGCATGGCGCGTTTTCAACTGTCTACAAGACTTTGGCACTGCATGTTATGAAGGGTCGTTACATTTTAGAGGCTTGAGCCGAATAATTGAAATATTAAAATATTTTTTTATATAAAAATCACATAAATTGAACAAAATAATGTATTTGAGCAATTGATTTTTTATTTTTTTTAGCAATGCTAAGTGAATTACTTTTGGCATTCCGCGTAAAATTTACTTTATGTGTCAATTTATGTGGCACAACCACGTCATTTAATGAAATACTCTGATTGGGGAGGAATTTTTCAGTGTCACGGGAGAAGCACGTGGCAGTGCCTAGTGATCCTCTTTACTAGTGAAATTTTGACACGTGAGATTTTGTGACAAAAAAATTTTCAATTATTTTGTCAAATACCATTTTAGATTTATTATTATTTTTCTAAACCCTACACCCTAAACCCTAAATCCTAAACCCTAAACCCTAAAACATTGATTAAAGTCATTTTACAAAAGTAAAATACTAAATTCATAAATTCCGTGATAAAATTTCACGTGTTGAAATTTAATTGGGAGTGAGGACCAGTGGTGCTCCCGTCATATTTAAAAATTTATGCTCATTGGATAGTGACACGTCATATACATGCCACATTAGTCATTTTTTCTGTAATGCAATTTGTCTTTTGGATGATAGTTTGATGAATTACTGTATTTTTATTCTAGGGATTGTTTTCTTACTACCTGCAACACTTATCATGGAAGATAATGTGGTTGGGTTAACACTAGCTCGTGCAAGAGATGATGTGAAGATCATATAGTATATGTTATTCAATTCAGCACTGGCATATTTTGTAAATATGACATGTTCCTTGATAAGAGAATGTGATATTTGATTACTAGTTCCAAAATAATGCAGCAACCCATAAGGAAACTTTGCTAACCTGGAGATTCCTAATGCCTTATTTACAATCAAATAGAATCTCAATAACATAATGATATTACCTGATCATACTCACAATGGGAATTCACTAGATCAATGGCTACATTGGGTGCTCCAAAGCTTACGCCTGAAAAACTGGTAACAAACATTTTTGACATAGGACGATCAAAACAAAAAGTTAAATTCCTATGAAACATGATTGTAATCAACATGGACCAGAAAATTGAAATTCGAGAAAACTAAGAGTGAAAATTTCTTATCTGGAGACTGTAATTGTTTACTCCCCTATGAAGAGGTCTCAAGAGAAATCGTCTGAGGCCTTGCCGGAATTGATCGTGAATGTGAGATTGCTCTAAGACGGAGAGTCATTCTGGCAGCGACTCAGGCTTTCTCCTCCTTACTTTCCCCCGCGGACTTGGAAGTTGGGAGTACCAATACCGACTTCAATTCGTCATGTCTGGTATTCTAAATTCCTACATTAGCCGCTACAATTGATTCGTCGACGTCCGAGACGTCCTGATCATTCGTCACCTAAAAGGACGGCACTGAGCCATGAAGACTTCTGTAGATTACTCCATAGGCTTTTCAGACTCTGTATTCGTTCACCTAACAGAAGGACACCTGCGTTGCTGGCTTTTTCTTCCTCCCTCCCTCCCTTTTATAAGTTCTGTACTTCTCTTTGTCTGTATACAAAAACAAAAACTAAAAGTGAAAATAAAAGCGGGTTGACCCATTAAATTGGATCCGACCCGCAGTTCTTTTTCTGAGTTTTACCCCAGAAGATTTGTTCATCGTTCTATATTCACAAAACAATTTCCATATAATGATCTATACTTTTGTGAAGTTGGCTCTGATACCAACTGTTATCTTAATTAAACCTGATGCCACAAGATCTTCACAATAATATAGACACGATTGACAAACTAGAGTTAACACATTTACCTGTATAAACTGTTAGAGCCGTCTCAAGCATAAGTTTTCTACATGATAGGAGCACAATGTGCGACGTTATTAATGTGTTATTATCCCTTATTTATGCTTTGTTCAGTCTATTTAGAGCAAGATAGAGTCATAATTTAGTTTAGTGTCAATTTGGTAGAGTTTTGGAGAATGTGTGCTTAATAATCAGAAAAATGACTAAGTATAGAAATCTGGAAATAAAGTAAAATATGTCTTTTTCGTGATTTTGAGGCTCGTGCTAAACTGATCTATCCTTTTCCAAATTTGATGAAATTTGGTATGCATATAATTGGGAAGCTGAAGTGTATTGTGTCAAAATTTCAGATCAATCGGAGTTCGGGAAGTCACCCAAATAAAGGCTGCAACTTGGCAGTTTGAGCAAACCTATCCAGGGACTACCAGGATTTTCCTGGGATTGTGTCCTGACTTCCGGAATTTCTGTGGGACACATCGCTTGGAACCAGAGAACGTGCCGTATGCCGTTGTAAATAATAATCTATTTGTGTTTTATGATTGTGTGAAATGTGATGATCATTTGTAAATAATAATTTAGGTTTTAATTTTCGTAAAAATCAGTAGGTAATTAGACATAAAAATCGACAAACCCCCTTTTGTGCAACACTTTGTGTGATTGAAAGCCCTAGATTTCTCCGGATAGAACGATCTCTACTTGTCCTAACTACAATTGACACAAATAGGGTATTATGTGTATGAAGTTGTTTTGCAGGTACTTTGTGCTTGGTAACACCTCCATCACTACAATCCTCTAAGTTTGAGCTTCTTATGAATGGGGCAAGAACTTATGCTCTTAGTTGTAGAGGTTGCAGGGACTTACGCATTCTTATATATGAGTTAAGTTTTGCCTTTGAACCCCTCACATAAAGGAAGTTCAATATGACTCAACTTCATACTCTTAAGAAACCTAATAATATCGTATCTTGTAATTAAATCAATAATCAAGTAAATAGATTTCTATCCCATATCAATAGATATACACATTGATGGTTACTAGAATTGAGTTCTGATTCCATATTCTTATTATTTAGTCTTTGTCATTTATCGATTGTTGTTTACTGTAATAATGTGTGATAAGTCCATAATTATCTTACAACATTTTGGTCAGTCAACGAAAACAACTATGCCTAGGTTAAATTAGATAAAGATTGATATCATGGAAGATAATAATCTCAGAGTCTCCAATGGAAGCCTCAGCTTTTGTAGAATTCCAGAACTCGATCATGGCATGCACTAGGGATCATAGTGGTAGTGTAGTGGGTGTTACTATATGGTTTGTGCATACATGTAGTAATGATGAACAGAAGGCCTACCAAATAAGGTGACAATCACTATCATGACCATACAACGAAGACAGTGTTCCGTGTTGTTCGTCGATAAACAAGTTTGATTAGGCTAGCCAGGTTATATACTTTTCTTCTTCTTCTTTTATTCTTTCTGTATGAAGGAAATGAGAGAGTCGCCGAATCAAAACACATATAGGCTAATAACGCTAGAGCTACTGATTGGGAAACGCGGGATACTTCCCCCCCCACGCATACAAGCGACATTTCGGCAATAATATTACTTCTATGAGGTTGAGGGCGGTTTTAATCAACACTTGTAGACCGCTAGGACCCGAGTTTATTTTACAAAGTATAGGGTAAGTTATTTTCATTAATTGGTTCGAGGTTTGTAAAACTGGCTCTCAAGACCCACAGACTGATGTTCATTCTCGGTGAGTGAGTCGATAGGGGACTTGTCCTCCGTGGTTACCAACTTTGAGACCTGCCTGGTTCCTAAAGAGAGTTTACTCTCCGTGAATCTTAACGACACCGCCTTAGAAAAGTACAATATGCTTGACCTAGACAACAGCTTGTGCCGACGCATCACCTCACTTTAGACGCTAGAAAATAACTTGAGCATATGTGAATCTATTTTTCTTCATAAGATAAAATTCGTCTTTAATTTTTTAGGTTTATCAGAATAAGCATGATACTACCTTGGACTGTTTCAGCCCATTGCACTGTTATCTCCTCTGCTCCACGTACTTCAAATTTTAAAGTTGTGTGAATAAAAGAAATTAGAAACTCTAAGTTTCGGCATTTACATACTTACATAATTCGATGACCTTAAGAACCAAGCCATTTTTGTGATACATGTATATTTCGTGTGTTATATAACTAGTTTAAATTGTTAGGGAGTTTTAAAAGTCTATTTATGTTGAATTTGTTTTTGGTTTTGAGGGGAAGAGGAATATGTAAGGTCACTAATGTTGATATTAGCCTTAACCCTTCATACTAGCGCTTGCGTTTTTATGAGGTTGAGGGCAGCTTTTATGCACTTTAGTGGTACTGACAACATAAGGTTCTCAACAGAGTAAGGGGCATTCATAGTTCGTTTGTTCTAATTTTGGTGTTGAGGTTTGTTTAACTAGATCTCAAGGCCCACAGACTGATGTTCATTCTCGGTGAGTGAGTCGATAGGGAGTTCGCTCTCCGTGGTGTCCAACAACGAGTCTTGCCTCACTCCATTGTTAGTACTTTCGTTCTAGCCTTCTGAAACCACGGAATCTTGTGTCTAGTCTATAGACCTAGGCCGCACGTCCACCGAGCTTCAAAACCTTAAATGAGCTTGATATAAGTAAATTTTTAATCTCAAAAGAAAACATTTTCTTGGTTCGAATTTTCGAGGTATATCGGAATTAGCATGATACTACCTTGGGCTGTATCAGTCCATTGTACCGTTATCTCCTCTGCTCCACGTACTTTGAAAATTCGAACAAATCATATAGCAATTTAACTAGGGATACATAAAACACATTCTTGATACTTCTTTCGTTGATACTTGTGAATTTGTGTGAAATATACTTGTAATTTTTCGTGTGATATACTTCCTTTTTCTTATGTAAATCTTCGTGTAATACATATACTTATACTTACTTAAATTTTCGTTGATACATACAATTATTTTCGTGTCATACTTATACCCTAACACTAACATATACATTCTAACTATACATACTATACGTTTGCCTTTCTTTTAAATTCCTTGCCTAAACACTTGATTTTCGAATAATTTCAGGTACATGAATGTCCAATTGGTCACGCGACATTAGAGGCCGTTTGTATCGAATTGGAGAGATATACGATCTAGAATTGCCAGCAACTTTAGGTCAAGTACGTTCACCATCACCAGAACATCAGTTTGTTTCTCTCACCTCATCACTTTTCAACAGAAATTTCGTTGCACCACCCTCACCATTTCCTTCAGAAGCTTCGTGTGAACTTAATCCTTTGTTTCTCGAAGAACCATAGTTTGAGCTACTTCAAAGTCCCATACCGATTCAATATTTGAACTTTGATTTCCCTGATCCTATATTCAATATGACTTCATTGAGGGAAGAAAATGGGCAAGTAGATGCACCACAAGGAGGGGCAGCTAGACCAAGCAATGTGACATATCTTGCTGTTGCACCTGGCAAATCAGCAGAGTTTGAGTTGAAGGGTGGATTTATTCACCAATTGCCCAAGTTCTATGGACTAAGTGGAGAGGATCCTAATCGCCATATCCACAAGTTTGAATTTCGATGTGAGTCAATGTGCCCAACTGGGGCAGATTTGCAACATGTGAGGATGAAGGCATTTCCTTTCTCACTTGAAGATAGGGCAGCCGAATGGTTTTATGCAATGCCACCAGGAAAAATGACGTCCTGGAACACAATGGTGAAGGAATTTCTCACCAAATATTTTCCTTCATCAAGGGTGACACAAATCAGAAAGGAGATCACCTCAATCAGACAAGAGCCAGACGAGAGCTTTGATGTGTACTATGACAGGTACAAGTCTTTGGTGGCAACGTGTCCTAATCATGAGATACGTGAGGGTCTTTTGCTCCAATACTTTTATGAAGGGTTGCGCCCTATGGAGAGACGATTTCTTGATTCAGCTGCTGGAGGATCATTAATGGAGAAAAACAAAGAGGAGGTTAAGAACTTGTTGGAGATGCATTTCTCAACAGTTCAGGTCTACTTCCTCCAAGCGTGTCAATGAGGCTAGCGGATTTGAGGAGTCTAGTGCTGTCAAGGAGCTTAGGGAAGACATGGGAAAACTCACTCAGATGATGTCCCAAATGATGAAGCAGAAACATGCCCAAGTCTGTGGGGTGTGTAGCATAGAGGGCCATACGGCTGATGTGTGTCCTCAATTGGGAGGAGGTGATAATTTTGAGGAAGCCAATGCAGTTGGTTTTCTAGGGCAGCAACGTCCCAACTACCCCAATTTCAATCCAAGGTTTAATGATCATCCAAATTTTCATTGGGCCAACAACAGCAATGTTCAGAACCCTCAACCGTTGGCGCCACCACAAGCAAACCAAGGAGGCATGATGTATCAACAAAGACCTCAAGGGCAATTCCAAGGATTTATAAGACCTCAGCAACAATTCTACACCAACAATGCTCAAGCATCGTCGAACCCTAACTATGATGCAATGCTGAAATCTTTGAATGATGCAACTCATACATTGTTGCAATCTACAACCTCAAACACTAAGGATATTTCTGAGCTGAAAAATCAGATGGGAAAGGTTGTGGATTTTATGGGGCAGATCCAAGAGCAAGGGAGGTTACCTGGAGGAGTGATCCCTAACCCCAAGAATGAGCAAGCAAAGTCAATCACCACGAGGAGTGGTAAAGTCTTGGAAGGGCCGAGTGTGGGGAAGACAAGTGAGCACGTGCTAGAGCATGATGATAATAATGAGGCCGAGCATAAGGATGCATTCGGCAAGGGTGAGGCAGCACACGGCAATGAGGCCGAGCAGAATAAACCGAGCAAAGAGGAGCTCGATGTGATGAAGAAGAGGGATTTGGAAAAAGATCCCGCAACCTCAGAGACACATAAGGTAAAATCTAACTCAAGTGGTTTAGTTAATACTAACCTATCTTCTTGTTTACCTTTTCCTTCCAGATTTGCTAAATCGAAGAAGGAGAAATCAGATGAGGAGGTACTTGATATCTTTAGACGTGTGGAGGTGAACATTCCATTGCTTGAGTGTATCAAGCAAATTCCAAAGTATGCCAAGTTTTTGAAAGAGCTGTGCACAACAAGGAGGCATACTCGAGAGGAGCAGGTTGTGAAGATGAGTGAGACGGTTTCAGCCGTCATTCAAAGAAAGCTCCCACCGAAAATGAAAGATCCTGGCAGCTTTACTATTCCTTGCATTATTGGACAATGTTGTTTTTCTAATGTTTTGCTAGACCTAGGAGCGTCAATTAATGTGATGTCCTATAATGTTTATAAGTCTCTAGGTCTAGGAGAATTGAAGAGAGACAACGTGATTATTCAGTTGGCTGACAGATCTAACAAATATCCTGAGGGATATGTTGAAGATGTTCTTGTGCAGGTTAATAATCTGATATTTCCTGCAGATTTCTATGTGCTTCATATGGAAGACTCTCCCCACAATTCAACTCAATTACTTTTGGGGCGACCATTTATGAGAACCGCAAGAACAAAAATAGATGTTGCAGAAGGCAACCTCACCATGGAGATCGATGGTGAAATAATAAGCTTCAACATCTTTGAAGCTATGAGGTATCCAATTTCTGACTTAAAACCTTGTTATGCTATTGATGTAGTTGATTCTTTTACGCAGGTTTTGTCAGAAACTTTGGATCAATAGCAACTAGCTATTGAGCAAGGGGCCGAAATTGATACATTAGGGGAGGAAATTTCGATGGAGGCACGGCAAGATCTTGAGCCGTGCATAGCACAAGTGGCTGCCGAGCTAGAGGCAACACCCCACGTGAAGAGGTCATGTAAATTTATGTCAATTCCCATTTCCACTAATAAAATTCTACCATATGTGGAACAGGCCCCTATTTTAGAACTGAATGTGCTTCCCAACCATTTGAAGTATGTATACTTGGGATACGATGACACACTACCAGTTATTGTGTCATCACAGCTGAGTGAGCAGCAGGAAGCACGTTTGACTAGCATGCTGAAGAGAAACAACACCGCCATTGGATGGACGTTGGCGGATATCAAGGGAATCAGCCCTACAACTTGTGTCCATAGGATCTTGCTTGAGGAAGGAGCCAAGCCTACTAGGGAGGGTCAGAGACGATTACACCCCCCTATGATGAAGATTGTGAAGGACGAGGTGATCAAATTGCTGGATTGTGGAGTCATTTATCCCATCTCAGATAGCCAGTGGATTGCACCTGTCCAAGTTGTACCTAAGAAGAGTGGAGTCACAGTTGTGAAGAATGACAATGATGAGCTCGTGCCTCAACGATTAGTGACAGGTCATAGAATGTGCATCTACTACAGAAAGCTGAATGCTACAACTCGAAAGGATCACATGCCTTTGCCTTTCATGGATCAGATGTTGGAGAGATTAGCTGGGCACGAATTCTATTGCTTATTGGATGGGTACAGCGGTTACAATCAGATATGCATTCACCCAGATGATCAGGAAAAGACGACGTTCACATGTCCTTTTGGTATGTTTGCCTATCGACGCATGCCTTTTGGTTTATGCAACGCACCAGGTACATTTCAACGTTGTATGTACTCTATATTCTCTGATTATATTGAAAATATCATTGAAGTCTTTATGGATGATTTTAGTGTTTATGGAAAAGACTTTGATGCATGCTTAGAGAATTTGGAACTAATCCTGAAGAGATGTGTAGAAACTAACATTGTGCTTAATTGGGAAAAATGTCATTTCATGGTAAAACAAGGGATAGTTTTAGGACACATAGTTTCGGCAAAGGGTATTGAGGTAGATAGGGCCAAGATTGATATTATGCTTCACTTACCCTTCCCTATAACTGTAAGGGAGGTACGTTCGTTTCTTGGCCATGCGGGTTTTTATAGAAGGTTCATCAAGGATTTTTCGTTGGTGGCAAAGCCTATTTGTGCCCTCTTGCAGAAGGATGTTCCATTCGTATGGGATAAAGGGTGTGAAGATGCATTTGTGAGGTTGAAGAAGCTTTTGACGTCAGCCCCTATCATGGCACCACCGGATTGGACATTGCCATTTGAGATCATGTGTGATGCTTCAGACTATGCAGTTGGAGCAGTGCTTGGACAGAGAAAAGAGAAGAAGCCAAACGTCATATATTATGCTTCTCGAACACTTAATGATGCTCAATTAAATTACTCTACTACTGAGAAAGAATTGTTGGCTGTTATATTTGCTTTAGAAAAATTTCGATCATACCTTTTGAATTCTAAAGTAATTGTTTATTCTGATCATGCAGCCCTAAGATATCTGATGAAGAAGAAGGATGCTAAGCCACGCTTGATTCGATGGATTCTCTTACTCCAAGAGTTTGACATCGAAATCAAGGACAAGAAGGGGAGCGAAAATGTAGTGGCGGATCACTTGAGCAGAATTGTGAAAGAGCAGGAAACGTTGCCACTTCAGGAAACTTTCCCAGATGAGCAGCTCTTTCGAGTGGACACAAAAGAACCTTGGTATGCAGACATTGTCAATTATTTAGTTACTAAAACTTTTCCAAGTACGTGTTTGCAGGCAACCAAGACGAGAATAAAAAAGAATGCAAGACACTACATATGGGATGATCCATATCTTTGGAGGACTTGCAGTGATCAGATTATTCAACATTGTGTGCCACAAGAAGAGCATAGGCCGATCCTTGCATTTTGCCACAATGAGGCGTGTGGAGGACACTTTGGAGCTAAGAGGACAGCCCTTAAGGTATTAGAAAGCGGATTTTATTGGCCCACGATTTTCAAAGATGCATACACATTTTGTATGACATGTGATAGGTGCCAAATGACAGGTAACATTGGTAAGAGAGACCAAATGCCCCTTACTACTATGATCTTTGTCGAAATTTTTTATGTATGGGGTATAGATTTTATGAGACATTTTCCTTCATCTAAGGGCTTTCTTTATATCTTATTGGCTGTTGATTATGTGTCTAAATGGGTAGAGGCAAAAGTCACAAGGACTAATGATTCTAAAGTTGTTGCAGGTTTCTTGAGAACTAACATATTTTCCAGGTTTGGAGTACCTCGTGTGCTTATAAGCGATGGAGGTTCTCATTTCTGCAACAGAACAATTGAGGCTTTGCTCAAAAGATATGGAGTCACCCATAAGGTATCCACACCTTATCATCCTCAGACGAGCGGAATGACGGAAGTGTCAAATAGAGAGATCAAGAGCATATTGGAGAAAACTGTGGGCCCATCAAGGAAAGATTGGAGTGACAGACTTGATGATGCACTTTGGGCTTACAGAAGGGCATACAAGACACCCATTGGGATGTCTCCATTTCGGCTCACATATGGCAAGGCGTGCCATCTTCCAGTAGAGTTGGAGCACAAGGCGTGGTGGGCGGTCAAGCAATTCAACATGGAACTTGACAAGGCTGGACTTCACAGGAAATTGCAGTTGAGCGAGCTTGAGGAAATCAGAAATGAAGCATATGATGCTGCGTGGATTTACAAGGAGAAGACGAAATTGTTTCATGACAAGATGATAAGAGGCAAAACGTTTCATATTGGTAAAAAAGTCTTGTTATTTCATTCTCGTCTTAGATTATTTCCTGGAAAATTACGTTCTCGTTGGGTTGGGCCTTATATTGTTACTAATGTGTTTTCTCATGGTGCAATTGAAATTCAAAGTATTGAAACAGGAAAAGCGTTCAAGGTGAATGGTCATCGACTTAAGCCTTACTACGAACCTTTTGAGGAGCACACCATTGAGGAGATACGACTTAGAGACGCACCAAGATCCTGATGATATGGAGAAGAGTCTAGGCTGAGTAGACTATAAAAATTAAGCGCTGCATGGGAGGCAACCCATTTCAACCAAAATTGTGAAGGAGCCGTCTACGAGAGTTTGAATTTTCTAAATCCCTAAACTCTTTTTGGTTGAATTGTATAAATGTGGAACTTGTGTGAATTATCAAATGCTTAGAAATTACTACATAATTTCTGTTATACATTGAGGACAATGTAATTTTCTAAGTGTGGGGTATGGAATATATGTTTCACATGTTTTTGTTTTTATTTTGTTTTGTTTTGTTTTTGTCTTTGTTTTGAGTCATAAAAATAAAAAAAAATAAAAAAAAATCGATAAAAAATCAGAAAAATTTAAAAAAATTTCGTTGCTTTTTAATTTTTGTTTTTGTTTTTGAGTCTTAAGTGCCCCTAAATAGTCTATGATGATTATGTCTTTGAATACATAGATGATGGTTTTGCATAATCTTGAGAATTAATTGTGAGTTTCATGGACTTTGTGATTGGTATGAACATTTGAGACTTGGACTTAATTGTGTAATAAGCATGTATGTTTGTGTTGATTTTGTTCCATAATAACCTTTGTGAGCTTTGATGCCATATACTTTCTTCTTGAGTGATAAAAATGGGCAGAATTTTTCAAAACTTGATTATTCTTTGATTATTCAATGACTATGTGTCATAGCTTTTAATGAACTCTAGAATGCTAGAACTTGTTCTTGACAATTTTTGAGACTATTATTCATGAAATGCCTTGATTTTGAAAAGGATTGAAAAGATCATGTTAGGATTACCACCAATGCCAAACAAAGCTTATGCCTAATTTGTGCCCGTCGTGGGACTCCTTAGTTTTAACCCCTTTGAGTCGACATTAAGCCAATTTATTTCATCACCATGATACACTTTCCTTGAGCTTAGAACAGTTTATCCTTACCATTGTTGTCAAGACTTGGTAAAGTTTAATTGGAATTTGTTATTTGAAGTGATGTTGTGAAGTAAGTGTGGGGTAAAACTTGTCCAATTGCATGTAAAGAAATGTTGTTGCCGAAATTAAAAAGAAAAAGAAGAGAATTCGGACAGAAAAATGAAAAGAAAAATTGAGCCGAATAAAATGAAAAACAAAGAATAGTTGAGGCAATGAAGAGAAAAGAAAAAAATTGGATGAGTTCTTGTGGTGAATTTGGAGTTGTATGATTATTTGAAGGTCTAACATTGTTATACTTGACCTTTGTTCATATTCAATATGTTATGGGGAAGAAAAGAATGAAGTTTGGGTCCAACATGATAAAATTTGGCCCTTTGGAGTGAAGTCATAAGGATTCATTGAATTTTGCCAAGTCTTGGTGACATTTTATCACCACTATCCTAAATGTGAATGCCTTATGCCAATCCCCATTATCACCTTTATGTTGATCTTTTCATGATTCTTAAAATGGGTGAACTTTGATTTGTGGAGATTTTTGTCAAGAGTTGAGTTTATGGCTTTGGTTCATTTGTGCACACAGTTGTTACATGAAGTTTTTCCTGAAAAATTGATTCACAAAGTGCTTTTTATCTGATGAAATATGCGAGCTATTTGTTGCCTTACAATCTGTTCTCTTGCATATACTTTGAGTGAATTGTCATATCATGAGTGAAAAGAAGAGAGTATGCCTAGTGAGGAGGATGAAATCAACATAACATGTCATTGCTTGCTATTTTCGTTTCTTACTTGTTCATGCTATGATACATGTCTATGACGCTTGGGATTATTGTGCTTACATTGAATGTTTAACTTGAAAGCTATGTGTTTAAAGATCCTGAGACAATTATTTAGGGGCAGTAGTGTTGAGTCTTTTTGTTTTGTTTTGCTAGGGACTGGCAAAGTTTAAGTGTGGGGTAGTTGATAGGAGCACAATGTGCGACGTTATTAATGTGTTATTATCCCTTATTTATGCTTTGTTAAGTCTATTTAGAGTAAGATAGAGTCATAATTTAGTTTAGTGTCAATTTGGTAGAGTTTTGGAGAATGTGTGCTTAAAAAATCAGAAAAATGACTAAGTATAGAAATCTGGAAATAAAGTAAAATATGTCTTTTTCGTGATTTTGAGGCTCGTGCTAAACTGATCTATCCTTTTCCAAATTTGATGAAATTTGGTATGCATATAATTGGGAAGCTGAAGTGTATTGTGTCAAAATTTCAGATCAATCGGAGTTCGGGAAGTCACCCAAATGAAGGCTGCAACTTGGCAGTTTGAGCAAACCTATCCAGGGACTACCAGGATTTTCCTGGGACTGTGTCCTGATTTCCGGAATTTCTGTGGGACACATCGCTTGGAACCAGAGAACGTGCCATATGCCGTTGTAAAGCTCTACGAGTCTAGTTTCTCTGGGACTTGGAATTGCATCAATCGGAGCTCTGAGGAGGAAGTTATGCTGGATTTACTGGAGTAAGGTCATTCTGCCGGGAAAACAACAACTTTCCCGGTTGCACAAGGAAAGCTTTCCTTTGGACTTTTGAAGCATGGATCAGATATTATGGACCTAAAGATATGTCCATACTAACTTAATGAGAAGATTCAAGTCCAAGATAAGGCCAAGAAGAGTCTAGAAGAAAAGAATTCAGATAATAAGAGAAAGAAAAAGAATCCTGATTAATTTCGGGAAAATTCCTGTGCACGTCTCTCAACTTCCACGGACTCTCTCGGACAGCTCACAATGAATCAGAATTCGAGCCTTATATGGATAGAAAGATACGGGAGTCTAGTTTCCAATTCAACTGGAATCACCTCAATATCTATTTTCTAGAGAGAGTTATGATGTAATCAATGTACGGAGGTCATTCTGCCGAATTCAGAAAATCAAGGAAACCTAAACCAATTCGGTTTTGGTTTGTGGCCGGCTTCTCTAGGTTACTTCCTCTATAAATACCAAGGCTTTTACACAGAAAATCATCTTCTCTTCCTCACAAAAAGCTTACCAAAACTCTGCCGAATTGCTTCCTTGAATTCTCACCAAGAACATAGCCGAACCATCTCCACCACCTTTCATAAAAATCACTCCAATCATCAACACCAATCCACTTGCCGAATTCTTCAACAAAGGTTGTCACTTGGATTGTAATTTTCGATGGCTTTAGTTTCTTTGTATTTATACATTAATTTGTCTATGAATTATGTATGGATTCTTGGTTCCGATTTTGGTTTTGTTATTTATTCATGGGATTTCCGAATTCTTGTTATATTGTTTGGTTTTCTTGTGTTTAATTACCGAATTATGCATGTGATTTAATTGAATATGGTATGATGGGCAGTAGGCTTTTGCATGTTTTCTTGATTTAATTAGGTTTATTTCCTTAATTCGTGTGCAACCGAAGGAGACATCTAGATGAATTTGAAAGGCCATGAGTGTTGTCTAGATGTTGAATTCACTTGCCGATTTAATACATGTTGGATCATACGCGTAGTTGGTTTTAATGTGTATTTATCTAAGGGCTAGAGTAATTCTGGAAATTTACATGTCGATGTGAGATGAGTGACGCCATACTTGCTAACATGTTCCAATTCGACATATTGTGCTTATGTGCTATTTGTGTTTAATTTCTACGCGTAGTGTTGTTAAACCGATTAGTACCATGTTTAGGATTACACGCGTAGTTGATTCTAAATACTTGTGATGTTTTGAATAATTAGATATACCGCGTTGGCTCTAATTAAATTGGAACTTAATTGATCTTGAATTCGATATTTGCTTGCTGCCCCTATTACTTGTTTTAATTTCGTTGCATGTGTAATGAGTTTTGTGTTTTGTGATTGTGTGAAATGTGATGATCATTTGTAAATAATAATTTAGGTTTTAATTTTCGTAAAAATCAGTAGGTAATTAGACATAAAAATCGACAAACCCCCTTTTGTGCAACACTTTGTGTGATTGAAAGCCCTAGATTTCTCCGGATAGAACGATCCCTACTTGTCCTAACTACAATTGACACAAATAGGGTATTATGTGTATGAAATTGTTTTGCAGGTACTTTGTGCTTTGTAACACCTCCATCACTACAATCCTCTAAGTTTGAGCTTCTTATGAATGGGGCAAGAACTTATGCTCTTAGTTGTAGAGGTTGCAGGGACTTACGCATTCTTATATATGAGTTAAGTTTTGCCTTTGAACCCCTCCCATAAAGGAAGTTCAATATGACTCAACTTCGTACTCTTAAGAAACCTAATAATATCGTATCTTGTAATTAAATCAATAATCAAGTAAATAGATTTCTATCCCATATCAATAGATATACACATTGATGGTTACTAGAATTGAGTTCTGATTCCATATTCTTATTATTTAGTCTTTGTCATTTATCGATTGTTGTTTACTGTAATAATGTGTGATAAGTCCATAATTATCTTACAACATTTTGGTCAGTCAACGAAAACAACTATGCCTAGGTTAAATTAGATAAAGATTGATATCATGGAAGATAATAATCTCAGAGTCTCCAATGGAAGCCTCAGCTTTTGTAGAATTCCAGAACTCGATCATGGCATGCACTAGGGATCATAGTGGTAGTGTAGTGGGTGTTACTATATGGTTTGTGCATACATGTAGTAATGATGAACAGAAGGCCTACCAAATAAGGTGACAATCACTATCATGACCATACGACGAAGACAGTGTTCCGTGTTGTTCGTCGATAAACAAGTTTGTGAAATTACCAGATGGAAAATAAAAAGGAAAGAACAAACACAGAACAAGAAGAACACCAGGATTTAACTATAGTGGAAATCTCATAAGAGATCAAAACCACTACGAGACTGTAAAGTAGTCCACACTAGAAACCGAATTCACTAATGTTGATCAAGAGTTACAGATATCAAGTTGAGATCAAAATCGTAATCTCATTACAAGCATTTACACAGCTAACTTGACAATGAACAGTAAACAGATTGACAGACTAGTGTAGACAGCAACTCGGTTTGATTACCTTTGAAACTTGGCTTCCTACAGTCACAAATCACACAAGTGAGAGATGACAAAGGTTGCAATTCAAGAGAAGAAATCGAGAGGTATAAGAGTTCACAAGAACTTCTGTTAAATCAAGATGTGCTCACAAAAGCCATATGCTCCAAATGCATACTGCCTATAATATATAGAGAGAACTCCCCCATAGATTGCGCCATGATTTGCTAATCTGATAAGATACAGAAATTTCAAACAGGAGAGAGAAAGCCTTATCAAGAGGTTAGTAATATTAATCGAATATCTCATATGAAAGTCAAACAAACTCGATTAAATAACTTCCATAAACATAGGAGAGCAAAAAGGAAACAGATTCATATTTACAGCAATTTAGGAATTTGCTCAGTACACCCATTTTGGTCTTTCCTAGTAGGACCAGGAAAGACATGGTTGTGTTGAGTTTCAAACAAAAGCTGATCCAGCTTCTTACAAACTCCCCCTTTGATGCTCGACACAACCTGTAAAGACAAAGCTGCAGTAACCAAGCAAAAATATATACAGATAAGGTCTTTGAAGGAGAATGAATCAGTTTCCATCATTTTTCTCTTCTCCTTCAAATCAATATAAAACATTAAGCAATAATTGTCTTAAAAACCAGATAAGTGAGCAAATAAAAATAAGAATCTGATGCTTATGCATCTTACAACTAAACCGAGTTTAACAAAAATTGAGAAAGTGTTCAAAAACGAAATAAACAGAAAACAAAACATGAGAGGCAGAGTCAGCAGGACTTTTCTTTTCTATTACTCCCCCATTGTGAGAGCATCATCCCAACTTTTGGTAGCTTTAGCACCCCAGACCTGAGCAGTAGCAGCAGCAGCGGCCACTTCTTTTTCTTGCTGACGTTTAACAGCCTCATCCCATAGATTTGGCTTTGGAGAAGAATTCGAGGGACCTGGACTTGAAGAGTGCATCGGACTAGGTACTGGAGAAGGAGAACCTCGTGAAGTAGAAACCAGCATGATCTGGATATCAAGAACAGTGTCAACAAGAAGACCAATGGTAGAATTTAATCGGTCAAGGCGACGTTCCACCTCCAAAAATTTTTGTTCCATCCGATTTCCAGAGAACTCTTGACAGTGATGAAGACGAGTCAATGCAGCAAGAACATGATCAGGACCACGAAGTTGAGAATTTGCAGGAGGATTGAGTGCACGAAGAGCATCAAAACGAGGATCATCCAAGTTGACAGTGTGAGCATTGATATTTGCACGCCTCTCAGCATCACGACGACGTTGAAGCTCACCAACACGAGTAGGATAAAATGTTCGAGCCATAATCTAAACCTGCACACTGAGAGAGACACGTGAGTTCTGAAGAGATAGAATGAAACTTTGGATGTGAGAAACGATGAGCACAAGAGGAGAATTTATAATGAAACAAAACCAAGAGTCAGATCCTAGAAGGAAGAGAATATGAAGAGATTCATAATAAATAAACTCCTAAACCGAAACAACTTCTCAGAAAGGATAGAAAATCAAGTAAAATGCGGAAGCAATAATTATCAGAGAATACCAAGAGATTTTCTAACCAAACAGAAACTTTAACCAAGAGACACACATAGTTAGAGAAAAGTTAGCAAGTATCAAATCAGAAAAACAATATTTTCTCTCAACTAAGTCACGAATAAAATGATACCGTAATTCAATGTGCTTAGTTCGAGTGTGTTGAACAGGATTCTTTGAAATATTAATAGCACTGGTATTATCACAAAACAAAGTGAGAATACCTTGTTTCAAACCATAGTCTTCAACCATATGCTTCATCCATAGCATTTGTGTACAGCAGCTTCCAGCTGCTATGTACTCAGCTTCAGCAGTGGAAAGAGAAATGCAAAGCTGCTTTTTGCTATGCCAGGCAACAAGATTGTTGCCAACAAAAAAACAACCTCCAGACGTGCTGCGCCTATCTTTCATGTTACCTCCCCAATCAGCATCAGAAAAAACCAGCAATTTCTGCATTTGTATCACGAGTATAAAAGACACCACAAGTTAATGTGGTAGAAACATATCTAATAATCCTTTTTACAGCTTCAAGATGTGATTCCCTTGGATCGGCCTGAAACCTTGCACAGACACCAACACTAAAACAAATGTCAGGTCTGCTGGCAGTAAGATATAGAAGACTACCAATCATGCTACGATAAAGTTTTTGATCAACAGATTTGCCATCTTTATCCTCAGTTAACTTTAAGGTAGTGCTCATTGGAGTGACAACAGTTCTCTTTTGCTTCATATCAATGCCAAATTTCTTTACTAAGGCTTCTGCATATTTAGTTTGACAAAGAAACATACCAGTGTCAAGTTGAGTAACTTGTAATCCAAGAAAATATGTAAGACCACCAACCATAGACATTTCAAACTCAGTTTCCATGATTGTCTGAAATTGTTTTGAGAGCTTTTCACAGGTTGATCCGAAAATGATATCATCAACATAGATCTGTGCAACTACAATGTGTTTATCAAATTTTTTAATGAACAGAGTTTTGTCAACAGAACCTCGTGAGTAACCTTTATCCATGAGATAGCTAGACAGTCTGTCATACCAAGCCCGAGGAGCTTGTTTGAGACCATATAAAGCTTTCTGCAGTTTATACACATGGTTAGAAAAATGAGGGTCAATAAAGCCTTTAGGTTGTTCCACATAGACTTCCTTATCAATTTTACCATTTAGAAAAGCAGTTTTTACATCCATTTGATGTAAAAAAAATTTAAAATGACAAGCAAGAGAAAGAAGTAATCTGACAGACTCCAGTCTGGCCACAGGAGCAAAGGTTTCATCATAGTCAAGTCCTTCAACCTGTGAGTAACCCTGTGCAACCAACCGAGCTTTATTCCTTATAATGTTGCCTTTCTCATCACTTTTGTTTCTGTAAACCCACTTGGTTCCAATTACATTGCAATTTTCTGGTCGAGGAACAAGATCCCATACCTTATGTCTGACAAACTGATTTAATTCCTCTTGCATGGCACAAATCCAATCACTATCTGTCAAGGCCTCAGTGATATTTTTAGGTTCAATGGAGGACACAAAGCCAATGTTATTAATAGCTTTAATCTTTACCTTGTTAGTAGTAACAAAACTCAAAAACACATTTGTGTCAGCCTCAGTTCTATTTATAGCATTAGATGACTCAGGAACAGAAGTAGATTTAGTTCTGGTTAGAATACCTCTACTAGTACCTCCAATAATATCCTGAAAAGAATGATCACGCTGTACTTGCTTGAAACCAGTTCTATTTTTAAGAGCATCTCCATATACAGAATCATCATCAGACAGTTCATTTGCCTTCTCAATTTCTTCAACAGAAGATGTAGACTTGCATAAAGGAAAAACATCATCTGAATCTGCAATATGTCTAACAAAGAAATCATCAATTGCAACATTAATACTTTCCACAATGTTCTTTGTTTTTCTGTTGTAAATACGATAGGCTCGACTATTTACAGAATAACCAAGAAAAATTCCAGGATCACTCCTAGAATCAAATTTTGCTAAATGCTCTCTGTCTTTATAAATGTAACAAGGGCTGCCAAAAACATGAAAGTGAGCAACATTAGGAGTTTTTTCTTTCCATAATTCATATGGAGTTTTATCTGTTCCAAAACGAAGAAAAACTCGGTTGCTTGTATAACAAGCAGTACTGATTGCTTCAGCCCAAAAAATAGATTTAATACCTGCAAAGTGAAGCATAGATCTTGCCATTTCAATTAAAACTCTATTTTTTCTTTCAACAATACCATTCTGTTGAGGGGTTATGGGAGCAGAAAATTCATGTAGAATACCATGTTCATAGCAGAAATTTGAAAAAGCAGTGTTTTTGAATTCTGTACCATTATCAGATCTGATTCTGACAATCCTATAACCAGCATTTCTTTTCTCATTTGAAATTTGTAAGCTAAGTCCAAGAAAAGAATCAAAGGTATCACTTTTATCCTTGAGAAACAGAACCCAAGTAAACCTTGTAAAATCATCAACAACAACGAGAACATAACTTTTACCTCCATAACTTACAGGTTCAGCTGGACCAACAAGATCCATGTGTAACAGTTCCAAGGCATGACTTGAACTAACAGCATTCAAAACTTTATGAGGAGTTTTGGTAAGTTTACCTAACTTGCAACCACTGCACAGTTGCTTTGTTTTACCTGACAACTTAGGTAAACCTCTTACACAGTAATTTGAAGATAATTTTACCAAGTTCTGAAAGTTAACATGTCCCAAACGTCTGTGCCAAAGAGTAAGAGTTTCCTCAGCAGAAGCACTTAATAGACAAGAAATATCATTAGACTGTTTATCAGAATAGACATGGTAACAATTATCAGAAGCTCTAATTCCACTCATAACACAGGTATTGTCAAGGTTAAGAACATTACAACTTTTACTGTTGAACCAAACATTATTATGATCATCAGTTAACTGACTGACACTAATTAGATTAGCAGTCAATCCTTCAACATAATACACATTTTTTAACTCAGGAATATTTGGAGTTTTGACAGTACCCTTACCAAGAACTTGAGCCCTTTGGCCATCTCCAAAAGTAACTTTACCAGTAGGAAACTCTTCATCAAAACAAGTAAACCAACTAATATCACCAGTCATATGTCTAGAACAACCACTATCTATATACCAAAGAGTAGGATTTCTAGTAGTTAAAGCAGTGAGTGCAACAAGACAGGTACCAACAGTATTATCATTATCCAGAATAAGTTCAGAGAATAAACAGACATTATCAGATTGACTTGAATTTTTCGAGCAAAGATTTTGAAATTGGCAAGTCAAATCTTGAATCATTTTCATTTGAGTTTCCATCTGTTTCTGCAAAGTAGCAAACTTATCAGATTCAACAGGAACATGTGATTTTGCAAAAGAGGGACAATTTGGTCTGATATGACCTGAAATACCACAATGATGACAAACTGGAAAAAACTTAGTTTTTTCAGAAGAAATAATTTTTACCAGTGGTGGTGCCACAGACTTATAGTCTTTACCAATTTCAGGACAAGATTTAGTTGACTCTTTTACAAAACAGGTTTCATTTGAAATTTCACCAGAGAAACCAAGACCAGCAGTTCTAAAATGAGACCCAGATTGAAGTAGCATCTTCACAGCTTCTGAACTTCCTTCAAACTTAGAGAATTTTTTGTGAGACTCATCTAACTTGATCTGCAAACAATTCATGTTATCAAGATAATTATCTCTGTCAGATTCACAAGACAATAGATTATTTTTTAAATCAGCAATTTCCTGTTTCAAGGAAAGTTTTTCAGAACCCCAATCAGTTTGATTCAGCTCATCTTGTAAATCCTGCAGAGAATTTGTAAGCTTGCAATTTTCATCATTCCACAATTTTTTTGATGAATCTAATAAGGCTTCTGATTTTTCAATTTCAGCTTCAAGAGTTTTATTAGAAAGTTCTAGCTGTCTCATTTTTAAGTTCATGCCTTCTAAAACATCACACAATTGAGAATATTTATCAAGCAAATCATCATAGTCATTAGTTTGAAAATCACAGTCACCATCTTCTGAGTCAGAAGAAAAAGAAGCCATGAGAGCCACATTTTTCTCAGTAATGTCTTCTTCATCATCACTCCAGGAAGTTTTTAGAGCATTTTTCTCACGAGAATCCCTGTATTTCTTATTACCACAGTCAGCAGCTAAATGTCCAAAACCACCACAATCATAACATTTAGGTTTAGAGGAACTAACTTTAATTTCAGATCGATTACCTTTTTGATCAGAGTGAGAAAATTTTCCTTTTGACGAAGAACTATTTTGCTCCTTTTTCGAGAAAGAGTCAGAAGAATTTCTTGAAGAAGAATTTTTCTTACTTAAGAATTTTCTGAATTCCTTGGTTAATAAGGCATATTCAGAAGCACCAAAATCCTTTTCAGCTTTATCAGTTTTAATAACAGATTTAAACGCAATATTTTTAGAAACCTTCTTTTCCCTAGAATCTTCCTCTATTAACTCCTGTTCAAAAGCTTTAAGATTGCCTATTAATTCTTGTAGGGAATAGGTATCAAGATCATGAGCTTCTGAAATAGCAGTCTTCTTTTCCCTGTAGCGTCTAGGAAGAGATCTAAGGATTTTCATAACAATATCATCTTCAGCAATGGCTTTTCTTGGATTTACACTTTTAATAGAACTAGTGATAGAAATCACTCGTTTATAAAAATGATCAACACTTTCATCGTTTTTCATCTGTAAAGAATCAAACTCGTGTAAAAGCAATTGCAACTTATGTTTTCGGATTTTAGCATTTCCTTCATAAGAGGTTGCTAATGTATCCCAAACCTCTTTTGAAGTTTCACAGTGCTTAATCTGTACTCTTTCATCCTCTGAAAGAGCAATAAAAAGAGCATTCATTGCTTTATTCTCAGCCTCACTATAGGCAATTTCCTCAGGAGTCCATTTCGAAAAAGGAGTTTGAATGAAAACATTTTTTTCTTTTTCAACAGTTGGATGAGTCCATCCATGTAAAATACACTGCCAAGCTCTAGAGTCCTGTGCAGAAATAAAGGCTTTCATCATGCCTTTCCAGTCCTCATAACCTTCACCCTTGAAGGCAGGAGGAGTATTTACTGAGGTACGTTCCATCTAATAAAAGTCCAAGGATCTCACTTAAAACAAAAAGTGACTTGCTCTGGTACCAAATGAAATTACCAGATGGAAAATAAAAAGGAAAGAACAAACACAGAACAAGAAGAACACCAGGATTTAACTATAGTGGAAATCTCATAAGAGATCAAAACCACTACGAGACTGTAAAGTAGTCCACACTAGAAACCGAATTCACTAATGTTGATCAAGAGTTACAGATATCAAGTTGAGATCAAAATCGTAATCTCATTACAAGCATTTACACAGCTAACTTGACAATGAACAGTAAACAGATTGACAGACTAGTGTAGACAGCAACTCGGTTTGATTACCTTTGAAACTTGGCTTCCTACAGTCACAAATCACACAAGTGAGAGATGACAAAGGTTGCAATTCAAGAGAAGAAATCGAGAGGTATAAGAGTTCACAAGAACTTCTGTTAAATCAAGATGTGCTCACAAAAGCCATATGCTCCAAATGCATACTGCCTATAATATATAGAGAGAACTCCCCCATAGATTGCGCCATGATTTGCTAATCTGATAAGATACAGAAATTTCAAACAGGAGAGAGAAAGCCTTATCAAGAGGTTAGTAATATTAATCGAATATCTCATATGAAAGTCAAACAAACTCGATTAAATAACTTCCATAAACATAGGAGAGCAAAAAGGAAACAGATTCATATTTACAGCAATTTAGGAATTTGCTCAGTACACCCATTTTGGTCTTTCCTAGTAGGACCAGGAAAGACATGGTTGTGTTGAGTTTCAAACAAAAGCTGATCCAGCTTCTTACAGTTTGATTAGGCTAGCCAGGTTATATACTTTTCTTCTTCTTCTTTTATTCTTTCTGTATGAAGGAAATGAGAGAGTCGCCGAATCAAAACACATATAGGCTAATAACCCTAGAGCTACTGATGGAGTAGTCAGGTTCTTATGTTTATGTTATTCTTTGCGATATGACGTCATTACCTAATAATTTGCAATTGGAGTTAGTTCCACTATTGCAGAGGAATTTACAAATGAAATCAAAGAGAATACTGTAATAATAACAAGACCACCCAAAACAGAATCTTGAGTCTCCACTATAAAGACATGTATGCATGATTGCATCTACAACTGCAAAACAACCGAGAGAATGGGAGCTGCTAGTATAGAAAGTTGGGCGGACATGAAGAGCCTGGTCCTGCAAGTCCTCAAAGGACGATGGCTCATGGTGTTTGCTTCATTTCTGATGATGGTCACAGCCGGTGCCAGCTACATGTTCGGCCTCTACTCCAACGACATCAAGTCCATCCTCGGCTACGACCAAACCACCCTCAACCTCATCAGCTTCTCCAAAGACCTAGGTGCCAACATTGGCGTCCTCTCCGGCCTCATCAACGAGGTCACACCTCCATGGGTGGTCTTATTAATCGGTGGAGTCCTCAACTTCTTCGGACACTTCATGATTTGGCTAGCAATAGCTCAAAAAATAACTAAACCCCAAGTTTGGCACATGTGCATGTACATGGGCATAGGCGCTAACTCTCACACTTTCACCAACACCGGAGCTCTGGTCACCTGCGTGAAGAACTTCCCGGAGAGCCGGGGCATCGTGCTAGGGCTTTTAAAGAGCTATACTGGTATAAGTGCAGCTGTGGTGGCACAGCTTTACCATGCTGTCTACGGTGACGATACCAAGTATTTCACTTTGGTTGTGGCCTGGCTTCCGACGGCTATTTCTTTCGCTTTCATCGGAACTATTCGGATCATGAAGGTTACTCGAAGTGGATCGAACGAGCTCAAGGCTTTTTATCACTTCCTCTATATTTCACTTGGTCTCGCAGCATTTTTGTTGGTAATAATTATAGTGGAAAAGAGGGTCACGTTTAGTCCAAGTGAGTATGTTGGAAGTGCAGCTGTAGTCCTCTTTTTACTCTTTTTACCACTTACCGTGGTAATTTTGGAAGAGTACAAGGTTTGGGAGAGCAAGAGATCAATAGTAACAAAAGCCCCGACACATTCTAGCCGTGCTGAACCTGAGATTTTAAGGCTCCAAGATGAACCGTTGGAACATTTTATTGTCGTTGAAAAAGAAGTTTCTTGGCGGAAAGACGTATTTAACCCACCGGAGATCGGAGAGGACTTCACCATACTCCAAGCCATTTTCAGCGTCGAAATGGTGACTCTACTCTCTGCAACAATTTGTGGACTTGGAGGAACCTTGACCATGATGGACAACTTGGGACAGATTGGTACATCTCTTGGGTACCCTCTGAAAAGCATAAGAAACTTTGTGTCCCTAACAAGCATATGGAACTATTCGGGTCATATTGCTGCTGGTATAGGCTCAGAAATATTCATCACAAAATACAAATGGCCTCGCCCTCTAATTTTCACAGCAATTCTCTTGCTCTCGTGCGTTGGTCATCTTCTAATTGCCTTCAACGTCCCATATGGTCTCTATGTTTCTTCAGTGGTTACCGGGTTTTGCTTTGGTGCTCATTGGCCTTTGATCTACACCATCATCTCTGAGCTTTTCGGCCTCAAGTACTACTCGACTTTGTACAATATTGGTGGATTGGCTAGCCCTATTGGGTTGTATGTGCTCAATGTGAGGGTTACTGGGCATTTGTATGATGTGGAGGCTAAGAAGCAAATGGCAGCTTTGGGGCTTCAGAGGAAGGTTGGGGAGGAGTTGAACTGTGTTGGGGGAGAGTGCTTCAAATTGTCTTTCATCATTATTGCTGTGGTAACTTTTTTTGGTGCACTTGTTTCTTTGGTTTTGGTGGTGAGGACGAGGAAGTTCTATAAGGGTGATATCTATAAGAAGTTTAGAGATACGGTTAGTGTGGCTGATGAATCAAACATAGAGGTTGCTAAAACTTCTGCTGGAGTTGAAACTACTGCGGTCTCAAAATTGACCTCTCCCATCACAGAGTGAAATGGTAAGAAATGGGGAAATTGTGCTTCTGCTGGAGTTGAAACTACTGGTCTGAAAAATTACCTCTCCCACCCCAGAGGGTCAATGGTAAGAAATGGAGAGCTTGTGCTGTAACTATTCATTCTAATACGCCTACAAGATTGTACTTAGATAAATATTTATGCATTGTGTGGGGAATAAGACAATTATATGCTTGTTATTTGTGAACTTGAAGATAGTAGATACACCCTCATATACGTACATTATTCATTTTCATTTCTCATAATAACATTTAGCATGCAAGATCTTAACTAACATAATGAGACATATAGATTACAGAATTTTTCTTGATTTATTTCTTGTTTCATAATGTAATGGAGAATTGAGCATGCAAATTCAATTCAAAAAGTTAGACATGATTAGTAATCTTCTTGAGAATTATATGAATCAAATCACTCGTGACGGTAATCAACAATAACTTTCATTTTATGAGGATAAGGTTAAAAAATTAATCGACTCAAACTTGATGTTTATAAGGAGTGTTTTCGCTTTTCAAAATTATTATAGCAGCCGCTCTTTATAAAATCAAATATGATATAATATTTCGACTCACCCATTAACATTCAGACATTCTCACCATTCACTTTTTGTTGACTAATAAATAGAAAATAACCTCTAGAAGGGTTAAATCTAGAACCTTGTGGAAATGGCCATTTCTTTTACTTTCACATTTTGCAGAACAGACTGAGCATTATTTGATTGAACATTTGAACCTGCAGTGTACTATTTAACCCCGCCCCCTCCCCTTTCCCTCCCACAGTACTGCATCCACCGGTAAAACAGGCATTCACCTTAACACCACCATTTACCAGAAAAAGCAAAAAATAATTAAAAAATTTCCAAAAACCAAAACGGAAAAGCGGAATGTAAATTACGCCACAACCCCCCCGAGAAACTGCCACCGAGGGGCAGAGTTGTCATTTCGCAAGAGCTCACTGGCACCAACAATACATATTAGTCGTCACTAACATTCAGTACCAAAAAACCAGAGAAGAGAGAGAGAGAGCTCCGAAACGTTTCGCTTTCTCTCCCTACATGCAATTTGGGGCGTTTTTCGGAGCTACAAAACCCTAGCATTGTGATGGCGTCAAAGGACAAAGGCAAGGCGATCGCCGGAACCGGATCCTCCGCCGCCGGCAAGCGCAAGCCCGGCGATGACAATTCCGCCGGTGGGAGCCGGAAGCGGAGGTACCCCGGCGTTCTTCAGTTCTTCGACCACTCCGCAGCCGAAGCTGACGGCTCCGACGACAGCGACATGGGCGGTATATGACTCTCTCTCTCTTTCTCTCTTTCTCTCTACGGCGGCGTTTTGGCTTAGGCGTTTCGGAATGGTTAATTTTTTTTTTCCTTTTTTGTTTTTCGTTTGGTTTATTTTCTCTTTGACGTTTTGAAATGCTCGATTCTTCTTTCTTTTTACACAAATAGAGTTTGTGTTTTTGAATCTCGAAGCTTTTTGAAATAGAGTTGGTTAAAAATGAGGGTTTTAGAGTGTTTGTTTGAGGTTACTGGAGTGGTTTGATATGGATTTAGAGGAAGCTCAGCTCGAAGAAGCTTTTTTGGGCTTATTTGGCTCAATCAAGGCCCATTCGAGACTTTCGAGCGGTTTTACTCATTTCGGGTGTACCTTTCTTTGTGTGTGTGTGTTTTTAGTGAGTAATGATGTGGTTTCTGTATAAAATGGTAAGAGTTTGGTCATTTTGGGCATTGTATGAAGTTGCATGTGGTGCCAAATGTGGCACACTGCTGCTGTTGCATGCAGTGCCTCCTTTGATCTTTATACAGTACTAAGCTTAGTAATTGATATAATTTGGTTGTTGGCTGTGGTTTTTGATCTTATCGGAAAAAAAGGCAGCAACTTTTCTTTTGTGGAACTTTGGACTTAGATTGATGTGAACATCTGTGTGAGGGATTTAGTAGCTGCATATGTGGTTGTTGCATATGAAGATACTACACAAAAGTTCATGCCTGGATGTTTGTTTTGAAATGCAATATAAAGGATAATTACAGCTACGGTTAGATGTTTCAGTAAACTGTCTTATTGTTAGTTCTTGCCTCTGTTGTTTTTGTGGCCAAACATGCACTTTATGAAGTGAACCGTGCTTTGTGGTGATAAGAGTCATTGCCAACATAATCTTTAAATAAATGATGTGCAAAAGTATCACCATAGCAGAAGTTTTATTTTGTTTACGAATTCTGTATTCACATTGGCGTTTTTATTTGAAAATATTGAACAGATTTTATGGAAGAAGAACCCGAAACAGAACCTGTAGTCAACAGTGAACCTGAGAAAGCCCATAGCCCTCCATCTTTCATTCCTAAAGAGGAGGTTGTAGATGAGGCAGAATTTGTAAGAATGATGGAAGAACGATACAGGACTGGGTCTACCTATGTTACCTATGCTGAAGATCATTATGAAAACAAAAGATCGGTTGATGGAATTGTGCTTGAGCCTTCTGCTAAAGATCCTATTATGTGGAAAGTAAAGTGCGCGGTATGCATCAGATGTCTCTTACTTCTTAGTGTTGTATAATATGAAAATTTCTTCTAAAACCATTTATCTTTTCTTTGCCTATAAACAACAATATTTTCTCACTCAACTTTTTGGCTGCAGGTTGGACGCGAGAGACACTCAGCTTTTTGTATGATGCAGAAGTTTGTTGACTTACGATCAATGGGTACCAAGCTGCAGATAATATCTGCATTTGCTGTGGATCACATAAAGGGATTTGTTTTCATTGAAGCTGATAAGCTATGTGACATTCAGGAGGTGATCTATGTTTACAATTTTGTACTAGTTGCTAGTAGTTCAGTAGTACTAGTAAACGTTTTTTTTTTTAAAGGCTAATTCTATTCCTAATAACTAATATATAACGTTGTTTTTCTTAGGCATGTAAAGGACTGTGTAACATATTTTCATCCCGAGTGACGCCAGTTCCCAAAAATGAAGCTCCTCATTTGCTGGCTCCTCGGACTAGAAACAGTGATGTTACTGTTGGTACGTGGTCCCGTGTGAAGAGTGGGAACTACAAGGGTGACTTGGGACAGGTATAAAATATATCCTAAGTTGGTCAATATTGTAAGTTGGGTAGGTTTTCCTTTGACCAATTGATACTTATCTGAGTTTTTGGTCTGTAGGTTGTGGCTGTGAACGAAAAGAAAAAAGCAACAGTGAAGCTGATACCCAGAATCGATCTACAAGCAATGGCTGCAAAATTTGTAAGACAATTGCTTGGCTCTCTAGTTTCTGTTGTTTTGCTTTCCCCTCTGGTCTTTGTTTTGTCATCTTTATTGTTTGTTTGTTTGTTTTTTTATTTTTGTGTTTTTTTTTTTAATGCGAAACCAAGGTTTAGCTTTTGATTGGTAACTGCAAAACATCATAGATCAACATACACATTTATAAGTCATTAGGAAATGGTAGCACCAGTGCATTTCATATATATTTTGGTCGAACTATCTTTGACAGTTGTACCTCAGATGGGTGATTTCACTTAATGCTCCTTGTTCAATGCTGTTGATTTTTACGCCTAATAACAATTTGGGCTGTCTTATTAGATAAGTAAGTACCTGTTTAGCCTTAAAATGCTTCTTTCCCGTTGAAGAGCCGGTAGATTATGCACATGTCATACCGTGACATTATTCCTATGCTTAATTTGTTTAGTTCTTCCTAAAAGCTGCTTCCAACAACTCTTGCTTTTTTGAACAGTTGTTATGAAAGCACTTTCTTTGCAATCTCATGCCATTGATCTGCCAGTAAGAGATTTATAATGCTTTAGATGCTACTGCACAGATTTCTTCCTTTCAACCATTCCCATTACAGGAAGGTTGTAATTGGAATTTTAGAAAGGAATGTGGTTCTGTGGTTTTCCTAGGAGATTGTATTCTCTGCTAAGCAAAAAGCATTTAATTAGGGGTGGGAAGAAGGCCAAATTCTTTTTTGTTGGACAGAGTTAAGTTTTGTACATGTTGTGGACCTGCAACTTTGCAATTAGATGTTCTTAAGAATGTTGGTTCCTTTTACTCTATAGGGCGGGGGAGGTACTAGAAAGAAACTGCCCACTCCAACACCGAGATTGATCAGCACAAGCGAACTTGAGTATGCCACAAAATGCTCTCTCTCTCTCTCTCTCTCTCTCTCTCTCTCTCTCACACACACACACACACAAGAGCCTACAAAAGCTTATTATTTGATGCCAGCTTCTGGTCACTAACTTATTTCCTTTTTAGGGAGTTCCGCCCTCTCATTCAGGAAAGGAAGGATAAAGATACTGGATTGCGTTTTCTCTGTCTTGATGGTATGCTTCTTAAGGATGGATATTTGTACAAAAAAGTGCCATTAGATTCATTAAATTGCTGGGGTGTCATGCCATCGGAAGAGGAGATACTGAAATTCAAGTCCTCTGAGAACAATGAATCTGCCGATCTGGAGTGGCTTTCACAGCTTTATGGTGACAATAAGAAAAGGAAGAGCATCGATAGTCATGAAGAAGAGGGTTCAGCAGGGTGTATTGGAAAAGGAGGAGGCTCATCAAAGGGTAACGGAAAAGGAGAAGGTCCTTCAGGTGGGAAAGAAGGTTCTTCAGGGTGTGCTGAGAAAGGAGAAGGTTCTTCACGGTGTGTTGGGAATCTCTATGAGCTGTATGATCTTGTTTGTTTCGGGTAAGTCCGTACAAGCTGTTATGGACTTGGTGTTTTCACAATGAACTTAATATTGCAATGATATTTACTTATATTTTTATTGCAGCAAGAAAGATTTTGGTCTTGTGCTAGGCGTTGAGAAAGATGATACTTACAAGGTAGATAATATTGTTAAGGTGCACATATTACATAATCCAATCAATGATTTCAGGTTCATAAAATTCTGACTTACATTTTTGTATGTTTCCTAGATTCTGAAAGAGGGTTTACAAGGATCTGAAGTTGTGACAGTTCCACAGAAGGAGATAAAGAATGTTCTTTCTGAAGTAAAATTTACAGCTTTAGATCAGCGGCAGAAGAACATTTGTGTCAATGATACTGTAAATGTTTTGGAAGGACCATTGAAGGTTTGGCACTAATTTGAGATCATTTATCATTCATATTTAGAAAAGTTTTATGAGGAACATGTGTTTCTAAAGGCAGTGGAAACTTAAAAAAAAAAAAAGGGGGTTTGACTCACTTTTCAGGATAGGCAAGGAATAGTGAAGCAAGTCTACAGAGGCACAATATTTATGTATGATGAGAATGAGACAGAAAATGGTGGTTATTTCTGCTCAAAATCTGAAATCTGTGAGAAAATCAAGCTTTCCATTGACGTTGGCCCAGAAAAGGTTGACTCCACGTTTTTATTATTTGGGAAATAGTATTGTGTATATCATTTATATGTTAGTATGAGTATATTAATGATGATATTATTTCTTCATTCAGGATGGAGATTCAGGTGCTCTGGGTTTTGAAGATTTCACATTATCACCTAACTCCCCTCTATCGCCAAAAAAGCCATGGCAAGGGAGGGAAAATAATTGTATGTATGAGTCTTCAGTGCTTTATTGTAAGTTTTCTACTGTGAGTCAGGCTAATAAGTTTTTGGACTGCAGTCAATCAGGGCGACACTGATGGAATGTTCTCAATTGGTCAAACTTTAAGAATTCGTGTTGGTCCATTAAAGGGATACCTCTGTCGTGTCTTGGGAATACGGCGTTCTGATATCACTGTTAAGCTTGATTCTCAGCAAAGGGTTCTCACAGGTTTGCCAATCTCAATTAAATGCCAGGTATATTTTTATTGATGGATCCATTGAATGTGAATCTATTACCATTATCATTTTTTGTCAACATTCTGCAGTTAAAGCTGATCATCTTACAGAAGTTCGTGCAAAGAGCTCTGCCATGCTTAGGTACTTCCTACATTTAATGAATCATTTGTATCAAGATGTTGGTCACCTACTGTCTTTTCTATACATTTACTGGTGTAATCTTACTCTCTGTTAGTGAGGATCTGGAGTCCAGCTCTCTTAAACCATTCGATTTTCTTGGTGAAGGAGGCTCTCAAGGTGTGAATCTCTTGGAAATAAATTTTCTGCTTCACCTGATTTATTAGATCACTTTGAGCTAGTAATAGGACGCTGTTCTCTTGAAGACAGTCTGACATGCTCTCTTTGTCTCTTAGTCCTTTCCACATCCAATTTTGTTTTTGGTCATCAATAGTTTTGAAAATTGATGTGCTTGTTGTACTTGCAGATTGGACAGATGGAGCTGGGACATCAGCTGGGGGTGAAGGGTGGAATGCTGGAGGGTCATCTGGTGAAAGGTAAAATTTTGTCCTTGTCTACTAATGCACTCGATTTATTCTTGATACCCTTTTCGCACTCTACGCACAACATTAATCACTGGTTGGGATTCTTTTATGGAATGTGGATGTATTACTAGTTTCACTCCAGGATCTCAATGTATCCTTACAATTGTTAACAGAAGTCGGGCATAATTTTCTTTTTTCTGTGTACACATATCTACACCATACATAAGTTAAGTAACCAAATGGTATAAAGTAGTTTTGCGTGACAAAACATTCAGATCTTAACATAATACACTCGTTATTGAAACACCTGCAAAATTCTTTGTGCCATGCAAATGTTCATACACTACTACGTAGTGGCTATGGGATGTATACTATGAACACTTGACTTTATTATTTGCAAAAGTTTTCTTGTCAAATGGACGCAGCAACTGCTCAGTCAGATAATATTTCTCAAAGCACTTCAAATGTTTTTTTTATATATTTTATTTGTGCTTTTCCCTGTGTGTGTGCTTACTTTGATATTTTAAGATCGACCTTAATTAGTCTTTGTGTATGATGAATGTCTCATTTTAAGTGCTTCAATTTTTCATGGATAAAGCCACCTTGGTAAATAGATAAACTAATACATCTTGCAAGGTGCTTCAAATTTGATGTGACCATACTTTTCTCAGTGTAGTGATATATATATATATATATATATATATATATATATATATATATATATCCAGATCTAGTACATGTATGTTGAATGTCTCATTTGTCCAATTGCTTCAGTTTTTCATGGCTCACCATGGTAAATAGATAAACTAATACATCTTGAAAGGTGCTTCCAATTTGATGTGACCATGTAGTTATATATATATCCAGATCTAGTGCTGTGTACTTTGTTTGAGTAATTTGAATTTGGTAAATGGCCACTTTCTTGCAGGAATGCTTGGCCAAGTTTCTCTGCCTCAGGCAATTCTGTAAGTCTTGATCCTGCACAATATTTTTCATTGTCTCTCTCTCTCTCTCTCTGTCAGATGAATTCGTCTTTATGTGTATTTATTTGATTTGTAACCTAATGAGCATGTCTGTTGATGCTTCAGCTTCAGCCTGAGTCGAGCTCTGCGAATCCTTTCGATTCTGATGGAAATGGTGCTAAAAAAGGTATTTGCAGTTCTCCAAGTTTCAGAAAGGCATTGCCTCAATAATATGTTTTACCCTTGTCTGGAGATGTTCATTTATTTTCTATCATAACTAGTGGATGTAGAGGATAGTTCATGGGAGAAGAAGGTGGCTTCAAATAACAACTCATCCTGGGGTGTTGCAGCAGCAGCAGCAGAAAACAAGGATCAAGGTAGTAACTGGGGCAAAAGTGACGCTTGGGGCGCTAAAGTTGGAGATGACAGCAGTCTTTTGGATACATGGCAAAAACCATCAGAACCTGCCAGCTCATCCTGGGGTGTAGCAGCAGCAGTAGATAACAAGGATCAAGGTACTGGGTGGGGCAAAAGCGACTCTTGGGGTGCTAAAGGTGGAGGGGACAGCACTTCGTCAGATACTTGGAATAAAACATCAGAACCTGCCAGTAATTCGTCCTGGGGTGTTGCAGCAGCAGCAGCAGCAGATAACAAGGATCACGGTTCTGTCTGGGGTGGTAGTGATAGTCAGAAACCAAGTGTTGCAGATGGTAGTGGTGACGAAGGTTCTGCTTGGAATAAGCCAGCTGGAGGTTCTTGGAGTAAACAAGATGGAGGATCCTCATGGGGTAAGCAAGCTGATTTAAGTACTGGTGACGCAGGGTGGAAAAGTTCAACACCATCAGTAGAGACCCAGACTGGGAGCTGGATTAATGCAGGTGGCTGGGCAAAAGCTCATGGTGGATCCGGTGGTGATAATCAGAAAGACAGTTGGAAGAAACCAATTGGTGTAGATGACGATAAAAGTTCATCATGGAAGAAGGAAGATGGAGGTTCTACCTGGAATAAACAAGACGGAGGTTCGACTTGGAGTAACCCTGCGGGTGGTTCTTGGAGTAAAGGTGGGGATCAAGGGTCTGGTGGTGGTGGCTATGGCGATAGTGGTGGTGGTAGAGGCGGTGCAGGTGGGAACTGTTTTAAGTGTGGTGAGTCGGGACACATGGCTAGGGAGTGTCCTCAGGGCGGTGGTGGTGGTAGAGGTAGTGGAGGCGGCAACTGTTTCAAGTGTGGTGAGTCTGGCCACATGTCCAGAGAGTGCCCTCAGGGTGGTGGTGGTGGTGGTGGAAGAGGAAGTGGGGGTGGGAATTGTTTCAAGTGTGGTGAAGCTGGACACATGTCTAGGGAGTGTCCTCAAGGTGGAGGTGGTGGTAGAGGGGGTGGAGGTGGTAATTGTTTTAAGTGTGGAGAATCCGGACACATGTCCAGGGAGTGCCCTCAGGGTGGTGGTGGTAGAGGTAGTGGAGGCGGCAACTGTTTCAAGTGTGGTGAGTCTGGCCACATGTCCAGGGAGTGCCCTCAGGGTGGTGGTGGTGGAAGAGGAAGTGGGGGTGGGAATTGTTTCAAGTGTGGTGAAGCTGGACACATGTCTAGGGAGTGTCCTCAAGGCGGGGGTGGTGGTAGAGGGGGTGGAGGTGGTAATTGTTTCAAGTGTGGAGAATCTGGACACATGTCAAGGGAATGTCCTCAAGGCGGGGGTGGTGGTAGAGGGGGTGGAGGTGGTAATTGTTATAAGTGTGGAGAATCTGGACACATGTCCAGGGAGTGCCCTCAGGGTGGCAGTGGTGGTAGAGGGGCTGGAAGTGGGAACTGCTTTAAGTGTGGTGAGTCTGGGCACATGGCTAGGGACTGCTCTCAGGGAGGGAGTAGCTACGGTGGCTTCGGTGGTGGAGGAAAGACCACTGAGTCATGGAGCAAGAGTACTTGGGGTAGTGGAGGTGGTGGACGTGACAGTGGTGGAGCAAAGCCCACTGAATCATGGAGCAAGAGTGCTTGGGGTCCTGGTGATGGCAGTAGTGGCAGTGGACAAGCAAAGCCGACTGAATCATGGAGCAAGAGTGCTTGGGGTACTGGAGATGGCGGTAGTGGCATTCTTGGAGCAAAGCCTGCTGAATCATGGAGCAAGAGTGCTTGGGGTACTGGAGATGGTGGTGGTGGTAGTGGCGGAGCAAAGCCCGCTGAATCATGGAGCAAGAGTGCTTGGGGTAATGGAGATGGCGGTAGTGGCAGTGGTGGAGCAAAACCAGTATCAAGCTCTTGGGGGGCCGCAGCAGATGGTGGAAGTAGCGGAGCTGTTTCATGGGGTAAGCCGTCAGCAAGTGCCTGGGGTAAGAAAGATGGTTCAAGTGGTGAAGCAAAGCCTGCTGATTCATGGAGCAAGCCATCCGCAAGTGCCTGGTGTAATGGAGATGGTTCAAATGGTGGAGCTAGTGATGAACCAAAGCCAGCTGATCCGTGGAGCAAGAGTGCTTGGGGTAAGAAAGATGGTTCAAGTGGTGAAGCAAAGCCTGCTGATTCATGGAGCAAGCCATCCGCAAGTGCCTGGGGTAAGAAAGATGGTTCAAGTGGTGAAGCAAAGCCTGCTGATTCATGGAGCAAGCCATCCGCAAGTGCCTGGTGTAATGGAGATGGTTCAAATGGTGGAGCTAGTGATGAACCAAAGCCAGCTGATCCGTGGAGCAAGCCGGCAGCAAGTGCTTGGGGCAAGGATGATGGTGGAAGTGGCTCCGGAGGGTGGTGATGATCTCTTAAAAAACAACGAAACTAAACTAATGAACTGTTCACTGCTGTGTATATTTCTTCTGCTCTAATTTACAGATAATAGGGCCCTAATCCTTGAGTCTGTTGACAGTAGTTAATATTTATCTCGCTGCATCTTTTTGCACTCAGATCCTCATCTTTTTGCGAAGAACTCTGAGCATGACACATGCTTCCGAGTCTTCTAACCTTAGGTACAGAATCAGAGTAGAACTCCAGTCATGGATGCTCTCTTAAGTAATCTGTTTTAATAATTTGGTTAGTAACTTAGTATGATGCTTTTTTGAGTTGTGAAATCGCAGGCATTCTGTTCCAAGTATCTGCTTCTGAATTTTTGCTCAGTGATTTTCTTCTACTTTTTTTTGTTGTTGTTGTGGTTAATTTAGCCATCCTCATATTTACTGTTGTTGGAGTTATGTATGTCATTGTCTACTTGGTACATGTCATACTAGAAGTCTTTTGAGTTGTGAAATTCCTATGCATTCTGATCCCAAGTATTTGTTTCTGATTTTGAGTTTGCTTAGTGATCTTCTTCTTCTTCTTCTTCTTTTTATTTTTACATTTGGCCATATTTACATTACCATGCTTCTGGGTTAAGTGTCACTGTCTACTTGGTGCCCAAAGTAGCCAAGGTGGAGTTAAGTATTAAGTATAGCTGACAGTTGCTGCAGATAAGTGAGAGGCCACAGCTTGTACAAAATAGTCTCCCAACTTTTTGTCTCAAGTCTCAAGTCTCAACAATGATCTCCAAGTCTCTCTTTCTCCTATCCCCCCCACTAAAAAAGCTCCCATCTTTCTCTCCAATTCCTTCTAGGGTTCTTTGATGCTCACAAAACTCATCAAACGCGGCCACCGCAACCCCTCCCTCACCACCACCACTACCACCATGGAACCCCTCCCTCTCCTCCAAAACGTCGCCGTCTCCGATCGCCCTTCCCTCCTCCTCCGTAAGCTCCACCTCTGCTCCTCCCTCTGTGACTTCTCCAACCCCTCAACCTCCCCCCCCCAAATCGAGCTCAAGCGCCAAACCCTACTAGAACTCGTCGACTTCCTCGACTCTGGTAACCACCCCCGGCTCACCCCTCAGCTCCAAGAAGACTTCATCCGCATGGTCTCTGCCAACCTCTTCCGCTGCCTCCCTCCCCCCTCCGACGCCGACCTCGCCGACGACGACGAGCCCTACCAGGAGCCCTCCTGGCCCCACCTCCAAATCGTCTACGAGCTCCTCCTCAGATACATTGCCTCCTCCGAAACCGACGCCAAGCTCGCCAAGCGCTTCATTGATCACATCTTTGTGCTCAACCTCATGGAGCTTTTCGACTCCGAAGACCCTAGGGAGAGGGAGTATCTCAAAACCCTCCTGCATAGGATATATGGGAAATTCATGGTGCATAGGCCGTTTATTAGGAAGGCAATGAACAATGTCTTCTATAGGTTTATTTTCGAGACGCAGAGGCATTGCGGGATTGGAGAGTTGCTGGAGATACTGGGGAGCATTATTAATGGATTTGCATTGCCAATGAAGGAGGAGCATAAGCTGTTCCTTGTCAGGGCTCTTATTCCGCTGCACAAGCCAAAAGGGTTTTGGGCGTATCATCACCAGCTGGCCTATTGTATTATACAGTTTGTTGATAAGGATTATCATCTTGCGGAGCTGGTGATTAAGGGGTTGTTAAAGTATTGGCCGGTTACAAATTGTCAGAAGGAGGTTCTGTTTCTTGCAGAGCTGGAGGAGGTTCTGGAGGCTACTCAGGCGGCGGAGTTCCAGAGGTGTATGGTGCCGATGTTTAGACAGATTGCCCGCTGTCTCACTAGCTCGCATTTCCAGGTGAATGCAATGTCTTATGTGCACTTGTTTTTGTTGGTAGTACTTTTAGATTATCTTTGCATTTAAGTTACTAGGCTACATTTTTTAGATAAGGTGTGATTTTGCTGGTTTTGATGTTGTAATTTGTTGGGTAATCATTCTAGCATAATTGTGTGAAAAATGAAATAAAACCGTATCACTGGTTTTGGTACATCTGTCAAGATGCTATAAGTTAATACAATATTGCAGAACACCCTATCTAGTGTTAATCTACTACTAAAGCTGGAGGTTGATCTCTCCCCCTTCCTAGATTGCTATAAGATTGCTTAACATGATGAGAATGAATTCATGTAAATGGAATATTGTAATGACTATGTTGCTAATGAAGAGCCAATTCCAGTGACCTTTATATGGTCCTTAAGTAGCTGATAATTATGACGTATATACTATTCCAAGTTGATCTGAATGCTTATGTTTAACCATTTGTCAAAACGACTTTTTGTTTTGATGTTTCTATGCCTCTAGTTTAGAGAATAGACTGCAGTAGTCTATGCATTGTTATTGTGTGTACTTTACTAACTGTGTACAAAATTACTACTGCCTAGTGATCCCTTCTGATTTGAGAACCTGTCTGAGAAGAAGTGATAAACATGCTACTGTTAGTAGCTTTTGCGTAGTCGTTAAGACTTTAGTTCACCCAATATGGCTAGATTGTTGCTGCTATAGTAATTGAGAAAGAAAAAAGAGGTTTTTCGAGGTAGTTGAAAATGCTTAAATTTCATCTGAATTTGCAAGTTGGTGTCCGACATTACCACTGGATAGTGATCCCTTCTGATTTGAGAAACTGTGTAATTGGTTCATTACAAGTTTTTGAGAAGTCATTAAGACTTGGTTGGTTTCTTGGCATGGCTAGTTTGTTTGCAACTATAGTAATTGGGAAAATAAAAAAGAGGGTTTTTGAGGTAGTCTTAACTGCTTAAGGGCCAATGCTTAATGTCATTTACATTGGCAAGTTGGTGAAAAAGATGAATTAAAAACCTTATTTCTGAGTTTGCTTTAAAAAGAGGGTTTTGAGGTACTCTTAACTGCTCAAGGGCCACTGCTTAATGTCATTTACATTGCCAAGTTGGTGAAAAAGATGAATTTCGCTTCCATCTTGTAGTCCAGAGTGCAAGCTGGTAAGTGAATAGACCAATGGAGATGGGTTTGTTTGGGACGTCATTTTTGCTTTCATGTCAGTGCATGTAAAACTTTTTTTTGAATCAGGGTAGGTCTTGTCCTCAGAGAGGGTTACCACCAAATAGCTTTCTGTACTGAGTGTGGTTCAACTATGGTTTTTCTACTTGGCAGTGTCTATCTCACATTGTTCTCTCATCTTTAGTGAATATATCTCTAGTGGATAAGTTAAGCTTTACTGAACTAATGGTTGGCAGTGTGTAGCTTTCACATTGTTCTCTCATCTTTAGTGGATATATCTTTACTGGATAAGTTAAGATGTAAGCTGTTCTGGTGCTTATTCTGTTATTGAAATCTAATGTACTTATGCATCTGCCTTGACATCATGCAACAGAATTTCATCTTAGCCATAAAAAGTAATAAAAATGCTGTTGTACTTCTATTCAATCTGAAAAGTGTTTCTAATATAAAGTTCCTTTGCAGGTTGCCCAACAAGCTTTATTCTTGTGGAACAGCGAGCACATTGTAAATTTAATAGCTCAGAATCGGAGGGTGATATTACCATTAATCTTTGACGCATTAGAGAAGAACACGCAAGGTCACTGGAACCAAGGTATACACGATCTGACGGCCAATGTGCGAAGGACATTCCAGGAAATGGACTCGGAATTGTTCAAAGAGTGCCAGGAGCAATACTTAGAGAAAGTAACCAGGGCCAGAGTATTGGAAGAGCAACGGGAATTGACATGGAAGAGAATAGAGGCAGTTGCTGCAACTGCAGGGGCGGAGGATATGGTTTTGGTTAATTAATTAAATATATGACAGAAATAGCAAAATTTTCCACCTAGGTGGCTATTTTTTCCCCAAACTTGTTCCAATATCAAATTCCTATCAAGGCCATAACTTGGAACTTGAGACGGAGAAAATATAGATATTGTTGCAAGGTGTAATATAGATATTGATATTTTGTTTTCTTGATAACTTTATAACTGTCCTGGATTTTGGTTGCCTTCATTTCCTCGAGGGATCCAATTTTCGGGTTTCCGAAATGTCTATTCGTTAGTATCTTGATATATATAGTGTTTTGGTATTAAAATTTACTAGGGATGACAAGGAGTAAACCAATGTTCTAAACGGGAACTCTTCGTTTCTTCTGTTTGACAAGATAGAAGAGGACCAGGAAGCTATTCAGAACTTTGGCGTGAAACAAGAAAATGCCTCTCACAAGTGAGATATCAAAGAGCACTCACTTTTGGCTATTTTCTACGACACTGAGAAACATGCCATGTTAACTACATCATTATTGCTCAATGAGAGGCACTAAAACTCAATGAAAATGATCGATGCATAAGAAATCAGAAAAAAAAAAAAAAAAAAGTCGAAGGTTATGAAGTTGACATGCCATCTGAAAATCCATATCATCAGCCAACCATATCCTATCCCCAGATTCTCTCCCACAATCTTTGTATCTTTTGCATTATACCCACGTTAGCCTACCCAAAACCTCAACCAATTACACACCCTAAAACATGAGCTTTCCAAGTAGATTTTACCCAAAATTCAAAATCCAATACATGTGTAGTTATAGAACCCTGAAAAGAGCTAAAAGCTATGCGTATTATGGATCACAAGAAACCTATAACGTAATTAAGTCAAGCATATGGGGACCCAATAAGCGATCGAGGTAATGGAGAAAACTCTTTTCCCTGTCTAATAATGATATTTCCTTTGAATTGAGTGTTATAATAATAATGTTAAGAATAATGGTAATGACAATAGACCACCATGGTTGGTGGTAACATACAAAATTAAGATAATTAGAAGAGACAACAAGATTATGTTTGATGATGATGATGATGATGGTTGAGCACTGCTGCCGAATATCATTCCAAAATAGTCGCCATCACCGCCGCTGTAACCTCCACTGCCGGTGTTGGTGGTGCCATCGGTTATGGTCCCGCTGCCGCTCGGGTATGATTCGCTCCTACTACTATCCCTACACAATGACAATAGTTTGGAAAACCAATTTGATTAAAGTTCATGAATTACATAAAGACATGAATGATGACATGTGGTTTAACAGAAGAATCCGGGCAAAATAATGGAACTGAAAATGAAGTTGCAACAGATTTCATAGATCCCCGTGACAAAGAGCTTGTTCCAAACAGTTACTTCAGTGCATGAAGCCCTGAATAATAAATGAACTTAAGAATTTGGGAAGGAGCTGGTCTCACATGAGATAGGTGGGAGTAATATGGGTGAGCTCACTTATTTTGGCAAAACCCTTCTCTCAAATTGTTAGTTGAATTTGCCATTTTAAAATAAAAGGATTGGAAAACATTGTTAGCAAAACAGTCAAGGAAAGTGAGAATGGAATCATGTTGAAAATTTGACAGATTGAGAAACTATCTCTATCTGAAAGTGTACAAAACAGTTGGCGACCTTGTATGCACTACTAGTTGTAGATGAGTTTCTCACAATGTGTGGTTTTGAAAAAGAAGTTATCTATCTATCTGTTTGGAGGTTCCACTTAAATGAACTACATGAATGAGAAGCATTCTTTCGCTATCTAGCAAGTTCAGGAATAAGAACAACATAATACTATCCAGAGATTGATTCAAAGTCTCTCTCCTTTCCAGCTTAAGATTTACCTGACATTTCCAAAGGAAAACTTACAAATTAGTGGTGCCAAACTTGTGTACTCTCCCCAATACAACCAAACTGGATCTGTTTGTAAACCCAAGTCCCTTGACCCATGACCCAAGACCCATTCTTTACTCAGCCAATGACTTCTACTTGGGAGACACCAAATAGGTTTGTGACAGCCCTTGGTCCAAGCATGGAGATAGTGTTCTAAGTTCATATAAAATATCTGTCTATCTGGGAGTGGGGCCCACGTACTTCTGAAAAATTGCAGAAAAAAGGACCCCACACTTACTGGCTTAAAGAAAAGCAAATGTAGGGGGAATAAAAACTGAGTCACCTTTCCCAATGCAAAGAAACACACCAAACCATGACCTGGGTAGGGTCTCCCCCTCTCCTCTCCTCTCCTCCTCCACTGTCCTACAATACAAGCCATTCCCCCCAAGAACTGCCCCACTTGGAGCCTTTTCTATTCTCTGTACAGTTTACACACACATGCACTCCTTGAATCACAAGCTCCCTAAACACTACCATTGTTGGTAATCTGAGACAAACCTACCCCTTGCACAACTCTACTCTGAGCTACCCTCCCATTAAACACCATGGGCAAATCTGACTTTCAGGGTATTATACTATAAACCCCATTATCCTCATCATAACAGTAATGTAGGTAGGGGACTAGGGGGTCAATTAGTCAAACCACAACTAACAAACACAGAAACAACAAAATGGCAAATGCTATAAACAAATACTGGGGTGGGATACACTTAATCTAATCCCAAGGTCATAAATTCATAATTACTAAACCAAAAAAATAAAGAACACAGATTTATATGAGAACGGACCAAGCAGAACTGGAAAGACAAAAAGGACTAGACTTGCACAGTTGCACCAGTGAACTGTAAGGCTACAGTGTCAGCACACATGTTCACCACGTGAACCCATTTGAAAAAAAGCACCCTTCTTTTCACTCTCCACCCCTAAATTATTACTAAATCCAGCGGAGTATTCCCTAAAAGTCCCTAAAGAATCAATCTTTTTCTCAGATTTGCTCATTATGACAGTTATAACACGACAGGTAATACCGTTGAAGGGGGTATAATAGTAAAAGCAAGATATACCTTGGGTCGCCGAAGACACCGGCGGTGGCGGTGAGGCGGTCAATGAGACCCACCGACTTGGGTTCAATGCTTGAGGCCTTAGCGTACTGGGTGCTCATGCCCGCACCTGATGGCACGAAGAAGGCTCCATTTACCATTATGTCCCCCTCCGTCCTCCAGTTCCAGCTGTCCCAATCCCCTTCGTTTGTGTCCACGCGCTTTGTCACCTGTGTTGTGTTTGTTCACATGGGTCAGTACTCGGTAATACTCACTCTCACACTCTAAACGGCCATCAAATGCTGCCAAAAATTTACAGCTAGAAAAAAGATGAAAAATATGCCTCACTGTCAGCCACTACCAGACTAAATGTCTGTCACTGCTCGCATTATTCACCGTCCTATCAATTCTTAAGAGCACATCAACCCCAACTGGAAGCGCGTGACATAATCAGCTCCTCACGCGCCACCACCCGTTGCACCCCAAATCTCTAAAAAGCGACGTTTATATCCCAAGTGCCCCAACTAACCACCTGAGAATCAGTTCTCATACATAACCATAGTTCAGCCTTAGATAATGTGATAACTAGGCTGATGATGGTGGCGCGTAATGGACACTGTAACTTGCACCCATATTGAACGATATCCCGTCGCAAGGGCGTGATAAAAACGCGCCACCAAGAGCGCCAGAGATTAATGTAACCCACTCCCATAACTAAAAAAAATCACACCCAAGACGAAATGCACATAACCCATGTTTGGGATGGATGACACTTCAAATATAACCAATGGGAAGCACGTGACGATCACGCGCCGCCTGTAGCGAGTGGGGAACAATGACGAAGGTAAAAAAGCGTCTCCCGCGAACCAATGATATATTTTTCCTTTCTAAATCGTAAATAAATAAACAAACCGGAAACAAAAAGTAACAATGTTTTGTTTGTTTGTTTGTACCTCCTTGGCATTCTGGTTGATCGGAGCAGTATAGCGGTTACCCTGACTATTAATGGTCGGATTGGCACTCCCCCCAATCGCATACATCTCCCACTGCGTAAAATCATTATTCACCACATGTATATACCCTCTCCTACACCTCGGCATACGCTGCACCAGCGCTTCCCCGAAGTGATTAAAAGCAATCGTCACCTGCATCCCCGAGTCCGGCAAATACTTATCGTCATGCCCCAGTAGCATGACCTCATCATGATGCGCGAAATAATTATTCGAAATAGTAATCCCTGTGGACCCCATGATAGCGTCGATTAGTCCGTCGGCGCAGAAAGATAACGAGCAGTGGTCAATCCAGATTTTCCGGGCGCCGAAGAGTGAGATGCCGTCGCCGTCGGACTTGCCTCGCCAGCCGACGTGGGTCGGGGACGAGGCCACGTTGAGGTTGCCTGCGGGCTTACAGTGGTGGACGTGGATGTTGTGGATGATGACGTTGGAGACGTACTGGAGAGTGATGCAGCCTCCGCCGGTGACGTGGACTGAGGCGCCGCGGCCGTCGATGGTTTTGAAAGAGTTGACGATAAGCTCGGCTTTGAGTTTGATGGTCATTGAAGAAGAGAAGATGATCCAGAGGGGTTCGGTTTGGATGACGGCGTGGCGGAGAGTGCCAGGGGTTGGATTGGCGGGGTTGCTGTCGGAGGAGTCAGTGACGGTGTAGATCTGCCCGTTCTTTCCGCCCATTGCGTCGGCGCCGAACCCGATGCCGCAGTCGGCGAGCTGCTGGCGGTTGTTGGCCCAGGAGGAGGAGGAGCAGCGCCAGCAGTCGTCGATGGGGTTGCCGACGGCGCATTGCTGGTCGGATTGGGTTAAGAGGTCTCGACGTGTAAGGGAGGCATTGACTCTCCTGTGAAGCAGAACAGAAATAACAAGTAAGAAACAGAGTCGAAAACAGAGTAATGTAGATCAAGTGTTGGGGGAAATTGAAATGGTGTAAAGGAAATTTGACAATTTTTTTTTTTTTTTTTTTTTTTTGTGTTGAGTGGATTGAAAAGCAGAGTGGCCCAGAAAGCGATTTGAGCTGAGGATGAGCTAATAATTGAAAACGTTGGGAGCGCTTTTTGTGAAAGTTGAGGAAGAAGAACCCAGATGAGATTGGAGGTTCTAAGATGAGGTTAGTAGTGGTTAAAGACATGAAGATTGAAATGCATGAAGAATGGAGTAAAAGACCAGAGCTTGGAAGATATTTTAGTGAAAATAGAAATAGAAACACAGTGGCCCATGGCATTAAAAACTGAAAATGTGGAAAACGCGGACAGAGATTTGAGGTGTTGAGGACCAAGCAAATGAAAATGGTAGCAAAGCCTTTCTGCAAAACTCAAAAACAAGCAAAACCCAGATGGGGATTTGGGGAATGAACTTTACCTTTGAACTTCTTGAGCCACAGCTTCAGGATTGGGGTGTTGATGAGGGAGGGTGAGGTTGGGGTTGGGGTTGAGGTTGAGGTTGAGGTCTAGGGAAGCTAAGGTGAGGGTAATGAGAGAGCTCAAGAGGCATATTAAGAGAATGCAGGTGGTAGGAGGCATCCTTGAAGAGAGACAATAATGAGGGAGAAGAGGCAAATGGTATTTGTTGTTGGGTGGTGTCTTTATGCCTCTTCTTCCCTAGCTCTGTGGAAAAGACTCTTCTTTGAGATGGATGTCTTTGAGCCTCTTCAATGCCCCCCTCCTCCACACCCAGAAAAACAACAACACCAACAAACTTAGGAGGCTGCAAAATTGGGGAAATGTGAGGGGGGCTTATATAATAAACCAGGATTATAATATTAGAGAGTTGCAATAATTTAAATTGGAAAAATTTAGGGGTCACTTTTCTGTTTAGGGTTTGGAGGGTTTTGGCAAAAGGACATGGAGAAGATACTTGCAATTGCTGTGTAGCGGCTGTGATGGAGACCTTGCAATTGCTTTGGCCATGGAGGTGAGGAGGAGAGGAGTAGGAGAGAGAATGCAACCTTGCAGATACTTTCAGTCACTCACATTCTTACCTTGTTTGTTAATTTAGGGATTGATGGAAAATGTTGCAAACGATGAAAAATTTAGAAGGAAAAGGGGGAATAGCTTATCCAAAATGCTACAAGACCCATTATTTCTTTAATACTCTTTCTTGTTCTCTAAAACTAGATTTGCCTGCGGATTAAGATTCTTTGCTGAAAGGTATGAATGTTCTTGTGCTAACTGATGATCCTCCTTCAGGTGTGGACAAGAACTCTTTTTGCATTTGGTTGTGTGATTAGGAGGTAATCAAGATTGCAGCTTTGAGTAATTTTGTTTTGGTCAAGTGAAAATGGATGCGCCCTTGCAGTTATAAAGTGTGTCCTTTTCATAAAAGAGTAGAAGCATAAGGACCAAAAAGGACCTCTCTTACCCTGAATAAAAAAAAATTGAATTTGACAATAAGTCCTTCAGTTTAACAGTATTTATAGATTGTCTCGTTTTACGATTATGAAGTTTTGTTTAAGGATTTGGGAGTTGAGCAATGCAGTTTTAGACCCAACAGGGCAACAATTATAAATCACTCTCAAGTCTCAACCATATCTCTGTGTTGTTGTCGAACTATTGCACTAAACCGGCAACAATAGTCGATTTCGATAAGTTTTCATTTTGAAGTAACCGTCACTCACAGTACCGAATCAATTTCTCAAAAAATTAATTATGATAATTACATTTAGGGCTGGGTGTTTGGGCCCGAAGGACTAAAAACTTGACCCGAAAATCTGAAAAAAATCTGAAACGTGCCGAGCAGAAAATTTTTAAAGACCGGCCCAAATTTCTGAAAAATGAGCCGAGCTCGGGCTTTTTTTTTTTACCGAAAGTCCGGCTCGGCCCGAAGTTACTGAACAATGCCCAATAGCCCATCAGGCCCATCATCCAGGCCCTATCAGACCAGCCCAAGCGTCCCTACTCCATAGTCCAGACTTCAGTCTCTTCACTTCTTCAGACTTCAGCCCTACTCCCACCTCGATTGCGAATCTGTGAATACGACCTCCGTCTCGGTGTCTCCTCCTCTAAGTCCACCGCGGCACCGCCCACCAGCCCACCTCCGACTTCTGTCTCCTCTTCTCTTGACTCTCCTCGTCTTCTTCACCAATGGCTCTCCCATTTACTCTTCCCCAACCACCATTCCCCAATCTCCCAATTCCGCCTCTAAAATGTAATTCAATTCTCAAATTCACCAAACCAAATTCTCTCTCTCCGCTCAGCCATGTTTGACCGCAACGGCAGGATCTACTGGGATCGAAAGGAGGTCTCTGATTCGAAAGGCGTCGCCGTCATCTTCGCCTGGGTTTCAATTTCCGAGCGGAAGAGATGGACTTTACGCATGAAGAAAATGGGCATGGCAAACCAGCAAATTCCAACCGAGAGAGGAATACAAATCGATGTAGCTTTTCCGGAATTGAGATATTTTTACCCGAAAAAGCCCGAAAGCACGGCTCGGCCCATTATAGTCGGGTTCGGGCCGGCACTCACTCCCTGAAAAGCTCGGCTTGGCGTTCGGCCATTGGATTTTGAGTCGAGTTTTACAAATTTTTGACTCGGCCCAGCCCGCTTCCAGCCCTAATTACATCTCATTCATATTGTTCGACATATTAAACTCAATAGTAACCCATTATCGTTATAAGATGTGCATTGGTGAGCCAAGTTTAATGAAAGTGAAATCAGAAGGGCATTACCCTCCACCTTCATTTTCTTGATAAGAAGTGCATCAACTCATGGCCCTTATTCTGCAACAATACTGGAAGGGAGGGACTGGCTAGGACCGAGTCTTAACTCTTTAAGTAAGCTGCACTATGCGTGATTGGTGTATGATCAGTCACTCACTTCCAGTGACTACCTACCTCATGCATGCTCCTACCTTCAACCTTCTTCGATCACCAGCTAATAAGTGCTTCTTCACTGATTCGGAACAAGAACCCGGCAACTGGTACACAATCCTACACCATCAGTTGTAACTAGTCCTTCGATTTATAGGTCTTTCTGAATTGAAACTAGCTTGATCCACTAAAAGATGACTTGCGCAGTGAATTAAAAAGCCTTAATTTGTGAAGTGAAATGTCTACAAATTGGCTAGTTTGGTAAGCCAACTGAATTATTTTGATCGAGTACTTATTATTTTCCTAACCTAGCTATGATGGAAGGTGTCTACGTTAGAATTTAACTCAAGACTAAAAGTCTAAGCACACTTCAGAAGAAGACATGTGTAACAGTCCAGCTCATACACTTGAGATATTATCCGTTTTAGGCCCACTGGCCCACACAGTTGATGTGGGATGCGTGATCTGTCTACCTGCTAGCTTCTCTAGCCAGGTCAAGTTAGGGTCATCACAATTCACCCCCCTTAAGGTCCGACGTCCGCGTCGGCACACTTCCCCTCGGAGATAGGCTCTGATACCATATGTAACAGTGCAGCCCATACACTTGAGATATTGTCCGCTTTAGGCCCACTGGCCCACACGGTTTTGTTCTTGGGGTTTCACCACAAAACGTGTTTCGATATATAGTGTTAATTCTGCATATATAAGCACAACATCCACTCTCTCTCGGGCAATGTGGAATAAGTGACATGCCTACCTGCTAGCTTCCCTAACCAGATTATGTCAGGGTCAACATAACATGAATTCACAATAGACTAGTAGCACATATAAGACAGTATTTCCAGTATGCATAATAAAATGTAACTCATGGAAAGCCTTGGTTTGCTTACAATCTCATTACAATTAGCTCGACACCGGAAATATTTGGCTTACGATTGAGTTGGACATTCTTGATGATCCTATATAACACCGTGGAACTATGTATGCACACACTATACATATGAATTATTAACTAAGGAATTATCTATATCCATGCGATATACAAAGGTTGGTGTATATATTAATGTATACTATCTTATTACACTACAAGGAAAAAAACCTTAGGCGACGAAACTTAAAAAAATTCCTCGCCTAAGACAGCTTAAACGACGAAAAAAAGTTCCTCACCTAAGAAAAATTTTTCGTCGTCTAAGAACAGTCTTAGACGACGAATTACACTTTTCGTGGTCTAAGACAAAAAATTGCCGACGAAAAAAATTTTCGTCGTCCCTGCATTATCTTAGACCACGAAAACAAAAAATCGTCGCCTAAGATTTTTACTTAGGAGACGAAATATCAAAATTCGTCTCCTAAGAAAAAATCTTAGACGACGAAATTTTTTTTCGTGGTCTAAGAAGTAAAGGGGACGACGATAATTTTTTTCGTCGGCCTGTTTTGTTCTTAGACGACGAAAAATAATTTCGTCGCCTAAGATCAAAACTTAGGCCACGAAAAAAAAATTTCGTCGCCTAAGTTTTGATCTTAGGCGACGAAAAATTAATTTTCGTCGTCTAAGTAAATCCAGACTATAAATCCTGCACTCATTTTTCCGATCGGGAGCAGAGACCATTTTTCCCCAAAAACCAAAATTTTTTTCTTTCCCTCAAATTTTCCACTGATTTTCATTCTTGGATGTGAAAAGCTTCAAATCGGGTCTTCCTAAGCCTTCTCCACTACTACCCATTGATTTTTAACTTGGTATGATCTCTTTATTCATCTTTTTCAACTATAATTTCAATTTTTCCATTGAAATATTTCATTTTTGAGGTAGAGAATTATAGAAATATATATTGTTGTGTGTGTATATTGTGAGGTGATAGCTAGTATATATGTTGCTTTTGTTGATCCATACCTATATATACTCAATTAAATTGTTGGATTTTGTGAAATTAGTGAATTATATATATTAATTATATATTTTAATAATGCTTTAATTAATAATTATAATTATTTGACGAAAATCATTGTTATATGATTTATAATTAGCGGTGATATACATGCATTTATATATATCCCTAGAAATCCCGTTCGAGAATCATGGAGAGATTCTTGAATTGTCCCATTTTTGGACAGTTTGGGGGCAGAGGACATTGTTTCACAGTTTGTATAGGTCTTGTGTATTCGTTTGCGGTCGTGGGTATATATTTCGACGAGGTCTCCCATCACTGTTCCTCGAGTGCATACTAGGTGTATAGATATTCGTGCACTTGAGGAACTGTGGGGAGATGCTGCCGAAATTTTCCCACGACTGAAAACGAATACACAAGATCTACAAACTGTGAAACAAAGTCTTGTGCTCCTGAATGGGATTATTAGGACCCTAACCGGAGGCATAAGGTCGAGAAAAAACATGCATATAAATTGTTTATTTGTTAATTTGTGATTATTTATTGTTTGTCTTATATTAATTAATATATATAACAGGTGATCGATGGATAGAGATAGGAGTTGGATGCAGTACCCAAGACAGAGCGAAGAATACCATGAAGGAGTAGGAATTTTTATAAATTTTGTACGTGAACATGGTGGAGGAAAGAAAACACACAGGTGTCCCTGCTTAAGTTGTATGAATACTAAGCGCAAGACGATCGGCCGAATCTACGATCACCTGTGTAACAGAGGTATTATGCAGAATTATACAACATGGACTAAACACGGGGAAGCAGATTATGAACCTACGGTTGCCGAAATCCAGGCTGGATACCATGACCGAACAACTGCTGGTGGTTTCGAGCCTTATACTGACCCGGCGATGAACATTCTACATGACATTTTTCCTACTTTTGCTCCAGTACGCGAGGAAGAGGAATTCCAAGAGGCAGTTTTTGAGGATGGCACAACTCCTCTTGTTGACAGTGCTGATTATGATAAGTATACCAGACTACTTGCTCAAGTGCAGATCCCATTATTCGAGGGTAGTCCTCACACTGTTTTAGAGACCATCATCTCACAGACGCAGTTGAAAGTCAAGAGTAGGTGGACAAATGACTCTTTTGATAGTCTTTTAAAACAGTTTAAGGAACACCTTCCACAACCTAACTATCTACCTGATAGTTATTACACGCTACATAAGATATTGGGCGATCTCGGTCTCAGTTATAACAAAATCCACGCCTGCAAGAACAATTGTGTTTTGTTTTACAAAGAGAAAGCCGAGCTTGATGAATGTCCCATATGCCACGCGTGGAGGTGGGAGCAAGGCACAGTTAAGGAAAACAGTGTTCCTGTGAAGGTACTTCGTCATTTCCCTTTAATTCCTAGATTGAAGCGTCTTTACATGTCTTTACACACAGCAAAAGAAATGAGATGGCATGGAGAGAGAAGGACAGATGATGATACTCTCAGACACCCTGCAGATGGCAAGGCGTGGAAGTCCTTTGACAGATTATTCCCTGATTTTGCAAGAGATGTTAGAAATGTCAGACTCGGCCTTGCCTCAGATGGATTCAATCCCCATGGAAATATGAGTTTGAGTCATAGTACATGGCCTGTTATTCTTGTGCCGTACAACCTGCCTCCTTGGATGTGTATGAAGAAGGAATTTAGTATGATGTCTCTGTTAATTCCCGGCCCAAGGTCTCCAGGAAAGTGTTTGGATGTGTATCTGCAACCTTTGATCGACGAGCTGTTAGACTTATGGGAAAATGGAGTTCTTACTTTTGACAGGCACAGTGGAAGATCATTTATGATGAGAGCAATACTGCTGTTTACCATAAGTGATTTTCCTGGTTATGGGATGTTGTCGTCTCAGGCGACTAAAGGTTATAAAGCTTGTCCTGTTTGCTTGAACGAAGTCCATTCTGTTTGGTGCGCTGGGAAGGTGTGTTACTTGGGTCACCGTAGATGGCTTCCAGCTGACCACCAGTGGCGATTTCATGATCTAGCATTTGATAAAACAGTAGAGCTTCGTCCTAAACCCCGTCCCTGGAGCGGTGATGAAATTTTGGAGAAGCTGAACTCTTTCGATTTCGGGGTGTTGAGCGGTGATTTATCTATACCAGTTCCGGAACGCCCTGACGAGTACAAGTGTTTTACACACAAGAGTAGATTCTATGATTTGCCTTACTGGTCGAAATCCATTCTTAGACACACCCTAGATGTCATGCACATAGAGAAGGGAGTAAGTGACAGCATTGTGGGAACAATTCTTGATATCAAAGGAAAGAGTAAGGACACTTTGAAAGCACGTCAGTATTTGAAGGAGAATGGATTACGAGAACACTTGTGGCCAGTGAAGACGGCGTCAGGGACTTTCATACCTGTTGCACCTTACACAGTTAAACCGGCTTTCAAGAAGCAGATTTTCGTATGGTTTAAAGGAGTACAGTATCCTCATGGGTATGCAGGAAATATATCTCGGTGTATTAACTTGGGGCTTAATACGTTTAACGGATTGAAGAGCCACGACTGTCATGTATTGCTACAACGTCTTATTCCAGTGGTTATCCGACCCTATTTGCATCCAGATGTGGTCGAACCTATAATAGCCTTGTGTAGGTTCTTTCAGAAGTTATGCGCTAAAGAGCTGAAGAAGTCAGATGTTCTCATTCTCAAAGAAGACATCATCTACATTTTGTGCAAATTGGAAAGGATTTTCCCCCCTGCTTTCTTCGACAGTATGATTCATCTGATGATCCATCTTCCAGATCAAGCACTGCTTACTGGTCCTGTTCATTGCACCTGGATGTATCCGCAAGAAAGGTACTATTTATTATTCGTATTTCCCCATTCATTATAATATTCTCTTGTATATATACTTCACTAATAACTGTACGTGTAATTTCAGACAACTGTTTCAATACAAAAAGTTATGTAAAAGCAAGAGTCACCCTGAAGGATCGATAGCGGAGTCGTACATTACACATGAATGTGTAACATACTGCAACTTATATCTCCGTAACAGTGACGAAAACATTGCAGAGTCTTCTACAGCAGCCTCTACAGTACCAGTTCCGAAACTTTCCGTCCTTTCAAGTGTTGTACGTCCGTTTGGTAATTTACCAACTTCAGAAAGACTGACAGATGCTGAGCTAATTGAAGCTCATTGGTGCGTACTACAACACTGTGACGAAGCACAATATTTCATGGGTGAGCATTTGAAGCTGATTGAAGCAAATCGTCGAGACCGAAGGCCGAAAGAGACGCACAAAAGAACATTTCCTGTTTACTTTCGCAAATGGGTACGTCACAATATTTTGTATGTTACAATATCTCCATTTCAATATTAGTATTCTAGCTAGTCAGTTCAATTTAAATAATAAGTTATCACAATGTGACAGGTGGAAAATCTCCAAATACAGAACAGTGATTGGTACTCGTCCGAATTGCACCATTTGGCTAGAATGCCAATTTCCCACAGGGTGCGCGCGATGTGTTTTGTCAATGGCGTCAAGTTCGTGACACTTCAACGAGATGTGAACCGCAGAACGCAAAATTGCGGGGTCATGGTAGATGGTGACGACTTCACCTACTATGGAGTGCTACTGGCCGTTGTCGAACTAGTATATGGAAATATGCTCGTTGTCTTGTTCAAGTGTAGATGGTTTAACACTAATCAAAGTGTTCCTGGGAGTACAAAGATGGATTACGGCATGTTATCGGTGAATACAAACACAAGTTGGTATGAAAATGAGCCCTTCATTCTTGCTAGCATGGCAAAACAAGTATTTTATCTCGATGATCCTAAGGCAGGTGGATTTTGGAAAGTGGTTAACCCGATGTCACATAGGAATATATGGAGTGCGTCTACAGTTGAAGGGGGTGAAGAACATGATGATGAAGATGACGGCGACACTGATGAACCATATCAAGAACATTCGGCTTCTCAAATCCCTAATGCAGAGGCTATTCGCGACAACAACCGCTTACATTTCGTTACTTCTGATGAATTCATTGCAGTCCCAAATGCATCTACATCTCAAAACATAGCCAATCAAAACTTCATTAATGACGAAGATGATGAGGAATCAGACGATGATGAGGAAACATACGACGATGACGATTCCAATGATGGCTTAACTGATACGATTGAAGATGCAGACGATACAGACGATGACGATTATGATGGAGAACCATGATCAGATTTAAATTATGTTTTTAAATTCAATAAATTTGTTTTTGATGTATAATTAAAAATACATGAATGGTGTGTACGTACGTACAGAACCTTCAACTGTGTTCTGTGTTAATTATTATGTTGGATTACAATTTCGTCAAGAAAATTAAAATGGGCACAATTGCGATATTTGGGGTCTTTCGTCGACCAAATGCACCTATATGAACATGGCCGAAAATGCCATCATTAAAAAGTCAATTTTTATAAAAAAAATTGTCACTTAGTCGACGAAATTATAAGTTTCGTCGTCTAAGTATTTACGTAGTCGACGAAAACCTTATTTTCGTCGTCTAAGTATTTTCTTAGACGACGAAACTTATAATTTCGTCGACTAAGTGTCTATTTTTTTTTTAAAATTGACTTTTTAATGTTCCACACAATAAATTTTGGGAAAATTTTAACTAAGCTTAGTCGACGAAACAGTCTTTTTCGTCGTCTAAGTAAACACTTAGACGACGAAAAAGTGTGTTTCGTCGACTAAGTGTTAATTATTTTTTAAAATTTGGCTTTATTTTCCGCCAATAAATTTGGCAAAAATTTGAACTGGTCTTAATCGACGAAAACTTAAGTTTCGTCGTCTTAGTTTTTACTTAGGCGACGAAAATATCATTTTCGTCGTTTAAGACTTTACTTAGCCGACGAAACATACTTTTTCGTCGACTAAGTGTAAATTGTTTTTAATATTTTGGCGGACTGATTTGAATTAATTGAAAATTTGGGAATACACTTAGACGACGAAACTTATTTTTCGTCGTCTAAGTTTTTACTTAGCCGACGAAAATATCATTTTCGTCGTTTAAGACTTTACTTAGTCGACGAAAATTAAGTTTTCGTCGCCTAAGTGAAGTAAATATACCCGAGAATCCCTAATTCACAGATCTGTTTCGTTCCTCCCCCCCTCACCGGCCTCCCTCTCCGATCCTCTCCCCACCTCCCCACCTCCACCGGCCTCCCTCTCCTCTCCCCACCTCCACCGGCCTCCCCACCTCCACCGGCCTCCCTCTCCTCTCCCCACCTCCCCCCCTCACCGGCCTCCCTCTCCGATCCTCTCCCCACCTCCCCACCTCCACCGGCCTCCCTCTCCTCTCCCCACCTCCACCGGCCTCCCCACCTCCACCGGCCTCCCTCTCCTCTCCCCACCTCCCCCCCTCACCGGCCTCCCTCTCCGATCCTCTCCCCACCTCCCCACCTCCACCGGCCTCCCTCTCCTCTCCCCACCTCCACCGGCCTCCCCACCTCCACCGGCCTCCCTCTCCTCTCCCCACCTCCCCCCCTCACCGGCCTCCCTCTCCGATCCTCTCCCCACCTCCCCACCTCCACCGGCCTCCCTCTCCTCTCCCCACCTCCCCCCCTCACCGGCCTCCCTCTCCGATCCTCTCCCCACCTCCCCACCTCCACCGGCCTCCCTCTCCTCTCCCCACCTCCACCGGCCTCCATCTCCTCTCCCCACCTCCCCACCTCCACCGGCCTCCCTCTCCTCTCCCCTGCTCGGCCTCCTCCCCCTGCTCGGCCCTCCCCCTGCTCGGCCTCCTCCCCCTGCTCGGCCTCCTCCCCCTGCTCGGCCCTCCCCCTGCTCGGCCTCCTCCCCCTGCTCGGCCCTCCCCCTGCTCGGCCCTCCCCCTGCTCGGCCCTCCCCCTGCTCGGCCTCCTCCCCCTGCTCGGCCTCCTCCCCCTGCTCGGCCTCCTCCCCCTGCTCGGCCTCCTCCCCCTGCTCGGCCCTCCCCCTGCTCGGCCAGCCTCCAATCGGGTATGTTAAACCCATCACTAATTATGTTTGTCTTAATTCATATTGGTATAGGAAAATTTAGATTTGATTTATTTTGATATAAGAATTGGTATATGTGGATAATATGGATGGATTGATTGATTGATTTTGTGCTTGGTATAAGAATTGGAATTGGAATTGGAATTGGAATTGTTGTTGTTTGTTGGTGAGATGGGTTAATCTGTGTGTATTGTAGCTATTGTTGTATTTTTGGCTTGGAGAAGGTTGTGATGGCTGAGGAGGTGGTTTTCTTTTTGTGTAGTTTGTGTGATGAGATTTTAGGAGGGTTTGGTATTCGAATCTGTGATGAGCTTTCGGTGTAACTTGTGATGAGCTTTTATTGGTTTTACTTGGATGAATTAGTGTAGTGCATGCGATTGTTTTTAGGTTTGGGAGTTCGTTTCTGATGTGTGTTTACATTTCATGGTGTAGTGTTATACTTTGTTAGTACCTGGAAAGTTAACCAAGGTTTTTGGTGGTATGGTTTGCTTGTTAGTTGCTATTCTCATTAGATTGGGATCAATAAGGCTGTCTGTATGTGAGTGAAATACATTCCTCTATATTGGTTTCAAATACCTTAATCAACCTTCAATTGTTTAACCATGTTCAAAGCATGGTGTTAGGAAGTGATTAAAATGGTTTATTTAGTTTCAAAAGCAAAATCTTTCTCATTGGTTCATCATCAGAATTTTGAAAGGTGACATCTGATTATACATGCATAGTTTTGTAAAATGATTTTTCCTGTACAATGGGGTCATAATTTCTTAATCATTTCAACTTTGTGTTTCTTTACAGGAAAAATATGCCGCCGACTCAGGGATTTCTGAAGAAGAAGAGGCAGGAGTTATTTGACCGCTTCTACAAGTCAAATAACTCTGAAGGGAGTGGTTCGCGGCCACCTACGGAATCGTCTGCGAACGTATCATCACCTCCCCCTCCG